>OX637894.1:8572500-9236522 GCA_951802675.2 Boloria euphrosyne
AATAATAATAAAAAAAAATTATAACTTCAAAAAATAAAATTTTATTACAATTCCTTCACTAATTAATTATTTTCTGCGCGGGTTCTAGCGACTTTTCACGATAGTAAAACCCTAATTGTTTTGTTGTAATAAAATTTGCTAATTGCTATTTGTCAGTAAAATTTCAATCTAAATCCAGCTGTCTAAGATAAGCCAGAACAAGCAGACAGGCAAATGTAAATAAAAAAAGTTAGAAGTTTCGGGTTAGGAAGAGTAACTTAGTTTACTTACTTATAATTCGCTATAAATTATTAGGAAACAGTTTCTATAATACTTACAATTGATAAGTTTCCAACAGAATCAAGTTTCACTTTTATTTCCGTAGCAGCTTTTATTTCTCATCTAAAATTTACTCTATATCCTTGGTACAGAGTAGGCCCAAAACTTGCTTGAACAATATCTTCGACACCGGAACAAAAATCAAAACTATAATTATTAATTAGGTATGCTATGAGCTTGCGCACTTATTTCAACGACACTTATTGATAAAACTATTAGTAAAATTATCATTGTATTATTTTTTATGGGACATACAGTATTAAATGTTTCATTTTTGATTTATACGAGTAATTTATGTAAGTATGTTGCTTACAAGATTTTAAGTATATATTGAGAACGTCAAGTTCTAATATGTACGTTTCGTAAACTATTATATATACTATACTGATAACGTATAACGTGTGTGTGTGAGATCTCGGGAAATGTAGTTTTCTATAAAATATATTTAACCTTGTATTGAGATGCGTTCGCGAATAATAATCTTATAATAGAAGTCGGATTTCTGGAGAAGACCTTTACCTTTCAGAGGGTTCTTGCTAACAAAACCTTTGAATAAATCTAAATCTAATTAATAGAATCAACAACTATTACAATTCAATTAAATTTATGATTATGGATTTGTTTAATCATGTTCTTAATTTAATTATATATTAAATTGTTATTTTTTTTATTTTTTTACACGCTTTTTATTAGCTTCACCTGTATGTTTGTATGTTTGTATGTTTGTAACCGACTTCTATGGGCGCGATTTTGACCTACTTTAAACGGCCAGATTTCGTTCAAACTTTGTAGATTTATCGAGGACCGATGACAATACACTAATTTGATATACATATAAACCAAACTAAAAAGTAGAAAATAAATAATATAATAATATAATATTGTATATAGATTACATATTGTGTTCAATAGATGGCGCTTTTTAGAAACTAAAAAGTAAAAAATAAATAATAGTTTAAAAAAACTAAAAAAACACGCTTTTTATAGAAAATCAAACTAAAAAATAGAAAATAAATTTTAATGAATTTAAATTAATTATTTCATTTAAAAAAAACCGTGGGGCGCTTTTTAAGATATTATCAAAATGATAATCCCTCTACTCATATCTGTCAATAAAATATTTATAACTATTGACATCATGCACCCCACGCTTTTTTTAAAATCAAATAATTAATTTAAATTCATTAAAATTTATTTTCTATTTTTTAGTTTGGTTTTCTATAAAAAGCGTGTTTTTAGTTTTTTTAAACTATTATTTATTTATATTTATATTGATTTATTAAAATGAATCAGAATCAATTTGCATTATGTATAAAAACTGAGAATTTCAAGTATTAGTATCATTTGTTTCTAAATTAAACTAAATTAAATTGGATAGGTACATAATATAAATGTTTAAGATTAAAAATTGACATTTTACTGCATGCAACTGATTATGGAAAGCGAGAAATAAAAGGCTTTTTATTTTTATTTATTTTTATATTAATAAAAGTCGAATGGCATAAATATTTGGTTCTTCCTATTATATTTTTTTTTGCAAGCGTCTAAGAAAAATATTTTTCTATTGAATTATTGATGACCTGAAATAACAGAGAACACTAAGTTAATAAATTACCGATAGGTGACGCTATTTGTATATAGGAGTACGTATATCTTGCCTCGATGGTGTAGTGGCTAGCATATACGGTCATACATCGAGAGGTCCTGGGTTCGAGTCCCGCGTCCGGCCAAGTTTAATTATTGAGTCTTTCTGTTTAAGTAACAGCCCGGAGTTGGGAAGTTGGTGGTGTGTCACCCCCGTGCCTCGGAGAGCATGTAAAGCCGTCGGTCTGGTGCCTTAGCTCTCACTGGTCGTGTCGAGTAGTTGTCCCATCGGAATATGAAAGTGATTGGACTTGTGTCTGCGCGTATACTTGTGCACTATCATATCTCCTGCGTAGTTGGCTTGTCTCAATTAGATTGGCCGCCATGGCCGGAATCGGTCGGAGAGATCATTATATATATTATTATACATATATGTATACAGTATACAGCAATCGATCTGTGTCTTAATGCTAAGGGCTCAAAAACGGCTAGGACGATTTCGTTAATATTCTCAGATTACTTAAAAAATTTAATACACTTTAACAATTAGAAACTAAATACTAAAATTGTTAGTTACTAATTGTTAAAGTGTACCAAAGGACAAACTCGAACGGATCAAGGGTGAATCTCTAGTACTTTTTCTTCATTTGTTGTCTTATTTTAGAGTTTATATTATATTATTATCACCATGTAGGTACCTAAATGAAAAAATACGTATAATTAGTTCAGGTCATTTAAAGACAAGCAGATATTATTTACGATATTAACCGAGTAGAATTTTGTTTACAATATTGAATTCAACTAATCGACCAAGATCACTCGGCCTCTAGACTTATTTATCCTCTCATGGACCAAATGCGGCCCAAACTCGCGGGTACAAATGCACTCTAAGTGCATGCATAAGCTACTAGGGGTCTCCATTAATTACGTGAGGTTTTGATGAGGGAAAGGGGTTGAGCGAAGTCTCACTCAAAAAAATCGCTAAAATTGTCTGACGTAATTATTGAACGTCCTCTTAATCCTATACATTTGGTTCACGAGAAAATAAGTAAAGTCTGGCGGCTCAGGGATCTTTGTCGATAAGAGCGACCTGTCACATACGATATCACAGTTCAGAATAGTGCTTATATGTAAGAACATGGAAATTAAATACACGACGATGAAATATAACATTTTGTTACAACTGTTGATATTTTTGGTATTTATAATAAGAGTCCAAAGCTACTATCCTCCTTGGATACAATATACGTACACACTTCACAAAGGCTCATGGTATACTGAATATTTTTGCAAAGACACTAGCGACCTTGTGTTGACTTATGACGCTTCCTGGAAATCTACTTATTATGTGTGGATAAATGAAGTATTAGATGCTGGCACCGAAGTTACTGTGAAGTTTGATGCAGAAGTCGAAATAAATATTGTAAGTAAATAAAGTTTTAATTACAATTTTATACTAATAAGTCATAATCTCTCCCATGACTAATAGTCCAGTCAAATAAGGTCTAAAATCAAAAATTCACTTACAACTTTGCATTTTTGATATATTGTAGTTTAAATGATACAAAAACATTGTGTAAAGATTTTAGTGTCAGCAACCTCCGGCAAGGGTGGAAAAAAGATGGTCAAAACTTTTTTTCGCAATTACTGGAAAACGGTACAAATAAGACGAAAAAGTTCACTTAAAAATTTGTACAACTTAAAATTTTACACAAATATATCATGACTTCTTTTCCTCCAGTCAAAATTAACCGAGTTAGGGAGGTTTTAAGTTTTAGGGATGAACGTAATTTAAAAAAAATCGTAGGTAGTAGAAAAATAAGCGAATTTTATTTTTTGACCATCTTTTTTCCCCACTTGCCGGGAGTTGCTGACACTAAAATCATTATACAATGTTTTTGTATTATTTCAACTACAACATATCAAAAATGCAAAGTTGTAAGTCAAATTTTGATTTCAGACCTTATTTGACTGGACTATAAGATTGCTGTTGCTGTAAAGTGTTCGAAACTTCGGGAACAAAAAATAATAATGAATATGGAAAAGTTAAAATGTCAAAAGGAGTTATTAACTATTCAATACAATTAAAAAATATATATCAAAACTCTTGTTAACATCTTCAAAGCATGTCAGTTAAGCACAAATTACTTCGACATGTTACGTAGAATGGGGAAGAAACGGTCGACCAAATCAGATTATTGTTTACTTTTAGTTTAGTAAATTACTGTTAGAATTAGGGCTACAATGAATTTGAAGACAGTCTGAAGTGAAATATCGCAATCTTGTCGCAATAATAAACATAAATAAAAATATAAAACACTTTTTGTGTTAAACGATAATAATGGCATATAACCTTCGAACTTTGTTGTGATTATATATTTATCATTCACTAACAATATAATAAAATTAATGTTAAACAACGCGTAAGAAACTAAAAATTTTATATTATTTTACGTGGGTTATTAGATCTCTCGGATTATGGGAAACTAAATATATGAATGATAATTTAAACACATTCTGTTTCTGATAAAATAAGAAAAATTTGAATACTTTAAACTTTTGTTCCAGAATCATGACTCTGATACGAAAAACTATTCGAGATTTACGAAGAAACCCGACCTTGTTAATAATATTTATACATTTGAATTTATTAATAAATCTGAAAAACTTCGAGAACTTTTTAGAGTAGAAGGAAACACGCCTGAACATCAAATACACATTACAAGTCTAAAGATTAATGGCGTTGAGAAATGTTCCAATCCTGTTAGGGTAAGAATAATTTTGAGTACTTTATTCAAATAGATGTGTGATTTTAAGTTATAAACTATTTCTAATAATTCATAAATAAAAATCACTACTTATATTACTTTACATAAATATAATTCCATTTAGACAGTATCACATCTACTCGTACACTGCAATTAAGCAAATGCTTTAAGAAAACACAAATGTTGAATTTTATTTTTCTGGTCAGTTTCCGTAATTTTATTATTGAGAGTAAATGTTCAAAACCGAAATACTTTTGCGATAAGTTCATAAATAGAACTCATTAAAATAAATTTAAAATCTGCTTTTTCTTCTTCTGTAGTATATCTTATTTAATTAGGATAACTAAAACTGTGAACCTCGGAAAATTTACATTTCTTACAATTTTGTATCTCCAATTCTAAATGTCATAATAAATTATAAAATAATCTTGCTATTATTGAATCGAGAAGACCAGTAACTAGTTTTTTGAAAGGGAATGAATAGACGATGTAACAGATTAGGTCTTCTTTGGCTCAAGTCGAAGAAAAACCAATTGACTAAAGAGCTGAAAAGATTAATGCTTAAAAGGCAATAAAAAAAAGCTGATCTTGCAGGACTATAGATACACTACATGTACATACACTGTACAGTGTAGATACATTCATTTAGAGAGAGTTTTGACCATAACAAATTTTCACGACAATGTATTTTTTATCATATTAGGAAGTCTTTGGAACAAATGACCCTAGGTATCGTTATCTTCCTGAAGCTCCAGATAAGCTTTGCGGTAGACGAAAGTTATTCAATACCCGACTAAATCCTCTTATTGTAAGCGGATCAGCAACAGAACCTGGCATGTGGCCTTGGCACGCTGCATTGAATACACTAAAGAATGGCGAGTTAACATACATCTGTGGAGGGACTCTACTTTCAAAAAACTTTGTTTTGAGTGGTATGTATCCTTTTTTTAACGTTGAGAAATGCATTAACGCATATCGCCAGGTGCCAAGCGCCAGGTGAACATAAAACCTCCCTCCATCTTAATGGAATGCCGAAGGATTGCTTACGCATTCAACCACGCCGCCCCGATGGTAGGTCTGCCGGAGCAGATCACACTGCCAGGGGGTTGCTCCACAGTCCACTGTGCTATCAGAGTCAGCGAAGTGGACCACCTTTGTGCCTTTGTTAGCTTCGCGGCCAGCCGAATTGCCGGATGCTATATGAACCCCCCTAGCCACGACAAGATGAACGTAAGTACTTTTTGTTGTAGTGATACGTATTCAGCCAACTTCTACAAAATCCGAAAAACTATTACTTATGCTTATTTTGATTAGTATTACAAAAGTAAAAAATAATATTTTTTATGATTCAGCTGCGCATTGTGTAACTAGAAATGGAGTCGCGGTGAACCAAGAAAGTCTTGGAGTAATACTCGGGAAACATTACCTTTTCGGAGATGACATAGCTATACAAACAATTAAGGTACCTAGAGTGGTTTAAAAAAAAATTTTATATTTCATTATAATTATTTTAAGTATATACTCGTACAATAAAATGATAAATTTTTAGGTATTGCAAATAATTCCTCACGAAGAATATCATCATAGAAGCCTTAATAATGATATTGCCTTGTTAATATTATTGACTGAAGCGAGTTTTAATAACTATGTACAGCCAGCATGTCTGTGGTACGATGGGATTTACGATGTACTCGGCACCTACACCGTTGAGGGCTCGGTATGTGCGAATATAAGAATTAATTTCGTATTTTAATGGATATTATAATTTCTACTGTGATATGATAAATATTATGAAGTTTGTTGGAACTTTTTTTTTAGGTTGTTGGATGGGGCTTTGACATGAACGATACGCTGACTAAGACGTTGAACGTCGTTACTATGCCCCAAGTTGCCGATGTTACGTGCATACTATTTCAACCAATTTTTTACCAAAAATTATTGAATGGCAAGAAATTCTGCGCTGGTCTCCAAAATGGTAAGCTAAATAAAGACCCCAAGCTTATACTCAAGTCATATAAACATATACTTGTGCAGTATATAAGGATGTTTTTGTTATTTTAGGTGCTTCACCGTGTAATGGAGATAGCGGAGGAGGATTTATGGTATATGTCGAAGACTACAAACCACCGAGAAGTTTACTTTTTTCTCCTAAAGGTCCAGGAGCTTGGTACGTGAAGGGAATTGTTTCAGTAACTTTAAAAAGCGAAAGAGACGATGCCGTCGTGTGTGATCCTAATGGGTACACAGTGTTTACAGATGTCGCAATATACAGAGATTGGATTCTTAGTCATATTGACCAAAATGGCTCAATTTAATCATATATGAAATAATACTCTATCTCGTACAAAAAAAAAATTGACGACGCTAACATTTAACTGAGTAAATACAATAGATGGTGATATTCAATAAGCTAAGAAAATGTTTTATTCTATATGAAATGTGCAAAGTATAAAAACGCAAATATTAGTAAAACGACCGTTTGCATTCAAACAACAGACTAAATATATTATTGAAAAATCTTACATTCAATACACGGTTACGCTACATGAACACAGATGACGCTACTTGTATGCAATATACATGAACAAATTGTAATATTTTGATATTACATGATAAGATGACAAATATTGGAGACATAGGCCGCTCCACTCTGCCACATTTATACGCATTCAATCGTTACCAGCTACGAGTGCTTTGCGCATAAGTCATCGCTCTACCAGGCTAGTGGAAGAGGACGTTCTACATGTAAGCTGAGTTGAAGTCTCCATAGTAGGCAACATGTAATCCATCGGTAGTTGATTCTACGAATAATGTGCCTAGCTTACCGAGTACCGACACATCAACTTATCGGCCAACAGTTGGCGAAGATGAACATACTTACATAAAAAATATTCTGAAAACAAAACATGCGGCTTAAATTGCTGTTCCTTTTGATTGCGTTGACATAGAAATTTGATTTTGTTACAGCTTTAAGTTATTATACACTGAGTATTTGATATGAATTTCAATTTAAATCCTCTTCGCGCTTATGAGGAAAGGGGTAGTAAGTTTAAAATTATTAATTAGTTTTATTATATGATGTAACTAAAAGTTTATCCTTTTCACAATTTTTCCTTTATCTGTGCTATAAGACGTTGTTTCGTACCAAATTTCAAGATTCTGAGTTCACGGGAAGCACCCTGTAGGTTTTGATTCCCTTGCGAGTGTCGAAAATATGCAGCATAAACGGCTGTATCCTTTGATTGCATTAGACTCTTAGAGAAAGAAAATTTAGAAGTTTGATTTTTTTCCAGCTCCTAGGGACAGTAAGCCTGAGTATTTGATATGAATTTCAGCTTGATACCTCCACATTTCTGATAAAAAGGATCTTGACAAACAGACAGACGAACAACAAGGTGATCCTATAAGGGTTCCGTTTTTTCCTTTTGAGGTACGAAACCCTAAAAGTATAAACTTCAGGGGTTAATACATTAGTTGATAGCATAATCTTAATAAAGGTTAAAGGCTATTTACTATCTGTTTATGTAAAATAATATTAACTATAATAATATTGAAACGAGGATAATTATGGGTACTTTCTTTTGTTGAAAGAATAATATTTTTCATAATACATATATATTTTTTTAAATATATTGTGGTGTAGTGGCTAGCATGTACAGCCATACATCGAGAGGTCCTGGGTTCGAGATCCGGGTCGGGACAAGTTTAGTTATTGAGTCTTTCTGTTTAGTATGCCTTAGTAACAGCCCAGTTGGGTAGTTGGTGGTATGTCACCCTCGTGTCTCGGAAAGCACGTAAAGCCGTCCTGCGCCTTAGCTCTCACTGGTCTTGTCGAGTAGTCGTCCCACCGGAATTTAGTCGCCCTACGTTGAATGCGGTCAAATGGAAGTAGCTGGTACTGGGGAGCGTAAAGCCCCGCCCAGAGATGAGAACAGTACTCCACGTGCGGCCGAATTTGCGCCTTATAGAGGTTAAGACGCTGACCAGACATGAAGTACTGTCTCGCCTTACTGAGCACACCAAGCTTCTTTGAGGCCAATTTGGCCTTACCTTCCAATTGACCACGGAACTGGACTTTGCTCGAAATGTCGACGCCAAGTATTCCGATACTGGCTGTCTCAGACAGGGGAGTGTCCTCAAATTGAGGAGTTACGACAAACGGCATTGTTTTAGCGGTTAACGCGCAAACTTGTGTCTTTTTGGGGTTAAATTGGACTAAGTGGAGTATGAGAGTGATAGGAAGAGAGAGTGCACTTGTGTCTGCGCGTACACTTGTGCACTATAATATCTCCTGCGCAGTTGGCTAGTCTTAATGAGACTGACCGCCATGGCCGGAATCGGTCGGAGAACATTATTATTATTATTTTTTTTAATATGTTCCTATAATTTCAATACGTTCCTTGCTACGTACTTACGTTCCTATTCGTTCCAATAATTGTGCGAAAAATAATAAGTATATTTTGATCTAAAACTAAAATTATAATGTTATATAATTATATAGAATGTTTGTGCGTCTTTCACTGTTATTTCTGTTACAGCATTCAAAATCTCTTTAATCCACACATTATATGTTGAAACATTAGCCACAGCCTTAAAGTTAAACTAAGTCATTATTGTATTTGCAAAAGTACCAATCGTACCAAGGAACACCTTGCATAGGTTTAAATGTACGATTCCAAGCTTAAGCATTTTCATTTACATCTTAAAAAATATATATTAAATATATATTTATTCTACATAATAAGTAGTAGTAGTATGATTTATTAATTTGTCATAGTTACGTCACTGTTCTTTGAAGCTAATAGCTTGTGAGTATCTCCGGCAGCATCTGGAGAAATGTGTGGCGTTTGGTCATCTACAAGGATTATGTGTGAGGCTTTGATTATATACATGTATATAATCAAAGGTGTTAGGATTATCCAAGTATTCTAACTATAGTCGCGTGTTATAACGATTTCTATTCTATTAGAGTCTTAGGTAAATCCAGTGCAGAAATACGAGTAAAATTGGATTCATTAGGTATCTACTATTTTTTCATAATTATTTTAGTGCGGTATTTTTCTTAGTTTTATTTAAAAGTGAACTATTATCTTATTTTATTATTATAAGTTTAATGTTCGACCAAATGAAGTTTTTCCCTGGTACTTAGAATTTCCAGTGACTTATCGTAAAACAACTATCTCGAGGTCAAGGTGACGATGAACTATAACAAATATCTTTAGTATTGCAACACAGAAAAAAAAATTACTAACAAGAAAATTATTATAAGTAGGTATTAATATATTATTTTTTTTATTAATTACTTTATTTTAATTACATTTTACTTTTGAAAATTACTACTTAAAAGTAATTTTTATTTTCAATTTATACATTTTTTGGTAAAATTAAAAATTTCAATTTCAAGACGAAAAAATATACATCCAGATTTGTAATTAGAAATGCTCATGCATGTATAAATAATGTCTTTATTTCTATGCTACAAGACGCCGAAAATTATATATTTCATGTACAGGGAAGATTTGGTCCTGAACATCGCTATATATAATAAGTAAAATTAAGTGATGAAGAAAAATATTGTAAGCCTGAGTTAGATTTTATTTACGTTTTTATGGGTAAAAAAACTTATCTATTTTCATAATGGCGATAATATTAAAGAAAGTAAAACATTACAAGGAAAAGAAGTATTGACCCCAAATAATACCTATACTAATACGAGTTTGTTTTTTTGCTAGTAACGTTGTAAGTGCATAAAAGAAAATTAAGAACTGATCTTGCTTAGTGTTTTTATTTTCAATTTGACCAATCTGAATCTCTCACATCCGAACTTCGAGAAACAGTTATGCCAATAGTTCCAGATTCAGTGTGCATTAGATATAATCCTGTTTTCTATAGCAATATATTGAGTGGAAAAAAAATATTGCGCTGGATATAATAACCGAAAAATATTATAAAGCTGTAAAGTTTGTTTCTTGATTTGTTTGTCGGTTGGTTAAACGTTAATTTTAGGAGGTTTGAATTGAAAAATTCTTTAAAAAGTTGGAGAGCCCATTTATCGACAAATTAGGTACCTAACCTAACCTAACAAACCTAGTAAGAAAACCTTTTTTATCCTTGGGGAATGCATTGACACATACCACCTGTAGGAAACAGGTGGCTATGTGGGACTCACCGGCAAGCCAGTACTGCAGCACTCATCACGTCTTAATAGGGTGTCGCAGGATTGCTTGCGCATAAGTGATTCGAATTTTCCCACCGTCTTGAGATAGTAGTACTCATTCATCCACCACTTTGGAACTTTTGGGCGAGCCCTACTAATTCCACCGTCAGTCCTACTAATTCTCCGTAACGTCCGACTGTGACGGCCATCTGCCGAGCTGTCCGAAACAGTGAATTTCAGACACCTTTCCATCGCTCATGCTCAAAAATCGAATTCATTGATAAAAAAATAATCCAGAAATATATTCTTAATAAGCAAATTAGGACTATTTTCTATTCTTCATTGTCTTGGAACAGACGTATTAATTCATGTGTCGAATACACATGTTTACTATAAATAGGCATAAGTAAGTTATGTGTTGTATGAAAAACCATTCCTTTATTAAGCTTCCGTATGATTAAGGTCAACATTTTTGTACGATTATATGTGTTTAAAAAAACAACTTTCCTAGAATTCTTTTAATTATATTTTTATAACGTACATCAGAATCCAGTTCATATTAACAAGATTTTTTCCACCTCTTCAGGGTTGAAAGCCGACTAGCCCTAAGTTTTTTTTTCTTTTTAAACTAAATAAATTAGGTGTCTCGGTTTAAGTAATTCAGTATCCAGTTCCTATAGTGAGCGACGTCAGTGAACACCGTGTAACCGTTGGGGTCACATACGGAAGCATCACTTCGACTCAGCGTCATCGACACAATTCCCTTGACGTACCACGCTCCTGTGTTTTCTTCAGGCGCAGGCAATTCCTTTTTTTTATCGTCAACATATATAACATATCCACCTCCGCTGTCACCGTTACAAGGAGTCGTGCCTGAAATCAATTTTTTTTATTAATATGCTGGAAAATGTTATGTATACTAGATAGTTGATACACTACGCATCTATATAACTATAACTTTTAATACGTATATATTATAAAGATAACCACCTGGACATGACTGAAGTATGAAGCATTCGTGCTCATCACACAAAGTAAAGCCACCGGCGGTACTCGAACCCGCGACCGCAGTTTTAGCAAGTACAACTACTGATTGAGCAACACTTGTAATCAATACTCTCCGTATCTTATTACATTGTCAGAAATATAATCCTTATATATTTAAAAAAATCCTACCATTATTGTATCCAGCACAGAATTTTTTACCATCAAGCACTTTTTGGTAAAAAACAGGTTCCACTCGAATACAAGTGATATCTGGTACTGCAGTCATAGTGGCTATTTGCAAGGTCTTCGTCAACGTGTCCGTCGCGTCGAAACCCCAACCGGGTACCTGAAATTATCGATACGCCTTACACAACTACAATTTTAAGTATTATTTTAATCATTTAGATGTAGAATCTTTTAAATTATTTGGTTCATAAACTTGTCCTTTTATCTGATCCGATTTGTTCTCGAAGAAAGTACTAGCAATACCAGTTATACCATATATTCCAATAGTTTTTAAGAAAAATAGATGAAATAAATACTTTTTTCTAACTTACTGTGCCTGTCAGTTCAAATGTCCCTATGTGATCGTAAATGCCATCGAACCACAAGCAGGCTGGCTGTACATAGTTGTTGTATTGAGCTGCAGCCAATAATTTTAATAAAGCAATATCATTAGCAAGACTCCTATGTTTAAAATCATCATGTACAATTACATCGAACACCTGAAAATTATTATAAGTAAGATTTATTATGACAATGGCGTAAGTTGCAGTATAAAGCTTAGTATTATGAATATTATTAATCTGTAAAAACTTTTACACGATAATGTATGTATTCCTATTTAACGTCTTACTGTTGGGCAAAGGCCGCTTTTCTATTCAAACCTCTATCTATATACTTTGTAAGATATGTGTTTAGTGTTTCTCTTGCAACAATTCACTGTTCAAAACGATATTGGATCTTATACAATACTAAAATTTACCCAAAAAATTGGCTTGTCAGCTGCAATAAATATCTCCGTCAACCGAATAACTATACTCCCGCCACCGACTGACACGATATATTCGGGCCAGACATCGTGTCAGTAGGACTTGAACCCAAGACGTAAATCTATAGCCGAACATGCTACTAGACCAATCAAGTCTTGTAACCAACATAATTATTTTAAATCAATACCCCAATTGATTGAGTAGTTGCTTCTTGTCCAAAAAGAGAGTATTTCCCCAGAAGCACTCCAAGAACTTCTGGATTAATAGTTGCACTGTTCAACGTTACACAATGAGCAGCTGAAAATGACGACCAAAATAAAATTCTCGTAGTTAGGACTTAATTAGTAATTAATTAATTTCAAGAGTATGACAAAATCTATCAGGTCACTATAATTACTGACATAAAATAAATATGGAAAAATAAAAATATAAATATACGCCTCAATATTTTTTTTTACCAACAAAAAAAACAGTGTCAGTTGGAACTTTGGTAAATTTGCTAGTAACTAAAAGATAACAATTATGAGTACCTGTTAAAACTAAATATTTTGATATAAGAGTCCCTCCACAAGTGTACGTTAAGGAGCCTCTTCGCAGTACATATATTGCTGCATGCCAAGGCCACCAGCCGGCTGTAGTTGCAGATCCACCCACTATTAAAGGTTTTTGAATATTCTTAGCTCTTACTTTTCGCCTTCCACAAAATTTATCTGGTGCATCGGGAAAGTGTTTGTAAGCTGAATAATTGTCTTCAAAAAATCCCTGTGTTTAATTTGAGTGTGAATACGAGCACCTATATGTTAACATGCTATGTTAAATGCAGTATATTATCGGCGAAATTAAAATACTTATCGCTATTAGTATTAATATCCTAAAATCCTAAAGTTAATACTTTAACTAATTGTCTTACCAGAATTGGTTGGAAACATTTTTCAAGTCCATTAATTTTTATGCTTGTTATGTACGGTGGGTGATGAGGCAGTGCCTCTCCATCCACTTGGAACAATTCTCGTATATCTTGAGTTTTGTTTGTGAACTCAAGTTTATAAATATTATTTATTGTGTCAGGTTCCTGCTTTAGTTTTATATTGGTAATGTTTTCATATTTCCTGTACTGCAAAAATTTAAAATCACATATTGTCATTGATCAAAATACAGAAAGTAGGCAACGAGTATAACGTCAAGTGATTGTGACGTTTGTGCAAGGAAAAGGGTGGTTTTTTTACAAATGTTTAAGAGCAATTATTGTCAAGTGGTAGACGTCTACGGTTTTTGGTCTATTTAAATTTACCTCTAAAATAAAGAACGTCTCTTATAAATTTAGAATAAAAAAGGCATGAAACGAGTTGTTAAATTAATTTCTACTTACAAAAATAATTTTAGCCATTGAATCAAATTTAACAGTTATTTCAGTTCCGTCTTCCAGTACATCATCTACCCACACACTATATCCTCTGTCGCTATGAGGAGTGGAAATCACTACCAAATCTCGACTATCCTTACAAAAATAATTGGTATACTCTGGCTCTCCGTGGTTGGAACGATAAACATCAATCCATGGTGCTAGATTTTGAACTTCACTTATAAGAATTGAAAATATTAAAGCTTTAAAAAATGGAAATAAACCCATTATGACGTTGTTAAATTTATTTTATCATAATTTGTATAAACGTCGGAGCGTTACGAGCTCTAATAACAAATGATATCATCAGCTATAACTACGCGCTACGTATATAAAATTATAACGTTAAGAATTCCTCATTCAATACCTGTTTTAGTTCGAATTACACCTTCGAACTAAAGTATATAAAATTTGTATAATATAATTCACTAATATGTCTTAATATATAAAAGTTGAGTTTGTTCGAGCACTTATAACTCGAGAACGGCTAGACCGATTTTCATGGTTTTTGTTTCGTTGTATTTGTCTCCGTCCCGAATAGCAGAGTAGTGGTTGAAAATTTGAACGCAGGCGAAGCCGCGAGTACTACTAGTTAATAATATAATAATGTCCAGCTGGACGATATTTATGACAGCGGCCATTCTTTCTCTAAGTAATTGGGCAGGAGAGATTAAACTGTGCAGTTGTACGTACTTTTGTAAGTATCTGCTTAGACGCAAGTGCACTCTCGATTACCTTCACTCTCTAATTCTGATGCGGTATGAATCTTGATAAGTCTGAATCCCTCGCTTGATAACACTGTATAGGGAATTGAATAGAATTAAAATATTTTTACATATTATGATTTAAGTGCCTACAACTTTAAAATTTATCTCAAAATCGAGATTAGTTTAATCCAAAATTTAAAAAATTATTAGGATTACAAAGTACCTACTTAGTTTTATAAAATGGTTCATAAAATAAATAAAATAATATGTACCATATTTTCTGCAGATTTTTTCCCATGTCAGTTAATTAAAGCCCGTGACTCTTTATAGCGTCTCTAACAATTACCTATTGTGTTAGTAACAAAATCAAAATCAGACTAACACATGAACAGTTCAGAGGTGCGAGACTAGGCTGCCGCTATAAAAAAGATATTAAGTTTAAAAAATACTTAATAATTCTGAGAGTATTTAAAATAAACATGCATGACTACACAGTACATTGTGCGCAAATTGCTAATTTGAACTTTTTATTATTAGCACTATCCCACAACCTGAGCATTTTGTGGTACACTTTACTGAAAATCTATCACACCTATAGATTTGTGCTTTAACGTAGTAATTTAACTTTATATAATATCTAGATGTCAAATTAAATTTTGATCAATAGTTAAAAATATAACTCCATAAACATTACAAAAATTAACTTTAACAATGTTGTGTTCATTGGATAGAATGTTATTGTACTACTAACGCCATTTCTTAGAAAACTTAAGAGTTAACATTGTTGTAACATTATTACCCGTTAGAAAAACTACGCGAGCCCTCACAAAGCTCAGGTTTTTGCTAGTGTACTAATTAATTTAGTAGGTATTATAGAAGTAGGCCCTTCAGATTTTTAATTTATATTCTTGATATGATTTAGATTGAATGAATTGAATTCTTTTTAATTAGATTAAGGTCTATTATACTGATTTGCTTTAAATAAACCACTTTTTTAGTCTTTGATTTCTATTTAATTTTTTATTTTTTTTTATTTTTAAAGGATATGTTTAAAAACCTCAACTCTTTAGTCTCAGCAGAACTGCCTTTTGAACCAGTGGTAGAGTCGTCATGGACTTTATACGTATACTGTGTAGCGATACTGATATTTAATTTAAATATTAATAAGGTATAAGTGACGAAAAGTATTATATACTTAATTCTAACTGTCTCTTTAATTTGAATAAAGTATATTTTGATTTTATGTAAATATTTAATTTTGTACGATTTACTTATAAAAATAAATAAAAAACAGTGTAGGGATTTTTAAAATATCGTATGTTGTTATAACAATAACATTAATTATTTAAAATTGATTTTACACTCACAGACTTTTTGGTATATATTTATTGCATACTTAAAACATAACAGAACTATGGCCTTTTGAGTATGGCCAAGTATACTGGCTGGGAGTATATTGGCCAAGACGCACAGGAGATATTATAGCCGCAGGCACAAGTGCACTCTATTCCTGTCACTTAAATTCCGAGGGGACGACACTCGACACGACCAGTGAGACGTAGGACCCACGTGGCACGAGCTCTCTGAGGCACGTCGGTGAAACACCGCTGACTTCCAACTCCGGGCTGTTACTGAGAAACTTGGTCCGACCCAGGACTCGAACAAAGGACTTCCAGATGTACTTCTATGGTCTAGTGACTAACAGAACTATACAATACATAGGAGTGCTAAGCGCTTCTTACTCTTTACGTTATATGCCAAGAACGATTGATTGTATTAAATATTGTTTAAATATTATTCTTGTAACTTCTTGTTGTTATTTCATATCTCATATTGAGCACAGCAGGAAATAATTATTTAATTATTTAAAATTAAGCTTAGAATTTTTGTCTGTCGGTCCGTTTGTGCTCGCATCTCGAGATGACCTCTGGACTGGTTTTGATGAAATTTGGTATATTGATAGCAGATTATCCGGGTATATATAGAATATTTCTCACTGCTTTAAATATATGAAAATTGTTAAAGTGTACCTAGGGACGAACTCGAGCGAAGCGAAGGTGAGTTTCTGGTACATTATAAGAAAATGTGTACAACAATATTCAGTTTCTGTAATTTTCTTATGACAAAACAACGATTTTACTAATGTTCTTAGAATATCTTCTGTTTTAGATTTATTTTAAACCCGTTATACAAAACAACTTCTTTTAATTTCTAAAAAAAATTCATTATAACAAGAAAAAAGGTTTTTTTCAACCTTTTCAGGAATCAGGGTTGAAAACGGACTAGTTAGTCTTTTCGAACTAAATAAATTAGGCGTCTCGGTTTAAGTAATTCAGTATCCAGTTCCTATAGTGCGCGACGTCGGTGAACACCGTGTAACCGTTGGGGTCACATACGGAAGCATCACTTCGACTCAGCGTCATCGACACAATTCCCTTGACGTACCACGCTCCTGTGTTTTCTTCAGGCGCAGGCAATTCCTTTTTTTTATCGTCAACATATATAACATATCCACCTCCGCTGTCACCGTTACAAGGAGTCGTGCCTGAAATCAATTTTTTTTATTAATATGCTGGAAAATGTTATGAATACTAGATAGTTGATACACTACGCATCTATATAACTATAACTTTTAATAGGTATTTATTATAAAGATAAACACCTGGACATGACTGAAGTATGAAGCATTCGTGCTCATCACACAAATTAAAGCCACCAGCGGTACTCGAACCCGCGACCGCTGTTTTAGCAAGTACAACTACAGATTGAGCAACACTTGTAATCAATACTCTCCGTATCGTATTACATTGTCAGAAATATAATCCTTATAGGTAATATTTAAAAAAATACTACCATTATTGTATCCAGCACAGAATTTTTTACCATCAAGTACTTTTTGGTAAAAAACAGGTTCCACTCGAATACAAGTGATATCTGGTACTGCAGTCATAGTGGCTATTTGCAAGGTCTTTGTCAACGTATCCATTGCGTCGAAACCCCAACCGGGAACCTGAAATTATAGGCACCCCTTACACATAACTATAATTTTAAGTATTATTTGATCATTTAAATGTAGAATCTTTGGTTCATCAATTATTTGGTTCATCAACTGGTCCTTTTATCTGGTCCGATTAGTTGTCGAAGAAAGTACTAGCAATACCAGTTATACCATATATTCCAATAGTTTTTAAGAAAAATAGATGAAATAAATACTTTTTTTCTAACTTACTGTGCCTGTCAGTTCAAATGTCCCTATGTGATCGTAAATGCCATCGAACCACAAGCAGGCTGGCTGTACGTAGTTATTGTATTGAGCTGCAGCCAATAATTTTAACAGAGCAATATCATTAGCAAGACTCCTATGTTTAAAATCATCATGTACAATTACATCGAACACCTGAAAATTATTATGAGTAAGATTTATTATGATAATGGCGTAAGTTGCAGTATAAAGCTTAGTATTATGTTTATTATTAATCTGTGAAAACTTTTAGACAATAATGTATATATTCCTTTTTAACGTCTTACTGTTGGGCAAAGGCCGCCTTTCTATTCAAACCAAGTCCACCACGCTGGCCAAGTAAGGGTCGCGGTCCTCAGACTTCTTTCGAATACGTGCTTGGTTGTCATAGATTTTCCTTCATCGTAACACGAGAAATGATTCGCACATGAACATGAATAAAGGACCAAGAGCCGGATTTTAACCCGTTTCTCTCGGTTTTCCAAGAAAGGGCGTAAAGCACTAGTAAGCTTTCAGTATATTACAGAATAAGATGTATAAAAATATTAACTTATTACAGAAGTGCCTGAGAAGCTAATATTTGATATAGTGAATACATATAAATATAAGTAAGTAAATCAATAGTAAATATACTTAGGTCCGATTTCACCAATGGTGTCGTTATCGAAGAATAGCTATGCCAGGTATAAAATTATTCGATGCATTTATTCTCAGAATAACTTATAGTACGTTTCACCACTTTGTAAGGACAAAAAGTTACTCCTATATAGTATTACTATTTTTAGATAAGTGAATGCAGATAAATTAAATAGGCTTGTCATGGTCTCAGTACAGTATAGCTTAACAGGACATTTCTAATTTAGTCGTCACTTTGAACTTGTGTCAATGTGTCAGTGTTATTTTTCAAACAAACTATCTGTAAAGTCACGCTGCCTGGTGTTTAAATTTCATTTAGTTTGCTTTGTGTTGTGTTTACTGTTTAAAAAAAAATATCTTAAAGGAAACGAAGTGCTAACTTATATGCTTATTTATATTTATTTATTTATGTTATGGTCGCTCAGCAATAATGTATTCTAAGCGCTCAGGTGACATAATTTTGCCACCATTTTGATTTTATCTGAGGAATAAGCCGGTTATTCCTTCAAAATTGGTGGTATAAGAGTTACTCTCTTATAACTTTGTTATGCTTAGGATAAGTAGTTGGTGAAATAAAAGTATGGTTATCTGAGAGTAAATAACAGCTTTATCCTAAGAATAAAATTTATTCTACTTTGGTGAAATCGGACCTTAGTAAGATATGTGTTTAGTGTTTCTCTCGCAACAATTTACTGTTCAAAATGATATTGGATTTTATATACTAAAATTTACCCAAAAAATTGGCTTGTTAGCTGCAATAAATATGATTGACAATTGACGGGGGTCAACTGAATAACTATACTCCTGACACCGACTGATACGATATTCGGGCCATATATCGTGTCAGTAGGACTTGAACCCAAGACGTAGATCTGTAGCCGAACATGTTACTAGACCAATCAAGACCAATCAAGTCTTGTAACCAACATAATTATTTTAAATCAATACCCCAATTGATTGAGTAGTTGCTTCTTGTCCAAAAAGAGAGTATTTCCCCAGAAGCACTCCAAGAACTTCTGGATTAATAGTTGCACTGTTCAACGTTACACAATGAGCAGCTGAAAATGACGACCAAAATAAAATTCTCGTAGTTAGGACTTAATTAGTAATTAATTTAATTTCAAGAGTATGACAAAATCTATCAGGACATTATGATGACTGACATAAAAAAAATATGGAAAAATTTAAAAATAAATATACGTCTTAGTAATTATTTTTTTACCAACAAGGAAACCAGTGTCAGTTGGAACTTTGGTAAAGTTGTTAGTAACTAATAGGTAACAATTATGAGTACCTGTTAAAACTAAATATTTTGATATAAGAGTCCCTCCACAAGTGTACGTTAAGGAGCCTCTTCGCAGTACATATATTGCTGCATGCCAAGGCCACCAGCCAGCTGTAGTTGTAGATCCACCCACTATTAAAGGTTTTTGAATATTCTTAGCTCTTACTTTTCGTCTTCCACAAAATTTATCTGGTGCATCAGGAAAGTGTTTGTAAGCTGAATAATTGTCTTCAAAAAATCCCTGTGTTTAATTTGAGTGTGAATACGAGCACCTATATTTTAACATGCTATGTTAAGTGCAGTATATTATCGGCGAAATTAAAATACTTATTGCTATTAGGATATTGACTAAATTGTCTTACCAGAATTGGTTGGAAACATTTTTCAATTCCATTAATTTTGAAGCTTATTATGTACGGTGGGTGATGAGGCAGTGCCTCTCCATCCACTTGGAACAATTCTCGTATATCTTGAGTTTTGTTTGTGAACTCAAGTTTATAAATATTATTAATTGTGTCGGGTTCCTGCTTTAGTTTTATATTGGTAATGTTTTCATATTCCCTGTACTGCAAAAATTTTAAATCAAATATTATCATTGATCAAAATATAGAAAGTATTTTTGTGCAAGGATAAGGGTGGCATTTTCACAAATGTTTAAGAGCAATTATTGTCAAGTGTTAGACGTCTACGGTTTTTTGTCTATTTAAATTTAACTCTAGAATAAAGAACGTCTGTTATAAATTTAGAATAAAAAAGGTTGAAACGAGTTGTGGATTTCCACAAATTTAATAAACACGTATTGTTAAATTAATTTCTACTTACAAGAACAATTCTAGCCATTGATTCAAATTTGACTGTTATTTCAGTTCCATCTTCCATTAAATCTTTTACCCACACACTATACCGTCTGTCGCTATGAGGAGTGGAAATCACAGCCAAATCTCGACTATCCTTACAAAAATAATTGCTATACTGTGGCTCTCCGTGGTTGGAATGATAAGCATTAAACCATGGTGGTAGTAGATTTTGAACTTCACTTATAAGAATTGAAAGTACTATAGTTTTAAAAAATGGAAACAAATTCATTATTACGTTGTAAAATTTATTTAATCATAATGTGTATAAACGTCAGAGCTTTACGAGCTCTAATAACAAATGATATCATCAGTTATCTAACTACATAAATAAAATTATAACGTTCAGAATTCCTCATTCAATACCTGTTTTAGTACAAGATGTAATTCACATCTTCTAACTAAAATAAATATATAATTTACTAATATGTCTTAATATATAAAAGTTGGGTTTGTTCGAACACTTTATAACTCGAGAACGGCTAGACCGATTTTCATGGTTTTTGTTTAAATATATTTGTCGAATAGCAGAGTAGAGATTCAAATGTGAACGCGGGCTACGCCGTGGGTACTGCTTGTCTATCTATACTATTTATAAAGCTGAGGAGTTTCTTTGTTTGGAACGCGCTAATTTCAGGAACTATTGGTTCGATATTAAAAATTCTTATTGTGTTGGATAGTCCGCTTATCGAGGAAGGCTATAGGCTATATACCATCCCAATACGACCTATAGGAGCGGAGCAAAAATGAAAAATGTTGCAAAAACGGGAGAAAAATATTCCTTTTGAGAGCTGTTTGTTTTTGTTATTTATTCTGTGTTTAGTTATTTTGGGACTAGTTGGGCAGGAAATATTAAAGTGCGCAGTTGTACATACATAAGTGAATGCTTAGACACAAGCGCTCTCTCTATTCCTTTCACTCTCTAATTCTGATGAGATTGAATCTTGATAAGTCTGAATCCCCCGCTTGGTAAAGCTGTATAGACCAGTAGCGCCAACAGCAGAAATTTATATTCAGAAAAAAAACTGAATATCTGCTCAAGTCTCAACTGGCATGTTTTGAAGAGAATCCAAGAGAATTGAATAGGATTGAAATATTTTTACATATTAAGATTTAAGTGCTTAAAACTTAAAAATTTATCTCAAAATCGAGTTTAGTTTAATCCAAAATTATAAAACTTATTAGCATTATAAAGTATTTATTTTTATAAAATGGTTCATAAAATAAATAAAAAATATGTACCATCAATGATATTTTAACTATAGATATGTTATACGCTCACTAAACAACCGAAAAAAGTGTTCCGCGCTGCACACATACACACTTTTCATTCAAGGTACATGTCAAAATGATAGAAAGGGGACAGTCGATAAAATCAATAAGAAAAAAAGAGACAGCTAATGTTGTCAATTGCGTGTCAATGTAAACAAACATTAGTCTAGCGATCGATGACATATCAGAATATTAGGCAAATAATTGAAATATATTAATAAATCGAAGTATTCTGCGTTCTTACATGTGGTATGAGATCCCTTGTGTTTTATTAACTTTGGTATCATAATTGGTGCATTTCCTAAATACACAGGATGGCATTTTTTTAAATTTTGTAGCAGCGTACCACTCGTCGCCATGCGGTGACACAGACTAAAGGCAATACATCCTAATTAGGATGTTTTCGAGTTTTCACGATTGCGCGCTCATAACATATCTATAGTTAAAATATCATTGTGTACCATATTTTTCTGCTGATTTTTTCCCATGTCAGTTAATTAAAGCCCGTGACTGTCAAATGCCCAGTAGGTATAGTCTAGTCAACAAGTGCCTTTTTGGTCAACTTTTTTCAGCAGTCTCCGAAAATTATGATTTAGGTGTCATTCGATTCGGAATGGCATCTATATGAGTTTTGAAAAAAAATGAAGTTCCGCTTGAAATTGCAAAAGTTAATACTTTCTTAGATTTACGCAAATATTCGACATTATAAATGAAACTACGGGAATGTCACGGGAGAGACCATGATTGCTGTAAATCATTCGAAACGTCGGGAACTAAAAATCAAAATAAATCCGCGACAAAATCCGAAAAGGTAGTTTCATTTATAATTGCAAAAGTTATTAACAATTAACTAAAAAGAAAAAAATGGGGTTTAGTTTTTTGCAAATATCTTAAAAACTAATAAAGATTTTTAAAATTTCAAAAAATATTCAAAAAGAGGAAGAAATTTCCTAAAAAAATCTTGACTCCCGGAATATTAAAACCAATATTTCTAATTTTCCCAGAGGGTTGAAAATACGCCCGAAAACGGGTACTCTGGCTTGTGCAAGCCACGCCCCCTTCAGACCTTTAATTAATAAATAATATTTAAACTTATTAAATATGAAAATAAGAAAATAAAAAAATTCAGGCGCCTACAGGACAGATCAATGAACAACAATAATGTGTATTCTGTCATAAAAGTTAAAACATAACATCCATGGAGATTAAAGACCAGGAGGACCATCGCTTCATACTAAAGCATTACCCGCCTGTCTCTGAAAATGTGTAGAATTTACAACGCGCTGTCGTCGGTAAGTAGTATTTGTGAAGTTAGCTACTTATGAGTACTGTCACTATTGTGACAACGTGAAGTTAGTCATTGAGACAACATAGCGATCGCAGCGCCTCCTTGGTTTGACAATATTTCTGAGACACTACATTCTAGGGCCTTGGTCCTCCTGGTCTCTAATCTCCATGATAACATCGTTGTACCATTATTACCCGTTAGAAAAACTACGCGTGCACAGGTTTTTGCTAGTGTCACAGATAACATAATACTAGCTTACATTTAGAATATTTTGTTCTTTAGTAATATATTTAAAACCTATACTCTAAAAATATAAATTATAATAAAAAAAAGGAAAAAAGTATTTTTTGAACCTCTTCATGGTTGAAAACCGACTAGCCCTTTTTTTTTCGTTACAAACTAAATAAGTTAGGTCTCTCGGTTTAAGTAATTCAGTATCCAATTCCTATAGTGCGCGACGTCAGTGAACACTGTGTAACCGTTGGGGTCACATACGGGAGCATCACTTCGACTCAGCGTCATTGACACAATTTCCTTGACGTACCACGCTCCTGTGTTTCCTTCAGGCGTAGGAAATTCTTTTTTATCGTCAACATATATAACATATCCACCTCCGCTGTCACCGTTACAAGGAGTCGTGCCTGAAATGAAATATTTTTTATAATAAGCTGGGAGATTAACACAGCACCATCTAGTTTCATGGTAAGCTACTAGCTTTTTTATATCTTAGAGTTGATAAACTACGCATATATGTGAATATAACTCTTAATACGTCCCTTTTATAGATATGAATACGTGAACATAGCTGGAGTATATAAGCATTCGTGCACATGCACAAATTAAGACCACCAGCGGGATTCAAACCCGCGACCGCTCTCTCATAAAGTACAACTATAGAATGAACAATGTCGTCAATCAATACTTTATCCGTATCTTATTACATTGTCTGAAATATAATCCTTTTAAGTAATATTTAAAAAAAACCTACCATTATTGTATCCAGCACAGAATTTTTTACCATCAAGCACTTTTTGGTAAAAAACAGATTCAAATCGAATACAAGTGATATCTGGTACTGCAGTCATAGTGGCTGTTTGCAAAGTCTTCGTCAACGTGTCCGTCGCGTCGAAACCCCAACCGGGAACCTGAAATTATCGATACCCCTTACACATAACTATAATTATATTATTTGATCATTTAGATGTAGAATCTTTTAAATTATTTGGTTCATCAACTTGTCCTTTTCTACAGTAGCTATTTATAAAGTATATGTATCTATAACTTACTGTGCCTGTCAGTTCAAATGTCCCTATGTGGTCGTAAATGCCATCGAACCACAAGCAGGCTGGCTGTACGTAGTTGTTGTATTGAGCTGCAGCCAACAATTTTAATAGAGCAATATCATTAGTAAGACTCCTATGTTTAAAGTCATCATGTACAATTACTTCGAACACCTGAAAATGATAACATGTAAGGTTTATTATGATTATTTCGCGAGTTGCGATATAAAGCTTAGTATTATGAATAACGTATTTTTTTTTATCTTATGCTATTTATTTATGCCTTTTTAACATTTCACGGCACGGGCCTCCTTACAGTACGAGGAGGATCAAGCCACAGTTCATCCCAGTGGCCAATTTCGGGTCAGCGGACTATACAATATAAACATATTTTCCTTCACCGTAACACAAGTTGTTATCATGTTACCGCGTTACCACTGAGCTACCACTGTTTTTATAAAAATAGTAAGACTTAAGAGGTTTATTAGAAAAGTGCCTGAGAAGACATTTTTGTATAATCTAGAAAAAATATCCATACCTTGCAAGATATTTATTTAGTATTAAGCATTTCTTTCGTAACAATTTACTTTTCTTATTCGATCTTATATAAGAAATATACCAAAAGGTTGGCCCGTAAGTAATGAATTTTACCGTCAACCGAATAACTATATTTGACATTATAAATGAACTATATTTGACCCGACCCATGACTTGAACCCAGGACCCCTGGATCTGTAGCCAAACATGTTAGCTACCAGAACACCATAAAAATCTGTCAACCAACACAATATTTTTAGTAAATATCAAACCCCAATTGATTGAGAAGTAGCTTCTTGTCCAAAAAGTGAGTATTTCCCCAGAAGCACTCCAAGAACTTCTGGATTAATAGTTGCACTGTTTAGCGTTACACAATGAGCAGCTGAAAATGATGACCATAATTAAATTCTCGTTATTACGACAGGATGAAATCAATTAAATTTACTATTTTACTGAACTCTGTAATAATGAACGCTAAAGCTAAAGCTAAAGTTAATAAAAGTACTTTCAAATCAAATTGATAAAGAAGTACCCAATTATAATAATAATTATTATATATTTTAGTATCATAAGACAATAAACCGAATCAGTAAATTCTCTCGAGATTAAATTCCAAAACCATAAAGAAAATAAACGACAATTTCTAGAACCTACTCATAGTTGCAAATAGACACCAACAAATAAAACTTTTTAAAAATTAACAGATCCCGTTAGCTCATGCATTCGAATCCAAGGCTGCACTTAGTACATAATATAATAATTAGATTATTTTTGTAGAAATTTTAAGCAAAAGCCGAGAGCTCATCGATAACTTGCCTCAAGATAGTGATGTAACATCACCTCACGAAAAACAATAGAAGTATTGCTTTAATATGCCTAGTCTAAGTGACATGGGCGCCCGCAATCAATTCGTTTTAAGCGTCAACCAAAATCGATCAGGAGGTTATGATTACTGACTGACATAAAACCAAGAAATGTAAAAATAAAATTATTTTTTACTACATGGAACCTGTGTCGGTTTTAACTTTGGTAGATTACGAATACCTGTCAAAACTAAATATTTTGATATAAGAGTCCCTCCACAAGTGTACGTTAAGGAGCCTCTTCGCAGTACATATATTGCTGCATGCCAAGGCCACCAGCCAGCTGTAGTTGCAGATCCACCCACTATTAAAGGTGTGTGAATATTCTTAGTTTTTACTTTTCGTCTTCCGCAAAATTTATCTGGTGCTTCAGGAAAGAGTGTGTAACTTGGATCTCGGTCTTCAAAAAAACCCTGCATTTAATTGAGTGTGAATAGAAATGCCTATGTTTTAATATGCTATTTTATATGAGTACATCATTGGCAAAATTGTAAGATTTGTCGCGTAATGGCGAATTACCCGAATTGGTTGGAAACATTTTTCAATTCCATTAATTTTGAAGCTTGTTATGTACGGAGGATGATGAGGTACTGCCTCTCCCTGTACACGGAACAATTCTCTCAAATCTTGACTTTTGTTTGTAAACTCTAGCTTAAAAATGTTATTAATCATGTCAGGTTCCTCCTTTAGTTTTAAATTCGTAATGCTATCATATTCACGGTACTGAAAAATTTAAAATCACGGATTTGAACTGATGCTGTGCAAGAATTAGGGCTATCAAATTATTGTTATTTGTGTGAGCTGTCTATTGATTTATTTAGTCTATTTAGAATAAAGAACGATTCTAATAAATGTAAAATAAAAAATATAAGCACGAAACGAGTGATCTTAGTCCGAGTCTTTTTAAGTTTAGATTTCCACACATTAAATAAACACATGTTGTTAATTTGATATCTACTTACAAGAATAATGTTAGCCATTGAATCAAATTTAACAGTTATTTCAGTTTCATCTTCCAGTACATCTCTTATCCACACATTATATTTTATGTGACTATGAGGATTGAAAGTTACCGCCAAATCGTGATTATCCTTACAGAAATAATTTTTATACTCTGGCACTCCGTGGTTGGAATAATAAACATTAATCCATGGTGGTAGATTTTGAACCTCACTTATAAGAATTGAAAATATTATAGTTTTATAAAATGGATATAAACCCATTGTAAAGTTGTTAAGAATAAATAAACATAATTTGTATAAACGTCAAGAGCTTTACGAGCTCTAATAACAAATGATGTCAACAAATAACTATGTGTATATAAAATTATAGCATTAAGAATTGTTCATTTAATAGTCAATAACTGTTTTTTGGTCTAACATGAACGATGAGTATTTTTCTATTATAGAAATTATACCTACATAATAGTGTCCTCCTGATCAACTTTCATGATATATAGGATAAGTCCACCACGCTGGCCTAGTGCGAATTGGCGTACTTCACATGTCTTTCGAAAACTCGCTAGGTTCTCTCAGACATGCAGAGTTCTCACGATGTTTTCATTTACCGTAGGACAAGTGGTCAAATGAAAAAATTGCACACAAATACGAATACCTCCTTGGTCTTGTGATTATTATACCTATACGGCTTATTCCTCCAAAGACGTCTTTGGTTGAAGTCTCAAAATAGGTCAAGTGTAATTTGGTCTTATCTCAGTAATTTGTCTCTTTGGATTGGACAAATTTGTGCACTATAATTATTGTTAAGATATAGCGCGAGTGAAACCGCGGGTTATTGTTTAAGAAAACTTGACAAATTATATAGGAAGCCCTTCCTCGAGAACCACTCTATCCATTGGTGAAAACCGCATGAAAATCGGTGCAGTAGTTTTTGAGTTTACCGCGAACAGACAGACAGACGTAGCGAAGTACTTTGTTTTTATAGTATCTAGTGATTATGACTAAGAATTTTACGATGTGTATAGATATATTTAATTACTTTAACTTATAAATAAAGTACATAACATGTCAGGATCAAAGCAAAGAGCATATTACTGTTCTTATCGCAAGATGTGTCGCAAAATGTATCTTTTGACCTATTCATATGATCTACACTTAGCACTAAAATAATTATAATATTGTTATATATGATTAATATTGTTGTTGATGTTTCAGGTTGATTTTGAAAAAATCATACTCGGGCAAATGTTATCGCATTTTAATGCACATAATCTACTTTATAAGAAAGAGTTTGGCTTCACAAAAGGTCGCTCCACAGCAGATGCTAGTGTTGAGCTAGTTAAAAATATTTTTGAGGCATGGGAGAGGTCGCAGGATGCTCTTAGGATATTCTGTGACTTATCCAAGGCCTTCGATTGTGTGCATCACGTGACGTTGATCAGGAAACTGCATCATTATGGGATTAGAAATAAGGCACTCAACCTCCTGAATTCCTATCTGAGTAATAGAATACAGAGGGTTGATGTAAATGGTAAGAGATCCCCTGGGGCTCCGTTAGATATGGGGGTTCCACAAGGCTCTATTCTTGGCCCATTTCTCTTCCTAGTTTACATAAATGATTTGCCATTTTTTGTGCAGGACAAACATGAGATAGTATTGTTCGCTGATGACACTTCACTTATTTTTAAGGTAAAACGTAATTTACATATGTACGACGATGTAAACGATGCTCTCTCAAAGGTTGTCTATTGGTTTGATTCGAATAATTTATTATTAAATAACAAAAAAACAAAATTAATAAAATTCACAACACCTAATTTTAAACTTATTGATAATGGTGAAGTATTAGGCGGAGAAATGTTAAAACCGGTACAGTGCACTAAATTCCTAGGTATTATTATAGATTCGAAATTGCAGTGCGATCTCCATATTGAGGAGCTAGCGAATAGGCTTAGCTCTGCAGCGTTCGCGGTAAAAAAAAATAGACTTATTACTGACATAGATACAGCTCGCACAGTATACTTTAGTTATTTTCATAGTATTATGTCATATGGTATCTTATATAAATGAAGCTACCATTAATACAATTTTTGTCCTGCAGAAAAGAGCTATTCGTGCAATTTATAGTTTAGGCCCTAGAGTATCATTAAGGGATAAGTTTGAAGAAATAAAAATATTGACTGTTGCTTCTCAGTACGTGTACGAAAATGTTATATATGTTCATAAAAATATACACGAATTTCCCAGGAACTGCGACATGCATAGCATTAACACTAGGAGTAAAAATAAACTTGTAATGCCTGTGACTCGCTTACGCCGAGTCAGTAATTCTTTTTATGGACAATGTATACGCTTATACAACAGGATCCCAGAAAACGTTCAACAAGCTTCTATTGCCAAATTTAAAAAATTGTAAAAGAACGTTTGTGTACTAAAGGATATTATACGATTAACGATTTTTTAGAAGACAGTACACCTTGGGAATGATGTGATCGCCACCAGGCTGTTTCAACATTAGAATTATTGTTAATTTCAATTTAATTAAAGAAAGAAAAAATAACACTAAGACAAAAAAAAAAAACAAAAAAATATATATTAGTCCCGCTGAGTTTTTTTCGCCAGTTTTTCTCAGGTCTGTGGTTTCTTCCTTCCGAACTGGTAGTAGACTCATGACGTTCAGTAAAAAATTGTAATAATTTCATGCTGAATAAAATATTTTGAATTTGAATTTTGAATTTGATACATGAAACGTAAAACATTGTTTCGTGTAAGAACATATTACGCAAAAAGGTGACCCACGGTGTGCGGTATGCCATAGGGGTTGTTCCAGGTTCTTCTCTGATAGCAGGCTGTGTGGTCTTCTTCGGCAGACCTGCCGTCGTTGCGTCCTGGTTGAATGCGTTAGATATCCTGCGACGCCACATTAACGAAAAGGTTTTGATAGGCTTTAATCGGGAGTACGCATATTTCTAGCTGGTATATAAATATAATACAAAGGTATTAGATATAGAGAAGACACATTATATTTATATACAAGCTAGAAATCTAATAATTAGCTGTATCTAATACCTTTAAACGAGCAATTCTTGTATATATATATATATATATATACTAGCTCACCCGTGCCCACTTCGTCGTTGGGCATAATGTTAATAATCCTTTTTTAGTACAGAGTGTTATGTTTTAATTTCTAACTGCCAAAAGGAGGGTTATACGTAGGTATAGTTTGTATTTGCATGCTAATACAAAATTCGAAAGTAACTCTGTCCGACAGAAAAAACATTTTCTGCGGGATTTGCGATAAACGAATTCTATGAGGATCAAGTCGCGGGAAAAGTTAGTTTGGTTATGGTAATTTTAATTGTTCAAAACTTCTCTCTAAACTATATTGGATGCATTGTTATCATTTGGTAGCAAAAAGATTCATAATTTTTGGTAATATGACTAATAAATATGACCAAACGATTTAAATTATTTAATAATATGAAAAATTAAATTATCTATACTAATATTAAAAAAAAAACTACTTTTTGTAACTTAAATATAAAAGTTAGACCTATGCTGTCGTTGACTTTTTTGTAGGCATTTTCAAGCTCCACATCTTTTCTCTAGAACCCAAAAATAAATCTTTCATAGTTAAGGCAGCGTTCGTAAGAAACGCTTTCATTCGACCGTTTTTTCTCCGATTCACTTTGTAAAACGGACTACCACGTAAAAGCCTTTTTATTTTTCGGTTTTTTAAATAACCTATGACACTCGGCAATAATGTGGCTTTCTATTGGTGAAAGAATTTTTAAAATCGGTTCAGTAGGTCCCGAGATTACCCCTTACAATTTAACAAACACACAAACTAAACTTCTTTATAATATTAGTATATATATATATTCTTGTGAATTTAGACCAGAAGTGAGCTTTTTTTAAAAAAACAAGCTTACTAAATCGACCTCAATTTACTTTAAGTATCTGAAAAGGCTAAAACACAATTTAACTAACTGAAAAGACAACTAATCTACCAACAATGATATTTTTAGAAACAAACCGGCAGAGTAACAACCTAATAATGCTACCACAATAAGTGTCATGACACAACTACCCCCCGATGCCGGCTATGCATTGACTTTTATAGTTTTTTCCCCACTCCAACATCCTCTTTTCTGTTCATATTCCACACGGCCTTTCCTGACAGGAGACCGTCCTCGGGCTCCTTTATCTTCTAACCTTGGGGTTCAGAACCTCGACATCGAAAGCCTCAGTGACGCCAAGAGCTATAGATATCACACTCATCATCTGCTGCCAATAAACAATAAAATTACCAGACAAAAAAAATACACAAAGTGAATTTTCAAAACTTGCGTGTCTATATAAAGTTTCAATTTGATTCATTCGTGGGCTAAGCTTACCTAGCATAACCTAAGCACAATGGATGTGAAAGAAACTGATATCTGTACCAATTACCCGGGGCAGGACACGTCGGGGGAGTGCGCCCTCACGACTCGCCAGAGAACCATGTCATAGCTTTGCGTGTGTAAATCAGTACCTATAAAAGCATGTTTCAACCCAACCTAACCACAAATATACGTTACCTAGCATAACCTAAGCACAATGGATGTGGAACAAACAGATATCTGTACCAATTACCCGGGGCAGGACCCGTCGGGGGAGTGCACCCTCACGACTCGCCAGAGAACCATGTCATAGCTTTGCGTGTGTAAATCGGTACCTATAAAAGCATGTTTCAATCCAACCTACCCCCAAATATACGTTTAATGTTTTGCTACACAAACATATGCAACGGTCAACTCATAGTATGATCACTGCTCCAGGACGACATGTCTGAGTAACCTCCAAGACACTGTCCGAGCTCACACACATTAATCTTAAGCTACACAAGGTATGTTCCATATACTAGGATCGCATGTCTGAGCGCACTCCAAGACAGCATCCAATAATATGAAACCGTACCCCACTTGAAGTGCATCTGTCGGCCAGGACAGCATATCCGAGTACAAAGACCTGCGAGACATGCCATCCCCGACCGCAAGAAACAACTTCCCTTGAATGTGTCAACCCCAATGAGAAACACAAAATAAGCATCTTTTACGTACACAGTAAAAATAAAATAAAAATTTTACAGTTAACATTTCTATAAATGCCTGGCATAAGGCACAGCACCTACTATAACACCGATCACGACTACCGCAACGCTCATGACGAGGACTATAACTACTACTTTCATTACGATCTCGCTGGTTGTCTGACATTACAACAAAATAAAAAAAAGATCTAAAAATAACCGTTAATTCAAATTATTTAATTTTCTCCTTTAAGCCTGACAAGCAAAACCAAACTAAACTATACACAGCGACCAAAAGACAGCACAAATCACTAAAATCAATGAAAATACACCAAAATCACGATACCCTCCGATAAAAACTTTTAAACAAAAACAACCAACAAATATTACACGCTAAAAAAAGTAGTGGGCGAAACAGGACCTATCCCACTTCTGATCTTGTGAATTTAGACCAGAAGTGAGCTTTTTTTTAAAAAACAAGCTTACTAAATCGACCTCAATTTACTTTAAGTATCTGAAAAGGCTAAAACACAATTTAACTAACTGAAAAGACAACTAATCTACCAACAATGATATTTTTAGAAACAAACCGGCAGAGTAACAACCTAATAATGCTACCACAATAAGTGTCATGACACAACTACCCCCCGATGCCGGCTATGCATTGACTTTTATAGTTTTTTCCCCACTCCAACATCCTCTTTTCTATTCATATTCCACAATATATATAGCTCAGATTGATTGACAGCGGAAACCGGGCGGTCTCTAACCAAAAGTCCTCGGTTCGAATCCAGGTGTTTCCAGTCCGATTATTATTTTTTCTTTTTTTAATAACGGTCGCCTGATATTGTATATATAGATGTTTAAATGAATTACTTTTTAAAGAAGAAGAAATTTATTTTAAATAATTTAACTAAACTACCAACAATATATAATCATTGTACGTATGTAGGTTACCTCGACGTATTGCAAATAACCACTCCTTCAAGTTACTTCTATCGTATTTTTCTAAGAATAAATAAATAAGTTCAAGAGAAACTCATTTAAACAAAGCTTATCTTAAGCAAATTGTATACTAAAGGCGATAGGTAAAAAAAAATGACAGTTGCAATGTTGAATTACCGTGCTTATTTCATTTTAGTCGCAAACCAATATATTTTTAATCCAAACATAGATATCAAAGTTTTAAGTATCTGGCTGGTACCGACTTCAAAATTAACTAAGTTTTAATTTTTTTTATTTTTTTTTTATATTTTGGGACATAGTAGATACGTATTTTGTTTATTTAAATATAAAATGGGTATAGGGTAGCTTCCATCATCAGTTACGGTACATGACGCAAATATCCGGATAGCCTATAAAAGATTCGGCCAAGTATCGTTAATTTGCTCCTAAGAATTAAAGAGTTCCGTTACTTTGTCATGGACCCCATCATCAGAACCTTACCAAACTCTCTACTACCATTAATACTACCCTTGAAGTACATCCTTTCCAATAAAAAAAGAATCATCGAAATCGGTTGGCGTGATATTGAGTTATTCGTCCATTTGTCGCGCATATACTTAATGCAAATTTAAGACTTATGGATTTCTCATGGATGCCATTGTCAGAGCTGAACTAAATTAAAATGGGACCACACGTCTGTGACTGCATCATCATGAGAAAGCCACTGGACAGATTTTCATCAGATTTGGTATTATGATAATACGGATCAACACAGGGTATATTTTACTGCGGGAAAATAAAACACTATAAATCTAAAATATATATTTAATATTAAAACGTAAACGTTGAGAGACTACATATAATTATACATTTAAACAAAAATATGAATAAATTAACTTATATAATTTCGATTATTTAACTGACTTCACAGCAAAGTCTAAGGCCTTAAAGAATTCAAGCCACCAAGGTGTCCTTCATCCCTCTGTCTTTGAAGCTTCAGTCTTTCATCTGCATACCCGTCTATTCCAAGACCGAGTCTCTCTATCAATTTTTCTCCCTTATCACCATTTAGTTCTATAAATTGTTTTCTCCTTCTTAAAGATATATCAGGGTCGAAAATCCAAGGGCGAGTTTCGTGGATGACCGGAAATCCTATCAAATTTGTTTGTAAAAATGTCCCTATTGGTCCCGCTGGTTCCGAGACTGTTAGTTGACAGACGCACAGGAGTAATAAAATCTGAAAATAATAATAAGTATCTACGTTAAACTAATTATTATAAACGAAATGAAATTAGGGTCGTGTGTGTTATTTTTTCACACCCAAACTTGACAGATTTGGATTAAAATTAGTATGTAAAAAGATTTTTTAGTACTAATTGGAATATCACATACGGTAATGTTAGACACTTAGGCGAAGTTGAAAAGTTAATTTGTTTGATGATTTGTTCTATTATGATCCACAATAATCGTATAGGATCATGTTGGAAATGAAATTCAAATATTAAAATGCCAAGAGCGCGGCAAATTACCTAATCTCTTACACATAAAGGAGGAAAATTTTGTTTCTAAGATGATGATTTAGAAAAACCCAACAGATTCTAAATTTGATCACTATTAGAAAGCTTCATTATTCATACAAAGTCCTTGAATAACATACATAATATTATGTTACGTTGTTTCACTTGTAACTTAATAAGTTACGTTTAAATCAAATCTTGGAAATCGATTTCAGGCTACAATCGATTTTTGATTTCGGAGCTGAAAAGGCCCCACTTTTTTATATAAGTCAATAGTGAGTGTGATAGATTTTTTATTTTTAATAGGAAACCTAGCGCGCTTCGCTATATTATAAAAATTAGTTTTTATAATTTTCTAAAAAAATGAAAGTAACCTAAGTTACTTCTTATAACATTAGCTATATCTGCGAGTAAATGTTGTGTCAAAATCGGTCAAGCCGTTTTAAAGATTAGCCGGAACAAATAGAGACGACAGACAATTTTTTTTATGTAAGTACCGTATAATACTTTCATATGCATTTAGAGAAAAGCTAATTTGAAATTAAAAAGAGACACTTCAATTTTATTTACATGTAACATTTTTATTTTTATAATTATTATTATTAATTATAAAATCTGACTATGTATTATAAACGAATTAAAAAGATGAAAACAAGTTTAAGGTCCCTTCAACATTTGACAATTCATATTTATACTCGTATCACTCACGTATGAATGACTAGCGACTCACCTCGCTTCGCTCGGATTCGTCCCTACTTCACCTTTTAAATCTTCTCTGGACTTCTACAAATAATTGAAGACAAAATTAGCCAAATTGGTCCAGCCGTTCTCAAGTTTTAGCGAGACTAACGAACAGCAATTCATTTATATATAATATATAATACTTATAGCAATTATGGTTTTAGACGCCTTAAAGGTACCTATTAGTAATCTAATATAATTATTGAAGAAGTCATTACTCGTATACTGAGGCCGAATCTATAATTGTCAGAATGTTTGTCTGACTGTCTGTCTGTCTGTGACCGCATCACAAGTAAATCACTGAACAGATTTTGATAAAATTTAGTACAATTAAATAATAGTTGTCCTTGATATAGTACGTAAGAGTTCCTTTTTTGTACAGGAAAATATTATTACCTTTGACCTATACGTTAGTTAAACTTACCGTAGGTATGATAAATAATTGGTAAATATGTCAAATATTCACCATTTTTTACTATATGACAATTATACCTAATTGTTACAATTTATATAAAACGTACATTAAAGTTGATAAGGTCAAGTCGTGTACCGGTTGTATGTTCTACTTTCTATATATGGAATAGCTTGTGCCTTGATCGGTGAATAAACTAATTTTCTAAGTCAGTAGACAGTATTTATGTAATACGATTATCAGACTTTACAGTCGGGGTTCGATTCGCATTCGATAAAAATATTTATTTTGATCACAGACATTTGTCGACAAGAATATTTATTTTAAATTTAATTTATTCGCGACATCATTCCTCGAAGACATTTTTTCTAAACATTAATTAAACTGAATTCTAAGCCTAAAGAACATTCAACATAGGTGTAGACACCAAGTGACTAAGCTAATAGATCTATAAATTAGGTAAAAGTATAAATTTGACCACACGTTTTCCTCAGTTTTCAACGACCCTACTTCTTGTGCCAGCGGTCGCCACTTCGAGTCCCGCTGGGGGCATGGGGTGATGACTTGGGTGCTTATATTTGTAATATATTGTATGTATCTAAAGTTACTTAGTTATTTTACGCTTCTAAAGGGTTTCAATGAACATCAGTAATTTTTCTCATCAGTAAGTCCTACATAACCACCTGTATGTAAGCGGTTGTATACGAAAATGCATTTCGAAACCATAAAAAACTCTTTCCGTCTAGTGTTGAAGTCAAAATTACGTTTTGATCTAGACTGAAAGTTGCAACAGCCGAAGTACACATGTTCGTATAATGTAACAGTGTTATGCTCTGTTTCGTTTGTCAAGTAGTGTAGAATTATTTTGTATTTTTTACTATTTATAGCTGGATCTATCTAAATATATTAAAGCAAAAGGTCAATCACTCACTAACTTTTTGTCGTTAACATTTTTAGCCATCAAATCCATAGAACTAACCTTGTACTTAGTAACTTTTAGCTACGGAACTCTAATGAAAATTGCACCATTTTAAAAACTATCATCATACTAGGAAAACGATCGGTCTACCTACACGACCTTGGAAGTATGTTAGTGAAATGTAACCCTATGAGTTTAATTTTCAAACCTATATCCTTTTTATCTATTGTTGGCGTGCAAATGCATCAGCATACTACAAGTGGTTATGTGGGATTCACCGATCGAAAAAGCCTAACCCTTCTACGCACTCTACGTACTAAAACCCAACAGACCTCCCTCGTCTTATGGGGTGTCGTAGGATCGCCAAAGCATTCAACCACGACGGCAGGTCTGCCGAAGCAGACTACCACAATGAGTGTGCCCAGCAGTCCACTCTTCTATCAGAGAAGTACCTGAGTCCTGAAGGAACTCGAATGACACACCGCCCAAGCACGTTGTGGAGAAGGTAACTTTTATCCTAGAATAACTGCGTGATGTAATTTTTTAAGACATGATATTGATAATAAATCTATACACTATCTATAGTGACTTAAAGTCGGTTACGGTGGAAATAAGAACCTTGAGTTCCAAACGATAGCTGAATACAAAATAGGAATACAGCAAGTAGGTACAGCACGAAATGCAATTATGTAAGTTTAAAATAATAGTGTAGCATGACCGGTAAATTGTGTTGTATTATAAGTACTTTACACATGTTAGTTAAGAAATTGAATGTAAAAATAATGTTTATAGATCTTATAGATGTTGATAGTTTAGTAGAGACGTTAGTTAGTTAGTTAGTTAGTTAGTATTAGTTTTCTATTTTTAATAAATTTTTTGGGCCATTTCACATAGCACCGTCTAGTTCTATGGCAATCTATGGGTACCAGATAGTTGACACACTAAACATATTATATAACTTTAAAAACATTCATACGAGCACATATAAACATCCATGAATGCAGTACAAGCTTCGTATTTATGAATGCAAGCGGGACTCGAATCCGCGACCGCTGATACACCAAGTATGATCACTACAAATTGAATTACACATGTTGTCCTATTGCAGAATGGAGTTTATCGGTAATATAATTTTTATAAGTAGAATTTTAGGATATCTGTCAAAGTCGTAAATAATATCCAAAAATAATTGCAAATATTTTAACGCTAAAATTACCGAATTAACCTTTAACGAAGAGGTTAAAAAAATCAATGAAAAACCTTGCCGGAAAGTGCGCCCGGAAGTGGTTTAAATGTCAAAGTCAAATATCACCGAATTATGAATTAAATTAAAATTTGAACATCCCTAGGGCGGTTATCAATTAAGTTATAATTTATTTATTTATTAATTTATAATTTAACCCCACATTTATTTTCACTAAGGGCTGATTTTTCAGTCAACTATCTATATCTATTAAAAAAGTTGTATAAGTGGTAATTTTATATATTCATATTTTAAATAAGGAACTATTTTTACCTGATATACGAAAAATCCGCCCTTAATTTATATTTAGAATTTAACACAATATTTATACAATTCAATTAAAACACAACACTTTTAATTTAATTCATTAAAACGCACAAAAAAATAAAAAAGTGAGAAAATATTTACACAGACGAAGGACTTACAGGTAATAAGTTCATTTTTCTACACGACCGATCTGGGTGAAGTAGTTTAGATTATTGCAACTTCGTACTGACTTGTTGCCAAACGAGGCAGTCCGACTTGAATCATTTGATTATATTACGAAAGAACTACGACTATGTATTAATGACCTACGAACAATATGAATTGATTGCACGTATTTTCCTATGTAATTCTCTAAGTACCTATTTGGCTGTAGACGTTCAAATTTTATTCGTATGCCTGTCATCTTCACATTTACTTCGAAGTAGTAAGCCCGTAGATTAAAATAAATTAAACGGTTTTTATTTACTCCTTATAATATTAGCTATATGCGAGTGAAAATCTCGCCAAAATCGGTCAGACCGATTTTATTATTTAGAAATTTTCATTTTTATTATAGGCATAGGCAGTGGTAGCCCAGCGGTAACGCGATGCTTGTATAACCGAGTGATGCGGGTTCAAATCCGGGTCTCGCACCTCTGATATTTTCATGTGCGAATCATTTCTATCATGATTACCACTTGTCTTACGGTGAAGAAAAACATCGTGAGGAAACCTGCATGTCAGAGAAATTCTAGCAAGTTTTCGTAAGACATGTGAAGTCCGCCAACACGCACTAGGCCAGCGCGGTGGACTATGGCCTGATCCCCCTCGTACTGAGGGAGGCCCGTGCCCAGCTGTGGGACGTTAAAAAGGGCTGATGATGATGATGATGATGATTTCATTTTTATTAACCAATTTTACGATTTTGTTTTAAATATAATAAGTTGTGGATATATTTTTGAAATCGCCTTTCAAAACTCAGTAATTTGGTACCGCACTGAATGGGGACGGAAATTTTTTAAAACACAACTTGGCGCCTCTAATCCGCTAAAAAAACCGCTTATAAGAAGCCCTTAGGTCGCATGAATCATCAAAATCGGTTAAGTTACGATTAATTATTACATTACAAACAAACATACAGGACAACCTCACATAACATAACCCTCCTTTGAGCTTCGCCACAATCAGGTAAAAAGATGGCATAGGGATATTTATTTTTCACGACGTAACAAATATATTAAAGCGAACGAGAAAACACCTAAATATCAGTATTTAGTACACCAAACATTATCAGTTTAAGCACAAAGAGACAGCCTGACAATTAGGCTCTACCTATGAGGCCATGTCGGCAAGTCAGAAGTCATGGATTCGATAACCGGTCAATTAATAACCATTCAATTAAATAAACAAGTCATGACCCGCCTAACCTGTCTAGCCAACTATTCGCAGCCGTCAAATAAAATTAATGTTTTACTCCATATATATAAACTAGCGACTCTCCCTCGCTTCGGTGCTCTTTGCCAAAAAAGTTTGTAGCATAAAACTCGTAAGTAAAATAAATAAAATTTCGAAAATAAAAATAGCCAAAATTACTCCTTATAACATTAGCTATCTGCGAGTGAAATCCCGTTAAAATCGATCCAGCCGTTTTGGCTTAGATTTTTATATTTAGATTAGCCGGAGCAAACAGATAAACAGACAAACAAACATTTTAAAAATTGTTTTTTTTTATGTAAGTACCATATAATAATATGCATTTAGTGAAAAGCTGTTAATTTGAAATTAAAAACAGTTACTTTAATTTTATTTATATTATTATGGATTGATATATTGATTGAACGTGCGCGCGTACGTAAGCTTGAAGCTGAGGGAACCCATAGCACAAGGAAGTCCATAACACAAGGTTCATAACTTACCATAGTACCTACTAGATGGTGCTGTGTGTATAAATATATTAAAACATATCTGAACAAAACGGTAACCGTACCTATTAATTTTGATTATCATTGAGTCTAAGTAGATGCTCGAAAATTAAATTAATTAATGAAAAAAATGGCATGAAAAGTGCTTGTTTAGTCTATTTGAATTAAGTACATTTAATTTGATTTGATTTTGAAACGCAAGAAAAGCAGAAACATTATGCAGAGTACAAGGAGAAATTTCTTAATTTCAAAGATGCGCCAGACGTTCATCTATTTCAAATAGATCAGTACAAAAGATTCTAACTTTTGGGGCCAAGGTTTCGTATAATGCTGTAATAAATAATAACTGCTCTTAAAAATTGTGTAAATTTAAAAGATGTCGTATTGTGCAATACAAGATGCCACAACACATCACCTTGTCAAAATAAAGAGTATTATTTTGTTAATTATTGTTATTAAATCAAATCAAAATTACAAAAAACCACCGAATACGTAAAACTTAACAACAAGTTGACGAAGAAACAATTCAATTCAATTATTTCCTTTAATGGCTTCCAGGAGTGCCAGTTGGGCACAGTTGACTTCGCCAATGTCGAAACGAAGAAACTTCTCAGTACTTATTATGCTGTCAAAGTCATACCGATCAAAATATTTAACTACCGACTCACCCTCGCTTCGTCTCTAGGTGCTCCCTGCGAAATTTAAAGATTGTCGCACAAAAATCCATTCAGTAATTAAAATGAATAAAATTTCTAAAATAAAAGTAGCCAAGTTACTCCTTATCTTATAGCATTAGCCATCTGCGAATGAAAATCTCGTCAAAATTGGTCCAGGCGTTTCAGAGATTGGTCGAAATAAACAGACAGACAAAAATTTAAAATATTGGTTTTTGATATTAATACCGTATATCCTTTCATATGTATTAGTGAAAAGCTGTCAATTTAGAATTAAAAGTCGACATTTCAATTCTATTTATATGTACTTACGAGGCAATGGCAACCCAGTGGTAACGAGCTCGCTTGGAAAACCGAGTGAAGGGTTCAAATTTGTGTTTATCTGTACCGCACCTATGACAATTCCATGTGCGAATAATTTCTATCATGATTACCACTTGTCTTACGGTGAAGGACAACATCGTAAGCTAACTTCGATATCCTAGAGGACCTAGTCAGCGCGGTGGACTATGGCCTAATCCACCTTGTATTGAAGGGAGGCCCGTGCCCAGCCCAGAAGTTAAAAAGAGCTGAATAAAAGATGCGAGATGTTGTAACCCTCATGACAATTTTATGTTAAAGAACAATATAGTAATTTAAACAAAATAAAAAAAAAACAATTATGCACAAGAACAAAGGAACTTTTACGTCAAAGACAAATACAAAGGCATAAAATACGGAGATTACAAAAACAGTTAAACATATTATCACTTTAAAAATAGCGTAAAAAATGGAATGCTTATATAGTATTGTGATTAAAGATCGGAAACAACGGAAATTTGATTCCTGTACAGAGTAGGTAGTTCAGATTGCTTATATATTTAACTACCTTCAATTTAATTTAAAACTGGAAAAGTGATAACATCATATTTAACTAATGGAATTATAGTATACTTATACCAAAAGTAATAAATCAGTGATTTTTTTGTACCTATCTAATAATTCTTTCAAATTTTTGTTATATTTTATTGACATTTTTATAGTTAGCTAGCGACTCACCCTCGCTTCGCACAGGTTCGTCCCTGGTTGGGGTACCTTTAGCCTGAAACATGTCTTTAGTATATTTTTTTACAAACTTTGAATTTCAAGCTTCTAGCTTTAAAAATGACGTAATTTACATACAATCTTTCATCCCCTATCCTATTTCTACTCTTTATAACCCTTTTTGCCTTGAAAAGTAGCTTATGTCCTTTCTCAGGCTCTAGATTATCTGTGTACCAAATTTCATTTAAATCGGTTCAGTAGTTTTGTTTTGAAAGCGCGACAGTCAGATAGTTTCTGAGATTAGCGGGTTCAACCAAACAAGCAAACTCTAATGCCTATATAAAAATCTCGCTTTATCTTTCTAATATAATATAAAAATCTCGTATCACAGTGTTTATTATCGAATTCCTCGAAAAAGCTTGTCCGATTTTTATGATTTTTTTTGTGTATATTTGGCAGGTCTGAGAATAGGTTTTGTGCTATTATTCCCCTAGGGCCTAGGTGATAAGGGTGGCCCTCACAGGATTTTTATTTTATTTTTTTTTATTTTTAGACCAAATTCTATTTTTTTTTGGTGTGAAATCAAAAAAAGCTATAAGTATTTACCATAAATTTAAATACTTATAGTACAACATAGTAATTAGAACGCGGGTGGAGTCATAATATTATATGAGTATAGATTAGTGTACAAAGAGACACAGCATAACGATTTAAAAACTTGTAAATTAGGTTAAACCATTGATATACTAGGAAAAAAGGTGTAGATAAGTCATACGCGCTCAAAAAGCGGCACACCAAAACTAGGTTAATTGGCCCACCTGAACTTACTCAACTTAGTCACGCGTCGTAGGTGGAAGTGTTCGCACGTGTCTGTTTTAAGTAGAATCCTTCAAAAATGCCGTCGTGTGTGATGAGATTTTGCACAAACTATACTGGAAAAACTTCCAAAAGCCAAGGAATCACTTATCATTCGTAAGTATTACAATTCACATGGTTTATTTATTATTTTACAAATAATCAGTCAAATTTTGCACGATATTTTGCACTAAAAAGTTTTAGAGTGAATAAAAAATATACCCATGTGCGAGTGTAACAGAGAGGCAGTATCGCCTGCGTACATAGAATAAAATAAATAAAAAAGCCTTTTATTTCCCGCTTACAATATTTTCTTAACATCTAATTAGGTACTATATTTTCTATACTAGAATATTTAATTATAGTTGCAGGAACCCCTCTCAGGTGAAGGCCTCTTCCAAAGCTTGCCATTTCTTTCGATCCTGCGCTATGAGATGCCAATTACTTCCAGTTATTTTCTTTAAGTCGTCATCCCAGCGAGTATAGGGTCTTCCCCTGTAGCGTTTACCGGTAGGGCCCTTCCATGTTGTAATAGTTTTAGTCCATCTCTGATCTTTTAAGCGTATCACATGGCCAGCCCATTTCCATTTTAGTCTTTGTGCGTGATTTAACGCATCTATTGTCTTTATCCTAGACCTTATCTTAGTATGCCTTATTTTTTGTATTTTTCTCACATTCAAAATGCTACGTTCGATACCCCTTTGACAGGTGATTATTTTATTTCGAGTTTTATTAGTAAATTTCCATGTTTGGCATGCATATGTCAAGCATGGGATAAGACAAGAGTCCATGACCTTCTTTTTCAGCGATAGAGGCATGTTACTTTTGAATACCTCTTTATAACTCCAGTACTTATTCCACGTCTGCTTGATTCTTCTTTCCACCTCTAGTTCGTTGCTATTTCTGTTAAATCCGATTTGTTTGCCTAGATAGACGTATTGATCTATGTACTCTAAAGGTTCACCTTCTATTGTAATATTAGATTTTATGTGGTTAGTCATAATTTTTGTCTTATTTAGATTCATTTGTAGGCCTACTTCTCTGCTAGCGCTATGAAGAGTTTCAATCATGTATTGTAGTTGAGTGGTACTTTCTGAAAACAATACTAGGTCGTCAGCGAATCTGAGATGACTTAAATATTTTCCATTTATAAACAGGCCTTGGTTTTTCCATTTAAGTTTCCTTATAATGAATTCTAATACCGCTATAAAAATTCTTGGAGACAGAGGATCTCCTTGTCTTACTCCTCTTTCCACTGTAAAGCTTGGACCAATACTCTCCAACTTCACTCTACTAGTGCTGTTTCTATAAATGTTTTTTAAAATGTCGATGTATTTTTTCTCTACATTTTGAGCTTCTAAAGCCTTCCATATGATATCGTGCAGGACAGTGTCGAAGGCTTTTTGGTAATCAATGAATGCAATGTGTAGTGGTCGTTGTTGTTCTTGAAATTTCTCAATTATCAACTCTACAGTGTGTATATGGTCTATTGTGGAATATCCCCTTCTGAAGCCGGCTTGTTCGATGGGTTGGTTTTTTTCTAACGATTCATTTATTCTTTGGTTTATTAACGTAGAAAAGAGTTTGTATAAGGTTGGCAATAAGCTGATAGGTCTATAGTTGCCTATGTCTTTAGAATCTCCTTTTTTGTAGAGCAGAATAATAATTGATTCCGACCATTGTGATGGTATTTCCGATGTTTCTAATATCGCATTGAACAGCTTTAATAATGGTGTAATCAATACAGTATGTCCTATCTTTATGGCATCGTTAGTAATATTGTCAGAACCAGGACTTTTATCGCCTTTTAATTTTTGTATTGCTTCCATTAATTCTTGGCATTGTACTGGATCTATACTATTTTCAGGTAATAGTGACTCAACCAATGGGTACAGCTTCGAAGTTGAATAGCTAAGTGTGTCGCTAGTACTGTATAAGTTCTTATAAAAATTCGTTGCGATTTGTATAATTTCCTTGCGATTGTACGTAATTCCTCCTTCCTTGTTTAAGCCTTCTATCCACGTTTTATTTGTTTTTAATGCTCTATACCCTTTCTTCAGACTTCCGCTTTGTTCTAAATGTGTCATAATGGTTTTTTGTCTATGATTGTTATAGTCAATTTTTATGTTTTTGCTCGTAAGTTTGTAAAGCGCTTTAAGCTCATTTTTAATGGATCTTGATTTGTTTTTTATTCTCTGTATATCTTGTCTTCTTTTTATTAGGCTTTTCGTGTGGTCTGATAATATGCTGTGGCTTTTTACGGAATTAACAGACGATTTTGCACATTGTAGGCTGTTTATAATAGAATATAATAATTTGTCATAATAACATTGTACTGACTCTGTCGGATTTATAAGCTGTAGAGTCGTAATATTAGTCTTTAATTTCTCAATGAACATCGATATTTCTTCCTCGCTTTTGAGTGTACTATGCTGGTCACTTTTGTATCGAGCCCTGCTTTTAACTGATCTTGATAGTGATATCACCGCTCGAAGTGCCCTATGATCCGAAGGGTAGTTTAGATTTAATGTTTGAATATTTTGAAATAATTGTGGTCTGTTAGACAGTATAAAATCAATTTCATTTTTATACTGCCCGTTTGGTGAACGCCACGTCCACCTTTTATTTGGTTTTTTCTTGTAAAATGTATTAATAATTGCTAATTTGTTTTCTAACGCAAAGTCTATTAGCCTTTGTCCTCTCGCGTTCCTATCTCCGTACCCATGTTGTTTCATTACCAGTTTTTCGTCCATACGAGGCACACCTATTTTTGCATTAAAGTCTCCCATCAGAATGAAATGCTTATGGGATATTTCAATTGCTTTATACATGTTTTCGTAAAAGAGATGCATAACCTCTTCCTCTGCGGCTTCGGTAGGGGCATAAACTTGTATGATACTTAGTTTTTTTTCTGATATATTTATATTTAATATAGCTACTCTTTCTGAAATGCCGATATAACTTTCTATATTTTGTTTCAGACCATTTTTTATTATAAACCCCACTCCATGTTTGCCTGGTGTTTCCCCTGTGTGGCAGAGAATAAAATCATCGTATTCTGATATAATGTTCCCGAGGCGTCGCACTTCTGATAAGCCAATGATATCGTATTTTATATTCTTTAAAGCTTCCATAATTTCAATTACCTTATCCTCTGATGAAAGCGTTCTAACGTTGTAAGTTGCAACATAAAGTCTTCTTTTAGTTTTTTCTTCATTTTTTTCCTTGTGCTTTGAATGTTTCGAGATTTTGTTTATGTTTAACTTTGGAAGGTTATGGTCGTAATCTTCCTCGGTGACCAACCGTCTTGGAAGATGTGTTTTCGTGAATTTTGTTTCTTGTTTTTTATATAATATGTTTTCTGAGAGAGGTGATGCTGGTTGCTATATGTTATTACTGTCCTGACTTACATTGTTTTCATCTTGATTCTTATTGCTTTTATTTACTAAGTAATTGAGCATACTCGGCTTTACAATACCTTCAGAGAAGCTGGAAGACCGCAGAGGTGCGGTATGCGTGGATTTAATTTTATTTTTCTTAGCGATTTGAGTACTACTTATAGTGTTATCTTTATTTTGGGAGTTAATTTCAGGTGAAACAGAGAGATTTCTTTTCCTATTATCTGTCGTTAATTCAATGTTGGATCTTTTATTTTTTAATATTATTAATTTATCATATTTAATTATAGCTCTGTTACCTTTTTCTTGTTCTATTTTTACTTGTTTTTGTAGGTCTCTTCTTTTCTCCAAAATGTGTTGTGGGTAGTCCTCTTTTATATAATATGCTGAATTCCTTAGATTTGCCCTTCGCTTCATAATCTTAATTTTTATCCCCAGAGTGGTAAAAGTTACCGCTATAGGACGAGGCTTATCAGATTTTTTGCCTATACGTCTAACCTCTTGTATATCATTTTTATTTAATTTTATAGTAAGGAAGTTATTTATAAACTCAATAATATTGTTCTCCAGGTGGAAGTATGAATTTTCCGTTTCTTCCAATCCAAAAAATACTAGATTTCTCATTCTCACCTGTTTTTCCAAGACATGTAATCGTTTTTCCTGTTCTTCAATTTTCCCTTTCAGCTCTTCATGATTTCTCTGCCATTGTTCAAATTTTGTGTCTAAAATTGTATTTAAATTTTCTGTAACTCTCTCAGTTACTCTTTCGCCAGTTTTCTCAATAGCATTTTTTTGTTCGTCTAGATCGGTTTGGATCTTTCGGAGTACGGCTAACACTTCTTCCATTTTTAGATTTTAATATTGTGTTTCTATATTATTGTGACACCAGGTGACTATCTAGTGTTAGAAGACTGTACTACTTGGTTACTTGTCCTTATTGATTTACTACTCGAAACTAATTCGAAGCTAGATGGCGCTGTGTTCTAAATAATAATGATCTCTGAGTAAAGAAAATTATTTTTATAGGTTATTCGATGACTTTGCGATATTTATTTTCACTAACCTTTATTAAAACTGTAATGTATTTGTTGTTTAAACATCTGTAGGCTTTCCAACTTATTCTGAGTTGCTTTATATCACTCAAACTTCTTTTCTATTTGTAAACAGATCACTGTTTTGGATGGCACTTTTCTATATAATTTAACACTAGATCTTCACATTCACAATAATTTTTATTATTTGTCTAGAACTCCTTTTTAAAAAAATCACGTAGACTGGATTTTTAAAGCGAATTTAGCGGTTTTTATATTTTTAATTAGCGGGAATATAAAGAACGATATTGACAGCTGCACTGTAGCGACCTCTCTCCATACATCTCGCGTACATAGAATAAAAAAATAAAATAAACAGAAGGTATAGTTGGGTTGTTGGGTATATTATTATGTAGGCTCGTCATCGCCTTAGTTCTAAGCAATTCTTTGCATAAAAATATGTAGTTGATTTAAATAATAAAAGAGAATTATAATAAATTAACTGTTTCAGGTTTCCACTAAATGAATTGAGGCGGTTAAAATGGGTAGAGATTGTCCGCAAACAAAGAAAACAAGATGACTGGCTGCCAAATAATTCAAGTAAAATTTGTTCAATTCATTTCAATAATGATGATAAATACAAGTCAAGTAAAGGACTGATCTTATTGAAAAAGTCAGCACTGCCTGTTTTGGAGGTAATTTTATATCTTTTAAATACGTACAATAGTTTTAAAGCCTTATATTGATCTGTTATCTATGTTTATTTTTAGACATCTCATTCTTCACCACCAGCTAAATCTTGTTCCGAGGGACGAGTATCAGTTTTAAATGATTTTAATTGTTTAAAAATGTCCGCTGCCAGTGCCACTGTTCTGAAGGTAAGATATTTACTTGTTTTTAAATCAAAATATAGTTTTTATTTAATTTGAGTCGTAATGCAAATATTAAGAGTTTGTTTGTTTTAGACAACTCATTCGCTACGTGCTTCAGCTTGTTCTGAAGTGAAAAATCCCAATTTAAAGTCATCAAACCTTTTGAAAAGTTCTACACTTCCTGTCATAGAGGTAGTTTTATTTATTTTAATCAAAAATGAACAGTCAATTAGGTACAGAAATGATCTTTTATTAATAGTTTGTACTTTTTTGTAGGTGTCTCATTCTTTTCAACCTACTCTAGCTTGTTTTAACAACCTTTCTGAGATAGAAAGTTCCAATTCGACTTCATCAAACATTTTGAAAAACTCTACAGCTCCCGTCTTAGAGGTAATTTATTTACTTAATATCAGAACTGTACAGTAAATTAAGTACACAAATAGACGTATATTATAAATATTGTGTATTATTATAGGTGTGTCATACTTCGCAACCAGCTCCAACCAGTCCTAACAGCCTTGAAGAAGAAAGTATTTCAGATATGGAATCAATATTCGAAACTCCGCGAAAAACCGCTCTTAAAAAATGTATGAAGAAACTTTATCTTCAAAAACAAAATTTAATTAATAAAAACAGAAATCTAACGAAACATAACAAAAGATTAGAAAAAAAAGTTGCAAGCATGAGTACTATAATATTAAAACATTTAAAAATTATTTTTAACAAAAAAACAAAAACCGACTTCCAAACTTAATAAATCTAAACTAATAAGTAGAAAATAATACTTTTAAAGACTTTGTTAATTTTGGAGTCGGTGCTCCTAAAAATTGAAGAGTTCCGATACTTTGTCATGGATCCCATCATCAGAACCTTACCAAACTCTCATCAAACTACCCTTGAAGTATATCCTTTCCATTAAAAAAAGAATCATCGAAATCAGTTGGCGTGATATTGAGTTATTCGTCCATTTGTCGCGCAAATACTTAATGCAAATTTAAGACTTTTATGGTTTTCTCATGGGTGCCATTGTCAGAACTGAAAAATATTAAAATGGGACCACATGGGAAGCACTACCTTTCAAATAAAAAAAGAATCATCAAAATCGGTTCACCCAGTTCAAAGTTATGAGCTAACAAACATAAAAAAAAAACACAGACGAATTGATAACCTCCTCCTTTTGGAAGTCGGTTGAAAAAGAAATCATACATCTCAGATGAACATTTCACTGAACTAAATTTAAATTCAGAAACATTAAATATCTTTAATAGGATCGTTTCTAAGCAAAGCAAGAAGTCTTAGACGAAAATTGCGAACGCCACCAGCATTGCGAAAACTTTTATTCGCCAGCAGTATATAAATATGTATGACGTGTTTTTCATACTGCCCTACCGCACCCTAGGGTTTTGGGAAAGTGGTATGAAAATAGTTCAATTTTACCAGGCTTCACTTCTCAAGCGTTCGATATGCTAAAAAAAACATGAATTATCTGGAAAAAGGATGACGTGCGTACCTACAAGTAGCAGATGAAATGGCCTTACGACATCAATCGAAGTGGACTGGGCGAAAAACAGAAGGCGTAGTGGACTTTGGCGGTACAAGTGACACTAAAGTGATTGCCACAGAAGCATATGTATTTCTATTGGTTGCTTTAGATGAAAACTGGAAACTTCCTGTTGGCTATTTTTTTGTGAAAAGAGTAAGCGCAGAAACAAGGGGACATTTAATTACTTCTTGTATAAGTAAGAGTATGAGTCTGGAGTAGATGTTGTCGCAGTCACCTTCGATGGATGCCCAGCAAATATTTCAGCAGCCAATATATTGGGTTGCGGTTTAAGAGATGCAAACTTATTAAAAACTTCGTTCAAGCATCCCGATTGTGATAAGCAAGTGGTCGTGTTGTTTGACCCTTGTCACATGATCAAACTAGTTCGCAACACCTTCGAGCCAAAAAGAATTATTTTCAACCAATGTGACAAAGAAATAAAATGGCATTTGCTGGTGAATCTAAACGATATTCAGAAGGATTAAGGCTTAAATTTTGCGAACAAACTTTCAGAGCGTCATCTAAAATTTAGAAATGAGATAATGAAAGTCAGATTAGCAACACAATTACTCAGTAAAAGCGTTGCTAACGCACTCGAGTTGTGCGAACAACTATCAATATCTTCAAGATAAGGAAAGGACACAACAGCCACAGTAGAATTTATAAAAATATTTAATGATCTGTTTGATGTATTTAATTCTCGATCAGTCGACATTTTTGGTTTTAAAAAACCAATTTGTCCACAAAATGCAAAAGATATATTAAACTTTCTCGATAAAGCAAAACAATACATATTGTCGCTGAAAATTTATAACAAAACCAAGAAACAGGTCAAACGACGAATCGTATTCTCAATTTCAAAAAAACGTTTAGTTGATTGTAAATGCAAATCAGGGTTTCTAGGCTTCCTCGTCTGCATCGAATCTTTAAAATACCTGTATTCTTCGATTGTAGTGGATCACCCTGTTCTGAGGTATATTTCGACGTACAGGTTAAGTCAAGACCACATAGAGATCCTTTTTGGCGTTATCCGAAGGCATGGAGGCTACAACAACAACCCAAACGTGATCCAGTTCAAAGGTATCTACAAAAAAATATTAAACCACCTTGAATTACGAAGCGGTTTCAGCGGCAATTGTGTCCCTTTGGAAAGTGTTCCCATCATGAATTGCTCTTCGGCTGTTTCATATATAAATTGGTCTTCCAGTAAGAGAGCATCAATAATTAGTGACGAAGAATTTGACTCTTTAGAAGAAACTGAACACAATAATACGAAAAGTGACAAAATATCACAAGATAATGTGAATATATTTGCTCAAGTTCTCAACAATGATTCTTCGCCTGATTATGTCAAACAAATAGTGGGCTACATTTCAGGTTAGGTGGCAAGAACATTAGTTAGCATTTTAAAATGTGAAGTTTGTATTCAATCTTTATTTACATCGGAAAAAATGTGGTTTCACAAATTAGTAACTATTAAGGACATGGGTGGATTGTGCTATTCGACGGAAAATACGTTTATTGTTTGCATAAAATCCGAAAACATTTTAAAGAGTCACATCAAAGAGAAGGGGTTATATTTTACAAAAGAGAATCAAATCGACTTAGTAAAAAACAGAATTCTGAAATCATTTATAAACTCTAATATCTTCAATGATCTAAGTGATCATGCTTTGACACAACCACCCACTTTTAAACCTTTGATTATATAAAATGTCTAGATGGAGCGTCGCCCTACAATCGTATCAAAGAAAACGAGTCAACAATTTCGAGTATGTGTGCGTGCAGGCGTCGTTTTACACTGTGCGTCTACGTCTCTGTGTGCGTAAATAATGATACCATAAATCACATTAAAAAAATAGACTTATTAACTCTATCCACTTTTTATTTAGATTTACACAAAAAAGCCGACAGAACTCCTTGATTAGGTTTTTGTCTTCTTTAGAAACTGTGGTATTTAAAACAGAAATTATACTTTCATATAGAAACATATAATTTTTCAGATCACCACCACTTCTTAATTTCACAAAAAGATCTAGGTTGGTACAAAATCCAGCCATAGTTCTAAAGTAAATATAAAAATAAAAGTATTTCACTGTGTTCACAAATAAGCGACAAGAGCGAAACTAGAGAGACTTAATGAATGTCTTTGTATTTATAGTCAGTGTTAATTACTCAAGTAGTGAACATATTAACATGACTGAAAATTATTTACTTATTATATTACTTAGACGAGCGCACAAACAAATGAGTCATCAATCACAAAGCAGGTGCCACCGATAACAATAGATAATGTGCAGGTAGCTAAAAAAATAACAACCAATCAGAGACAATTATTATTCAGTGACTCGTTTGTTGTGCACTTAGCCGAGCGCACAAACAAATGAGTCATCAATCACAATGCAGGTGCCACCGATAACATGCAATAATAACTAAACCTGTGCCAGAATTACTAGTTGTGAGTACCTATGTGCTATTAAAACTATATATTTAACTAAAAAGAAGGTAAAAACAGCCAAGTGAGACAGAAAATATACTTTGAATTGATTTTAAAAGGCAAAAAATTTCATAGAAAATATTGTTGTTTTACCGAATGATTACTCGCGCGGCTGCGGATGGCCGGCGCTTATATATTTTTTCGTGGATAGAGAACGACCCTAGCTATCATATACACATGCCATACACCCAACATATTCGTACAATTGAAGAAAAAAAAATAAACGTGATTCTCTCCATACAAAAAAATCTAATTTATTTTTTTTCAGACAAAAGATCAACTTTAGAAGAAATATCACAAGAGTAAAAGTTGTCTGGAATATCATGAAGAATCACATAAAAAAATATCGAATCGATATTGGAACTTTGTTGCCTATGTCCACTAATTTTCAATATTGTTTTTTTACCGAATGATTTCTCGCGCGGCCGCGGATGGCCGGCGCTGATATATTTTTTCGTGGATAGAGAATGACCCTAGCTATCATATACTCACATACTCACGCCATACACCCAACATATTCGTACAATTGAAGAAAAAAAATAAACGTGATTCGCTCCATACAAAAAAATCTAATTTATTTTTTTTCAGACAAAAGATCAACTTTAGAAGAAATTTACAAGAGTAAAAGTTGTCTGGAATATCATGAAGAATCACATAAAAAAATATCGAATCGATATTGGAACTTTATTGCCTATGTCCACTAATTTTCAATATGGATCCACTGTGCGCGGCGGGTAAGCACTTGTCAGCCAACAGTTGGCTGACACTTTTTGACACGTTTGCGCGCACTTGACGCTCCATCTAGACATTTTATATAATCAAAGTTTTAACCATCGCTTGCATTTAATAAAAGCTATAATAGAAAAATACATAAATGTCCGTCTGCATTCAGAACATAAAAACAATCCCGAGTTAAAGAAAAAATCACAAAGGCAAAAAAGAAACAAATTAAATTTATTTGAGGGTATGTAGTGCAATTTCCATAAATTAAATTTCTTGATTTATCAAACCAACTTTTTATTTATCTACCTACCTAGTTACGCAAACTATTTTAACTATAGGCACTCGAGCCAAATTGGTATTCACTTAAAAAACGTTACTTAAAAAAAATGGTTGCCTGTAAAGTCGGTTTTACGGGCGAAGATTTTACGTGACAACGTCTTTTTCTCGGTAGAATATTTATTAATATGAATATAATTAAATTGCACAATAGGAACAAGGAATTGAATGAAAATAAGAATTGCACAAATTTTAACTATAGAAATATATTTTAATAGTTGAGTGGGAGAGAGACGCAAGGCATTCGGCGGGCCTCTCTCTCGTTCGGTGACTCATCGTAACGTTACCGAGCGTTACACTTTTTCATAAGTGACTCCCAACCTAACCTAATTTAAGACGTTGTCACGTCAAAAAAAAGAAATCTATTAAAAAAGTAATAGCTTAATGCTATTGTTTTAAATTATTTTTATTTTCAGGTAGTGATTTTTATAGTAACAACTTCAATAAAAGACTGTAGGTAAAGTTTTTGAAAATACCTGCGTGGGTCGAGTACCTATACTTATGATAAAAAAGGGAAACACACACAAAAATTTAAAATAATAATAAAAAATAAAATAAATACAATAATAATAGTTGCCGTAGTTAAGAAATGGATATGCATACTCATATGCATACACACACATGCATCCACATATCTACTCATTCATAAACCTTACTAACCTATAAATACTTACCTTACTTTTCCTGTCCTTATCCCTGGGTCCCTCCTCTCTTTTTTGTCCTGCTCTGCTTCCTTTCCAATATTTTTATGCACCTACCTTAGGTATATATTATTTGATATTTCTTTTATTAGATTTAGTTTATAACATACATACATTATTACAAATATTCGCGTTTATAATATTAGTAGAATTAATTATTATTACTTTGTTGTACAGTAACGGTATTCATACGAAATAAAATTACGCCAGTAATCTATTATCAATTACTTACCCTTTACTTATAGGCATAAATCAATGATTGTCGCGTCCGCTTCATAATCTTTGAAATTTGCACGAAATCAGTGTTGCCAAACCCAAAATCTGGTGGTGCCGATGCAAGAAATCCGCACAGTTTTTTTTGCAAACGGCAATACTGTGCAATTTGCACAATTTTGTCTCTATTCGCGACGATACAAAGAGCTATATAGTTGTTTCTTTTTCGCACGTATGCTTAGACTTGCTATTATACGTGTGTGCGTTTTGTGCCGTTTTAAAACACCGTTTACCTTGTAAGTGATCTATCTACACCTTTTTTCCTAGTATATCAAAGGTTTAAACACTTTGCGTGCCACAACGAACTGAACACATAAGAAATGAAAGTATTTTTTAAGTGTATTCGACTGATTCACTAAAGTAATTTTTGCATTACTTTAAGTCTAGTGAAGAATGAAAAAATGAAAAGTTATTTTGATTTCCCATATTAATAACTAAAGTAGAAACAAAATGCGGTATCTCTTACATATTTTTTTGTAATAGCTAATAGAATTGCTTTAAGACCATAAAATAATAACGATCTTTGAATTATCTGTAATTTCTTCGTTATCTGTGGTTATAATTACTAATAAAGTTGACAGTTGACATTGACATTTATGATTTAAGTATAATTTGTAAATTAGAGCGGCATCGAGATTCAGAAAATATTTGGCATTATTCAACGATTTCATTACATTATAATATAATATATATACAAAATAATGTCGGATGATGCTGAAATAGAATTCTTAGATGAAGATGCAGACATAGTGCAACAATGCGTTCAAAATGTGGAAATAGAAACTTTGGTTCCTCAAGAACCTTCAGTCGAAACAACGCTTTTAGTGGAACGTGTTAAAAATGAAAAGCCCAGGAGAAAAAGAAAGAAAGAAGAAGACTCGGATTATGATCCGACAGAAGATTTACCTACACGACCTAGGAAAAAGCGACAGCAAAATTTCCCGCGACAAGCTGCACCGCGAGGGCGTCCGTCACACGCCTCTTATTTACAGAGAAACGAAATAAAAGAGGTTCGAAAACCAAAGAAACAAGTAAGTAGTAAACCCGAATTCGTGGACCGTAGAAAGCTTGACATAAGGATTCCAGACTATGATGATCCCCTGTGTTTGCCTGTCCGAGCATTAAAGAAAGATGAATGGGATGCCAGGAAATTGAGAAATTGGAATAACTTATGTTTAGAACACTTTAAAAATTTTGATAATCCTTTAAGAGCAGAGAAAGAACCAACTACTTCCTCCAAAAGGACTGTTGTATTGAGGAATGTGCATAATAAAATGACAGGTATGTAATATGTATATTATTTGGTTGTATACCTCGTTTGCATTAAGAATTGAGTAAATAACATTGTTTGCCGGCCTAGCAACATCTCTTAACAAATGAAATCTTAAATTAGAAGTCGCGTCTACACCGTGACCAGTTGAAACCATAGACGTTTCAAATGCAACATTGTGCCTGTCCTTTGATTGTTAATAAATTAAATTCTTAAAGTGGATACCTCAAATTCGTCAAAATAAGTAGTTCGGTAATTCAGCAAAGAAAGAAAATTAATTTACAATGTTTTTAAGTACTTTAAACAGTATGATTTAAATTCGACTGTGGACAGTATAGTAGTAGTAATTTTGAGACCACTGTGAACGCACCTTTACCCTGTAGTTGCACTGACAACTTACTGCATTCTTAATGCAAACAGATTATAGTAATTTTTCTTTATGTGATGTCAATGAAGGCAAGCAAATTTGGAATATATAAGAAATTAAATTGTTGAATGATTGTTTTTTTAGGAGTACTTTATTGAAATAGTACAAAATGTAAACTTTACCTTTTTTTGTTCTAATCAATTTTAGCTAATTTACATGATTGGGAATATAATGGGCTTTTTATTTATAATAGAAAGAGATAAGAGAAGAGATATATAAATTTAGAACAAACAGTTTTTTTTTTAAGATAACATCCAAAACAATTATTTATAGTACTGATAAGTAATCTTTGCCATGTAAAATTTAAAATTAAAAAAATATGATTTATTGGTTTTAATTTCAGGAAAACTTGACACAACAATGTACAGCAAAATTTTGGTGGAAAACAAAAATGAAGATAAAAGATCAGAAGTTATCCAATCAGTGCTTCCTAAATATAGGGAGAAAAAAATTTTGAGCTCATTCAATTTACTAGAAATCAAGAAACGCAAGTCTTTCAAGCATACAGATGAGGTTTTGTTAACGAAAGAAGTTAATAAAGATGTGGAGACACTTGTTGTGTATAAACCAGGAGATAAATTGTCTTTAGTCTACAAAATGTTTGAAAAGAAAGGGTAAATATCAGTAGCTTCTACCTATATATGAGGATTTACACCATTTTTCTTATTTTTACTAAATAAATATGTTGCGACATTAACACACAGCACTAATTAGTTACACAGTAACCTACGACACTTGTGTTACGGATACCAGATAGTTGATACAATATAGATATATGATATAGAGCGACATGTTTGGCTTAGTTGATGACCCTACTTTCTGCGCCAGGGATCGTGGGTTCGAGTCCCGCTATGGGCATTGATTTGTTTGGCACAAATGTTTGAACTCCATTCATGTGTGTTTATATTTATAATATGTATTATGTATGTATTTAAAATTTATATGTGTAGTATATCAACTATCTAGTTTCCGTAACACAAACTAAGCTTACCACGGAACAAGATGGCGCTGTTGTAATAATATCCCAACATATTTATTTATTTATATTTTCATACAACTAAATAATTAAATATATATATTTTAAATACAAATCACCCATGACAAGAGTAGGAGTATTTGTGTTCATCAAACACAAAAGAATGTCCCTAGCGCACTCAAACCTGTGTCCCCTGGCATGGCAAGTAGACTCTCTACTCTACAGACCGTGCCATACATTTTATTAACCTTTTATCATTAATAGCAATGTTTTTTTACTTAAAACTACCTTCATATTATTCAAATTCAAAATATTTTATTCAGCATAAAATAAATTCTTAGTCTGTTTTTATTTTTTTTCATTTAATTGAAATGAACAATAATTCTTTAGGTTGAAATAGCCTGGAGGCGATCACATCATTCCCAAGGCGTACTGTCTTCTAAAAAATCGTTAATTGAATAATATCCTTTACACAAACATTCTCTTACATTTTTTTAAATTTGGCAATAGGAGCTTTTGAACGTTTAAAGTTATTAGTTTCTCTAATATATAAAGTGAGTTAAATTAAAAATAAATAACACTGTATGAAAATAAAACAATTACTCTTATATTTTCAGTGATGAAGTAATTGAGAAGGATGATGAAGATAAAAAGTATTTAAAAGAAATAGCAAGCTGTAGAACATGTGCACCATGCTACCAAACATCTTGGCGGGGATTTAAAAAGAATAATAAAAGTAAGTTGTATGTAAATCTATATATATATATATATATATATATATATATATATATATATATATATATATATATATATATATATACATACATATATAAATGAATTGCTGTTCGTTAGTCTCGCTAAAACTTGAGAACGGCTGGACCGATTTGGCTAATTTCGTTCTTGAATTATTTGTGGAAGCCCAGAGAATATTTAAAAGGTGAATCAATATGAAAAAAAAAGCTCAGGTCTTTTATTTATAGATTGAGGCAGTATAAAGTCTGTCGGGTCAGCTACTTAAAAATACTTTTTCTTAACTTGTGCATAATAAATAATATTTTTTGGACAATCTAATTAAAGCAGACATTATTATAGAAACAGAGGCCAAATCTATAGTTTTTAATTTTTAGTCTATCTGTCAGTTGCGTTACGAGAAAACTACTGTACAGATTTTGATGAAATTTGGTATGATGATAGCTGCTTATCCGTGTCAACATATAGGATATACTTTTTAATGTCAACATACCGTTATAGATGTTCTATTTCACGAAGTCCTTTTGGCTATGTTTGTGGTTGTGCATGCATGTGCATATTGTTTTAGTGTGCGTAAGCTCAGGAGCGCTCAGTCTCGGCCGCGACGCCGAGCGGGTCACTAGTGCTTATTGTATTCACGCTACTTTTTTATTTCGAGTACTGTCGGCATGGAAACAAAGCGCAGGAAAAATATTTTTCAGATAGCGATTAAATTACCATTATTATATATCTATTTGTTTAAATTATTGCCATTTACTTTTATATTTTCATCCTAATAGGCAATACATTTATTCTTCTAATCATTAATTGTACGTAAAATAAAAATATTTTATGATGGTGCTAATAATAGTTTTACTTACTACCAATTTTATAATACTAATTATATTTATAATAAAATTGTACTAATTATATTTATAATAGTGAAACAGTATTTTTTTGCTAACTTTACCAACGCTCACGCACACATAAGCGCTTATCGGTACACTTCACTACTACATAAAGGGCTGAGCGGACTTCGTGAAATAGAACAACTATACTACAAACCTGCCACAATACTTCACTCAGTAAAATCTTTGAATTCTTTTCCTGTCTTTAGAATGAAGGCGGAATCGCGAGAAATGCTAATGATATAATATTTTTTTTATTTTCAGAGAACATTCGTTGCCAGATATGCATGCGCCCGTGTATAAGTGTGTACAATTTGTTGGCGCATCTCAAATGCCACACAGAGCAGGAGATAAAATCTAGTAAACGGGCCATTTCTAGAAGTTTGGCTTCAGTATGTATACTATTTTGTTTCAAACATCATCAGTACATATAAATTGATGTGTCTGTTTTTAATTTCGAATTAAAATAGAAAAAGAAACTATTTAAAGTACCACAGCTATTGTTACTTTGAAAAATCACTCATTACAGCAATGTAATATCTAGTTTATATTAAGAAACTAGCAAAATCTACCCGATTTGCTGGACATAAGTTAAAATAAATTAAACGGTTTTTATAATCTTTGAATAAAATAAAAGTAAGTTACTCCTTATAACATTACAAGTGAAAGTCCTGTCAAAATGGGCCCCGTCGTTTCATTGATTAGCCGGGACAGACAGACAAAATTTTTAAAAATTGATTTTTTGATGTAAATACCATATATCCTTTCGTATGCATTTAGTAAAATGCTATTAAAAACAAAGATAATAATTTAAACTAATTTACCACGAACTAGATGGCGCTATGTGTAGTTACGTCCCGACTAGGGTTTGGGAATTCCCGACAATTTCAAAGTCCCGGGACACGAGACAGCCTACAATCAAAGTCCCGGGAATTCCCGGGACTTCGAGACTTTTAATTTTTTTTTTTGTTTTTTTAAGCGGGGTACCCCTTTTTTGAAGAATTTTAACTTATAATAGTTTCTTAGGTTTACGCGAATATTCCACATTATAAATAAAACTGCTTGTTCGGATTTTGTCGCGGATTTATTTTGATTTGTAGTTCCCGACGTTTCGAATACTATGCAGCAATCATGGTCACGGGCGAGACTAAGTTATATAACGTCTCAGAGGTTTATATACTTGTTGCAGATAGTGCATACACATAATTTTCAAAAAAATCAAAATGGCATCAAAGTACCTTATAAAATTTTAATTCTAAACATTTTAATTTAAGAAAGCGTTACGTACCTCAAAAAGTAAAAAAGAAACCCTTAATGTCTTTTCACACGAGCCGTTTGCCGGGGAGCCGGTTGCCGGGTAGCCGGCGCCGGGTATCCAGCGGTGAATTGTAAGTAATGTTTCGGGCAAATTACGCCGGCATGTGTAAAAGCTACGTATATTTCGCCACTGGATATCCGGCGCCGGAAGCTACCCGGCAGCCTTTAGCTCACTCTCCAAAATCACTCTGGTCCGTCTGTCTGTCCGTGTGTAATCGCTAATTTTCTTAAAATTTATACCAGAAACTGCGGTTTATAGTCCCTATTAGGTGTGTAAAAATCAAAATCCTTGGCCAATATGATAAAAAGATATGGGAAAATTAAATTTTCGCGAAAACTTGTAAATATCAAAATTTACCTTAATTTTAAACATTTTTTATTTTTCGGAATTTTCCCTTTACTTGTGCTATATTAAGTGCCTTGCTTTTAACCAAAATCGGCAATACGGAAGTTCCCGTTGACTTAGAATCACGAAATTTGGGAAAAAGGAACGTCTTACAGCACAAATAAAGGAAAAATAAGTAAAGTTGAAAACTAAATGATGTTCCCATACATACATAGTTGATGTTGTGTTGTAATTATAGATAATGGTACGGACTACGGAGCCTTGTGCGCGTGCAAAAATCAACATTTATTAAACAGAAAATTAAAATCCTAATACAGTGCAACCTAAATATATAACGTACCTCAATATAACGAACTCCTCGATTTAACAATGAATTGTCCATAGGATTCGTCTCGTCTCTCGTTTTTTTTATGAGAAAGGGGGCAAATGGGCAGGAGGCTCACCTGATGGTAAGTGATCACCGCCGCCCATGGACATCTGCAACACCACACGGCTTGCAAATGCGTTGCCGGCCTATCAAGAAAGAATACGCTCTCTTCTTGAAGGTTGCCAGGTCGTAACGGTTCGGAAAGACCGCCGGCGACAGCTGGTTCCACAGAGTGGTTGTGCGAGGCAGAAAATGCTTAAGGAATCGCACTGTTGTGGAACGCTGGACGTCGAGTTGGTGTGGATGGAATTTAAGTTTTGGCGCGATGTCCGATGATGAAATTCGTCCGGGATCAGTTCGAACAATTCCTCAGAACACTCCCCGTGATAAATGCGGTAGAAGATGCAGAGTGATCCAACATCTCTACGCAGAGCTAAAGTATCAAGCCGATCGGAAAGAGCTTGATCGTCTATAAGTCGAACTGCCCTACGTTGAATGCGGTCAAATGGAAGTAGCTGGTACTGGGGAGCTCCCGCCCAGAGATAAGAACAGTACTCCATGTGCGGCCGAATTTGCGCCTTATAGAGGTTAAGACGCTGACCAGACGTGAAGTACTGTCTCGCCTTACTGAGCACACCAAGCTTCTTTGAGGCCAATTTGGCCTTACCTTCCAATTGACCACGGAACTGGACTTTGCTCGAAATGTCGACGCCAAGTATTCCAATACTGGCTGTGGCAGACAGGGGAGTGTCCTCAAATTGAGGAGTTACGACAAACGTCTTTTTGGGGTTAAATTGAACTAAGTTTCGTCGACCCCAATCCGAGACTTTGGTTAACAAAGATTCGACTTCAGACACAAGTTTGTTCCGGCACTCGTCGACGTATTCCCGAGAAATATTAGCGCGGCCAGTGTACAGGGCATCCACAGTGCTATCGTCTGCATAGCAATGAATGTTGCTGATTTGCAACATGTCATTGATATGCAGAAGGAACAGAGTAGGAGACAGTACGCAGCCTTGTGGTACACCAGCATTGACAAATTTAGGATCAGAGCAAGCACCGTCGACAACGACCTTGATGCTCCGATCTGCCAAAAAGCTGGTGATCCAGTTGCACAATTTCTCGGGAAGCCCATAGGAAGGTAGCTTCGAAAGAAGCGCTTTGTGCCATACCCGATCAAAGGCCTTCGCTATGTCCAGACTAGCCGCAAGCGCCTCCCCCTTGGTCTCAACTGCTTCTGCCCATCTATGTGTCAGGTAAACTAGAAGATCACCGGCTGAGCGATCTCGACGAAAGCCGTACTGGCGGTCACTAATCAGCCGGTGTTCCTCTAGGTACCGCAGGAGCTGGCAGTTGATAATGGATCCTCCATTATCTTGGAGAACACGATTATAAAACGATGTTAGTTAAAAATCATAAAGGTGGCGCTAGGTTACTTTAATTATTTGAAAATAAAAATGACTACATAACAATTTCGACAATCTTGTCTCGTCTCGAGTCTCGACCCAAAAGTCCCGGGACTCGAGACAGCCAAAATTGCGAAGATTCCCGGGACTTCGAGACACGAGACTTCCCGGGACCCAAACCCTAGTCCCGACATATTTATTGACACGACTTTGTTGAGCACAATCATTTGTACTCCAGTCATGCGCATATATTTATAATATGTATGTATTTAAAATTTATATGTGTAGTATATCAACTATCTGGTATCCGTAACACAAGCCTCGTAGCTTACCACGGAACTAGATGGAGCTGTTATAACAATGTACCAACATATTACTTATTTATTTATATTTATTTATTTATTAATAATATTTATTTCTTTCCTAATATTTATGTTATTTTTTCCAGGCAGTAGAATATCATTACAAATGCAGAATTTGTCAGGAACAATTCCTAAGTATAAAGGAGTTGCGGCAACATGTAAATACACATAAAGGTAATTTGTTGTATTTACATTTTACACAATTCGTATAGATTTCTCAGAAATTCCATACAAAAAAATATAATATATATTGACCTTTTTTTTTAACGTTAAATGCATTAAGGCATACCACCAGGTGGTTATGTGCGACTTACCAGCTTTAAATAATCCAGTACTATGGGACTATACTAAGTATTAATCTGGGGCTTGGGCATGCAACTACGACCCGGCAGACCACACAGCCAAAAGGGTTGCTCCACTGTCCACTCTGCCATCAGAGAAGTAACAGGAGTAACCCGCCTAACACTGCCCACCGAAGTGGGCTCCCCCTGCACCGCCCACCGAAATGGGCTCCCCCTGCACCGCCCACCGAATTGGGCTCCCCCTGCACCGCCCACCGAAATGGGCTCCCCCTGCACCGCCCACCGAATTGGGCTCCCCCTGCACCGCCCACCGAAGTGGGCTCCCCCTGCACCGCCCACCGAAGTGGGCCCCTCCTGTGTGTTTCTGGACTCTACGTAGTCTCATACTTTCGGGTAGGGCGCGGGTTTGAGACCCGCGGGAGCGTTTGGTTTCGTTTGTGAAATGAGCAGGAACGTTTGTACTTCAGTCATGGATGTTTTATTTAAAGCTATATATGTGTAGTGTATCAACTATCTGGTATCCGTAACACAAGCCTCGTAACTTATCACGGACTAATTATTATTTTTATAAAACGGTAAGTAACCAAGAAAAGAGTTAAAATGTTAAAAAATATGAAATCAACATATATTTTTATTTCATTTACAGGTACCGAGATATTTAAGTGTGAAGTTGGAAGCCATTTTACAGCGTGACGTGACTTTTTTATGTAAAAATATTATTAAATAAACAAATTTTGATTAATTGTCTTTTATTTGAAAGTTTATGAAGAAAGTGTTTTTTTTCCAAGCTGGAGAAATGTGGACAAACTTAGCATGTTTTTCGACAACTTGCTAGGTTCTCTCAGACATGCAGGTTTCCTCACGATGTTTTCCTTCACTGTGAGACAAGTGGTGATCATATTAGAAATGATTTGAATCTGCTTCACTCAGTGTTCGAAGCGAGCGCGTTACCACTGGGCTGTCAGTACACTATAACTAAATTTATTTAATACATAATATTTTATTATTGAAATACAGATTGAAATTGCCATAAAAATTGACAGACAAAAAATTTTAAATCTATATATTCGGACTCTGTATCGATAAAAATGAATATTTCGATACGATTTTCCAAAAAAAAATAGTAATGTACAGATTCGACTTAGATTTGATAGATTATATATTGGTTTTTAAGTAGGTACGTAATATTTAGTATAGTATTATGTCATCATCATCATCAGCCCTTTTTAACGTCCCACTGCTGGACGCGGGCCTCCCTCAGTACGAGGGAGGGGGATCAGGCCATAGTCCACCGCGCTGGCCTACTGCGTGTTGGCGGACTTCACATGTCTTACGAAAACTTGCTAGGTTTTCTCAGACATGCAGGTTTCCTCACGATGTTTTCCTTCACCGTAAGACAAGTGGTAATCAGGATAGGAATGATTCGCACATGAAAATATCAGAGGTGCGAGACCCGGATTTGAACCCGCATCACTCGGTTATACAAGCAACGCGTTACCGCTGGGCTACCACTGTAGTATTATGTGATCTGTGGTATTACGTAGATTGTATAGAATCTATGTACTTATAAAATATAACAATATATATAAAAATCAATTGCTATTCCGTTAGTTTCGCAAAACTTAAAATTTGACCAGTTAGAAATTTTTAATAACTCGAATTTTAATCTTACCTATATTATATTATACCTAATACCTTTGTGACTGTAACTAAGTCGTTTAACTGTAACATTTTTCATTAATAGGTAATGATCGATTTTCTTCACAAGGTATGGAGGGTTGGTACTCCCTATTCGTTGCATCCCCTCAATACCCTAAAAATCAGACGTACAAAGGGTTCATTCTAACTTAATTTTTGACGTGGTTTTTGAATTTTAATTCTAAATACTGGAGCCTATATATCATCGAAACGTTAACTATTAGCAAAATATAATATTACTATCAATTCCCGCGGCTCCACCTGCGTTCTAACCACTGGATAAAAATATATGTATTTCTTGATGCTAAATCATAAAAAAAATGTGGCCCAAAAATAAAAATATAAAAAATCTGGAGATGGCCACTCTTATTGCCTAGACTCTAGAGGAATAAAAAAAGCCCTCGACCTATTCTCTCTCTCTTTTAAACATGAAACAAAAACAAAATTCGGTCGAGCCGTTTTATTAATTAAAGGTAAAAATATATTCACTTGGTCCTTAGAAGATTTTAGAATTTATATAATAATAAGATTATGTTGAGATATAATCTCATTTTCATATATTTTTTCCAGTTTTCTATTAGCGATAGCGTTTGTAGAATGTCTTGTCCATCTTGTCTAGACTCTTATGCAGATGACAGGCGCCAGTCTTACTCCGACTTTTATCAGATTTTAATTTTATCATAATCTATAATAAACTGCACTTTATTCTCGATCCAGAATCGAAATCCACACATTTTTATCTTAACATATATAAAGAACAATTCTTGTTTATAAATAAATTTATTTCGGGTATCTAAAACAGTGGTAGCTCAGTGGTAACGCGTTTGCATCGAATACCGAGCGAAACGGGTTCAAATCCCTTCTTACGTTGGAAAACATCGTAAAGTAACCTGTCTGAAAGAACCTAACAAATCTTCAAAAGACATGTGAAGTCCGCCAACCCAAAATCGAACCGGTGGACCTGGTGGTGGTGATACCCCTCGTATTAAACGGAAGGGGCGTTAAAAATGGCTAAATCTACACCTACACCTAGAAAACCTTTTTAAAAAAAATTATCTATGTTTATGTGTGTATCCTATATTGAGTTTCATCATGATCTTTATTCATTCACCAAAGTACCCACATGTATAATAGGGTAGTTACTAGTTAAATGATTATTGATTCAATTCTAAAAAATCTACTACTAATTAGCAAGCTATATAGCCGCCTAGTGTTATAGGCTTTATAATTTTTATAGGTTTAATAATGATACAAGCAATTCCTGCGTTTCTGCCTGCGTTCTAAAAACGGAAAGCTAATTCTCGTATATATTAATGAATTATTAAAAAAAAATTAAAAAAAAAAGTTGGTACTGCCTTAACTGCAATGCCTCCCTTATCATCTAGGCCCCTAGGGGAATAAAAAATAGTCTCAGACCTTCCAAATATAAACAAAATATTTCATAAAAATCGGTCAAGCCGTTTAGGAGGAGTTCGATAACAAACACACGATGTGACACGAGATTTTTATGTATTAGAGAACATAAATTAAATTAATAAGTAATTTTGTCTTAAATATTGTAATTTTACAGTAACTTTAGTAGACACTGAATATTATTTTCCTTATATTATTCTCAACTGTTTAGATTGTATAACAAAGATTATATTTCATCTTGCATTTTTTTTCTTCTGATACCTAAGGAAGTATTTTTTTTTATTGAACAAAGGGGGCAAACGTGCAGGAGGCTCACCTGATGGTAAGTGATCACCTCCGCCCATGGACATCTGCAACACCACAGGACTTGCAGATGCGTTGCCGGCCTTACAGGAAAAGGAGGAGGGAGAAGGACGGGAGTAGGGATGGGGAGTGGTGGCAAAATTTGTTCAGTGCACGAAATAGAAAAGTTTTTTCTCTTCCGTGGTTTACTGTCTCTAATTCAATTGAATCTTGTTGTTGTATTTTCTAGTCTATCATCTCTGAAATAAAGAAAAATCTTCTTATTAAAATTACTTGAACAAATTCGCTTAGATCCTTCAATCAAAGCAAGTAAAGCCACGTGCCATAACTATAATAGTTCGTAGTTTGCATTTCGTGTTTCATCATAATTAAGTTGCAACCCCATATAATTTCGTAATTAAACTCGACCCTTATTTGCGACAAGTAATTGAATATTTTACTATGACAACCCTTGCTTTTAAAATGAGGGGTGGATTTTTTTTATTCATACAGTACTTTATACGTGACGAGCGGTCAGTTCTGCTTAGTGAGATGGTTACAGAATCGATTCGTGATTCGAAGCAGTTTTCAAAGCAGTTTTCAAAGCTTGATTTTAATAGCAAAATATAATGAAAAATCACAGAAAGTCGTTTTCAGATAGTAATTTTGTTCAATTTCCGCTCGTTTCGTCCCTAGAATCTAGATACATTTTACTGGTTACTATAGATTTCTCAGAAAAGTTACATTGTCTACAATAAAAAGTATCGTAAGTATTGAACCAGCTGCCACCGTCAAGCCAACTTTCATCAGAATCTGTCAATTGGTTTTCTCATAATGCGGTCCCAGACAGACAAACACGTGCCTCTGTATTGATAATAAAGAATATTTCAATTAGAATTAGAACAGTTACTATTGTACTATAAATGTAAAGATATAAAGTCCATCTGACTGATTTCCGCCACGGCATCTAATGTCAATGAGGCAGACGCAGGAGCTATTATTATATTAGGTACTGTACATGCAGACACAAGTGCACTTTCTCTTCCTTGTACTGTCTAAAGTCTAATTCCAATGCAGTACTTCGACGAGGTGAGACAGTCTAGTCAATATTTTTGTTTACCCTTTTTTAGCAGTCTCCGAAAAATATGATCATATTGTCATACGATTCGGAATAACATGTAGGTGATTTTTGAAAAAAATAAAGTTCCGCTTGCAAAAATTACAAATGTTAAAAACAATTAAAAAGGGCTTTAGTTTTATTTTGCGAATTTCTCAAAAAGTAATAGACATTTTTTAAATCCATGAAGATTCCAATTGCACCTCACTTCGTATAAAAGTTATTCAACAAGAATATAAGTAACCCTTGTTTTGCTTTTATTTACATAAACATATCGGCATATGGCGCAAAACCCAATTACATCTGTATGTTTGGAAAGATTTCACATACGCCTATAACTAATTACTATCATAACTCAAGTGAAATATAAATATACATAATTCAAATAGACTTTTACAAGATGTTTTGAATAGTTTCTTTTTACAGTATGAAAATATAGAATTTAAAATAAATATCATTATGTTACTACTAGGCAGTGGTAGCCCAGCGGTAACGCGTTGCTTGTATAACCGAGTGATGCGGGTTCAAATCCGGGTCTCGCACCTCTGATATTTTCATGTGCGAATCATTTCTATCATGATTACCACTTGTCTTACGGTGAAGGAAAACATCGTGAGGAAACCTGCATGTCTGAGAGAACCTAGCAAGTTTTCGTAAGACATGTAAAGTCCGCCAACACGCACTGAGCCAGCGCGGTGGACTATGGCCTGATCCCCCTCATACTGACGGGCCGCCCAGCAGTGGGACGTTAAAAAGGGCTGATGATGATGATGATGATGATGTTACTACTGCCGGCTTGGAAGGTAGTACAATTAAGATTAACTTACTTACTGGCTAAAGTCCACTAAAAGTACCCCAACTGAATGTAAAACAATAAGCTTTTAAGCACAGTTTACTCCACCGTACTCGTATATACGTTTGATTCAAATCGATTGTTTATCTAATGACTTCAATCTGTGTTAATACTTACCCTTTTCCTTGCTATTTTTATAAATGCGATAATAACTTTGTCTGTCTGTCTGTCTGTCGCGCCAAAACTACTGAACCGATTTGAATAAAATTTGGTAGACAGATAGTCTAGAGCCTGAGAAAGGACATAGGCTACTTTTTAAGTAAATAGGGGATGAAAGTTTGTATTTCCATACACGTACGTCACTTTTAAATCTAGAAGCATGATTAGATATAAATAAAAAAGTCCTTAAAACTTTGTAAAACTTATACAATTTTTTTTATCCTAAAGGAGTTATTATATATTACATTATATTACAATATATATCGCCCATGTCATGTGGAATTTCTATTCAATTCTGTTTAACATTAAAAAAATATAAGTAGTTTTATCACTATTTCAACTTCACTTAAGCGAATACATATAATAATTTGACAAATCATATTTTTTAAATACATAATAATATAATATAAGAATTATTTGAATCAAGAAAATTATAATTGATCATAGTTACGAGTTAGTTTCATCAGAATAACAGAATACAGTAAATTTTTGAAAATCATACAACTGCTTTATTACACTGCAGGTACCTACAATAAGTAAAATATGAACATGGGTCCACATAGGGTGCAAAGGACGTGGTGGCACATAGAAACCCATACACAAAACATAGATACCCCATACAAATACTGATTGGGAAACGAAATAAAGAAAACGATTCTATTAACTTTTATTACACTCGCATACGTCAAGATTTTACCCCAGAGTGATAATCAAGAAGCCACCCCCCGCGAAGGGTCAGTGACCTCGGACAATGACCCCATAATGTATCTGCGGAAATAAGATCCTTTGATAGTGTTTCATTAGGGGAGATGTGAGATTAAAAATGAAAATAACGTACTAGTAGTATCTCTACATATAATAAAATTATGAGTCGAATTTTTTGCAAAAGCTTATAGAATGTAGCCATTATTATCGATATAGAGGCTAAATCTATAGTTTTTGGGATTTTGTCTGTCCATTTCAATTTAATTATTTCCTTAAATGGCTTCCAGGAGTGCCAGTTGGGCACAGTTGACTTCGCCAATGTCGCGTAGAATTGTCTGTCCATTTATCTGTCTGGCAACGTATCACGAGAAAACCACTGGACAGACTTAATAAAATTTGGTACGATGATAGCTGGTTATACGGAAGAACTCTATGAGACATCTATACTAACCGTTAAAATGTAACTAGGTCGCTAATATCATTGTGAATGGTCCTAGATAGATCTTTTTTTTGAGATATAAAGTACTCTTTTTTTAAGATGTAAGAGTTAAAGCAATATTTATTTTTAGGATTCCGTACCCAAAGGGATAACCCTTCGTGCACGAGTCCGATTCGCACTTGGTCGGTTTTTTATTTATTAAACATAATTATAGTTACTGAGTTATAAAGTACAAATCTTTTAAAAATTTACTTAACCCACTGGTAGGTCGCAAGACATTAAATGTGCTTAATCCTACTACATATCACAACAATTGATGTATAATATTGTATAGAATATATTATGAACGAGAGAGACGACACTCAATTAATTGGTGCCTGAGGCCTGTCCAATATAATTTCCCTTCTGGATTATTCAAACCCATCAGTCGATTGATAGCCGGAAGCGAGTTCAGGCGACTCTAAAGACTTTTTTTAGGTATGTGCCTGTACCATGGTTTTACAGGTTTTGGTACGATGAAAATCATCGATTTGTGTTTATGTACTTCAAAATAATGTAAGTTAAAATAAATTAAACGGCTGTAATGATTTTGTAATAAAATAAAAGTAGCCTAAGTAACTTTTTATAACATTAGCTATCTGCGAGAAGAAGTCCCTTCAAAATCGGTCCAGCTGGTTCAGATATTAGCTGAAACAAATAGACAGACAGACAAAATGTTTAAAAATTGATTTTTTGATGTAAGTACCGTATATTTTTTCATATGCATTTAGTGAAACGCTGTTAATTAGAAATTGAAAACAGACACTTAAATTTCATTTAAATGTACTGAATCCTTGTTAACGTCCCACTGCTGCAGCTGGGCCTGCCTTCAATACAAAGAGGATCAGGCCAAAAGTCAGGCATCTGTTATTTATGAATATTATATTTACGCAATATCTAGATATAAATATAATAGAAGAATAATTATCAATAATAATAAGTAGAAAATAAAGTAGGTCTTTCCATCTGTTTGTTTGTGCGTTTAGTTCTTCTGGTCCACTACTGTGTACATAAGTATACCTATACTTTACGAGCGCCTCACCTTTGCTCGCATCACGGAAAAGGTAAAAACTTTTCATTTATTCTGTGGCTCGCATCATGTTTTAACGTTTAATATAGATTTCTTATTTCATAGATGAAATATTTTCCCGCAGTAAAAATCCTATCTTATATTATGTTAACCTCACGTCTATACATTGGTTTTTTGAGATCACAGATGACAGACATACAGACGAAAAATCAAAAACTAGAGAGAGGCCTGTGTACCGATATTAATTATTATTTCTAATAAGATTTTCTAAATATTTAATTTACAAAGTACTCAGAAATTTATTATATGTATAATTTAGTCTCATTAATTTATATAGTTTCGGTCATCTTCTGCATAAAACACCATGTCAACTTTTTAATTTCTGACATTCATAACTCAAAGCAAAAGCGATCAAACGAACCATCATTTCGTATTGAATTTCCACGATACGAATAAATCCGTCAATAATTAATTCGCAGGGGTTGTCTCGAAAGGGTGGTGTGTTTGGGGTGACTTTATTAATATCGTTTTAGTACGAGGCAGTATGCATTTGATGTAGGGTTTGCATTTGTTTGTATCAGCCTATATGATCTAGGTATAGGTATATCGCTGGAACCGAGTGATGCGGGTTCAAATCCCGGGTCTCGCACCTATGAAATTTTCATGTGTGAATCTTTTCTAGCACGATTACCAGTCTTACAGTGAAGAAAAACTTCGTGAGGTAACTCTCATGTCTTAGAGAACCTGGCAAGTTTTCGAAAGACAAGTGAAGTCCGCCAACTTGGCCGGCGTGTTGGACTATGACCTGATCCCCCTCATATTGACAGGAGGCCCGTGCCCAGCAGCGGGACGTAAAAAAGGGCTAATAAATTTCGTCAATTCCTTTATCGTTTGTTTTTTATTTTGTGTCAAGACTACCAACTGAAAGACAGCGTATGGTTGATCCTTTAGCATACATGAATAAGAATATTTCAAAGATTGATTTTTAAAAAAAATATGGCTCAGTTGGTACTCATGGTAGTGACCCTACTTTCTGCGCCAGCGGTCGCGGGTTCGAGTCCCGCTGGGGGCATTCATTTGCTAATCACGAATGTTTGTACTCCAGTCATGGGTGTTTATATTTATATTTATAATATGTATGTCTTTAAAATGTATATGTGTAGTATATCAACTATCTGGTATCGGCAACACAAGCACGTTAAGTAGCTTACTGCGGAACTAGATGGTTAGCGCACTAGGCGCTGTTGTAATAATGTCCCAACATATTTAAAAAAAAATTTAAATTAATTATTTTTACACTGTTTCTTACTCTATCTTATAAATAAGGACTGAGGTAATGCGAACGATGTGGCTCGCCAGCTATACTACTCCTGCGGGGAGGAGCCGCGACAGAATGCTTCGTCGTCGATTTTACTGGAATGTGCTAATTATTAGTGTTTCCTTTATTATTCATTGTTTTTGAGAACCACCGGATTCTTATGAGTCCATGGTGTAGTTACTGGAATGCGATCTAATTGCTTATTAAGACAATAAGCAATTAGATCGCATAATTAAAGTATATATTTTTACCAAGTGTGGTATTCTGAGTGTCTTGTATGATACGAGTATTATATAATGACTTGCAGATTCAATGGTTCTGAATTGGAGTCCAAATACTACGCAGCAAATCCGAAGATGGGAAGTCAACAGTTTACATTGAACGGTACTTATATCCAACAAATGTGTCCACCAAAAAAAATATCTTATATATAAAAATGAATTGCTGTTCGTTAGTCTCGCTAAAACTCGAACGGCTGGACAGATTTGGCTAATTTTGGTCTTGAATTATTTGTGGAAGTACAGAGAAGGGTTAAAAGGTGAATAAATATGAAAAAAAAAGTCTTTTATTTATCGATTGAGGCAGTACGATGACTGCCGGGTCAGGTAGTCATAATATATTTTTCATTAGTAGGTCGCGAATCAGTGACCTTTAACTTTAATAAGTACGTCTAGACCTTCACAACCGTACCTGATGGTTGTGGCAATAAATGATTTCTGGCAGAAAAAGAAAAGATATCTATAGACTATACATTTAATAAAATTCGAACTTAATCGAATCTGTTCATTATTATTACAGAGGTCGAATCTATAGTTTTAAGAATTTTTGTGTGTCTGTCTGTCTGTGATCGCATCACGAGAATACCGTCGAATACATATCGATGAAATTTGGTATGATAATAGTTGGTTATCCGGGTCAGGATATATAGACTACAGGAATTATTTATTTTAAAATAATAAATTACTACAGAAATTGTCAGAAAATCAAAAAAAAAATAAGTACCGACTTTGTGGCGCACCATTGTTTTACAGCACTGTGCGCTTTCTTATTATTTTTCATGGTCAAAATGCCGTACAAAAATATATGACCAAAATGTACTCACTCTACCTGCACTTTTGAATTCTCACCAGCACTCAGTTGGACAGCTTACAAGTGACGGCATAGTGCTGAATCTTATTATTTTATGCTCTTATATCGTACTATATACGTCACCTGGTGGTTCATATGACCCATCCATTTTTTGGACATGGGCCTGTAGCCTAATAGGTCACTTTTTACTTCTGAAAATATCTAATTTCTGAGAAATCTCAACTAACTGTTACAAACCGGCTATAAAACATCGCACGGTATGTGAAGTCTAAGAATTTGTTTTGCGGTCTTTAAAATGCTGGCGAAGCCAAGAAGCTATAGGTTACATTTCGGAGACAATAGGTTACAATTACACGACTTAATTCCCCCATCCCCTTTCCATCATCGGACAACCCGACGAACGGCTGGCCTTCATCCTTATGTCGTGGACATTCCACCCGTCCGGACGAAGCGTTTCGCTTCGTCATTTATTATACGTGCGGCTAAGGATTAGAACAGCCTGCCTGCGTCAGTGTTTACGTCCGATTACAATATAACTGAGTCTTCAAGGCAAGAGTGAATAGGTGGCTACTGAATTAGTGCGTCTCCATCTACGACTGCGTCACCACTTACCATCAGGTGGAACGTAGTCAAGCACTAATTCTGAATTGAATAAAAAAAAAGCCGAGGAAATTGTTAGTAGTAAATATATATAGAGCATACCAATTCTAAGAATACAGAAATATAACATCATTCGAGTTTTTGATATCAAAAGCTCTTTTCAATTTTCATAAAACTATTTTTAAAAGCTTTTATTCAAACAACATTTTCAAATGAAAGTGCAAAGTTGAATGTTACTTTGGTAACTAACTTTCTATTCAACTTTTTTATTATTTCTACCACTAGTGCAGTGCAGTGGCAGAATGCCAACGAATAATTAACGTATGTTCGATTTTCATAGAAGGTAAAAATTTATGGGATTTCAAAGTAAAATTCAGTAGTTCTTTTCTATAAAATCTAGTATACAGGGGATTTAGGGGGCGATAAATCGATCTAGCTAGGATTCATTTTCAGAAAATGTTGTTTTATTCGTGTTTTCAATAAACAACTTTATCGATAAAATCAACTTAAACATAAACTTATTTTTTTTTATTGAAAGAAAATAACAAAAAGGTGGCGTTTGGGTAGCCCAATATTGCCACTTAAACAGAAAAATGTGACTCTTCCCGACATCTATTGGCGAAAAATAATAACATTTTTCTTAAAAATACAGAGCTAAGCTCGGTCATCCAGGTACTTTATATAATGTAACATGTCAATGAAATAGTAATTATTACTTTTTTTATTTCTATATAGTATACAGGAACTAAATCTATAGTTTTTAGAATTTTTATGTTTGTCTGTAACCGCATCACGAGAAAACTGCTGGACAGATTTTATGTATGTATTTTATTTTGTCTGTTTGTAGCTGGTTATCCGGCAGGTAGAGTCAGGCAGAGTCGTGGTTGAATGCGTAAGCGATCCTGCAACTCCCCATTAAGACGAGGTTTTGTTATGTTTTAGACATTATTACATGCTTCTTGTAAGGCGGTGAGTCCCATATAACTACCCTGGTGATAAGCGTTAATGTATTTTCCAACGTTAAAAAAACTTAAATACTTTTACTACTGCACATTTATCACATTTTTGAGACTCTATCTAGCCGTTAAATCGTACCAAGAGACGAACCCGAGCGGATCGAGAAACTAAACTCAACTAAACTTCCAGAAAAATCTACTCCTAATACAAATTGTAAGTTTTAAAATGACTTTGAAAACCATTTGAATAAAATGTATGTAGGCTAATAATTTTCCTCTTAAATTAAAAGTCGACATCACACATCATTTATATTCTCGAGCTAAATATAGAAAGTCGACCCATTTTATTGACCTTCTTCATATGACCTAGTAAAGCCTTTTAATTTTTCAACCGACTTCCAAAAGGAGGAGGTTATCAATTCGTCTGTATTTTTTTTTTATGTTTGTTAGCTCATAACTTTGAGCTGGGTGAACCGATTTTGATGATTCTTTTTTTATTTGAAAGGTAGTGCTTCCCATGTGGTCCCATTTTAATATTTTCCAGTTCTGATAATGGCATCCATAAGAAAACCATAAAAGTCTTAAATTTGCATTAAGTATTTGCGCGACAAATGGACGAATAACTCAATATCACGCCAACCGATTTTGATGATTCTTTTTTTAATGGAAAGGGTATACTTCAAGGGTAGTTTGATGAGAGTTTAGTAAGGTTCTGATGATGGGATCCATGACAAAGTATCGGAACTCTTCAATTCTTAGGAGCAAATTAACGATGCTCGGCCGAATCTTTTATAGGCTATATGGATATTTGAGTCACGTACCGTAACTGATGATGGAAGGTACAACTCCTCAACGGTTAGCAGTTTAAGGAAAATTCTTTCAATATAATACGCAATCATGAACCGATAGTTGTTACATACTTTCAGGCTATTAGGTTTACCTCATAATAGAAGGTAAATTTTTATAGTCATTAACACAATACGTATCTACTTTCCGCTAAAAATTTAAAAATAAATTATTTTTAACAAAAAAACAAAAACCGACTTCCAAACTTAATAAATCTAAACTAAAAAGTAGAAAATAATACTTTTAAGGACTTTGTTAATTTTGAAGTCGGTGCCAGCCAAAGCAAAATAACCCTAAATAGATACATATTTGATTAATCTATCAATTTGTAAACAATCAAAATACCTGGCTGGCACCGACTCCAAAATTAACAAAGTCCTTAAAAGTATTATTTTCTACTTTTTAGTTTAGATTTATTAAGTTTGGAAGTCGGTTTTTGTTTTTTTGTTAAAAATAATTTATTACACAACTTTTTTATTTAACTTTTAGTTTTTAACACTGAGTTTCACTTTAAAGAGCTTATTTTAAAATAAATTCGTCTCTTTTTCGTATGAGATCATCAGTACATATAAATTGATGTCTGTTTTTAATTTTAAATTAACAGCTTTTCACTACATGCATAATATTATGAAAGTGTATACGGTACTTACAAAAAAAAATCTATTGTCAAATTTTTTCCCTATCTGTCTGTCTGTCTGTTTGTTCCGGATAATCTCTGTAATGCTCGGACCGATTTTGAAGGGACTTTCTAAACTAGCAGATAGCTAATATTATAAAGATAAACTTAGATACTTTTATTTTATTAGAAAATTGTAAAAACCGTTTAGTTTATTTTAACTTACGCCAAGCGAAGTCTCTCAAGGACAAAAAATGAAATTTCCTCTTCATCTCTCTGCCCATTTCCTTTATAACTTATAAATTCTGATTCTGCTCGAATTTTTAAATTTGTATAATTATTGTGCTATATAATATGACGTATTAAATAAAAGCGCTCGTTATCGAAGGGTTCAGATGCAAGATCAATGGCTTTGAGTGCTCTCTGAGGCACGAGTTTGTAACACTACGAACTTCCACTGAGTATTCTTGATAGAAAACCACTTTTTTTTTAATCTGCCGTAGGAATCGAATGCACGACCTTCTGCTGGGATGTCTTTATAGGGTCACGCGTTTAGGGCAGTCGATCAAAATACTTACTTAAAAATTAAAAGTACTAGACAAGTTAAAAAAAAGTCGAGTGGCTGTGGTACTAAAAATTACAAGCTATAAAGAAAGCTGTTTAATATTCTATCTAATTTAACAGGCCGAAGAGACTAATCTTCCATGAATTTCTTTATGTGTATTTACTGCGTTTGAGTTAATAAAAAAACCATCTTGGCCTCCTTTAGTAAAAATGATTAACAAAAGTCTTAAGTTTTTTCTATAAAATAACAGCTAATAATTAATTAGATGATCTATTTATGCATATTATTGATATACCCACCTTTCACGATTCTATTTTGCAATCAAACCTGCATTACTTTAAATTTGGCTAAAGTTCAAATAATCCTTCAAGGTCTTTATCATTTAATTTACTCATCTATTTCAGGGACAGCGAGAAGATCACGCAGGTCTTCGGAAATGAGTTGCAGGTTTCCTTATGCAATGTACCTAAAGTAGACTAGGGTTGCTAGGTAGGTGCCCGGCTTTTTACAATTGTGTTCGACCAATAATTTACCAGTTCCGCTTTTCTTGGCTTTGTCTCAGTGGAATAACAGCGATAAAAACAAAAATAAAACTAAATCAATTTTGAATTTTTCAGGACAAAATGTCCGGATTCCTATTATTATATAGATATAGTATTTACCTTCGTATAGTCTGTCTATAGTATCCTATGTATTACTCCAGGTCATAGTATATTTATTTACTAAACCTCATACAAATCTACAGTCCAGCCGTTCCGGTGTGAAGCAGAAACAAAGATACAGTAACACAAAAGCTTTCGCATTATAGCAGAGCTTTTGGTGAGCTTAAATGAGATTTCGCAAGATTAATATACAGTTTATAATGTAATATATTTATTGTCATAAAGACTAAAAATTTAATAACATTTAAATAATAAATAAATCAAGAGGAATTAAAATATAACTCAAGAGAAATTATATTTTTTATTTCAATTAGCAATGATATTTTTAAGCGTCAAAATGGAATATTTTTAAAGAAAATAAAGTAAATCTTAATATTTTTTACGTTTAACAACTCCCCTACATATTTTCAATATAGAAACCAAAGATAAGTTAATAAATGAAAGACTCAAAAAGTGTTAGACATTTATTAAATTCTTTACTAATTGCATGTTTATTATCAAATAAAACTAAAATATGTAACTACATCGAACGGGAGTTGAACCCACGTAACTTAAATTATTATTAATAGTGTCATTGTGTGTGTACTGCATTATTCTTTTTTGGCCAACTTTAAAAAGAAGGAGGTATTCCAATTAGATTATAGAAGGTTCATGTTAGTTAAATTTCTTTCAATGAATTTAGGGACGTTAATACAAAGTAATATAATATAGCATGTAACTTTACATGGTAAACTATTACACATATAGAACTTTAAATAGTATAAATACATACATATTATTACTATAACCACCCATGACTTGAGTGCAAGCATCGTGCTCATCACACGAATGAATGCCCTCAGCGGGACTCGAACCCGTGACTGTTGGCACAAAGCATTACATCTGAGCCAAACAGGTCGTCACATAGATTTAAGTTAAGTGTAACTTTAATTTCAAAATAATTTAAGTATCTTTTTAATTATAATAGCAAGTCGTTTTTGTGTTTTGAGGAGTAAGGACGAAATGAAATGAATGCAACTCAGGTTTTTTATATATTTAGAACAAGAAATGTATAGTTACAACCATTGAGGATATTAAATATCATATTGTAAAAACTATTGTATAAAGTGAAGAGAATGTGACAATTTTTTCATTTTTTTTATTCAATTATAATTAATTCCAATAAATTAATAATTATAGACACATAAATTACGTGAAAATATTAATTAATGAATAAATTACTTAAAACAGCCAAGTAACTACAGATGTAAATATTTTGGTTAATAATGCCTTATTATAGGAATGAGTATTTTCAAAAATTTCTACCGAACTTCAAAGAAAGTACGGCGGTGCGATTTTCCAAAGCGCAACTCTTATAATATCCACCCATTAGGGTTCCACTGCGAGATGGAAAACCACAGACTTACAAAATATAGGGAACAACATTTAGTCTAATGGACTCCGTACTAGCTTTCACAGTTGTTACATAAATTACGACAATGCTGTAATAAAAAGCAATTAACACCCTTAACTCCCACCCTTACAATCCACCCTTCCAATTCACCCCCTTTCTTATAGCCTGTCTTAATTTATTAATAACTAGGTAAGTTTTTGTACGAAGCCCTTAAGATGACGCTAAAACTGACTTGTCTTGGAACTTTTCAGCTTTCAACGGGAAACGAACGGTTGCATGACCCGGTGACCTAAAATTTGGAAAATAGGCATTTTTACAATCCAAAAATAATATTTCAATGGGTTTTTGTACTTATTTGACGCTCTCTATACAAGATGGGACTATTTGGGGTGAAAATTGTTTTATAATATTTTGAAATTTGCAACCGTTCCATTTCCTTGAAGTATTTTAATACGAAAATATTCTACTTTACCAGGAACAGTAGTTAAAAAGGTAGCTTTTAAATTAGAATAGTGTGAACTTTGTCTTTTGTCACATCGTGTTAAGCTTTCTGAAAGTAATAATCATTTTTAGTTTTAGTTATTACATAACCATGACTATTTTATAATTTAACAGTTTTTAACGTATTTCGTGCTGCAACATGTACACGAACAAGAAACAAAGCTTACACGAATCTATTTGAAGCCACTACAAATTCAGGTTTAGCTTCAATCTTATTCTCACTACTGTATCTTGTGCAAATCAAAGGTCTTCACAAAAGCTATAATGAAGTAGAGGTAATCGTTTAAACAGACAATAAGAATATAGAAATACCTAATATTAGGTCCGCGGCGCGAGCAAGCCGTGCGAGGGTTTCACCGGTTGCTAGACGGTTCAAGTACACAGCTTACTAACGCCGCGATACAACAACTAAATCTGTTATTATAACGAACACAGACACCTACGTCTTAAATTTAATTATATAGATCAAATGAAACGCCACTGAGTTTCGGAAGATCTTAGTTTTTTTTTCCATCTAAATTTACGTACGTTTTATAAAATACGCCTTTGTATCAAAGTGGTGTCAGCGGCCTTAACCAGAGATTAGCCGACGAATTTTCTTTATAAATACGATTGCTTCTAGACACTTAGTTGGAGTTTGGTAAAATACTTACACAATACTTTGAGACTTAATTTTATCTTACATTGCATTTTTCTAATTACACGCTAGCCTTACACAAGTGGAAGTTGGGTTTAACACCATTTGTAAACTTCTGCCTTACCTTGAGTATGAATGAACTACTATGTATTAGGTATCACATTCTACGCTGCTAACGTGTTGGTTCCCATCGCGTCCCTCAATGTACCTCTGCATTTAACCGTTGATACCCGATTACTATAATTATTAGGCCTCCGTTGAAAGTCATCTATATAAAATATGCTTGTAGATTAGCAAATGTTTTAAAAACTCATACGACACTCAATGGTGGACTTTCGTTGTGTTGTTACGAAATGGGAACGAACCGTTGTGCAATAAAGAGGAATCAACACCGAAAATAACCTAATAAATAGACAGTGAAATTGATATTATATGATATTACGTTTATTACTTTTTTAAATTCGAAACTATTCGGATAAACACCCAAAGCTGCTCCGATGCCAGTTTATTTTGCTATTTATTGCAATCTTTTGTTTAGCCGACTGCTTAATCTTTGAAATTTACGTTCAGAAATCGATTTTTTTTTTAATTTTATATTAAAACCTCTTTGCACCGGATTTACTTTCACTGTCTATCTTGATGTTTGCGATTACATACGGCTCCGATTTGCTATTGGATTTGAATATATAGAATGCTTTGTAAGGTGATATCTTAAGGGCTATAAGTTTTAATAGAATCTATTTTAAATTTTCAATTTGATTGCGATTGGCTCGGTTTAAAAACGCTGTCGTATGTTGTCACAACGGTAATGAACATGCGTTAGGGAGACGATATCGCTGAGGCTATACTTTATAAAACCATTAAGGAGCGTACGCTAAGTTAACTACTAAAGAAACAGATCCAAAAGACAAGGAAGTATTCGATGAGCAAACGTAGTTTCAAAGTTTAATAATTTTACAAGAATACAGCCTTTTAGCAATATAGAGAAGGTGTTGTGCAATGCAATTATTTCACTAGCACTTTGACGTATGAAGTAATAGTAACACATTTAGTCGATGTCTCGAGTGGTCGCGACGTGAGAACACTTCAATCCGTCCGCTCCGATTTCCGAACTGCGGTTGCGTCCCAATACTGAATGCAACTTTTAAATATTGAGCATTTGACTAGAATTCGAGCATTGAGTATCGAACCAACACCAAATTGAAATATTTTCACGCGCTGACATATAACTTACGTATTATTTCCTATGGAAGATTTCATTTCTTCAATTTGTGTCTTAACTATTGGAATAGCGTACGACTCGGCCACTGTTTTGTATTTTGTGCCTATGTCCGAGACTAAGGCCATTCCTTTATCACCTATACCATGATTAAGCTTACTGAATAGAAAACGCTATCAGCATTTTCCATCACTATTTTTATTTGGACAGTCAACTGTTCACGCAATATCATCGGATTAGTCAATTGATTTACTTATTAAATATGGGCCATTAACCTTGTATTTGTACGCGTGATTGCATGATTCCTCCCACAGAACGCAAGTAGAAATGTCATCTGAGTGTAACGGAACGTCGCTCGCGTTCACGCTCAAACACGCTCACCGAACTGACACATGTCAATGTCAATGTCAAAAAAGCGCGAAATCTCAACTCTCACATCTCATTTCTACCGAATATTACAAAAATACTCAACCATTCTGTGATTCCACTTATTACCATACTTTATTAATTAAGATCATTCGCCACGTGTATTTTTAGTTTTATTTAGCTAATTTCACAGCCTCAATGTCAATTAGCCTATGCGTATTAGAGTATTGTTTCTGGATTGCCAATAATTACGTTTATTTTAAATATTATTTTTTAAATTTCTTAAAAAATGCATCAAAACACCATTCAAAAAGTAGCAGTTATGCTATTGATAATAGGTCTGATTATCCCTTGTCAATTATCGGGGTTATTTACTTTCGACGATATCTACGTATATCGTAGATATATTATTGCGATTCTAAAGCATTAATGACTACCGATTTCGGAACGTACTTTTCATTTAAATCCGTTACGAAAAAATGAACTATCAAAAGTTCCAAATGGTGTTTTAAATTTATTGCTCTTAAACAGCCTTCTTAATTTTCTAAACTTATGTCGTGATTCGAGACAGTAAGTCGATAGTCATAAACGCCTCGATCACATTCTATTAGTAGAACGTTTTGCAAGTCGGCCGCTTACATCTATCAAGATATGAATTACAGTATATTAAAATACATATAAAAATATTAAGTTAATTATATTGTAGCATACCTACCCGTGTGTAATGATTAAAAATTCACAATTTATTTTAATATTGCTTTTCCAGTTTTCCTTTATTCTAGAAACAGGCTCTCGCCCTCTACCTATTGAGCACTATTATTAATTTAACATTATAATTATTTTATTAATTATGTCCGAAAGAAGAGGGTACGCACAAAACATTCTACTAATACTAGTAGCACTAAGTGACTATTACATTGCCTACCAAAATCCTAACCAACATGTCGCTCCAAAATATTTGCGTTTCACATTTTAAATATTATTTATTATCTAAAAAGTCGATGAATTTTATTACAATACTTTGGTGTTATTGTTTCGATTCATCCGTACACTTTTATACGCAAAAGTGAGAAATACTAGAAATTAATCGAAACAGAACGTTTAAGTAACGTATATTTAATGTAATCCAAATGATGGATGTCGAAAGAAATATTTTAAATAATCAACGTCGATTAATCGCCCGATATATTTCCCTAATAAATAAATCAATTTGTTACCTTTCTTTACCTCACGAATTAAAATACAAAATATATATAAGTTAAACGCACACCTACTATAAATATACGTAAAATACAATTAATTGCACGTACACTAAATGAATGAGAGTTCATCTAAGAACAAATATTGAAAAATTATTATTATAGTTATTCGTCAACATTAAATCGGCTCAGTATTATAATTCCGCGTAACGGAACGTTGACTAGTACCTATAGATTCCGAGTCGAAACAACACAAAACACAACAACTATATATTAACCTAAGAGACCACTACAATAGAATAATAATATTATTAATTAGTTTGCAAAACTTGTGCATCCCGCTCCGACCATTCTTACAGTTTAACCAACCGTACCGTATCAATAACTAAATCAAACATTTACATAATAACCACGCGTCGTTCTGTCGTAAATAAGCGATTTTTTATAAAAAATTTGACAATTCTGCGTTTTTTTCGCAACCGAATGACGCGCGGTGAAAGGTAACTCACAATTCATCTAAAGTAATACAGTACACCTAATAATAAAACATATTATGACTAAATTGGAATGTAAGCGGATAAAAGCTGGATCAAATTAAGCGATATTTTTTTAATTTTTCATTAAATAGATAAAGAAATCGATATCGTGGCGCGCGAAATCGCTCGGGTAAACGAAGTTTACAATAAATAGTAAACAAACGCGGCACACGCAGTTGCCCACAGACAATATGTCTACCGACGCCTCTTCGAGTCATTTTCTTTAATATATTTTTATTAATTACTGGCTATCAGTTATTGCACGTTTTACATTTATAATAAATATATATATACTTGTAAATTTAAATCTCCATCTTTGGTAAGTATTGAGTACCTATTTATTAATATCTGAAATGTTACAAAACTGTTTTTATATATTAAGTATATATTTTTTTACAAAAATCGTAGGGTCGTTAGGACGGCACGATAATATATCTATTCAAGTTCGATGTTTTTTCGGGTTGAAGTTATTATTGTGATCGGTGGCGCATCTGATATTGACGCGAGATTTTATATATATTTAAACAACTTTTCTCTATTTACAAATTTTCATTTAAACTAAGACAATTAAAGCCTACTTCGAATAGACGCAGGTTCGCATCCATACATTATTAATATAGCAGGTACCGATCATAATATGTTTAGATATCGATTTTTTTACGAAACGACATCGTTAGACTAGTATGCACCATTGTTCCGCGAACGGACCATTCTCCCACCGTGTGACCGGCTTATCTCCCTCTCGCTCGCACGCGGGCGGTGCGAGGGGAACGCCACCCCATCGCATCCTACCGCCCCTTTGCTCCCTCCCCCCACCGCCCGTTCCCCCTCGCCCGGGCTCGGAAGAGCTCCATCGATTTCCCATCCTTTGATTGCGCGTGTCATTTGACACCGCCCTTAAGCGTATTCCGATTTCTAGTCACCTCAAAATGTTTCTCAAAAACTAACCTACGTATCATCTGGTCGCGGCCACGAAAAGCGACCACGGAGCCATAATCAACTCATATCTCGAGATCTTTCCATTATTTTTTTAAAATTTTATCAAAACCTATCACAGTTTTTGATTAGTTTTCATTCTTAATTAGATTAATATATGATTAAAATATAAGTATAGACAATATATATTTTTCCAATCTTTAACAATAACTCTATTTTAGTTGAATCGAGCGCCTCTACGGAGGCTTTTGGCCGGTCTGCTATCTACGTAGTACGTACAATGAGCGACAGAGACGAATAGTGACAATATATTTGGCAAACATTATCGATTAGAATCAAGCCGGCCGCCGTACAAACGATATGATCGCCTATGTAGTAGTATTAGGCTATTATTGCTAATTACTTATTAATCGATTACTATTTTTCGATTACCACAACCTTTCATAAGCGAAGTTGATTGCCACGTTATTGACTATTTAATATGTATGGTTGTCTTCGTCAGAGCATTAGATGCTTAGTCTTAAAGTATTATTGCGCGCTCTATCTCTTCGTCCGGCGCCCGTCATGTCGCCCGGAGGTAGTCCGGACATGCGCGGTGGCCTCACGCCATTTTGATTTCCGTAACACTTAACCCAGTTGAGAGAAAATGGCGGGCGTCGAACAAAGAGGTACAATGAGCTTATCAATTAAATATACAATTAATGTACAAAATGCCCTTATGGGCCGTCTAGTTGGGAAGACAGTCTGATCAGGTCCTTAGCGGTGATGATCTCCGCCGGTGTTAAGAGTATGTATGGGTGCGCGCCTGCAGTGCCGTCCTAGCGTCCTGCTAGGCCGTGTCCGACGATTTAGATCGTCTTTATCTTGTTTGTCTTGAAACTGACCTGAAGCACTCTGTTCCCGAGCGTGTACCCGTTTAGGGATTGAATCGCGACGACAGCTTCATCGTAGTTCGTCATGGTAATGAACCCGTACCCTTTGCATTTGTTGGTTTGTAGATCGCGAATTACTTTCACGCTCTGGACGGCGCCAAAAGGCCCAAATAGCTGCCAGAGGACATTTTCCTCTGTTTCTGGGGCGAGGTTGTAAACAAAGATGCACCATTCAGAACCGACGGCGCCCGGCAGCACACCTCCAAGTAGCTCGCCAGCGAGCGGACTGTAACGTTGGAGACCTTTATTAATAGCGAGAAGGGACTTGCCTGAACTGAATCTGCCCAAAGGGGCCGGGAATCGAAGTGCAGCTGGCAGGTAGGCGGCGAGCGGCGCCAGGGCTTTTCCATTGTTGCTTGGATTATTCGCGAACTTCACTGTGATCGGCTCGGTCGCTCCCTTAGGTACTGTTCCATTTAACTCTTGAATTGCCCTCTCAGCTTCTACTCTTTGATCAAAACGGATGAATCCGACTCCTTTCGACAGCCCCTGCTCTCCACCAGTGAAAGGACGCCCTCCCGAATTCTCACAGAGAATACGCGATGTGATAATACGGCCGTACGGACTGAATAATCTCTCTAGCTCAGTTTGGGTCATAGTTTTAGGTAGGCCTGAGACGTATAAATTCGCACCTTTGATAGCCTCGCTGCTTGGTCTAGCGTAAGATACCTTGATAGTTTTGTTCTGGAGCCTCAGTCCGTTGAGGGTGGCGATCGCCTTCTCAGCATCTTCAGGGCGGTGGTAGTTGACGAAAGCATATCCCAGGCTCTGTCCGCCGCCGTGCAGTGCATGGTTTAATGCATCTGGAAACGCCGCTCCCTTATTACGTATCAATTTGCAGGACTCAACTTCGCCGATACTAGAAAATAGGCTCCTAATTTCCTCCTGAGTCATACTCTGCGGCAGATAGTTTATGATGAGGTTGGTCTTAGATTCCTCGCCAGAGCCATTTTGCTGTTCACCGTCGCCTTTCGACATGGTGGCTTAAATCATAAACGGAAACGAACGAAAGGGAAACAAAACGCGGTAAAAATAAAACACGGCACGTCCGTTACGGCGGCCCGCGAGAATGATTATGCGAGGGTTGGAAGCAGGGTGCGCGCATGCCCGGGCTATCGATCCACCTTACATAACCCGGTTCGTTCACCCCTCCTCGCTGGTATAGTGTCCGAAAAAACCAGATATAACGGATCGATTTATCCCGGGAGCTAGCTCGGAACTAGGGAGCTCGCGCGTACGCGAATCTCGACCTTAAAAGCGAAGGACAAAGGAATTAACCACCTTACCCATACCAACGACCTAAAAAGCTCGCTCCTTGATATTTCAGTAATAAAATGTGACCCCAAAGATTTCTGGAGCAACTCTGAAGTGTTATTATTTATTACGCCAAATTGTTTTTTTCGATAAATGTGTCGTTTGGCAAAAGATATTCGCAAATTATTTACAATAATGACTTCTGAAGAGATAAATATTTTTTTTTTACTTAATATTTCTACAGCTGGCTCTATTACAAAGATTAATATTCACTTTCTATTGTAGATATACATATTTGATATTACAATATTATTATACAATATTTACGTTACATACTTATGATGAGTATGAGTTTTTCGAATCGTGTATTTTTTCTAAGTGAATTAAATATTTTCAAACTCCCTAACATCTTTAGGTAGGTAGGTAGGTACTAGGTAGGTACATTGGCCCGATTCTGCGCTCTCGTAACTTATTCGGGTACTGAAATTTACTCCGATGAGAGCCGTTACGTGATGTTAGATAGAATGACTACCTCTCCTCCTTCGTAAAGATCGATGAAAATACGCAAAGAGATTTACTTCCAGATTATAAAGTACAAACGAATATGAAAAAAACTTTTCAGCTTTTAATGTAACGAATAATTTCTTAAATTTTATGTGTATTTCGGCATACAAATGTCCATGCATATTTTATTTATATACGAGTACTAGCGTCTTACTGTCGCTCCGTTTGGGTTCTGTTTGTTTGAACGATTAGTATAAAATATGATATATTTTCGCGCAAAAAAAAGATTCTATACGATAATGTGGATAATCAGCTATTACAATACCAAATTTCATCATAATCTGTGCCGTGGTTTTCTCGTAACTTCGTCTACGTTCCGAGACCGATGTGTGGATAGACAGACAAAAATAAAAATTATAGATTCGGCTTTTGTTCTGATATCTATGACTTGAATAAAATTTTCCAAAAAATATTTATTAAAGATTTAACTCAGAATTATATACTATCAAACCAAGTCCTCAAACGGGCTCATCTCTACATTTAGCGAGAGCGAAGCCGCGGGTTTCGCTAGTAAATGTTTAAAAAACTTAATAAAATATATACTAAAACCTTCATCGAGAACCGCTCTATCCATTGGAGAAAATAGCATGAAAATCGATGCTGTAGCTCTTGAATATATCGCGAACAGACAGACAGACAGATACGGCGGAGGACTTTGATTATAATATTTAGTGATGTAATATATATACCTATAGATATTAGATTTATTTAGTAACAATGTACAGGTTCAAATAAAATATTTTTTATGTAAAGCTAACGTGCCAATGAAAATTAGTAATAAGTAACAAGTAGTTACGTAAATATTAACTAACAGTTTGCCTGAAGTAAAGAAATAAACGAATATTACCTAAATAGAGTTCACACAAAGGTCAGTGGTTCTTGTGAAACTTGGACAGTTTTGAAAGGTCAAAAAACTATAACACTAAAGTAACTAGTTGAAGTTTTTTGGAATAACGTACCCAAATTCAAACAGTTACCTATTTTTTTAATGAAGTATAGCTTAATCGACTTAAAACTATGACGCACTTCCTTTTAGTATACATAAATATTTCTGTACTAGCTTCTTGGGTTGGCCTCCAATTTTTTTTGGGCAGAAATCTCATTTTTTCAAATATAAAAGAATCCAAAATACTCCTTATAACATCAGCTATCTGCCAGTGAAAGTCCTGACAAAATCAGTTCAGGCATTCCGGAGATTAGCGTGGACAAACAAACAAAAATATTTTAGAATTTGTGTCATTATCAAATGTCTACCTATATTTTTATGTGCATTCAGTAAAAACTAAAGAAACTCAGCGGGACTAATACATTTTTTTGTCTAAGTCTGTTTTTCTTTTTTAAATTAAAATGAAATTAACAATATTTCTATGGGTTGAAATAGCCTGGAGGCGATCACATCATTCCCAAGGCGTACTGTCTTCCAAAAAATCGTTAATTGAATAATACCCTTTAGTACACAAACGTTCTTTCACATTTTTTTTAAAATTTGGCAATAGGAGCTTTTATTTATTATAATTATGTATCGTTTACATTTGGCACTTTGTTTTGGCCGGGACGCCCTACAGGCTCGCTGGTAGCCTTTTGGGCACGATGCCATGAACTACATTATGTAGATATGATTTGACGTTGCTTCTAAAAAAAGTTTCATTTTAAGTTTATTCAATGTCTTAAATTGTATTACTTCATTACATCACTACATATTATAAAACAAAGTCCTCCGCCGCGTCTGTCTGTCTGTTTGTGATAAACTCGAAAAATACTACACCGATTTTCATGCTGTTTTCACCAATGGATAGAGTGGTTTTCAAGGAAGGTAAATATAATTAATATAAATTCTTAGATTTCACATACCGTTTGATATTTTATAGCCAGTTTTAACGGTTAATTGAGATTTCTTAGAAATGAGATATTTTCTAGCAGTAAAAAGTGTTATCTATTCTGACCCGGATAACCAGCTATCATTATACCAAATTTCATCAAAATCTGTCCAGTGGATTTCTCGTGATGCGGTCACAGACAGACAGACAAAAATTATAAAAACTATAGATTCGGTCTTTGTATCGATAATCATTACTATTTTAATAAGAATTATTATATTATATTACATATTCGACAAGTTAGAATTTTATTAAATGTACAGATTTCGATAAGATTTTCCAAAAAATATTTAATTTATGACTCACAATTTTAATAGAATAAGTTATTACTTGAATAAGTAGGATGGAACAAGAAATCTTAAGATACTAATTTTCAACACATTTTGAAGACATTTTATTTATATTTTTCACAGGCTAATTTTATAGATTTGATTCTTATTTTATGTAGGTATTTTGTTTTATGTAGGTAGTACTATTATTTAGACTCAAATAAATTTACTAAGAAATAAAAAAAAATAATAAATAAATAAAAAAATTAAAATAAATTTATTAAAAAAAAAATATTTTTAACAAAAAAACAAAAACTGACTTCCAAACTTAATAAATCTAAACTAAAAAGTAGAAAATAATACTTTTAAGGACTTTGTTAATTTTGGAGTTGGTTGAAAAAAGACTCTTTATTTAGCTTTGGCTATTTTATCTCAACGTACATATTTTAAACTACACCTACGAGTATGTCCACTCTTTCTAAAGTGTAGCAACTCTGTGTGTACCATAGTATACCGTTTTTTTAACATTTACTTAGAAGTAAGTAAAATATTTTAGTTTAACAGATGTCATTTGATATTTTCAAATTGCTAGCGATTTCCTTTGTTTCGCGCGATTCAAGGGTGTGTCCTTAGATGCCTAACAGCAGCCTTTGTTACTCCAAATAGACTAAATATAAATTAAATTTCATCAAAATTCGTCCAGCTTAGTAACAAGCACGTTTGTGTATATTTTGGCACTTGATTAGTAATCTGATTTAATTTGTTTGGCGTCCGTCCGTCGTTTCGGTCCAAACATTGTAATCTAATTTTCAACTTGCATTTCCCAAAAAATATGTATCCTACCAGTCAATATTTACATACTACCTATGTACCTACTAACATAGTTAGTATGTAAATATTGACTGGATAATGTATAGTGAAAAATATAGGCTTCTAAGGAAAAATTGTTTGATCGCTTAACCATTGATAACCAAAGTAATTCTTTTAAGGAAATACCTAGTAAAAACGTATATAATAGAAATAGACATTTTCGTTCCTATTTTTATATAGACACGTGTATTTTAAAAGGGCAGAGTACGACGTGCCTACTGCCATGTAAATTCTCTCTATCTACAATTTATTTCGTTTTTACATTACTATAAGTTTCTGAATTTTTAATGAAAAGCGTAATGTCTGTAATACTTGCAAAGATTAAAAGAATATAAAATGTGACAAAAAGCTATAAAAATATACATTTGATATAAAATAATTAATTAATACGTTCAGTGAGTGTAGCTTTTATATAAGTAAGTATTAAATCTTCAGGTTCTTGGAACATCGGATTGTAATTAATTATTTTTTAGATAATATACTTATTTACTCATTAAATTAGGAACACCGATCCCATATAACAAATCCTTACAAAAACACAGTAACATTGAGTACCTCCTCGTTTTAAAGTCGGTTAAAAATAACGAGAGAGACTTTCATCGCACTTCGAGTTGACAGTTAAAACCCACGAATATAAGGTTTCCTAACCCTAAGTGTTAAATTTCTAAATGTTTTCGCTTAACTGGTCACTATTGGTGGTAAAAATTTTAGATATTAGATATTGAAATTACATATTATAACTGCCTTGTTTATCTTTTAACACTTGTTTGATATATTTTATACTTATAAAGATCTCTGAGGAAAATTGTACATATACTTAGATAAGTATATTAAAAAGCAAAGAAATGTTTTAAAAAATCATATCTTTTTGACATTGATTGAAACTATAGTTGATAATAATAATATTGTTTAAAAGTTCACGTAGACGTAACGCCGCCAATATTTTAGGCTAAAATTTCTTGATAAAAAACGTACCTACTAACTCTACTTAGCCCCACTCAGAACTCGAACCCTGGACCTTTGATCTATAGCATGGTAGCTATATGCTAACTACTAAACCAATGAGGCAGTTAAAGCAAACTACTAGAAAATGTAATATATTGTGTCTCTACCGATTAAAGGCTGAAATGGTACGGAAAATCGATTTCTACTTTACAGACTTATTACGTACTTATAAAGGTATTTTCACACCGCTAACGATTCCATTTTTCCTCAGGCGCTGGAAGTACGTAGGTACTATACATGGAGCGGTGTCTCTCAGACCGTTTTGCAAGTTAGATTACTTTGCGGGATTCTACCTGATATACAGGATGTATTTACAAAATTATCTATAGTTTATAAGCAAGATATACGTTCTTTCCGTCGTTTTCATATGTTTTTTAATGTATTATATCAATACATTCTGCCGGTGTAGCATTTTGTGAGGAAGACACGAATGAGATTGAGCGATCTTGTTTCTTATTTAGAGTAGTAACGGTTATAAAATTACTTCGATCCTATCATAACTTAAGCAAAATAACAATAAAATTTGAATCTCTTAAGCGGCCTCTACGCGTTGGACGTGTCTCCTCACCCAAGTCTTCCAAAAGAACAGGCTGTTCTTTTGGAAGACTTCGAGCCCGTGAATTCAAATAGTTACAAATAAAAGTAATAAGACAGAAATATGGCTAGTTATATATAGGAATATAGGAATTATTAGTGCCCAAACGTTTTCAAACGAGGTGAGTCTAAACCTACAGATAAATAAATTTGAAATATCAACATTAAAGCTGTCTGTGTGTTTATTCGGACTATTATATACTATTTATAAAATCAGTGGAGTTCTTTTACAAAGAATACAATTGAAAAAATAAGTTTTAAAATACTAGAAGTATTAAAAGTCTGATATACTCGAACACTCTGTATATGAAACAATTTAAATGGTAATTTAGCTCTAACTGCGCCGCTACAAAGCCTCTCGTTTTATAGAGAACCTGTTTCATAGAACACTGTGCTGAAATGTTAAAATGCCTCCAGTGTTTTTAAAGTATACTTTATTTTACTAGTGAATTGTACTTTACGTGCAAATTTTAAATTACCGGCTCTTTTTAAAACCTGAATGAGTTCTTTAATTATATTATACAAAAAAAATATACTCAATAAAAATGAAGACATGTTTTTTTATTTTGATTTGTCGAATATTATGTTTAATATTATTTGAATAAAATGTATGTATTGTCTTTGTAACGTTCCACAGTTGGGAACCTGCACTATGGTCTCCACCATGCTGGCCAAGTGCGGATTGATCTGATTATCAATAAGTTTATCAATATAAACTTTTGTTAGCTCATATAGGCTTTTGTTAGGTGGCTACGGATTCGATGGTATTGTATTTATAAAAATATACCTCTACTGTTTATAAATTATATAATAACTTACCTAAAGTCTGATTTCATAGATTAACATCAACGTATACGTACACATTACGTCCGCGTTCGAAGGATAAAAATTTAGGGTTATATGATTTTTTTGATGCCAAACCATAAAAAAGTGAAAAATAAAAAATTGTTTTAAAAATAAAAAATAAAATACATATATGAAGAGAGCCATCCTTATTACCTAATTGAATAAAAAATAGCCTAGAACCTATTCTCAGACCTGCCAAATATACCCGAATAATTTCATGAAAATCGGTCAAGCGTCAAGACACGAGATTTTTATATATTAGATAAAAACTCTACTATTTGTAAATCATACAAATACTTACCTAAATATGATTCGATAGATTAATATCATCGTATACATATATATTATTATCATTATTGTAACTTATCTTTTAATGAGATACGCTTTTATAACAGTACATCTAACACAAAGATTGCCTGAGATATCTTTTTTGTTCTTTACGAAGCGTTATCGAGGAATTGTAACATTTTCTTCCCTTGCGTATATCACAAACTCTATTAAAACCAATCATTCGAAAATGAATCTTAACGGCTAATAATAAAGTTTATATTCTATCAACAATATTAGCTTTATTATGGTTATTCAAAAATGAAGCTTCAGTATTAGGAGCTAGGTTAATAATAGAATGTACGATGGAAATGGGCAATTTAATGATTTTTCTTAAAGTCAAAGAAAATTGTGTCTTGAAATTGAGTGATAAAGTCCATTTTGGTTCACAAATGTCTATATTAGGGGTGTTAGTGGCTTTTTCAGCCGCTGTTGAGGGTGGAGGCTCGTTTCCATTATTAACAATTGTATGACTTAATTGAGTTTTTTATTTTAATGAGGAATAAAGGTCATTTATTGTCTTTGAAGTTCTAAGTTTACATTTACGGTTCGTAAAATAAAATTAATGTGTTTTTCGTGAACTTCATTTGTTCACAGTCGATGCGATAGAGACTTTTCATACTATTACTTCATATTACTCAGCTACACTAATAATATGAATGAAGAAATAATAAACTGTATATAACCTCTATAGAAAAGCTATACGACTACCAACTCTACATGCGAAAGTCATCCAATTTGAATAATTTTTGTTTTGTTATATTGGTATCGTGTCAGGGGTGCTCAAAGAAAATTTAATTTAAGTTTTGGTTCCCGACATTTCGAATGTTTTACATCAAACATGGTCACCGTTTATTTAGCATGGTTCAATCGATTCTTGCATGAAATTTAATTCATAATACAATGTGGAATAATAAAGTTATAAAATGAGAAAAACTATATTTTTATATTTTTTTTTCTTCTCTTCTATTTAAATATAAAAAAATATTATTGCTAGTTTATCCTCGATAAAAAAATAATATTATAATGGAAACAATCTCAATCAGGGTGGCCACCCTTGGGGTCAATGCCCGCGCAGTTTTGTAGGCCGAATACAAGTGTTATTTTCGTGATGCCATTGAATCAGGATTTTCCTGTTCCTTTATTCTTTTATATTTTACTAATTCTAATATATTTATTATAAAGCATAAACAGAATTTATCAAAAATAACTATAAGTTAAAACCTATTAATATTATAAATGCGAAATGAATGGATGGATGTTTGTGACTTAATCACGTCAGAGCGGCTCAACGGATCTGGATGATATTTGGCACGGAGATAGAATATAGCTTGGAATAGCACATAAGTTACTTTTTATCCTAGAAAAATGTACGGTTCTTTGGGACATACAACATTAACATTAAAGCTCTATATTATAGGTTAAAAGAACACATTACACAGTCTACACAAACAATAATATCAGTAGTACAAATATAGAATAAGTCAAAATCACACCCAAGTGTCGTATTATGAAAATGCTATAATAATTGCAATGGACATAAAAACAATCTGTCACAGGGTCAGCTGTTACCTTATATTTGTAACAATATCACTGGGAATCGAATCCAAGGGCTAAGCCCCACATTACGAAATAGTCACGCACGCTGTGTTTTAATACGTTGAATTATTCAACAAGACATAAATATTTCGTGCACGCCATTTACATAAGGGTACAGAGTAGTTAAAGTTTCTACAGAGGCCTTGTTAGTTTAATATAGCACCTATATATTACCTAGTAGATATAGGTATTACTCTCATGGCTATTGATTTAAATACAATATAATTTAAAAAATACATACGTAGACGTATATATATATAATATTATTGAAAGATTTCTTCGCAAATTTTAACGAACATTAGTTCAGAATCTAAGGTAAAAAGGTAAAAAATATAGTCAGAGCTGGATGAAAGACTTAGTCCTGCTTCGGGTATAAAGATCATCTAAATCCGTCTTAGCTCCTTAGTGTGAAGGAGTAGGTACAACACATTCAAATTTTCTTACTATATAATAATTTTATTACGTAAAGTTCTATTATATTGTACTAAGAGCAAATGTTGAGTATCTCGCCGGCTCTTCATAGTAGATCAGCATTCCGAGTTGGTGGTAGCTTACTCATAGACTTACAGACTGACATTTAATTTAAATTCTATATTACAATGTAAACTTATGACTCGTCAAAGTGCTTGTAAAAGTCTGTAAATGTGAATAAAGAATATTTTGATTTCATTTGAAACCTTTCTGTTAATAATAAAATTCTTTACAAAATATTTAACATTCATTGCTCTGTACATATCCTCGCGCCAAACATGTGCGGATTTCATATCACGACCGTCGACAAACATGGAGAGAACTTTTAATAAGCTTAACAAGCTTTGTGGAAGTAAATTTTCGCGAACGTCTATATTAGAAATGTGTGCATTGATTTTAACATAATTAAAAAAGATATTACATCCTTACAAAAACTAGATATGTCTGCTTGTTCGTCCATATTTAAATTACATCAGTACACCGGTACATACTTATAAATAGAATTGAAGTGTTTTAATTTCAAATAAACAGCTTTTCACTAAATGCATATGAAAGTATATACGGTACTTACATCAAAACATCAATTTAAAAAATGTTTGTCTGTCTGTCTGTTTGTTCCGGATAATCTATGAAATAGCTGAACCGATTTTGACGGGACTTTCGAAGATAGCTAATATTACATGGAGTAACTGAGGCTACTTTTATTTTATTAGAAAAACCAACCCGTTTAATTTATTTAAACTTACGCCCAGCGTAGCGGGCCGGGTTTGCTAATGGTATAATAATATTTTTATAGACTGTACAGTACTAATATCAAAAGTATCTGTAGGTAAATCTATAACTTCTATAATATTGTGTAGTATATATAAGACATAGAGAACAGAGATACTTAGAAAGTTTAGGAGCGACATGCACACACACACACACAATATTTAAATAAAAATATATTATTTAATAAGAATGTTGGATGAAAAGTCCTTTCCATACAAATAGGTCGCGTGTCCGAATGCGTGTGCGCAGTTATAATTAGTTTATGTGGTGTCTCTTATCTCCCTAACCAGGGGACCGTCCCCTTTCATACTCTATGAGTTGACTTTTAAAATAAAATAGAAGCTTTTTTTAAAAACATGTAAAATGAAATAATAATAATAAAATTTCATTTTTCGTATTTATAAGATTTAGCCGTTGAATATGTTCAAGAAGTTTTCTCAGAGATTATACTATGTACTATTTTTTATTGCAATAGAAAATAAGTACTAATTAAAATATGATTATTGTTTGCAAAAGTATACCTAAGTATACTCTAGAAGAAATCTCTCCCTTTCCGTGGGCTTAAAACGAGTAGTTGTAATGATATTTAAATATGTATTATATCTACAGATAATCAAAAAAAAAACGCTACTTAAAAATACAGTTTATAAGTTCATTGATTTTAACATTCAATTGGTTTTAACTAAATTATTATGTAAAGTATAAATGCGAAAGTAACTGTATGTCTATCTGTCTGTCCGTCCCGCTTTCAAGTCAAAACTACTGAACCGATTTAAATAAAATTTAGTACACAGATAGTCTAGAGACTGAGAAAGAACATAGGCTACTTTTCAATGCGAAAAAAGGACTGTAAGGGTTTGAATTTGGGGGTGAAAGTTTGTATGGAGATTACGTCATTTTTAAAGGTAGGAACGAACCCGAGCGAAGCGAAGGTGAGTCGTTAGTAATTATAAAAAAAAAGTATTTAATAATAATAAAACAATAAATAAAACAAAAAACAGCAATCTCCTAGACTATACATCGAGGGGATACCAACCCTTCTTCATTAGCATTTTAAAACAGGGGCCACTCGATCAAATGAGTAACTCACATCAATACAACATCACCCCTTATATCCGCTCATACATGGCTTAAATTTCTACACCATGGAAAGAACATAAAATTTTAAAATCTATCGTCAAAGAACGCTTACATCAAAGATTTATGGGTCATTCCAATTTTATTTACAGGACAGATTGTGTTAGATAAAGGCCTTCCATTGTTAAAAAGTAAACTATTGTTGACTTCATACTTCGTATTGAAAATTTTTGATTCGCCCCATTACTTTTCAATGGTAAATCTGTCATGTTATAATGGATTAAAATATTTTTAATTTAACGATTCGTCAAATTAATATATGGAAGATATGCTTTATGATTTTTCTTAGTACTTGTGTTAAACGATAAATATTTAGTGTCCGACCGAAACTGGTTTTTACGACCGAAACCGAAACCGAATTTCGGCAACGCTCTCAGTTTCGGCCGAAACCGAAACCGAAACCGAAACTTCCTTACCAGGATCATGTTTTGAGAGAAAAATAAAAAAAACGTTATTATGCTTTTGAAAGCGCCACTATCTTTTGTTTCACATCGATCTGTTGTTGTCGCTTGTAAAGTTTTATATTCAACCTAATGAACAAAGTTGTCTAAGCAAATGCACTCTATTCTAGTGAAAAAAACGTTTAAAGTAGTATTTCGATTGGCCACATGACGGTTCCTATATGGGAATCTTGTGTATTGACAGGGAACTTTGAAACTCTGAATTCACAATATTATCACCACTAGTGCACTATAGTAAGTACCAAGTACACTAATTTTTGTTTAGGTATAGCATTAGGGAGAGAGTTAAATTAACCAAAAAATATTTAGATAGTTAGGTTAATCTAAGACAGCGGTAGCCCAGCGGTAATGCGCTCGCTTGTATAACCGAGTGATGCGGGTTCAAATCCGGGCCTCGCACCTATGATATTTTCATGTGCGTATCACTTCTATCATGATTACTACTTGTCTTACGGTGAAGGAAAACATCGTGAGGAAACGTGCATAGAAAACCTAGCAAAACACGCACTAGGCCACCGCGGTTGACTATGGCCTGATCCCCCTCGTACTGAGGGAGGCCCGTGCCCAGAAGTGAACGCTAAAAAGGGCCTTTGTCATATTGATTTATTTTTTGATGACTAATCTTATGCCATATCACGTGATAAAACTTACAGAAAATAAATAACACAAAAACTGACAACATACAAAATGAACTGCAAACACAAGCCAGTTACGACATGATTAGTCGCTTGGATCATGGATGGAAATCAACTCGCCGAACATGACCGATCACAGCGCGAAAACTCCCGAATGCAGTTTCGGTTTCGGTCGTAGTTTCGGCAGGTTTGCCACCGAAACCGAAACTAAACCGAAACCCCGTTTTTTGCCGAAACTCGACCGAAACCGAAACCGAAACCGAATGTTCGGTCGGACACTATAAATATTTAATCTCTGTTTCAAATTATCATATCTGATTTTCTTATGAAATGGTCCTCACGTAGGTAGATACGATATCGTTTATAATAATGAAAATATTCTCGTGAGTCACACATAACAAATATACTAGAAACTAGAGATGAAACGGATAGTGGTTTGGCCGGATACCGGATACCGGATATCCGGCCGCCGGATATCCGGCCGTTTATATTATAGAGCTTCTTTAAAAACTAAATTAGAAAGTCATTTTAAATCCTTAAGAGAGAATCAAAACTATTTAATTGCTTCATTTTTAGACCCAAGTTCAAGTAACTTCAACTATTTAGGAGTTCTTGAGACTGAAAAAGCCGAAAATCATCATAGAGTATATAAAATAATGTTCTCCGACCGATTGCGGCCATAGCGGCCAATCTCATTGAGACTAGCTAACTACGCAGGAGATATTATATTTGCACAAGTGTATGCGCAGACACAAGAGCACTCTCTGTTCCTATCACTCTCATACTCCGGTGGAACGACTGCTCGACACGACCAGTGAGAGTTAAGGCGCAGGACGGCTTTACGTGCTCTGCCTCGGCACGGAGGTGACACACCACCAACTTCCCAACGTCGGGCTATTATTGAGACTTACTAAACAGAAAGACTCAATAATTAAACTTGGCCCGACCCCGGACTCGAACCCAAGATCTCTCGATGTATGACCGTACATGCTAGCCACTACACCACCGAGGCAGTTGAGTATATAAAATACTCTTACGACGAATCTTCTTCTGAAAGTAACACATTATCACCATCTTTAACACCTGCTAAACGAATGAAAGAAGATGAATCTGGATCCAACTTCACATATAAAGCCCATAACACTTTTTAGAACTGTTTCAATGAAGTGGCAAAGGACAATAGTAGTGATTGTCGCGACCAAGAGAAACAAAATCTAATTGCTAACGAGATTGACTTTTTTTAAAGGCATCTCGAATCGATCACAATCACGACCCATACATTTGGTGGTCAATTAATTTAAATCAGTACCCGCACTTGTCAAGGTTTGCTAGAATATTATTTACAACGAAATGTTTTTTCAGAAGCTGGTCTGGTGTATGAAGCCAAGCGAAATCGCCTCTTACCAACAAATGCGGAAAATTTAGTATTCATTCATCACAATTTGCCACTTGTTAATTTTGAGTACTAACTAGCTAATGAAACAAACATTTTTGACGTGCGATTACAAAAATAAACGGTGTCCAAAACCCATTGTGGTATGATTATCCGTGTGTAAAATAATGAGATTTTAATTTCACTATCCTACTGAGTTACTATCCGGTATCCGGCCGGATAGTGAAAACGAGGCCGGATAGGGCGGATACCGGATAGTTGCCGGATATCCGTTTCATCTCTACTAGAAACTCACCCTCGCTCTGCTTGGGTTCGTCCGTAGGTAAACTTTAATAAGTATTGATTTTTCCAAAATGAGATGTTTTCTCGCAGTAAAAAAGTATTTAATATATTGTCTATGACCTGGATAATTAGCTATCAATATAGCTAATTTCACAAAAATCCGTTTTAAGTTTTTCTCGTAATGTGGTCACAGACAGACGAAAATTCCTAAAAATTATAGGTTCGCCCTCTATTGATAATAATAATTTATAATTATTAATTATTTGAATAAGTTTATACAAGAAATACTTAACGTATAACGTAAGTATAGATAGATTATTGCGGATAAAGATAAAAAATAACTTACTCTCATGGAAACAAAGAATGTTCTACTAACCACATTATTCATACATACATATGTACCTATATTGTCTCGATACTTGTGAAACGCTGAGATGGTTTTAAATGTCACTATTTTTAAACCCAAGTACGTAGCTCTGCTCACATGTAAATTTCTATTTAGCTTATACTATAATCGTTAATAACAGCTCTACAAGAATCTAGATTTTTATAGCGGAAACTTTTTTTTCGACCTATTATCGCTTTTGGTGTCTTTCTAAATACCACTAAGAGATGTATAGGTAATCATTGTTGATAGTTTAATATACTAATTATAAATAAATATGTATGCAGGTAGAAGTTATATATAAAGAAATATTATATTCAATTTGAAATTTGAAGATGGTGCCATCTCCCCTTTTGACGCACACGATTCGTGTTATATATAATAACTTATTATTTTAAAATTTGTATCTCTATTTTATATAAAGCAATACTTATTTAAAGGCACTTAGCAAATATAAGTAAGTTTTTTCTATAGATTATTGACATACGCTTGACCATTATCACACCTGATGGAAGGTGATGATGCGGCCTAAGGTGGGACGCGGTGCCTAGAAGATGCCTATTCGCTTTAGCTTTAGTTTTGAAACTTTTACATGGTTAAGTACATGGTTAGTAAAGCGCTTTTGGCAGTTAGCTGCATTTTCAAGAGCTTAAAGTTCGAGTTTATCAGTGCAGTTAAATTGTGAGCAACCGCGCAAGTATAACTATTTTACACGTAAAATTGGACTTTACATGTACTATTACCTTTCTAAGCTTGTGTTTGTGTGTGTTGTTATTTACATAGAACAGATTCAAGCTTTTTGTATTAATTTTAATTAAATTTCAATATTTTCTTTTTTTTTAAATTACATTTTCTTAAAAATGATAGCGCAGAGTGAAATCAGATCTGATAATTTATCATACATCACCATTCGTTGAATATATCTCCAAGATAAGATTACACGATACTTCAAACTTAAAAAATTGTTACTGAGTTTATTCAATAGTAATTTTTATTAAATTACTTTCAAATCAGTGTACAGTTCGTTATAACATATGAATTTCTCTCAGTACGTCGATAAATTCTATTTATTTTTAGACCAGCAACAGTGCGAATGCACTTTTGGCAACCCACTCTTCCTCATTGCTCATGACATCTCAAAAATGTTTGTAACGCAATCAATCTTAAACTTTATGATCTTTAAGCTAAGGTTGGTTTTTAAAGCGAAATTTAGGTAGTGACATTTTGTGCTATGACACGTAGAAGTTTTTGGATAAGAATAACAACTGACACACAATTCGATCAGATGAACATAGAAAGTTGGATTGCACAGTCGTTTAATATTATAACGTACTAAGTAATCGATATAATAATTACGTGTTTGTGAAAGTGAATTGAATATAAAATGAACTCAAAAAAGCATAAAACTAAAAACCGTGCTAAACCTCCACCTAAAGCTGCTCCAGATTTACAGGAAAATGTTAAAACCGAAAATTTTGAAAACCTGGCGCAAAATGATAGTAATATACAACAACAAAGTGAAACTATAAAACAAGAAGAAAATGTTGAATCAATGGTAGAACCTAGTGAATTTAAGGTCACACAAAAGGAAGAAAAATTAATTAGTGCAGTCCCTAAGAAACCAAAGCGTAAAAAAGGTAAAAAGAAACAAGAAACTTGTAGTGAAGAGAAGGAGATAGTTTTACCTGATAATTCAAATCAACAAGAAGAAATAAATGAAGAAATTACAGAAAACAAAAATGAAGAAAGTATTGCTTTGGTCCCTGCTCGCAAAAAGAAAATTAAAAATGAAAAAAATAAAATCCATACCCCAGAACCAGTTTTAGAAGATAGTTTTAATACTTTAGAAGAAAATATTAATCCAGAAACCAATCAGGTCAGTAATAAAAGCGAAGAACAAATAACCAAACCAAACTTAGTTGGACCAGAATTCAAGGAGACAACATTACCAAAGAAAAAGAAAAAGAAAAAAAATCGTCATGATTCTGAAAAATCAGATGTCAATGAAGCATGCACTCTTGCTTTTCAAAAGTTACTGGAACCAACAAACACGGAAAATAAAAACATTGATATAACAAAAGTTTCAGCATTAGATTGTTCTAAAGATGATGCTAAGAATATAGAAGTCTCCGCAACAAATACAGAAAATAAAAACATTGGTGTAGTAAAAGTTTCAACATTAGATTGTTCTAAAGATGATGCTAAGAATATAGAAGTATCCGCAACAGGCTCTAAGGAAGAAAGTTTAAAGAGAAGAAAAAAACATAAAAAAAATAAAAACCCTCCATTAGAATCAGAGTCAAATGTTGAAATTTTATCTAAATCTCAAGAATTAAATATTATAACAAGCCCAGACGTAACAAAATCCGATGTTACTTTAGAAAGTACACAAGAAGCTACGTCCATAAAAGAAATAAGTCCAACACCAAAAGCTAAAATTGCAAAGCCTGTTCAAAAAAAACGTAAAGGTAAGTCTGAATTTCAAAATGTGGAACAGATGCCTGACGCTCCAGCCAATCCATTAGAAACTGTTGAATCTATTAAGAAACCAGAAAATATAATCGAAAAGTTGATTGAAGAAAAATATTTAAAAGATGCTACTAATGTAGCTATATCACTCTTAAGTGGTGAAAACACTGTAGACACAAAATACACGATACCACTACCAACGGCAGATATGGCGAAAGTTCATGATGATATTGTTACTAGTGATTTAAAGGACGATTTAAAAGAGTCTACAACAGAAATAAAAAGTGATATAATAGAATCACAACAAAACCTACAGATCAATAAGGAATCAGATAATCTAGGTTTTGTAGAAGTCAAGGCTGGAAAAAATAAGAAAAAACGGTTAAAGAGTAATGAAACTAAACCTGAAGATGTAAAAAATAGTACAATGCAAACTGATCAATCCAAAGACAAAAATAAAGGCATAACTCAGCGTGAGGAAGAGAAAGATGAAATACCACATCTAGATATAAAAGAAAACAGTAAGCCAGAAGAATTAGAAGGCTTAAAAATCGCTACTCCGGATTTGATACAGTACCCCCGATCGACAAGTCAACTAAATATTGACAACAATAACAATACAATAATACAAGAGATAACAATAACAGATGAGGTCAAATTGGGGATTCCTATTTACATGCCTACGCCTATTATAGAGGGATCAGGAGAGACACCTGATGTCAAGTTTATAGAGGAACCCATAACTATCAAAGAACCAGAAGTTCAGGCTATGCCCAATAAAGATAATAATAAAGATAATGAAAAGACTGATATTAAATCGAAAATGTTTGAAGTTAATAAGGAGATGGAAGAATTGAGACGATCAATCGAACGTTCCTTAGCTGAATTGACAGGAAAAGAAAAATGTGATAGTAAAGTGGATTCTGAATTCGAAGAACTATTCCAAAGTCAGATTAAAGAACAGCTACCGTCTACCTCTCAAGATGGTAAAAGTGGTGATGCGAAAGACGCAAAAACTAATATACAGCGTTCAGAAAATAAAACTCTTAAGGAAATTGACGTTGCTACGGTCGCAACACCAAGTGATAATATTATCAAAGTACAAAGTGACAAATGTGAAGTTGAAAGTTTGCCTCCTATATGTCCTGAGAGATCAAAAAGTAAAGGTAAATCCAAGAGGAAATGTAAAAAAGACACATTGCCTGTTAGTGGTAGCAATACATTAGAATCACAACAACAGGGAAGTTCTAGTTCTATTCAAGAATCTAAAACTAAAGAATCAAAAAGTTCTGAAAAATCAGAACAAAATACTACTAAGGGTTCATCTCAAGAAAAAGGTAAACAACAATCATCTAATAGTAAAGATAGTGGAGAAACATCTAAGAACCTGAGTTTAGACTTATCTTTTGAGCCAATAGAAAATTTTGAAGATGCTCTAACTTCTAGCGCTGATGATGTTAATAAAACATTTGAAATTATTGCCAGCGAAGCGACAATAGCGACTGAAACTGTGCAACATCAAAATACTCCGCAAATAAATGTTGTAGCCCCATCTGAAGATGGAGATGAAGATGTAAAAAAAGATTCAAAAATAAACCCGATGTCGCAGCCAAAAAACTTGTTAGGCCATCCAAACATTCCTGTATCATCGAATAAAAAAGATTATAAGAAAGAAAAGAATAAACCGCCAAATTCAATACAGGCAAAAGTGAAAATAAAAGATTCGACTGAAATTGAAATACCGGAAAAGCATAATAGCACACAAAATAAAAAGTTAACGAAGGACAGTAATGGCCACGATGCTTATTCGTACGTGTCAAATGAGAATGAAGATTTCGTATATAAATATAGTTTTCGTAAAGTGTTTTTACAAAGCGCATGCCATGTGTGTAAGAAAGATTTAATTCAAAGGATACCTTGCAAATTCTGCTCCTTGGTATTCTATTGTAGTCAAAAGCACAAAGATGAAGATTGGTCAAAGCATCAGTCGTTGTGTTTTGCTGTATCAACTATCGCTCATCTTAAAGGTACTGAAAAATATTTTCATTATACAAAAGATTAAGTAAATTACTCTTTAAAAATCTAAATATTGTGTAAATTAAATTAGAACTGAAAAATTAATAACCCTACCAAAATATATTCTAGATCAAAAATTCATTTTCGCTGATGCTCAAAATATAACTGGCTTAGAATATCGAGTACTTCGAATGCAGATGATTTTATCCTGTGAGAAGATTTTAAAAAGGAAGCTAGTTCCCTGGGAGCAAGAAGCTCTCCTGTATCCTAGAATATGTAGTGATATTGGCTGTAGGGAATGGAAACAGAGTACACTGAAGGACTGTGCAGGATGCGGACAGGTAAGACATACGTGTTTTTATGCCCATATCCAGTATAAGATATTGAGATGAATGTAAAAATACTTGAGATAGATCTTCGGTTTACTCACTTACCAGACGAAACGAGGCGCTTAAACACGATCTCATTCTACAATCGTTAAAGAATTAGGAAATGTCGTGATGATTTTATCAAATAATTAATAAAACCAATGAATTTCGTAATTCCAGATTTCCTACTGCGCTGACCATCCCGAACATTTACCATCTACCCACAAACAATGGTGTAAATCGTACTCTTTATTTCAAAAATTGGTTAATTATCAACAAACAAAAGGTAGATTGGAACCAAAACTTCCTACAAAAGTTTTAAGCCATTATAGAATACCAGAAAACCTTAACCAGGTCTTGGGGTCTTTGTATGAAGAGAAAATTGGTAAGTAACATCACTATCACTACATACATATTATACAACAAAATCTTCCGCCGCGTCGATTTTTATGCTGTTTTCACCAATGCATAGAGTGGTTCTCGTGGAGGATTTTAGTATATAACTAGAAGAACCCGCGGCTTCACTCGCATTAAATCTAAGGACAAACCCGAGCGAAGCGAGGGTGAGTCACTAGTGTTGTATAAATGTATCATAAGCGTTCAACATTTTATTTTTTGTCCATCAATCAATCAATCATCAATCCATATCGCTTGTTTTTCAAGAGGACTCTTTACGCTTTTGCTTTAAACTAGCAAGTTACCCTCGCTCTGCTCGGGTTCATCCCTACGGACGCTAGTTACAATTTTTCAGAAATTAAATACTTTCCCGCTGTAAAAAGTATCCTATACATGGCCCAGTCGATTTCTCGTGATGCGCTCGCATAAAACTGCTGGCAAAAAAAGCCATGTAAAAAATATGTATTTTTTTTTATTATATAAATATAAAATAAAAATCCTAAATCTTTTATCTACGATTTATTCGCAGATTTACTTGAATTTTGGGTTCCTAACGTCTCGAATGCCTTACAGCAATCATGGTTACGTTTATGGTCTATGTCTAATTAATTTATACAATCCTTCTTCCCAGTGTCTCAAACCGTCTTCCAAATTTAAATCTAAATCGGTGTAGCGGATTTTCAGTTTAGGTAACTATCCATTACAAACAAACATACAAAACATTTTTTTATCCTCTTTATAGTATTATAGATAGATAATGGTGTACCAGAATCTTCCGTAACGCAAAGAGACAAATTAAATTATTTCAATCACACTTTGAAAATTTGCCAAGAATAAACGACCTATATTAGATTACTATTAGCTGTTTTCGTGTTATTTTGATAGGAATTTGTAATAATCTGTGGGCGTTAATAGTCTATGGGTGAATGGAACGACTTTTTTTAGGTACTTTACTCTAAAAAGTTGAATACTTATTTTATTCCCTAATTTTGAATGTATTCCATTAACTTCTGAAGATTACTGAACTACTCGTATACAATATATATTTCTTGTAGCTTATATAGACATGGTTATGACGCCCTTCTACATCTTTTTCTTTTTATTTTATCTCTTTCTTTCATTCCCGTAAGAAAAAAGAAAAATTATTCTAATAATTTACAGAATAAATTCTTAAAAAACTGCTGACTACTAATGTTTCTTTTTTTATCTAAGAAACCACCTAGAATTTTCCACGATATATTTTCAATATGAAAAACAGAAACAAAAAATTAAAACTTTATTAAATACATATTGACATTTAATAATAGTAGGTACATAATATAATAATATTAACTGAAATGTATATTTTTAGATATGGATGATATCCATTATGCGGCGTTAACTCAAATAGCTACGGCGCCTCTAACCACCGCTTACTGCTACCAACTATACAAGAACAAAAACTCTACAAATACGAATAATGGACTATCAAAGGTGCATATTTACATTATTGATATTTTTCAAAAGAACCTATTTTTAAGGAACTAGGAACTATTATCTATTTCTGTGGCAAATTTCCATCCACATCCGTTCAGCTGTTCTAGATGACTCTGAACTTTCGTATTCATTAAGTTTTAAAGGAAAAAAAGCTCCTCAATACAGTGGTAACGCGCTCGCTTGGTTAACCGAGTGATGCGGGTTCAAATCTGGGTCTAGAATTGCATTATCTATGGCCTAATACCCCTAATACCCCTTGTATTGAAAGGACGCCCGTGCCGAGTAGTAGGACGTTAAAAAGGGCTAAATGAATTCATCTCCTGAAATTAGGTTTCAAGTATAAAGTGACATAGGCTATAATTCTATAGTATTAAAATAATGTATAAATACAATGCCTAGATAAAAAAATTAACACTTTCAGAAGTCAACTTTCACTATACATACAATAGCCACCGATCTACACTTCGAGGCAGATTCACTCAATAAATGGGAGATTTTCTTCCTTCATCTTTTTGATGTTCAGGACTTAAGAGTGGTCCTTGTCGGACCAGAGCTGAACTCCTCAAACCTGCCTTTGGATATTCTTGGTAAAATTAGGTGAGAAACATAAGGAGCTTTCTTTACAGGAAGCTTTGTTATTGCTGGGTTGGGTGACATGGGTTTGCCATATTCGAAAAATACTAATAACTTTTTATTGTTTTATCGACATAATATGCTGCCGAAACGTTTTGAAATTTAGAAATTAAATGCAAAAAGACCTAAGGATGCACCCGAGCGAAATCAGGGCAAGTCGTGATTCGCCATATTTAACAAAAATGTTATTTTTCAAATAGCTTCTATTAGCTACTACATATGCTATAACACACAAATATATGAGCCAATATAGTATATAGTTTTAGTCGCCTATGGATGTCATATTTTCGATATACCTACCTACTAATATATAATATGTATAATAATAGTTCATAGAGTCTGTTCGTACAAACGATTTTTTAAATTTACTAATAATATTCATAAATGAAAAATATTAATAGAAGGCAAATATTAATGTTTTCTATCTGCATCATTATGTAATACATAAAAAAATGAACTTAAAAAATACTTTTGCCTAAACTGGCCATGAAAATCTAATATAGAATAAATTATTTTTAACAATAAAACAAAAACCGACTTCCAAACTTAATAAATCTAAACTAAAAAGTAGAAAATAATACTTTTAAGGACTTTGTTAATTTTGGAGTCGGTGCCAGCCAGGTATTTTGATTATGTTTACAAATTGATAGATTAATCGAATATGTATCTATTTAGGGTTATTTTGCTTTGACTGGCACCGACTTCAAAATTAACAAAGTCCTTAAAAGTATTATTTTCTACTTTTTAGTTTAGATTTATTAAGTTTGGAAGTCGGTTTTTGTTTTTTTGTTAAAAATAATTTATTTCTAAATTTTTAGCGGAAAGTAGATACGTATTGTGTTAATGACTATAAAAATTTACCTTCTATTATGAGGTAAACCTAATAGCCTGAAAGTATACAACTATCGGTCCATAATTGCGTATTATATTGAAAGAATTTTCTTTAAACTGCTAACCGTTAAGGAGTTGTACCTTCCATCATCAGTTACGGTACGTGACTCAAATATCCATATTGCCTATAAAAGATTTAGCCGAGCATCGTTAATTTGCTCCAAAGAATTGAAGAGTTCCGATACTTTGTCATGGATCCCATCATCAGAACCTTACCAAACTCTCATCAAATTACCCTTGAAGTATATCCTTTCCATTAAAAAAAGAATCATCGAAATCGGTTGGCGTGATATTGAGTTATTCGTCCATTTGTCGCACAAATACTTAATGCAAATTTAAGACTTTTATGGTTTTCTCATGGATGCCATTGTCAGAACTGGAAAATATTAAAATGGGACCACATGGGAAGCACTACCTTTCAAATAAAAAAAGAATCATCAAAATCGGTTCACCCAGTTCAAAGTTATGAGCTAACAAACATAAAAAAAAAAAAAGAAAAAAATACAGACGAATTGATAACCTCCTCCTTTTGGAAGTCGGTTGAAAATAATCTCTATGGAACTTGGAAGGGAAAGGGCTACCAGACTTCCGCCTTATCAAACAAAAATCGCAGATACAATATTGGAAGAATTATTATTATTACTCGTATTAGTTAAAAATGCTTTTAAGCAAAGTCGTGCCAAATCCAATATACTCAGTTCAATTAGGTATAATTTACAAATATAAAATAGTGGTTTAGTTTATTTGTTCGTCATAAAGTCGTCACGATCGCGTCTAGCTCGCCGTCTAGTCTTTTGATATTAAACGAATGCTTGAGTAATAAAGAATATTTTTATTTATTTACCGTTAGAATATTTATGTATTTTTATTATCTAGTTCACTAAATTGATTCGTTTTTTATGTTGGGGAACGGATACTTTAAGTCGTAAGTAGTCTATACTCTAAGCAATAAAAAGTGAAAATCAAAATCTGACCAGCTGTTATATAATCTATGCATAAAATAAACATAAACTGTGTCGAATCTGTACGTAAAATATTTTTCGGAAGATCTAATTTATAAGTACATATTATAGTTATTGTCGATACAGACGCCGAATCTACAGTTTGAGTGTCGGTCTGTAGCCGCATCAAAGTATAACTACTGAACAGATTTCGATGAAATTTGGTTTGATAATAGCTGGTTATATGGGTCATATAGGATAATTCTTACAGCGGGGAAAAAATATTTTCTCTGAGAAAAGTAACGAACCCGAGCGAAGCGAGGTGATTCGCTAGTATGTTTAAATAATGATATACCTAATATCTTGTTAATAGCATATTTATAATTACCTGCCTTATCAAAACTATAAAACATAAGTAATTTTAATTCAGGAAACAACTAATAGAAACCTGGGTCGTTTTAAACTACATTTTTTTTATTAAAGTAGGTCTCCTTTCATTACAGACTATGCGAAAATTGTAAAACCCACAGACGCCGTGTTATTTTTGATTTTCACGATAAGCAATCTTATGAAGACTATTATTCTAGCGATGACTTTATTACCCCAGATATTGGTAAGTTGAAAGTATATTTTGGAAAAAAAGTAAATTTATTTTTATTATGAACTGTGCCTTATATATTTTATTCATATACTACCAAAGATTATAATGTAATAGTCAAATATTTTTATAATAATAAAGGTATAATGTACTTATATCTACTTGATGACGCGATTAGCTCAAGTTACAAACTTCAAGAGTCAAGTTGTGGCCTTACTTACTGAGTCGGTGGTCGCGGGTTCGAGTCCCACTGGAATCATTAATTTGTGTGTGACCACAACTGTTTGTACTTCTGTTTAAAACTACGAGTATATATATTTAGTGTATCAACTACCTGGTATCCATAACACAAGCCTCATAACTTACCACGCAACTAAATGGCGCTGTGTGTAATAATGTAAAATAAAAAAAAACTACTAGTTACTATGAGCCTAAAGATTAGTAAGTAATGTAATAAGCAAGTTAAGAAATGCCACCTTATACAATATACTTAGTTTACAGGTACTTATTTAGTATTTTTAATTAACAAGCTAACGTTGAGAGTAATGGAGAATAACACTACTCGAAAATCAGTAAAAAATGGTAGTTCATCAATCTTATACTTCACCGAATACTCGTGAAAATATAAGAAAGTATTATAGAAAGACTGCCTTTACATTGTTTGCTTAATATTGAATCTGTTTCAGTCTGTGCTTTCAACCCAAGCATACAAAGGGCGTCTACTTACAAAGTAGAAAATACATGGGCGTCTACTATAAACTATGTTTTAAAACAACGAGTGCCGTTCCTCCTCACTTCTTACACACTAAATGAACTAAAACGAGATATCTATTGGATTAAAGAGTCCTCGAAAATCGATTTTAATATTATTTCTGATATAAAACGTAACCCATTTTGTAGTGTGCGACCCGATAGAAATTTCATCACTGATCATGAAATGCCGTTGCTATTCAAAAACTATTGTTTTAGTGTCTTGTGTGGTATTTAATTTGTTTTTGTTATTTCAATTAAATTATTATTATATGGTTTAATTATTTTTTTCTTTTCCCCTCCAACATTATTATAAAACTTATCATTGCTGCACTCGTATAACAGCGTACTACAAACCCATTATCTATATTATGATTGCTATTTTCAATATTTTTGACGGCTCGTTTGAATCAGCTGTTAGTGACCCTTCTTTCTGCGTCAGCGGTCGCGGGTTCGAGTCCCGCTGTGGGCATTCATTTGTTGAGCACGAATGTTTCTACTCCAGTCATGGGTGTTTATATTTATAATATATGTATTTAAAATTTATATCTGCAGTATAAAAACTATCTGGTATCTGTAACACAAGCACAACGTAGCTTACCACGTAACTAGATGGCGATCGTAATAAGTTACCCTCTAAGCGGCTAATACCTAAATATTTATTCTCAACATACATTTAATGCCATCTATTGACATTAATTTGAACTATTTTTTCTTTAGTGCATACCACAGATCATATAATACTATACTATAATCTGTAAAGGTGCATTCACAGTGGTCTCAAAATTACTACTACTATACTGTCCACAGTCAAATTTAAATCACACTGTTTAAAGTACATAAAAACATTCTAAATTAATTTTCTTTCTCCGCTGAATTACCGAAACACTTATTTTGACGAATACGTGAGGTATTCATGTTAAAAATTTAACTTATTAATAATCAAAGGAGACGCACAACGATGCGTTCGAAATATCTGTGCTAGAATTATCTGTCTACGCTTTAACGTGTCATTGTGATGTGGGTAAAGAGTAAAGCATGGAGGGGTCTCTCTCCATAATCTCCATGGAGTAAAGTAATATATATGGGTGTGGGTCACTGCATAGATTATATACTTATATACTGGAGTCACTGCTCACGCGACTTTCTAATATGAGAAGAGGTTCTCCGGGTTTATATATTACAGGATACTTTTTACTGCAGAAAAATATATCATTTCTGAGATATTTATACTAACCTTCAAAATGTAATTAGGCACGAGCCTGAGCGGACCAAGGACGAGACGCTAGTATGTTTATAATTATTTACTTTACTATTAAATAAACTTAATAATTGCAGAGGTTTTTGCAAAAGAACAATCGGATAACCTATTAAAAAGACATTTTTTAAAGAGTTGCTCGATATTTGTTTTAGAATGGGAAGTAACTGAAATGCAAGATATAAAAATAAATAAGTTAATAAATGTAATTACTCATTTAGTATATCACTACTCTACTACTCATTTAGTATATTACTCAGTATTTCAATCAAGTTTAAATAAAAAGTGACTGTTTGCTTCTTAAAACATTTTTTAAGTTGACAAAGTAAAATATGTTTGCTTATAACACATGTGTTATCAAAAAGAAAAATCCAAAATTTCACATTCTTCCAAACGACCTCTTGTGGACCACAAGTTGTGGTGAATACGTAAAGCAGCATTTTTTTAATCACGATCACTTCATCTTTTGTAGGAGTCCGTTACCTACTAAAGATGCTGGGTGAGTGAAGATAAGACTATCAATGTATATTACTTTCTGAATATCAGATAGGCTACCCGATCAGCGAGAATAGAGCCTGTAGTTCTAGATAATTTTGCGAGTATTCCGCCGACTTGCAGAATACTCAAAAAAATAATTAATCTACGAGTCAGATGTCCTGCCACCGTACCCTTCTGATGTATCAGACCGTATATTATCTATACTCTTTGTATCAGACCGTCTGGTGTAATGAACAATGGACTTGAGATACTTTATGTATTCCAAGCTTTGTATTCTGACCACCTGACATAACACGTAGCGCGCTTCTTCAGTCGGATTTTGCCGCGTAGGTCGTACCTACTACATTATTAATATCCCTGCCTTTTTGAAGATAGGAAAAAAAATGAAAACGGATTCTTTATCTTGAATTACTTAATTTTTAGATAGGTATGTTGATAACAAAAAACATTCGTGGGAATGGATTTTTTATCTATATGTTACATCATGTCTCTGACGCCGTACGACTAGAAAATTTTATTATCTGTGCTCATAACATAAAATTAACTTGTTCTCTTGGTAGTCTGTGATAAAATTAGAACGCAAGTATTTTTGTCAACATGTCGGACAAGTTAGTGTTATTGTTATTTATTTATAAATGCTATTATAACTTCATTTAAGCCTCGTAAATATATTGAACTGTATCTATAAACATATACACGTTTTTGCAAAATGAAAGTTTGTGTAAAAGAGTAGTATTTAGCTTTAATATATGCGAGTAAAAATTTTCCATGCAGCCCTCTAATCAATATTATATATTTTCAGCGAGGACTTACTCGGCGACGACTTAGGCGATCACAGTCTCGCAGATTATAATCTCGGTAATGAAGAAGAAGAGCAACTTTTGGCTGATGATGACGGTCCGTCTCAAAATGTTCCAACTTCAGTTGGAAGGTTCAATGAATCTGTCGATGCAGTACCTACGGACTTCCCTAGACAAAACGTTGAATACAATCCGGTACGTAAAAAGTTTTTATTAATTCAATTCAAAAGTCATCAATTTATTATGAACAAAAGAATTTAATGAAATTCATCTTGGAAAACAGCTTTGCATTATAATTATTTTATGATAATAAAGGTTAGTTTCATTTGCAAGTGACTAGATCATTCTATTAGAATACTTTTATCCTCATGAATTATATTTATTCAAGTGTATTGTTATACTTTGTCAATATTTTCACAACCTTTTTTTACACTGCATTATGAGGCTTTTGATACAAGTTATTTCATTCCAGAAGTCACCATTTTTTTATCTGTCTGAATTGTAGATGTTATGCAAAGTTTTAAAATGACAAATATTTACAATGTAACAATTAAAATTGCATTGGAACAGGATGATACCTGCTATAAATGACTCAACATTATGAGTAAAAAAGATGAAAAGTACAGAGATTACAACATTTTCTTTGCATTTGCGAAATAATCAAAATGATTTGTTTCACATTTTATTCAGAATATAAGTAATATTTCTATAGTGTATCACATGTGATATTACAATATAGACAAATACCGAAGCCTATCGAATACTAGTGGTCTTACTCCAGTCATGGTATATCTATTATATACTCATTTTCATTTATATTAATCCAACTATTTAAAACTAGGAGTAACAAAAATTCACACAAACTTTGTCATATTAAAGCTAGGACTGGAATTAAAGATATAATATATTATTATTATCTCATATCTATTTATTTTAGCCTCCACAATCATATGCCCAGCCGGAGATGGAATGTGTTGTCCCGAACATAACAGTGGAAGTGCCAAATATACCCGCAGAGAGTACTTATACACCCTACAATCAACCATATGAAGAACAAACAGTGCCACCAGCAATTGTAAGTTTGAAAAACTTTAATAATTTACATTTAATATCGTTATTGTACAAATATTCAGTTTAGAAACTAATTATATCAGATATAAGTACTACCTAGCATTTATATTTTTTTTTTAGGTGATTTACACTTTGATATGTATATGTATATAATAAAATTCTAATTTAGTAAAATATGTACATTGAATATTTTTTGAAAGTCTAATTGAAATAGTAATTATCAATTTTTTGTCTGTTTGTTCATTACGGAAAAACCACCAGACAGATTTTGATGAAATTTGGAATAGCAACAGCTAGTTATCTGAGTTAACAAACAGGCATTTGCATAGAGAATAACTTGAGTAAAGCCAAAAAATAATATTAGTGTTGTATGTATTCACCAATTACATTGACATATTATGTTTGTTCCTTTTTCAGCCTGCGGCTCCCATAGAATCTCCGCAAATAGTGCCATCAGAAATGACTGTTCCGACTGGTGAGTTTTATATATAGTTAGGTTAAACTTACAAGTTTTTGCTTTGCTCAGGTTCTTAGCAATGTTTGATGAAGCAATTGATCTTCAATTTTTTTAGATTTTAATTAAAGTAATAATTAATTCTGAAAGTGAACATTTAATTGAATTAAATAATATTTTTCATATAAAATAACAAGCATACTACATAATTATATTTCTTCATTATAGTAGTTGGTATAAGTAACTTTATAATGTTTTACGGTGAAGGACAACATTGTGGGGACACCACATTTTCGAAAGACATGTGTACTTTATATAGTCCACCTGCACTTGTCCAACGTGGTGGACTATGGCCTGACTATGGCCTCGTATTGAGGGAGGTCCACCCCCAACAGTGGGACGTAAAAAAGGGCTGAATACAGTAAACTAAAAAATAAATATAGAAATCTTATAGATTTGTTGCAATTTCATAGATGCAGTAAGTAGCCGTGAGCACACATCAGAAAGGAGTCATACCCAACGCTCAGCTTTACCCAGGAATATACCAGATTCTTTAGGTAAGTTGCGTTTTATTTAATAATCTATTTAGTTTGTTTTATTTTAACTTATAATGTTCTATAAAAATGTTGCTATAACAACATGTCTTTTGTATGTATAGAAAATCTTACCAGTATATAATAAATAATAATAAAGCTTTATTTGCCTACACTTTTAAAAAAAAATTCTATCTGTACTATTTTTTGTTTATGGTCTCATGTTAATATACAATATATGGTGTAAAAATTACAATAAAAAGTTACTGAAATCTGGAACTAGAATTCATCAAAATAACATTTTTATTTCTTGCTTACTAAGAGTATTTTTTTATTAAATACTAACACTAGTATTTCCCGCGGCTCCGCCCACGTTTTAAAGACTGGAAACCAAATTCTTAAATATCAGCACTAAAAAGTATCCTAAAAGCTGAACCAGATAAGCAGCTATCATCATACCCAATTTCACCAAAATCTGTCCAAAGCCTTTCTCATGATACAGTGACAGACAGACAGACAGACAAAAAGACAAAAATTCTAAGAACTATAGGTTTGGCCAATGTATCGTTAATAATAATCATCATCATCCCTTTTTAACGTCCCACTGCTGGGGGCGGGCCTCCCTCAGTACGAGGGGGATCAGGCCATAGTCCACCGCGCTGGCCTACTGCGTGTTGGCGGACTGAGCATGTCTTACGAAAACTTCTAGGTTTTCTCAGACATGCAGGTTTCCTCACGATGTTTTCCTTCACCGTAAGACAAGTGGTAATCAGGATAGGAATGATTCGCACATGAAAATATCAGAGGTGCGAGACCCGGATTTGAACCCGCAACACTCGGTTATACAAGCGACGCGTTACCGCTGGGCTACCACTGCCTATTTAATTTAATTAGATTTTCAAAAATATTGTTAGTATTTTATTATATGTTTATAGATTGTTTAAATTGTTTTGTATCTATTTAACAGATAAAGTCTACGTCCCTCGGACTGGGTTCAACAAGGGAGGGGGGCGTTCGTGGAGGAACCCCCAGTACAGACAGAATCATCCTTACAGACGTAATAATTACACATACAGGGTAAGTTGAATAGAAAATATAATTAATATTACACTTTATTTGATTATTTTATTTTATTTACTGACATTTTATTATATCTTATTAATTTTAAAATGTCTGCTGCAAACATATTATATTCTACTGTAATAGTCCATTCGCGTTAAAAATGCAGTGAGTCATCAGTGCAAGTATCAGTAAAGGTGTATTTATAGTGGTCTCAAAATTCAAACAAATTATATTCTTAAGTACAATTTAAGTATTACACAAGTAACATTAAGTACAATGAATATATAAAATTACTTTTAAGTTTAAGTCTAAAATAAAAAAATAAAAATATTTTAATTTATCTTAAAAACAGATTCTATCCGCTTTAAACATTTTTGACCGCCAGGCTCTTTTTTCACGGGCGATTTTAATGTATTCGTTTCCTTATTTTTCACGTAGAATACTAAAAACTGTTATCTCGGATACACTGCATGTAGTAGCTGTTTTTTGTACTATACTGTCCAGTTTCTTTTGGTTAAGGGGCGTGGCTAAACCGGTAAACAATGATGACTCACTGCATTCTTAACGCGAACGAAGTATAGTGACACCCTTACTCCTTTCGTGTTCCTCCCTACATACAATTTAACAGTTACTATAAATCATTCAGAAGTGAGATAATTTTAAGACACAAAAAGTAAATGTTGAAACGAATAGCCAGCTATCCATCTTACCAAATTTCATAATCTGTTCAGTGGTGCGATGTGGTCACAGACGGACATACCAATTTTAAAAACTATAGATTCGACCTCTGTATAGTTAATAATTACTAACCGCTGCACTCATAGACACTGAACCTTTAAGTCGAGAATCTCCATACTAAAGAACAACTTAATGGTTCTTTAAGTGACTGAGTGCGGGCGTATTTGATTTTCCAAAAAAAAACAATGTAATCTAGCATAACACATAAAAAAGCATCTTTTAGTTATAATTTTACAGATACAATTTTTAACAAATCTATTTCTTTCAGGGTAATTTCAATCAACGACCCTCCTTCCCCCCACCCCAAATACGGCCCCAAATACCCAACCCCCAAATTAGACCCGACTTACCCGAATTACGGCCCGAGTTACCCCCAATGGGGCCAGAAATATCCCCTGAACGCCCTATCATACCCCCAGACCAAATAGATCGGTACAATCCAAGATTTCCATACAGAGATGATTTCAATCCCAACGTTCGACCCAATTTTGAAAGATCAATGTTCTTCCAAAGGCCCTATGCTCCAAGATTTACCCCCAATGAGGCAACGTTACCGCAAGTGATAAGGCAACCCCTAGTGTTACCAACGTTACCTAAAAGGGAACCCGAAGTAAGAATGTTACCAGTTATGAACCCGTTACCCAGTTTACCCCCCGGCATTACTGCGAAGAAAGTGTTGATAAATCCTCATTTTAAAGGCACTTTCCAACCTCCTGTTGAAGGTAAATAGCTTTTTGTTTTTTTTATAGTTAACATTAGGTATAAGAAAAATAATAGTAGCAATTCTAGTTTTTAATTCTTTTTTGTCCTCTTTTGAAATAAAGAATATTGAAGTATTAATCAAATATTAAGGACAGTGCCATCTATTGATAATTTTAATAATTAATACATACACATTTTACTTTAATTATACAAAAAATATTTTTTCTACATTACAAGTGAATAAATATTAATAATAATAGATAATTGTAAACAATGATATTATAAGTAAAAAGGTGTAGATACGTTACCTAAACGACATTCTATCTTCAAAAACGGCACACTAACGCACACATGAATACAGAATAACTAAAAATATTGCATGATAACACACTACATTACGATTAGTCGTCAAAATAGGATGGCATGATTCAAGTATCGCCAGTGAAAAAGAGACAAATATAATTCTCGACAGTGCGTCGTCAACGCGTTGGTAGGCCAATAGCCTAGTTTTAGTGTGCCACTTTTTGAGCGCGTATGACTTATCTACACCTTTTTTCCTAGTATATCAATGATTGTAAAGATAAAAGAAAGCTTTTTGACATAAGTTACAATTTTTTTTACAAATTATAGGAAACTTGTCATACCAAATTTTATCAACATCTGTTCTTTAGTTTTCTTGTGATGCGGTTACAGACAGACAGACGGAGAAAAATTCTAAAACCTATAGATACAGTCTGTATCAATAACAATTACTATTTCAATTAAATTTTATATAAAATATTCATCATATTCGATTAAGTTAGAATTGTATTATATCTATAGATTAAAAATTACAAGTATTTTTATAGTTAAGTTATTCATAAATATTTTTATCTGAACGTAGGACTACCAACGTACATTCCTACGAGAATACAAAAATCACCGCCATTAAGCCCCACATTGGAAAGCAAATTTGGTAATTTACCATATATTTATATAGCGGTGTAAAGGCAAAAACTGCTAAGTCTTATTTTTTGTAATATTTATTATCAATTATTGTATATAATTTTTTTTTGGGATTCTTAGTATTATATGTTCGTGATTTTTAGTAGTAAAAATAAAATGAAGGTATTGCAATATTTAAAAATAATATTATTAAATTGTGATACATTTTAAGGATTAGTACAAATTTCTTAGAAATTTGATATTTTCTGCAGTAAAAAGTGTACTATATGTAGACCTATATAACCAGTTATGATCATATGAAATTTCATCAGTAGTTTTGTCTTGATGCATTCACAGACAGACAAACAGAGAGACAAATTCTAATAACTATAAATTGCAATATCATTTTACAAAAAAAAAAAATATTTAAAATACAGAATCGACTAAGTTAGAATTTTATTACATGCATGTGTAGATTTTATAAAGTAGAAGTATTTAAAAACATAATGTACTTATATAATGTTGAGCGTTTTTTTTTTGTTATTAGAATAATTATTATTATTGAGAATAATAACTCTTATTAATTATATTCTTGAATATATATGGAAACTATTTTTATTTTATAGATAATAAATACTTTATATTAAAAAAAAAACATTTTTGGCAATTTATTACTTAGTGACTTTTACCTTTACACTGTTGATGTACTGTTGCATATACAATATATTTTAGCTTTGCACTAAGAATGCGTTGTAGCACGGTTTTATATTACATTTAGTTTTTATAAATCAGATTGACACAATTATTTATAATAACATTAGTATTACAAAGAAGGATATGTTCTAGCTGTAGTCTTTGTCTTTGTACCATCACCTTTTTTCAAAGTTGGTTTAGAATAAAAAAATGACTTAAAATAAGCTCATTTATTTAGAGAACTTGACGTATCACTTATAAAATCTATATATTTATATGAAATATCTGTGACATAAGTACAGACATTTTTATAATATATATGCGCTTTTTTTTATTAGATATTTTCTATTTATTTTCATTAGATTTAGTAACGAGATATTTTCCTGGTGAAAAAGTATCCTATATTTTGACCTGGTTAACCAGCTATCATTATACCAAAATTCAACAAAATCTGTTCAGTGGATTTCATGTAACACGGTTACAGACAGACAGTCAGAAATTCTATAAACTAGATTTGGACAAGACTTTCCAATAACCATGACTAAAAAATTTATTTTATGTATAATTAATGTTCTTCTAATACAGATTGATATTCTGTTTGATGAACTATAAGAATTCGCGTTAAGAATGCAGTGAATGACACATTATTTACCGGCCTAGCAACACCCCTTAACCAATGAAATCTCAAATTAGAAAGTCGCGTCCACAGTGACCAGTTGAAGGAACAGACATTTCGAACGCAACATTGTGCCTTTCCTTTGTTTTAATTTAATTAATTTTATTAATAATTTTTTTTTTAAATGAATACCTCACCTATTTGTCAAAATAAGTGGTTCGGTAATACAGCGGAGAAAGAAAACTAATTTAAAATGTCTTTAAGCACTTTAAACAGTGTGATTTAAATTCGACTGTGGACAGTATAGTACTAGTAATTTTGAGACCACTGTGAATGCACCTTTACCCTGTATTTGCACTGACAACTCACTGCATTCTTAACGCGAATATAGTAACACATATTCTGTTTTTTCGTTTTTTTCTTCGATTTTTTTTTTCTTAATAACAAAATATGCATGATTTAGTCTTGTCTAAAATTATTGAAGTTTTTTTTGAGCTTTTTTTATTAAAACTGGTAATTGGTTTTTTTTTCATAGCACATTTAATTATTTATCTGTTGCTTTTGTATCTCTTATTCTGTTGATACAAATGTATGTTTTTTTACTAAAATTTTATATAGACTATAAATAAAAAAATAAAAAAGTATATAGTGTTATAATATATTGATAAATTGATAAATAAATATTTTTTTATAAATAGTATATACATAGCATGACAATTATTATCGTTTTTATAACATAATTACGAATCGATTTTCTTATCGATGATTATTGTATTTTGTAGTACATATTTAATGTTTTTTTTCTAGGACCCATAAAAGATATAGACGACGCTGCGGAAAGATTCATCGCGGAACAAAGGAACGCTTTGGCTCGAGCCGCAAATAGAAAGTTGCCGAGACGATCGCCTACAAGGTAATTGTAATTGATTAATTTTTAATAATAAGTTCATTTTATTACTAATAATAGCCTATTAGGTAGTCTCTTTGTGTGTATAACATTCATCCATTTTGATTTGTAGAAGTAAATGTGTACACACAATGTATTTACATTCGCATTTGTAATAAATTATAGTGTATTAAATTCAAATAAAACATTTTAAATAATTTTCGGATATCCTGTATGTTTTTTTTTGATAAAATTGAAAAAATAAATAATTTTGTACACTTTTGTAATTTTTTAACTTTTTCTAATATTTTGAGTGATTTTTTAAAACTGATCAAAAGAAAAGTAGAGAAGCCCTGCTGTAAGCTTAATGTCTAGAATCAAACATCAAAACAAATCAGCGACAAAATAAACAAAATGGCGTCATTTAAACCCCATCTTCTCTTACAGATACATAGAGAATACCACAATAGAGATAGAGAATGATCTGGCGCGCCGCAGTGAGGAGGACGACTTGCTGAGGAGGCAGGAGGAGTTCATCAACGCCAATCGAGCTGGTCTTCGGAGACGGTGAGAGGTTCACTTTATATGGAACTGCCTTTTAAAATATTGGTAGTTTGTGTTTTTCCAATATGGGATTATATTGACGTGATTGGTGTACCTCGGTGGTGTAGTGGCTCTCATGAACACCGGGTTGCACACCGGGAGGTCCTGGGTTCGAGTCCCGGGTCGGGCCAAGTTTAGTTATTGAGTCTTTCTACTTCGTTGGCCTCAGTAACAGCCCGGAGTTGGGCAGTTGGTAGAGTGTCATCCCCGTGCTTCGGAGAGCACTGTTATGAATAGAGAGTGCACTTGTGTCTGCGCATACATTTGTGCACTATAATATGTCCCGCGCAATGGCTAGTCTCAATGAGATTGGCCGCCGTGGCCGGAATTTTTTTTTTAATGCGACAAAGGGGGCAAACGGGCAGGAGGCTCACCTGATGGGAAGTGATCACCTCCGCCCATGGACATCTGCAACACCACAGGGCTTGCAGATGCGTTGCCGGCCTTTCAGGAAAGGGAGGGAGGGAGGAGGGAGAAGGACGGGAGGAGGGATGGGGAGTGGGCCTCCCGGACTCTCACTTACCGGACGAAACGCGACAGCATAGCTGCCACTTCACGCCGGTCTTCTGTGAGAGAGTGGTACTATACGGGGCGTGCCGGCCCATTCGGCTGCTACCCGAAGGTAACAAGCATGGCACTACCACTTGAAATCGGTCGGGAGGACATCATATCATATTCATATTATATTCAAACATATTATTCATATCATATTGACGTGATAGACGCTCATTAGCCTAGCATTCCGACCAGGCGTGAAACCAAGATACGCATAATAAGGTCCACTTTGGTGTAACTCACTAAAGTCGGTCACCATATAGTTAATGGTAGACTATTGTCTGATTTCTCTCTTTTTAAATTGAGGCCCGTGCCAAGTTGTAGGTCGTTAAAAACAACCTTTGCGTACAGCAGTACAAACGAAAATTGTGAAGTCTAGGTTCGAGTTTAATCGTATCATGTTTATTTAATGGATTTTTTTTGTTAAGAAAGTCCTACTTTAACTCATTGTTACTTAAACTATTTATAATAAAAAAAACTATATAATTTATGTATATTTTTATACCTTTCTAGAATGAGATCGCCTTCACCGGTTCGTAGATCACCTTCGCCTAGAAGAAGCCCTGAAAGGAGACCGAGGCCTTTAGACGAGGTGAAAATTATTATTAAACAATACTATTAGAAGTTAACAAAATAAATGTTCTTAGTTCTATAAAATAATAATAATAATAAAAAATAATTAAATAATTTCACAGGATAGCGAATACAGAAGGAGAGTTCGTGAGCAGGAGAATTTGAGAGAGAGAGTTCTCCGGGCTAAAGAAGTAAGGCGGAGGAAGAATGCTGTGGCCTTGCAAAAGCATTTGTTAGAAAGGTGAGTAAAAGAAGATAGAAAGAGAAAATGGAATATGTTCTAGATGTTTTAATATTAGTTTCGCAGATAACAATATTTTGTGTTTAATAATAAATAAATATGTATATGGTAATATAACATTTTTTAAGTAGTTCAATAACTTTTTACGTCAAATTTGTTTTGTGGATTTTTTTTTCGATTAATATATTATAATTTTAAATTAATATTATATAAAATTAAATCATTTGAAAACAATGTTGGCAACACTAAAAAAAATTAAATTATGGAAAAATAAATGTCAAATAAGTATATAGTTACTAGCGACTCGATCTCTAGATACTGTTTGTAGCACACAAAACCAAAGACTAATACAACTTGCCATAGTCCTTGGACCTCCTTAATCCGGCCCTTTCGCAAAATCTAACTAAGTTTACTAACTGAACTACTTCCCTGTCTAATTTCATCTTTATATCTCAAGCGGTTTTCGATATTTCGTGATGAATGAGTAACCTTTTGCTATATCATCATCATCATCCTCATCATCATCATCATCAGCCCTTTTTAACGTCCCACTGCTGGGCACAGGCCTCCCTCAGTACGAGGCGGATCAGGCCATAGTCCACCGCGCTGGCCTACTGCGTGTTGGCGGACTGAGCATGTCTTACGAAAACTTCTAGGTTTTCTCAGACACGCAGGTTTCCTCACGATGTTTTCCTTCCCCGTAAGACAAGTGGTGATCATGATAGAAATGATTCGCACATGAAAATATCAGAGGAGCGAGACCCGGATTTGAACCCACAACACTCGGTTATACAAGCAACGCGTTCCCGCTGGGCTACCACTGCCTCCATTCCATTTATATGTAAATAACAAATCATTAATTAATTGCAGAGAAAAAGAAAAAGATACAATACAACCGCAAAAGGAAGAAGTCAAGTCCCCGGAACTAAAAGAGAACAAACCAACAAACGTAATAGTGAACACAATTGAAGAGCAAGAGAAGCCGGACACAACGAGGAAGACTCCGGAGAGGGAGAAGGAGAAGACAGAGAGAATAGAGAGAGATCGATCTCCAGTGAAAGTGGAGAGTGCAGAAGCAAACTCTACATGTGGTAAGTGAATATTATTACTAGTGACTAGTTGACGTTTTATATTTTTTGTATGTTTCGATTGCATATTACAGATACAATAATAATAAAATACATAAAAAATATTTTCTTAGATTTACACCAATTTAAAAAAAAGTGTCTTTTCGGATTTTTTGACTTTTTTAATTTAAACTAGCTTTTCGATCCCTATATTTCTCATAATATATGAGACGACAACAGGATCCAAAAATCTGAAACCAAAAATCGATAAAAAAATCAAAAATCGATAAAAAAATCATATCAATATCAATTAAAATTTAATTAATGTATTTTAATTTAAAAAAAACTATAAATAAATTATTTCCAGATAATCTAACGCCACCACGTGAAAATATACCAAAAACATCGCCAGAAAGAAATCTAACGCCCCCACTACCGAAGGATGACAAACAGATGGACAGCGATGATGACTTGGACCTGATATTAGATGATATAGATGATATACTGTCGGATGAAGATGATAGTGGACGGTTCAAGGAAAAACCGAAAAAGTGAGTACATATGTATGTATGTGCATAATAAAGAAAGCTGGACTCTACTATCGATTTATGGCCGATTTCAATATGCGATCTCAATCCATTTTTACCGATCTGAGATAGAGTTTGCGATACAAAACAGAACGAAGATCGATCGAGAGTTCAATATTGACATCGGCCGTTAGTGTCAAGTGTGAGTCGATTTGTGGGCTCGAAATTGATGTACTTGTCTAAAGTGGCTTACGCAATTGACTGTTCCTTGTTAAATATAAATACTAAGTAGTAAAAATGGTTCTAGCATTTTTTAAGCTTGAAAAACTAGGTCTCGCTTTTGCATGTGTGAATCATTTCTAACATGATTACCACTTGTCTTACGGTGAATGCATGTCTGATGATCATGATGATGTCATGTTTTTAACTGTCTCGTGGGTGTAGTGCCAAGTACTGCCACTCATCGAGAGGTCCTAGGTTCAATTTCCGGGTCGGGCCAAGTTTAACTCTTTTCAACTGCTCTATATATATTATAGTCATTTTGGTGCACAATAGTGCCATTATTATTAATAATAATAATAATTAATATATTTGTAGAGTGGAAGAACCACCAAAGAAACATGTAGATCTCCGCTCCAAACTACCACCCAAGCCCGCGGAACCCAAGAAGCCCAAACAAAAGATTGTATTCAACGAGCATAAGGAAGAAAAGAAAAAGAAAGGTGCGGTTTTCGATATTTCAATGGAGGGTAGAGATAAGGAGGAATCACTAACTGACAAGATTGTCCGTCGAAATGCGTTAAATTAGGGTGGCGCCACATTAGTATCCGGGTAAATTTAAAAATCTTAATCGTGGTGGCTCCACGGTGAAAAATGGGCTAAACACACTTCACTCAGTTTACCGTTGCTATGTTCATATCATACTTTTTGCTACACTAGCGCCATTCTAGTGGGTTTTTGAACTGTTATTTACCGCTTACAAGTGGACACTTTTTCAACTTTGCATCAATATAAGATGATACTCCTTATCTCTACCCTCCATAGATATTTCGTGATGAGTCAATAACATATCGTTTTTATATATTAGATATATGAAATTGAAGTGTCTGTTTGTAATAAAAAAAAGTGTGTGTGTGTCTGTGTACTTATGTACACGCGTTAGAAGTTACACTTTGGCGTAACAAGATAAAAATCTTTTCAAAAATTATATCTATCGCCTTATTTTACGTTTGTAGAAAAAACTACACTAACAATAGAAAAAAAGGTATTTAATATGTACATTGAAAGTTTTATTATAACGCATTATCTGGTTAAATAAAGTTTTTATTATTAATATATAATTTAAATATCACAAAAAAAATAACTAAAATGTTGACTTTAGCCAATGATATTCTAACAATAGATATGTTGTGAGCGCGCAATCGTGAAGACTCGAAAACGTCCTAATTGGGACGTATTGCCTTTAGTCTGTGTCACGCATGGCGACGAGTGGTACGCTGCTACAAAATTTTAAAAAATGCCATCCTGTGTATTTAGGAAATGCACCAATTATGATACCAAAGTTAATAAAACACAAGGGATCTCATACCACATGTAAGAACGCAGTATACTTCGATTTGTAATATATTTCAATTATTTGCCTAATATTCTGATATGTCATCGGTCGCTAGACTAATGTTTGTTTACATTGACGCGCAATTGACAACACTAGCTGTCTCTTTTTTTCTTATTGATTTTATCGACTATCCCCTTTCTATCATTTTGACTTGTAGTGAAATGTACCTTGAATGAAAAGTGTGTATGTGTGCAGCGCGGAACACTTTTTTCGGTTGTTTAGTGAGCGTATAACATATCTGTCTATTAGAATATCACTGACTTTAGCTCAATTCAGGGTGTCGGTTTTTCGTGACGGTGTGCGCGCGCATCGTAAACATTTACTTTCACCATTTTTCCCTAACTGCCAAAGAAGAACTTCAAAAAACAGCTTTTAATTATATGTAGTTGGAATAATTATATGATAATTATAAGTCCGCCACCCCGCATTTGGCCAGAGTTGTGGAGGTCTGATTCCCCTCGTATTCAAGGGAGGCTCGTTCGGAAGAGTTCTATAACAAACACTGTGACACCAGATTTTTATATATTAGATATTATTTTTGATGAACAGGAAAATCGCCGTCACGCAGGACTGTATTGGCTTCAAATAAGAATGGAAACGACGAAAAGCCAGAAGCTAAGACTGAAAAGGTAAATGTTTAAAAAATACTACTTATAGTTCTTTATTTTCTATATTTAAAAAAAAGTTTTTCAGTTATTAATATCTTATTGTGAACCTATTTGCTGCGCCAGCGGTCGCGGGTTCGAGTCCCGCTGGGGGCAATCATTTGTTGATCACGAATGTTTGTACTGTATGTATGTTAAGTACCGGATGTATTTTAAGTTACATATGTATTTAGTTTACCTTACCACGGTACTAGATGGTACTGTGTATAATTATGTCCCAATATATTTATTTATTCAATCTATATAGTTAAATATAAGGCAGTGGTAGCCCAGCGGTAACGCGTTGATTGTATAACCGAGTGATGCGGGTTCAAATCCGGGTCTCGCACCTCTGATATTTTCATGTGCGAATCATTTCTATCATGATTACCACTTGTCTTACGTTGAAGGAAAACATCGTGAGGAAACCTGCATGTCTGAGAAAACCTAGAAGTTTTCGTAAGACATGCTCAGTCCGCCAACACGCAGTAGGCCAGCGCGGTGGACTATGGTCTGATCCCCCTCGTACTGAGGGAGGCCCGACCCCAGCAGTGGGACGTTAAAAGGGCTGAATACATAGTTAAATATAAAAAGAATATATTATGTGAGAGAAATAAATATACTATATTGAATATTATTAATTTCTCAAATTCTCCATAGATAATTTTAACGATATTATCACATTATTTTATTATTTATCCGCAACAAAATATGAAACGATAGTTTCATTCATAATGTCAAATGTTCGCGTAAACCTAAGAAAGTTGTTAACAGTTATTAAAGTTATTTATTTGTTCTTCTAGATCTCCAAAGTAGAGGTGATTAACGCCAGTGCAATAAAATCCAGACAAAAAATTATATTTGACAATAAGGAGGTTTGTTTTTCTTTATTTTTTAATTTGTGGATATTACAAATAATTATTATAATGGAAAGTAGAGTTAATTTATAGATAAAGTAAAAAAGGCTTAAAATTTGTCTTTTTTAATCATATGTAATGGCCTTGGAAAGATTTTTTTATAAAAAACAATTTTTTTATCTATTATTGCAAATAAATATTTCTAAATTAAATAAATAATATTATTCTAATGTGTTCTGTTAATTATATATGTACGTATTATTTAATTAATATTTTTTTTTTGTTATTATTTTAAACTATAATTATTTGCAATAATTATTATAAAACTAAATTGATATATTTCAGGCAGAAAAACAGAAAGAGAAACAAAAAGCCGAAGACAAAAAGTTTCCGAACCGTCGAGTCATACTTCAACGTAAAGTTGCTGAAAAATCGGTATTCTCCCGAATCGAAACGACCGATCCCACCAAACCTAATCCCGGGATTTTCAGTCGAGCAGTCCGCACCGCGATTCGGATCCCGGACAAATCCCGGATTGTGATAAAAAACGCCCAAATCGACTATCAATCTGATTCAGATGACAATATATTGGACGAAGAAGTCGGTTTTGTGGCAGAAGTCACAAATTTACCCTTTGGAATGACGGATACAAGGATGAAAACCCTCGCGGGACAAGACGTTCAGGTAATAGTGATGGGATGCTTCAAATGTCGGGATTGGGATAGGAAAATGAATCCCGGATTGTACGGGATAATGTTAGGTAATTGATTTTGTATGGGACTTGGCGTTTTTTTACCGGGTATGGTATTTGCGGTATGATTAAAAAAGTACGTTATGTTTGTATTAAAAACTAAGCATTAATATATATATTGCTGTAAAGCATTCAAATTGATAGGGAAAAAAATGAAAATAAATCCGCGAAAAATTTGAATGTGAAGAAAGAAGTTTCCAATTAAATTATCAATAAAACTTTCGTAGTATTTAGTACTTACGTACTTACGTACTTCTTACTTTACTTACCTATATACAAAATTATGGATTCTACACATATTTTTGAATAAGGTAACATTATTTTAACAATTTTACCTAGATACGTTTTAACGGTTAGTGTAGATTTCTCAGAGATGTGATATTTTCGTGCATTAAAAATTATTTTATATTTTTTTGTCCTGGATAACCAGCTATTCCCATAGCAAATTTCATCAAAATCTGTGAAGTGGTTTTCTCGTAAAGGTAAGTTACAGACAGACAAAAAAAAATTCTAAAAACTATAGTTTTCTTTAAAATAGAATTGAACTAAAGAGTACAGTTATTAAGTAAAATGAACTAAAAAAATTTGTTACCTTAATTTTTTTTAGAACAAGCAAACCCTTTAAGACTGAAAAGCCAAATATTTTTTGAAGTATAAATCAATGTTAATGTTTATACATCCATATTCTTATTAGAATATTTTGTTTATTAAATTAGTAAAATATGCTTTCAATAAGTTATAGAGTGATCTGTGATAACAAACTCAAAGTCAAACCTTAGATATATAATATTATATAAAAATAAATATTTAAAACTAGCATTTCCCGCGGATCCGTCTGCGTTCCAAAGACTGGGAATCAAATTCTTCGATTTTTACATATTATTAGGTGATGTTACGAGTGTAACATCACATCATATAGTATATAGCCTTCCTCGATAAATGAGCAATCCAATACTGAAAAATTTTTCAATTCGAACCAGTAGTTCCTGAGATTAGCGCGTTCAAACAAACAATCAACCAAACAAATAAACAAACAAACAAACAAACTCTTCAGCTTTTAATATCAGTATAGGTTAAGAAAATAATCGTTTTTTTTTAAATTATCATTAAAGACATTTAAAGCATCTCCATTTTTTCTTCTCAATATTATTAATGTGATATGAATCTGTGATATTTATTTATGTATTATATTATCTGTAATTTAGTTTTTAAGTATTTTTTAAGATATATTAGTATAAGACTTTTTTTTAACTTGCTGTTGTCAATTGTGTAAGCAAGTGAGGGTATTTTGAAATATTTTTACAAACCTTTTGAAGGTTGTAAGTGAACTATGAATTTGTCATATCAGTTGGTAGTTCTAAATGTAAAAATATCGAATAGTTCATGTCGATATATAATCTACATAATATAATACTTGTAGAATTATTAATTTATTGTATGTTCCAATAAATTTAAATGAAAGATTAAATTTAAACAATTTAAAAAAACTAAGGAAATCGCTTTTACTGTATAAAATATTATAAAAATATATAAAGTTGCTCAATCTTAATATTGAGATTACTGGTTTTAAAATAAATGTATGAAGTGATGTTGAACTTGGCTAAAACACTACCGTGCACACAAATTTTTGCTTCAATTATTTATTTTATAAGAAGAAAAGTGATAATATTTCTTGAGAAAGTGATATGAAAACTAGAAACAGATGTGCCTTATGCTTATGTATTATTATTGATGTAAATCGAATCTGTGATCTCTTTCATTATAGTCAAAGCCTTTTTATATTATGTCGAAATAAAAATAAAGTTCTAAGTTTACAATATAATTTATATTATGTAAAAACTATTTCTTATTGTTATTAAAATAATTTTTAATAGCGTATATTTATGTACCTTTGCATTTAATATTTTACAGTGTGTAAAAAAATAGTTTTTTTTTAAATGATGAATTATAAACATCATTTATATATATATTTTTAATGAAGTATTTACATTTAGTTAATTTTTAGTTGACATTGTTTTTAATTGATTTTTTCATTTATTTATAGTGTTGACATTTTTTTTACATACTGTATTAATAAAACCTTTATGATGAAATAAGAAAAGTGTTATGTGATATACCAAGTTAGTTATGGGTATTGGGGTGTGTATGGAAAGAAAACGATTATTATTTTTGTAAAAAATATTATTAATATATAATAATATATAATAATATATAATATTATAAATACTACATAATAGAGTACTTAATGCATAATAAATAATAGAGTAAGTATTAGATATTTTCAAAGGAAGTATTTTTACCAAAAAAAAGCCTTTTAATTTTTCTGGTATATAATAGTGTAGGAGCTAACGGCAAAGGTATATTGTTTAATTACTTAAGTGAAACGTTTTCGCGCGTCAATGATGCTTTGTTTCGCTTGTATCTCGCTTCGCTCGGGTTCGTCCATTGAAGTGTAGGCTAGGATTTATGTAAGAATCCACCTACATAAAAAGAGATAAAATATAATTCTCTCTCTCTCTCTCTATGTGGTATTAGTTTTGAATTGTATTTTTACTAGAAGATTTCAAATATAAATAACCAATGACGTTTCCCTTCTAACATTTTTCCATAGAAACATGTTTTTTTAGTTTATTTTTAATAATTACAAGATTTAAGATAAATAAAAATTACACTATTAATATGTTAATATTTATAATATAAAGTTAAACCATACTCATCCCATGAAATCCCATAAATATATGATGCAATATTTTTGATATAAAATTTTCGTGTACAAGTAATTTTGTCTAGTGGTAACCGTAAGAATTATAATGATTTAAGGAAGTCGTTTTGGAAAACAAAATGGCGCTCGAATGAAAATTTACTTTGTATTTAACATTTTTCCTATTTCCTCTAGCTCTGTAAATGTATAAGGCATGTATATAGTCTAAGAGCCGGCAGTGAAAAAATGGATTAATGTTGCAGAACTTAATATTGGATAAAGAAGAAAGGAGCGCTAAAATAACCTTCAAAACAACAGTCGCAGCGGAGAGTTTCAAGAAAAAATTTAACAACAAAATGGTTGCCGCCAGTCGTTTAACAGTTATTTTAAAATAGATGTGTTTCTGTTAAGTTTAGGATCTTTGTGGGATGTAAGCGATAGATAAGTTCTTAGATATATTTAAGTACTTATTATATTGTACTAACTAAATTAAGTGCACGATATTTTAAATAAAAAGTTTGTTTTATTACAAAATATTATATGGATCAAGTTGAAATCTTGACTTATCGGTCTAGAAACGTCTTTGAAATTGAAAACAGTCTTAAGTTGTAAAAAATCCTTTGCTTTAAAATTTTATTAAGAAATAGAGGTTCTCTTTCAGTATTTTTTGTAATTTGTCACATTTTTAAACAGACGCAAGTATTGTAAATTGTTTTCATTAAAAATGCTTGTGCACTTGTTTTTTCTTACAATGAAAATATTTTATACAAATCTTAACTATTCTTAAATATGAAAATATCGTTTTTAAACTTAGTTTTTGTTGGCATTTATATTTCGAATTATTACTAGCTTATTATTATGTATTCAAAATGTGGTAACCCCAACTCGATATTCTAGCAAAGGTTTTTTTTTCTTTTATTTTATTATATAGTTGCTTCTTATGAATGTTGGACAGCTTAGACAATAAATAATTCAGTAAATTGCAAATATATTTTATTATTTTTTTTTTTTTACTATTTTTCCATTTTTGACACTTATGGGTTAGCACATTTTGGAATATCAAAATATATTCACAAGAGAAAATGTTTTTTTAAACATTTTTTTCCCTTAAATATCTAGTAGTTATAATATTAAATTTAGGTTTAAATTAAAACACCTATTAAACATTTGCATAATATTGTTCACAATATTTAAATCGTCTTACAGTTATTTGTAAGAATAAGTCTTATATGAAAAAAATAATAATTATGTACATGTTCTTTATCATAAATATAATAAAGTTTCATTTAAAAAAATCAAAAACCTGAGTTAGTCATGTTTGAACCTAATAATTTGTGAGAAACAATATTTCGTCGGCAAATTATTCTAAGCTGCTAACTCCCATTTAACTACTTATTAAAAATAATAGAAAATTATAATTACGAAATAACTGCAATATTTAAATTTCAGTTAATAGATACTTTATTAGTTCCTATTATAATATTATTTTTCTTTCATTTGATACCAAAAAGTCTGTTTAGCTTAAAATGGAGTTAGCAGCTTATAATACTTAGACGACGAATTTATATTAAATTAAATACACAAAGTCTATTACAAAAAAAATGTATTTGTCATACAATTACGTATGGTAATTATATATTTCCATAATATTTTGTAAGCTGTCACAACAATTCTCTTATTTATAAAATGTAACCATTCAATACAAGTTGTATGACTTTGAATAACTTATTTTTATCTGTGAACGAATTGTTTTTATTAACATTCATTTGGAAACATTTAAAGTAAATGAGTCATCGAATGGGTGAAAAATATTTTTTTTATTACTAAGAAATAATAACTATTTGTATGATTACGTAATAATTCGGTGTTAGCGTTCGTTTCGTAACCGTTTGTAATTTGTACCGTGTTTAATGTTAACTTTTAACGCATATCCAGTATATTTTTACGAATTTATTGATTGTAATATCTTCTTAGATACTAAATGTCTATTGTTTAAAACTTAAAATGCTTAGATTTTTAGAATATGCACTAGAAAAGTAGTTTAAATACATTTTTGTTATATTTCTCTCATGAAATAGGTCGCTTCTTTTATTTGTATATTTACTATGAACATTTTTCCAGTCAGTGATCTTTTTAGAGAACTAATCGATGGATAAATTATAATAATAAATACAAACAACAAAAATATTATACATTGATATTATTCAACTGCTAAGTTGTGGTAAATGTTAAAAATGTCTTAAATCATATTAATAACTTAGATATTATAAAAAAATCAATACGATATAAATACTACTAACTGAAAACGTTTTCACTTAAACTTTTCGCTTTTTAATGTTATATTTCCTTAACTATTTAGATGATGTAACTTTTATAGTAACACTTTAAATATATAGGTTTACGCAATTTATGTACCTTTTTATTTCTTGATAAATTATATCATGACATTTCATTTAAAAAAATATGACAGTTGTATATTCTTCATAATAAAGCTAAAAAATGTTGCCAGCTCTTGTACTATAATGTATGAGTTCAGTTCAATTTTTAATGCATTTTTTTTTGTTATTTGACGCACCTTTAGGATCTTTTAAAACTAATAATAATAATTAGTCTATGCTCTAGATGTAATGATTTTTGTAATAAACAGTATGTATAGTGAAATATTATGTTTTCTTTAGTAGCCTGTGACGATCTCAAATAAATACAAGAGAAAAACAAGTTTTTTTATTTATATATATTTTTAAGAAAGCTGTATCGATTTTGATACTATTGTAACACTGCCATAATCAATTAATAATATTTTTTTCCAGTGTTATTATTTGTAATGGCGACTAGCATTTTGGCAAATACCTTTTTTTTTTTTTTATAAATGAATGAACTTTATGCCTGAATGTAAACTCGCCATAAGATTAAAAAGTGTTTTAAAAAAATTATAATATGTAATATAATATTCACACGTCAATATTTTAGAGACTGATAAATTGAATAAATATATTAGAAAAGCCATTTATTCTTTCATTATTATTCTTGACCCTATTATTTAAAATAGTAAGTTAGAACATTATTGCACACAGCGCCATCTAGTTTCATGGTAAGCTACGAGGCTTGTGTTACGGATACCAGATAATTGATACACTACACATACGTTACTTAAATACATATATAAATAAAGACACCTGTGGGCTGTGACTGGAGTATAATTTATAAGCATTCATGCTTAACGAATGGCTGCAGCAGGACTCAAACCCGCGACCATCAAGTAAGGTACTACTAACAGAGCCAAACATATCGTCAGTATTAGTAAAATACATTAAATAAAAAGATTTATCACAGTTTTATAAAATAAAACCACATGTTTAATATATTATTTATTTTGATGTACAGACAACCAGTAACACTTTTCATAAAAAACTAAATATATCACTACTGAATTTGATCGTTTGCCTTACACCTACATATTAAAAACCATTTCTATGAATACTCATTCACATTATTAATCGTTTTATCTACGTTCATATTAATTATTATTTAATTTTTTATACTTTATTGCTTATTAAAAATGCCAGTCAGAATTAAATTCTCATAATATTCATGTTAAAACTAAAAATAAAGATAATTTCAGTTCGGATATATAGTTTTATAAAAATAATTTTGAAAATCATTATATATATATATATATATATATATATATATATATATATATATATATATATATATATATATATAATGATTATTATGTATATATATATATATATATACAAGTGACTAAAATTATCGAAAATTTTTTTGAAAAAACATTTCCCAATACTTAACAAACCCTGTAAAACCATAGATATATATGTAATTTAACCAAGAAAATCTTCTTAAAAGCCTCTAACATAACTACTAACAATAATAAAATCAAATAAGCAAATTATTATAAAAAATCACTAACCACATAAAAATTTTAGTTCTTTAAATCTAAATACATATATATTGAAATAAATGATCATCATGTTTCAGTACATTTTCATGAACATATTTAGCGTCAGTTTTCTCTAAAATTTAATTTTATACAACCCTAAAAAAAATTCAATTTTGAGCCTCAGATCAAGTAAAAAAAACTTTTTACTTGATCTGAGCTTTGAGCATTCTAATATCTGTTTCTTACGAAAAAAATTTGCAAACGACTGCACAGATTTTGACGGGACTTTCACTGCCAGTTAGTTAATCTTATAAGGAGTAACAAAAGCCTACTTGTTTTAAATATAGAACGGGTTCCGTTCATCGTATCTATAGACGAAGTCGAGTAAAGCCAGGGTAAGTCACAAGTTTATGTAATATAATAAGAGATGCGCCGAGTAAAGGCGATATCAGACAGATTGTCTTTTGTTCAATTTCGTCTTTCATTTTGCATATTTCTCAAAGTGACGATCATAAAATGAATCATTAGTGACCGATCCAACAGTGTTGGATATTGGCATCTGGTATCTTTCACTGAACGAATGAACGAGAAATGAACAGTCCGAATTTTTTTTTTTGATGTTTCTGCTTCATGGCAATCTGTTCTAGGAACAATAAGCCACTAAATTGGCTGATAATTATCTGATTAATGTGATCTATGAGAGCCATAAACTCGTGGAAAGTTAACATCCATCAAACTCTCTCTTTGTCTTTGTTTGAGAATGGGCTAATAATATCTTTTGTATAGATTAGGGATGTCGTCTTTGTAGCCGGGTATGTTGGAGTCCAATTTTCAGCCACAACTCTATTTCTTGGAGGTGATTTTGTAACAAAAACGAATAAAATTTGAATACTGAGAGAACGTTCATTCGGGTTTAACCCATTATTTAAACTAATTCCAAGACGCACGACTTCATTCGATGGCATATTAAAAGAAATGAACAATGAATATTTCTTTCTAGACCATTCCGTGTGAACATAGAATGAAATAAAAATTGCTTCATTTTTTTCACCTGAGTGAAAAATTGAGGGACCGTCTGATATCACCTTAACCAAGTACCATGATTTACTCGTTTTGATGTTTGCCAAACAGTTCAATCTAAATGCTTTGTTTGGCTTTTGAAATAGTTGTTGTTTTAATTTAGATAGTTATAATAGACCCAACTTTTTAATGAGCACTGCTGGTTTAATTATATTTCCCTAAATATTTTCCTTTTCAACCGAGTATACTCGTCATTTGAAACCGAGTTATTCAGCCGAGTAATAAAAAACCTACCGATTATATTAACGAGTTATAACCCATTCCTTATAAAAAAATATAATATCAACACAACCAATGACATTGAAAAAAAAACGGTACAATGGGAGGTTTCACGCTGAGCTCGACTCAGATGGCGCTACCAGCGCATAACGTCACCAACGAAAACCTCAATGCCGCCTATTTTGACAAACGCGTTTATTATTATAAAATAGTTTAGTTAAGTTTTGTAAAATCAAATATAAGACGGTGTTTTAACTATTGTTGAATTAAAAAATTTGACATACACTACATGCATACTTGACGTTGCTTACGTTATGCGCTTGTAGCGCCACCAACGGCTAAAACTCGCAGTGAGACCTCCCATTGAAATTAAAATTCGTAATTATTTGTAAAAGTTAAAAACGTAGCTATATTGAAATACTCCGGCATCGCCTGCACCAGCTTCTCGTACTCATCTGTGAAGTCTTCGGGGTTGTATATTTTGTGGGCGTGGTGGGATATGTCTGCTATCGTTTGGGATTGCAGTTTTTTTGGTACCTAATGAGAAAAAATACCTTTTCGTTTATTAGTTCATAATTATTATTACTTATTAGTAAAAGGCCAAATTATTGTTAAATTAGGTTTAATTATCCATAATAATCAACAAATAATTAATAATCAGATTTGTAATATTTTGCTGCATTGAAAAGTTAAATCAAGGTTCATCCAATGGTTGTCTTGTGTTCGGTCACAGAAAGACAAAAATTCTGCAAACTGTATATTTTGTCGATAATAATGACTACTTTAAGATTTTCCAAATAATATTTAATGTATAGGTTTGGCTCAAAATTTTAATTTACACAAGCGATTCTCGAGAATTTTAAGAATTTTTTGATGCCAAATCATAAAAAAGTGAAAATAAAAGTTTGGTCTAAAAATAAAAAATAAAACATCTGGAGGGCCACCCTTATCACTGAGGGGAATAAAAAAATTCGGAGGAGTTCGATAAGAAACACACGAGACTGTGATGTGACACGAGATTCTTTTATATTAGAAATAGTTACGTATTTTATATGCATAGATAAAAAAAATCAAAGTTTCGATATTATTTAAAAATATGATAAAAACGTATTACTTACATTAAATTCCAATTGGAATCTCAAAGGCTCAAACTCCTCCTCATAAGTGGCCATGGTTTGTATGATAACATACACTTTTCTGTCTTTAAATACGAACGTATCCTTTAAAGGGGACTCGAAGGACCATTTTTTCAATGTAACGTTCAAACGCGGCCATATTGTTATTGAATTTTGAGTTTGACCTGTTAATAGAAATGCTATGTATATTATATAATTATTTAAATAAATGTTGGGACATTATTACAACAGCGCCATCTAGTTCCGTGGTAAGCTACGTAACGTGCTTGTGTTACGGATACCAGATAGTTGATATACTACACATATAAATTTAAATATATACATATTAATAATATTAACAACCATGACTGGAGAACAAACATTCGTGCTCAACAAATGAATGCCCCCAGCGGGACTCGAACCCGCGGCGGCTGGCGCAGAAAGTAGGATCACTACCAACTGAGCCAAACGTGTCGTCACCAGAAATATGTGACTGACTTCAAAAAAGATAAGTTCTTTTGTTTAATTTTTAGTGCACTGCCTATTATTGTTTGAAAGTATTCAGCATAAATTAAAGCGCTTCAAATTACTTAAACATTTAATTTTTAATTATTATAATAATCGATTTTTTTTTAAGAAAAACACATTTTTTGTTTTTTTTTTTATATTTCTTTGTAGTTAATTAAAAAAGAATAAAAACTTACCGTGCAAAACGAAGTCCATCAAGCAAGTATCTTCTACACACGATCTGTTTTCTATTCTTAGTGAGTGTTTGAATTCGGCTGGCGGAGCCATTTTTACAAGCAAACTGCCTTTCCTGTAAAAATATTATAATATTATAAATAAATTAATAATATTGAGGTAAAAGAAACAAATATTAATAGCAAGGTAATAAATAGATATATAGTACAATTTTTATGTATGTAAATAATATTCTACGTGGTGGTAGGCTCCAACATCAGCCGACGGCAGAGTTACCACCCATCAGCAGAAGTCGTGCCGCCAAGCGCCTAACAGCGTGTTCCGGCATGTAGGGGCTGATGAAGCCGTATGGGGAATGGGTCTGAACAGTTGTGTTGCACAGTAGCCGTGTTGGTGGTGGATCGTTGCTTGTTGTGTCGGGAGCTTAATCGTGGAGGGTAGCGGGATCCGAAGCACGGCATGCCGCTGGCCGACCGCAGACAGTTGGGGGCCCAACTAGTGGGCTAGCCACCCATGAAAGGCTGCCCCGCCATCTGTGAAAAATCCCAGGGTGGCTCCATCGTGCTGGTTGGCGACCAGAGGAGGGGGCCCGATGGCGATCCTTGGGGGGGGTTCGGGCGTCCCCGCAGTCTCCAGACTAAGCCCTCTATGACATGACAGCATCAATATCGCTGCCGGGCTCGTGCAACACCTCGTTCAACTGCCGTTCTCCATCCTATTCACTCTTCAGTTATAATATTTAAATGACAAGGCACAAAAAGGGTAAAGTTTTTAAGCGGCTGCACTCCCCCTCACTTAACGTGCATCTCACGAATATCCGTGGATTGCACACTAACCTCTCATCAGTCCACTACCACCTCGAGACTGCGCAGCCGCACATGCTCTTTTTAACGGAGACGCAGATTCAATGTCCATTGAACGCTGCGTACCTGGACTATCCAGGCTACACGTTGGAGCATGATTTTAGCTCGCGGGCCGGAGTCTGCTTGTACGTGCGAAATGACCCCTGTTTCCAGCGTCTCCGCCACCTTGAAGACCCCACATTTTCTATGATTTGGGTTATTGTAGACACAGGAATCGAAAAGATCCTGTATTCCTGTGTCTACCGATCGCACACTGGTGACCAGGAGACAACTCGATTGTTTGAACATCTTAGTGAGGGCGCTGATGTGGCTATGCAACGGTACCCTTCCCCGCAGCTTGTCTTTCTGGGGGACTTTAACGCCCATCATGAAGATTGGCTGTTCCCATACCAGAAGACGGACCATGATGGGAGAGAAGCGTGGAAGTTTGCGGTATCACTTGGACTCTCCCAGCTAGTTGAACAAGCGACGAGGGTTCCCGATGTAGACGGCCACTCAGCTAATTGTCTGGACCTTCTGCTGACAACTGATCCAGACAGATATAACATCCAGGTTTCATCCCCACTGGGTAGCTCTGACCACGGTCTGGTAAAATCTGTATCGTCTTACTCTCCACCAGATAACGACCCTATTGGTGTTAGACCCGTCGGTGGCAAAGCTCACCCATGGTTTAATGCCGAATGTACATTTGCTGAAAAGCGTAAGCATTCGGCTTACCTTGCCTGGGTTGATGCTCGAGACCGCAAAGCTCCGGATGTAAGATCCAAGAAGAGAGCTTTTAACTTAGCCGCCAAGTCCTACAAAAAGACATTAAAGAAGGCTCGTCTTGACCGAATTACACATATTGGCGCAAAGCTCTCTGCCCAACCATCTGGCAGCAGAGCTTTTTGGTCCCTTGCCAAAGCGGTCGAGACGAACTTCTGTCGGCCCTCACTGCCACCGCTGGTAAAACCTGACGGATCCCTGGCTCATACGGCAAAGGAAAAGGCGACTTTGCTTGCTTCTCTTTTGCCCAAAATTCATGTCTAGACACTGGCAATGCTACTCCACCACATCTACCTCACTGCGGAATCTCAATGGCAGATATCCCTATAACTAATAAGGAGGTCAAGAGAGTATTGTGTCGTCTAGATGTGAATAAAGCCAGTGGTCCTGATGGTATACCAGCGATAGTGCTAAAAACATGTGCTCCCGAGTTGTCTCCGATATTGACTCGTCTGTACCGCCTTTCTCTAAGGACTGGAATAGTGCCTAAATCCTGGAAGCTTGCCAACGTGCAACCAGTGCCCAAAAAAGGTAGCCGTGCCGACCCTGCCAATTATCGTCCGATTTCAATCACCTCCATACTCTGCAAGATTATGGAGCGTGTATTGAATAGTCGTCTAATGGCATACCTAGAACAGAATGATCTCCTCAGTGATCGACAATATGGGTTTCGCCGGAAGCGGTCGACTGGGGATCTTCTAGTGTATGCCAATCACACCTTTGGCGAAGCTCTTGAGCGAAGCGGGGAGGCGATTGCCGTCTCCCTCGATGTCTCAAAGGCCTTTGACAGGGTTTGGCACGCTAGCCTTATACGCAAGCTTTCAGCCTACGGTATATCTCCTGGCCTGATCGGCTGGATTAAAGACTTCCTAACCGACCGATCACTTAGAGTTGTGGTTGAGGGTTATTCATCACAACCCTTAAAGACCAACTCAGGGGTTCCTCAGGGGTCTGTTCTCTCTGCAACCTTGTTCTTGCTGCATATCAACGATCTGCTTATACCCGGTATCTATGGGTACGCAGACGACAGCACTGTTGTAAAGAGATACCTGCCGAATCCTCGGGCTAGTAGAGATCAAAATCAGTCCGAAAGAGAGGCCATGGTAGAGCGGTTGAATCTCACACTCAGGGCAGTCTCCACTTGGGGCGATGCCAATCTTGTGAGTTTCAACGCCACCAAAACACAGGCGTGTCTGTTTACCACAAAAAGGAGTCCTTTCACCTTGACTCCTACTTTCCGAAATGTGCCTCTGGAATACACTGACCGCCTGCAGTTACTGGGGATGGACATTACCCCCAACATGAACTACGGGCGGTTCATCGAGTCTAAGGCTAACGTAGCAGCGAGGAAAGTTGGCATCCTTGCAAAGGTCCGACAGTATTTCACGCCGGGACAGCTTCTAGATTTATATAAAGCTCAAGTCCGGTCGTGCGTGGAATACTGTAGTCACATTTGGGCTGGTGCTGCGAAATGCCATCTGTCAGCCTTGGACTCGATTGAGAGGCGTGCCCAGAGACTTATAGGTGACCCTACGCTGGTAAAAGCCAAGCTACACAGCCTCGATCACCGACGTAGGGTTGCCAGCCTCTGTGTATTCTATAGGTTACATTTCGGAGTGTGCGCAGGAATTACACGATTTAATTCCCCCATCCCCCTTCCATCATCGGACGACCCGACGAACGGCTGGTCTCCATCCTTACGTCGTGGACATTCCACCCGTCCGGACGAAGCGTTTCGCTTCGTCATTTATTATACGTGCAGCAAAGGATTGGAACAATCTGCCTGCGTCTGTGTTTCCGTCCGGTTACAATATGGGTGTCTTCAAGGCAAGAGTGAATAGGTGGCTACTGAATTAGTGCGACTTACCATCTACGACTACGTTACCACTTACCATCAGGTGGAACGTAGTCAAGCACTAATTCAGAATGAAATAAAAAAAAAATTCTATTATCGTCATTAATCATATCATTTACAATATATCAACTTTTCAACGTGACTAAAAATATTAAAAAAGACGAATAAATATGTTGGAACCTTAATACACAGAATTATTTAGTATCATGGCTACGAGGCTTTTGTTACGGATACCAGATAGTTGATTCTAGAGATGAAACGGATATCCGGCAACTATCCGGTATCCGGCCTATCCGACCTTGTTTTGACTATCCGGCCGGATACCGGATAGTAAGTCAGTGTCAGGGCCGGATACAGGAAAAAAAATTAAAAACCTTATTATTTTACACAAGGATAATCATACCACAATAGGTTTTGGACACCGTTTATTTTTATAATCAAACGTCAAAAATGTTTGTTTGGCCTAGCAGCTTGCCGGATATCCGGTATCCGGCCAAACCACTATCCCTTTTCATCTCTAGTTGATACACTACAGTCTACAGTCTACACATTAAATACATACTCGTACATATTAAAAATATAAACACCTAAGACTGGAGTACAAACGTTCGTGCTCAATAAATTAACGCCCCTAGCAGGACTCGAACCGGCGACCGCTGGCACAGTAAGTAGGGTCACTACAAACTAAGCCAAACGTGCCATCCAAAGAAATAAGCATTAAGCACCCCTTACTTAGTAAGTTAAACTTAATATACACAACACACATACATACATACATACATACATACATACATACATACATACATACTAGATACTTTATATATTATTTTTATTTGCCCAACTTAAAATAATATTAGTATGTTATTTAAAACAAAAATTACATGAATTTGTCGAACCGCGGTCTGTACAATGGCATTTTACAATATAGAAACTTTTCACACTCGTCTGTAATAATCTTTATGTCACTGTCAGTTATTTTGAGAGCTGTCAAGGAACTGTCATTTTTGTTTTTTGGACTGTCATTTTTGACGTAAAAGGGAGAGTTCTTTATCGCCTGTAACGCATCCGGAACAGAATATACATCTACTTTCGTTATAACAACTCCTGAGATCTGTTCCGTTGGTGTGAAGTTTTTGTTGTATGTAGTTATTTGTGTATGCTGAAACAATGTAAGATATTTATTTATATAATATGTATATTTAAAAAAATGCGAAAATTGAAAGTATTTATTATTTAATAAAATAGTACAAAGGCATTTTTTTTTTATTTTTTCTTTTTTTTTTGTATGGCCAACTTCTACCATTATAATTGCGTCATTAAACTTAATAATAGGGGGCGCTGTATAAAATAAGAATATTTTTTTATAAAAATTGATCGTCAATTATAAATGAAAGTATCTTTTCGGATTTTGTCGAAATGTCGGGAACCAAAAATCTAAATAAATCCGCGACAAAATCCAAAAAGATAGTTTGATTTATAATGTCGAATATTCGCGTAAACCTAAGAAACTATTAATTGATCGTCAAATTAAAAAAAATGCTCTCAACAACAGAGCCCTCTACCAGGACTTTTCAAATCTGTTATGCAAGAAATTCATACTAATACTATACACACGAATGTGTCTGTCTGTCTTTTTACACTGAACCAACTGAGATAGTTTGAAAGAATGGGTCACTTTTCATACAAAATTCACCCCTAAAGCAAGGATACGTCACTAGTTATTTAGTTAGTTAGTTTATACATAGATCATACTTACAAACCAATAATGCCTTTGAGTAGTGTTATATCCACGGTACGGACTGATTGGTATAAACATTATAACTAAACATATCAACGATACAACAGAAATAGCCACCCAGGCACGTTTCCGACTAAATAGCAGTTCGATTCCTGACTGAAATAAAAAAGAACTATTAAAAAAAATACGCATTTCAGTCATTTTTACAACAAGAAAATGTAATAAATTATATTTTACGGAGTTTTTTTGTTTCTCAACTTGTTTTTTTTTAATTTTACATACCTACTATAAAAAATACAGTAAAAGGTCTGAAATATGTGTAATATTCATAATAATGGTCGCAAATTCCATTGAGATTAGCCAAGTGTACAATTATTTATACAGACACAAGTGCACTCTCTATTTCTGCCACTCTCATACTCCGGTGGAACGACATGACAGGTAAGAGTTCAGAAGACAGAATTTCTTGACAGAAAGACTCTAATAACTAAACTTGCCCCGACCCGGACTAGAACCTATGAACCACGGAAACAGGTACTTAATAATATCAAAAATACTATAAACTATTTACCATAGTGAAACCAACGATAGCCGCTAACCCCGCACTGACAATTGCTATCACGACATCAGGATAGTCACTCCCAGACCGTCCCATAATCGGTATTAAAAACAATGTAAATCGAAATGCCAGAGAAAAACAGAACATTGTAGCTGGCAATGTTAGTAACACTTCTAGAATTAAATGTCGCCAGCCTAAAAAATAATAGATATTTTTTTATATTTATTTTATTTTTGTCAGCTTACAGTGCTCATACTTAATGCTCCTTATTTAAATTCATTAAAAATTTTAACTATAAACTTAACTCAAAGTATAATATATTGTATTCGTATTTAGCAACAAAATTTATTTAAGATATATGATTTTCGATACATTTAAATAAAAAGACGAAAAAAAATTAAAACCCGTAATAATAATCTAATCAATAAGTGAAAAATAATTAGAAAAATGAATTTGAAAAAAATATATAAAAACTTACCTTTAATTATTCTATAGCGTACTAAAATCATATTAACCAAACCACTGACCGTCATAATTGTAAGAGGGACAGTGATAATGTATCGAATATTAGAAAGAGAGGAGAAGAAACAGAGTATAAAGAGAGAAAGAGACAAGAGAAGTCGTGTTGCAGAGGTCGTTTGTACACAACGGATTGATCGATCCAGAGTAACCTGAAAAGTACATTTTTTTTTAATTTTTGACATTATTTTTGGTATCATTTTTATAGATTTACGCAAATATTTTACATTTTAAATTATTTTTTTTTATTTATCCGACATTGTTTTTTTTGTTTATTAAGTTTTTTTATTTTTTACAGCTTTTTATAGTAAACATAGTCACGGTAGGGAAAATATTTTTGTTTAACAACTACATGATGCCTTTGAGACTTTTAAATTACGATTCATTAAAACGTCAGGAACTAAAAATCAAAATTGGAACTAAAAATAAAAATTTTATATTCGCGTAAATCTAAGATAGGTTAGATAGGTAATATTTTTTTAAAAATTATAAAAAGAAATTACTTTATTTTTCCGCCACAAATCAAAAGAGTTCGATGCCAGCAAACTTCCAATGTAAAATGGTATCCAATATAAAGGTACGACTATCCAATTTTCAGATAAATATCTAAAAATGTAAAGAAAAAAAGCAGAAAAAGTTAAAAATAATTTTTATCGGACACGGCGAAGTTTTAAGCTATATAACTATAATATAATATCGCACAAAGTCAAGGAATACGTATTTATAACGACATTATTCCTAGTTTTTAGTATATTTTTTATTGTGTTTGCAAAAACATACCTCATTTGAGTAGTTGTATATACCATAACGGCAGTGCAACCAGCGACAATTAAAATTCCACTTATTAAACAATATATTCTTCCCAAAACTGACCATAAAAGTTCATAGACAACAGATTTTCCTTAAAACACAAAACAATTTTAACTATTAATTATAAAACAAAAAATTAACAAAAAAAATTATTCTTTACTCTTTTTATTAACAATCACAAAAATTAAATATACCTATATAAAAAATATATTACATTTTTTCATGTATAATGGCAACACTTACTGAATCCAAACAACAACAGATAACAAAAAACACTTGCAAAACCCAAAACAGCCACCACAAAGTCTACAACTAAAGCGGTTAAATGTGAATATGTCATAAGGAACAGTCCTATATAATCGTAGTATACTACCGTTGATGTGTTTTCCTAGAAAAAAAAATAAAAAAATATGTTATTTACTATCGACGACTCGTTTGGCTCAGTTGGTAATGACCCTACTTTCTGCGCCAGCGGTCGCGGGTTCGAGTCCCGCTGGGGGCATTCATTTGCTAATCACGAATGTTTGTACTCCAGTCATGGGTGTTTATATTTATAATATGTATGTATTTAAAATTTATATGTGTAGTATATCAACTATCTGGTATCCGTAACACAAGCCTCGTAGCTTAACACGGAACTAGATGGCGCTGTTGTAATAATGTCCCAACATAATATAAATATCTTATTATTAATATATACAAAATAACAAAAATAGTTAATTAAGTATTAACATAAAAAAAGCAGCTCATTTAAAGGACTTTTTAAATATTTTATTATTTAATGTACAATGAACAAATATACTTGTATATTAAAAAAAACTCAACAACAAAAAATAATAATTTCAAATACATTCTAACGTATTAAAAATCCAACATAAACTATTTAATTATTTTCGTTATAAAATTGATAATTACTTTAATTTTCAATTCTTCACTATCAGCTGTCATTTTAATGACATTTAAGAGCATATTTCCCGCGTTTTGTATGACGCCATCTTGTATTAATTCCGGCCTGTCATTCCGAGTGTGATACACGTTGCCGCCTTTAATGAATGCTATGTCTATACCTGTTGAATAACAATTTATTATAAAAAATGGTTTTCTATGGTTTTTTCTGACGGTATTAAACCGACTAATAATAAATATGTAATACGATAATATCTTTCTCATTATTTTTAATTATTTTTTTTACCACTAAATGGTGTTCGTTTAAAAAAAAATTTACAATCAAGTTGTAATTATCCAAAACATCATACACTACAAAGTATAAGCACAAAAATGTGGATAGTCAAAAATATAGATAAAAAAATTATATTACCTTGTATATTACCAAAATCTCTAAATATCCTAAAATCAGTATCAGACGGTATAATGCCAGATGCAAATAGCACTTCACCCAAGCCTTGCGCGTTCGGTTTCATAGCGGTTTTTCTATACACTTCTAAAACTCTAGGATCTGTTACCTAAAAAAAAAACAAAAGTAACTAAAAACTTAAAAAAAAACTATATTATTAGCTATATTTAAAATACCCAAAATATAAACAAAATCTATTATTGTATAATATTTATTAACAACCAAAAAAACTTTGTAGCTGAAAATTAAAAAAAAAACTTGGATTTTTTATCTATAGGTCGAATATAATATATGTGAAAATAACACATTTAAATTAAAAAAAAAACAAAAATGAAGTATACAAAAAATGAAGGTAGTTGTAAAATAAAATATATGTATTACTTGAAACACATTTGGTTTCCCATTCATTCCGGCTGAATCCAAATTGATAACATTTGTCACACCTTTGGCCCATTGATGTTTGAGAAAGCCGTGGCTTGCCTAAAACAAAAATTAAAAATATTTTTTAATAAGAGTAAGTTCTATGTTCTTTTTTTATTTTAAGAACATTCATATAAAAATATTTTATAATTATTTTCTAAATGACTCACTAGTAATGCACTTTCTTCTGCGCCATTGAATAGAAAAATGACATTGTGTTTAAGTTTTTTCTTCCTGCGAGATAACTTTTCCAGTATTTCAGCCATCGCAGAACAAAACACACCGTTGTCTGACGCACCTAGAAGTATCATAAATATGAAAAGGAGGGAAAAGGACAGAGTTATTGTTAGATTTGCCATCTCTTTCTATTAAAATTCTAACTAATTAAAAAAATATAACGTCACAATGTAAAACTGAAGTAAACAAAAAATATATCAAAATATATATAAGCATAATAATTTCTGTTTTATAATTAAAATAATTTTATAAATAAATAAATATGTGAGCAAATCTTTATTTTTTATAAAAACAATATAATATTTTCATATAAACATTCGCAATCATAAGATTAAAATATTATTAATATTCAAATTCAAATTCAAATTCAAAATATTTTATTCAGCATGAAATTATTACAATTTTTTACTGAACGTCATGAGTCTACTACCAGTTCGGAAGAAAGAAACCACTGACCTGAGAAGAACTGGCGAAAGAAACTCAGCGGGACTAATGTATATTTTTTTTTTTGTTTTTTTTTTTTTTTTTTGTCTTAGTGTTTTTGTCTTTTTTTTTTTTAATTAAATTGAAATTAACAATAATTCTATAGGTTGAAACAGCCTGGTGGCGATCACATCATTCCCAAGGCGTACTATCTTCTAAAAAATCGTTAATCGTATAATATCCTTTAGTACACAAACGTTCTTTCACAATATTTTTAAATTTGGCAATAGAAGCTTGTTGAACGTTTTCTGGGATCCTGTTGTATAAGCGTATACATTGTCCATAAAAAGAATTTCTGACTCGGCGTAAGCGAGTCACAGGCATTACAAGTTTATTTTTACTCCTAGTGTTAATACTATGCATATCGCAGTTCCTGGGAAATTCGTGTATGTTTTTATGAACATATAAAACATTTTCGTACACGTACTGAGAAGCAACAGTCAATATTTTTATTTCTTTAAACTTATCTCTTAATGATACTCTAGGGCCTAAACTATAAATTGCACGAATAGCTCTTTTCTGCAGGACAAAAATTGTATTAACGGTAGCTGCATTTCCCCATAATAAGATACCATATGACATAATACTATGAAAATAACTAAAGTATACTAAGCGAGCTGTATCTATGTCACTAAGAAGTCTAATTTTTTTAACCGCGAACGCTGCAGAGCTAAGCCTCTTCGCTAGCTCCTCAATATGGAGATTCCACTGCAATTTCGAGTCTAAGATAATACCTAGGAATTTAGTTGACTGCACCGGTTTTAACATTTCTCCGCCTAATACTACACCATTATCAATAAGTTTAACATTAGGTGTTGTGAATTTTATTAATTTTGTTTTTTTGTTATTTAATAATAAATTATTCGAATCAAACCAATAGACAACCTTTGAGAGAGCATCGTTTACATCGTCATACACAAGTAAATTACGTTTTACCTTAAAAATAAGTGAAGTGTCATCAGCGAACAATACTATCTCAATAGCACCATTTGTTTTATTAATTGTTTCTTTTTAATAAGAAACTACCACTCACCCATAGCAAAAGGCACGGAATCATAATGACAGTTGACCAATAGAGACGTGTTAGTTGTACCGTCGGGATTGAACCCACTATCCCCCTCTAGCACTGCGATGATGTTCGACAAGTTTTGGTAGCTATTTACATGTGGCGATTTAAATGCTAACCAATAGTCACCTGTAATTTTTTATATATTATATACTATTATAAAAGTTTGTATGTACGTTTATGTGTCTCCTTCACTCGTCTGGAAGAATTTGGATAAAAATTAAGAAAATGTGATAAACCAGCCGTTTCGTGAAGTAAGAAACGTAAAAACTCGTATTTAATATCGTAGTTTTAGTTCAGTTCTACCCACGACTTTGCTTTGGAATGTTTTAATTTTTTTATTCTTGTAATATTCTTTTTTATTTTTGCATAAGCATTACACATTATCAATATTATTATAATAATGTGAGAGGATATAATATGATAAACGCTTTGCTCCGCACGTGTATTTCAAATCTGTGCCACTATATCTCTAACAATTTATAGCATGTGCGTTACTTTGATATATAAGATGTATTAGAGCAGAGTTTTATCAAAATCCGTTCAGTAACTTTTTTGTATGTCAGAAATACAATTTAATTTAGACTTTATAACAAATTAAATGGCAACACTAAACATAAATAAATCAGTACACTCACCATCAACAAATTGCCAGTCAGTTTTAACTGGCAAGTTTGCAGAATTTGCAATTTTATCCACTAAATCCTTTATATCCTTCGTTTTGTGCAAATGGTATTTTGTCCCAGATACTCTGGGTTTATCCCCTAATATGTTATGAAGATATATTCTAGCACTTTCTTCACTAAATGTATTTGGATCCTAAAAATGGATGATAAGGCAAATAGAAAGTTTGGTGAAGTAAAGACATTACTTCAAAGAGGACTGTTTATTTGTTAGAAGATACAGAATTAAACATTATTTTTAGGATTTAATATTTAATTTAAAATATGGAAATTGAACCTACACACCGCAGTTTTGATTGGTCAATAGTAATATTAGCTCTATAAAATGATATATGAAAATATAAACATTAAAATATATTAAATATAACATAAGTATATTATGTTATACTTATTACATGATGAATAATTAGAGAAACTAAGCTATGTGTGATACTATTTTTGAATTAAAAGCTCTTTCCATAGTATATGTTTAAAGTTTAAACTTAATCTACTGATTCAATTTTGATGTTTTTTTTTTTTTATATAGACTAGATTTTGGCTACTTCTAGTCGAATAAACGTGAGTGAGTAAAAATATGACAGTTCTGCATTTTTGCTATTACGAATCAGGTCACTAATGATATAGTCATATAAAACATTAATTTAACTTACATCTGCTGCAATATCTCCTTCCTTTATAACATTTGGAAGATCACTTTCTATTACATTAGTTAAGAGAGCCACTAAAAGGTATAAGACTAATAACAATATCAAATATGGACTGGGCACCTGAAAATTTTGATTTGTTGTTTTATATCAAATGCTCTATGCTCTTATATTAAATGTAGGTGAAATGAAAACATGCTTAGATATGATGATGATGATTTTAGTACACTTTCGCCTGCACTCATAGTCACTTAATGAACTATTAAGTCGTTCTTTAGTATAATATGGAGATTCTCAACTTAATGGTTCATTAAGTGACTCTGATTGAGGCGGATAGTCCTTAATATTTAATAATTGGGTAAATGAAACAGAATGAAGCCATGCACTATGTACAATATTAATCTGACATATTTTTATAAATCCAAGCAAGTATATAATTAATAGATTAAATAAGAATGCCATAGAACATATAATATACATATTATTCAAGCAAAAAAATGAATGTTAGCATTACTAAATTAAACAGATATTAACCCTTTGTGAAGATTTTTCATCATGATCATTATCCCCAATAGTGGGTGGCCCTGAATATGGTTTTTTGCTCTTCTGCAAGTATATGAAAGAGTTGTTAGATTTAACAGGAATGTCTTATTGAACTTGTACTTGTGCTAAAGTTTGTAGTGTGTATGTGTATTTGTTACACCTTAAAGTTGTATTTGTTGGTCTGATTATAATGATATTTAGTCATGATCATCAGCCCTTTTTAACGTCCCACTGCTGGGCACGGGCCACCCTCAGTACGAGGGAGGGGGATCAGGCCATAGTCCACCGCGCCGAAATGCAGGTTTCCTCAGGATATTTTCCTTCACCGTAAGACAAGTGGTAATCATGATAGGAATGATTCGAACATGAAAATATCAGAGGTGCGAAACCCGGATTTGAACCCGCATCACTCGGTTATACAAGCGACGCCTTACCGCTGGGCTACCACTGTCTATATTTAGTATGGAAATAAAAATATAAATAGGCCTTTAATAAGTAATTTTGAATAATCAATTTAAATTTAAATACATATCGATGTAGTTAATTTGAGAGGAATCTATCATTTTTGGACAGTTCTCATTTAGACTCAGAGAGACTATGAACTGGAGTAACATAGACTACTGGCCATTAGGGGTGACCCTGAAGGAAGCAAAAGTGAGCCAATTGTAATACCAATTATTTTACTAAAATTATATTTTGCACTTTTGTAATAATCACAAAAAGAATATTATAATTATATATTAATCAATATATTTCACATAAATTAGTGCAAAATATAAGATGTCATATTTATTATTAATTATAATAGTTTTAGTTTTAAGTGTTATGAAACTATACTGAAAATAAATTGGTAAACTTTAATCTTAGTTTTATGGTAGGTATTTCAAACCTGGACACAATATAGTGTTTATTGTTTATTTTAAACTTAAGTATTTGAAGGAAAAAACTAATATTTAACTTTATGATTTATTACTCACATTAATGATACTTATGCAGAAACATACCTTAAAATGTAAAGTATATATGTGAAGAAAAACATGTTTTTTCCTTAAAGCTAACTCTTAAAAGGTATACATTTTAAGGAAATATTCATAATTTATAAAGTAATATTCAATAATATTAATATCCGGATATAATTAAGTATTGTCCTTAAATATATATCACACAAACAAGGTAAAGGCTAAAAAAAATTTATTTTCAAAAAGAGATAAATCACCTTAACAAATTATTATAAAGGTGAACAGTGGAGTGTCTGGGGGTTTTGACCTCAGACTTTTGTTACAGTGAATGAATTTAAAAGGTCGAGGGGGAGTTTTCTTTTTATACTATAAAGTGTAGTTTACCCAAAAAATTTTTGTGCTTTTCATTTTTATATTATTTAAACAAAAAAAATATAAAATTAATACTTAAGCATGTTGTTTTATTTTAAACTAGCGGTGCCCGCGGCTTAGCTCGCGCTAAGAGTGAATAAAATAAACATTTTTGCTTATATACTGTTACTTATAATGTACCAAGGACTGATTCCCCATTTAAAGTACTGGCCCTCTTAATTTGTATTGCAGAGCATTATTTCAGTGTCACGCAAAATATTTCAATAGAATTAAATTTCCCATACAAACTTAGCCACCCCCTTTAACCCCCAATGGGGGTGAATTTCGAAAAACCCTGAAATACGTGTTTCATCATTTGTACTAAAAAGCATTAATTCAAAGTTTCATGCAAAAATGTGCAATAAAAATATTTTTCTCATACAAACTTTGCCACCCCTTTTAACCCTTTTAGGGGTTGAATTTCCAAAAAATAATATGCCTATTTCCTTCTCATGAATGCAAACTATCTACATACCAAATTTCAGCAAAATCGGTTGGGTGGTTTAGGCGTGAAAACGTAACAGACAGACAGACAGACAGACAGACAGACAGACAGAGTTACTTTCGCATTTATAATATTAGTATGGATATTTTTCTTTCGTATCTATACGATCAATAACACCTAAATAGACATAAAATAATATTGCTTTAAAAGTTGGAGCGTATGAAGAGTCATAACGACCTTGGACAAGTAGTAGAACGCGGAGAGAAATGGAAATATGCAGTTGAAAATAGCTCAAGATAATTTTAGTCATTGTTGAATAATACAAATAAAAGCCGCTTGATACAAATGTTAAGAATTAAATTAGCTGGACTTCGCTTGCGTTAGCTTTGGTTTACACACGTGTTTGTATTTTGTGCGTGATTATTTAAATATTTCGGGAATACCGTTGTAATTTTGTTAAATAAGATATTACTAACTTGGTGTTGGGTATTGGTAAGTATTGTGTGTTGTTTTTGTCTTTGTATATAGAGTTGTGTTTGTAAAATGGATCCCGATCCTCCGCCTGATCCACCCGATCCTGGTGGATCGAAGGTACTTGTGAATTCATCGAGAAAGCGTCAAAGTGACGAAGTTTTAACTGACCAAACTAAAAAAACAATAGTTGACCCAACGTCAGCTACACCTTCAATCCAACATGTATATGTGCACCCATCCCTCTCCGGACCTAAATTCTATTCAGAGAAGGATAACGGACCTTTCATTGTTTATGTCTCTCGTGAGACTCCAGACCCTGCGGCAGGTACTACCATCCGGGCGATAAAATTCGGCCAATTTCTGTACCATAATAAAATTCAGAATATTGTTAATGATGGCGTTAAAAATGTAGGACGTAATAAAATTGAAATCCAATTCTCGTCAGCTGTAGCAGCCAACAACTTTTTATCGAACCCTATTTTAAAATTATCCAAATTCGTCGCAAGCATTCCAACCTTTAATGTCACCCGGATGGGCCTAGTGAAAGGAGTCCCCGTGGACTCGGCAATGGAAGAGTTTGTATCCTCTCTTGAATTACCTTCCTGTTGTGGTCAGGTGTTGAAGGCAAGACGATTAAATCGCAAGACTGTGAGTGAAGGCAATGTTACCTGGGTTCCTACTCAATCAGTTGTTTTAACTTTCCGTGGTCAAGTACTGCCACCAAAAGTATTCTCCTACCACACCTCCCTTCCTGTATTGACCTATAATCTCCCAACAATTCAATGTATGAATTGCTGTCGTTTTGGCCACATCAAAAGTCAATGTAGGTCTAAGCCAAGATGTTACAGGTGTTCCCAACCACATACTGGGGATGCGTGTGATGTGTTAAAAGAAAATTCTACTTGTCTTTACTGCTCCGCAAATCACTTTGCAACTAATAAAGACTGCCCTGAGTTTGTCAGGCAGCAAAACATAAAATCTCTTATGTCACAGGATAATATTTCATATATGGAAGCATCCTCCAGATTTCCTCCAGTTAGACGATCCTATGCCGATATGGCAAAAGAATTGTTCTCCCCTTCCCCTACATCTTTCTCTCAACCTATCCCTAGTAAATCCCAGAATCCTACTAAAAAGTCATATACCAAAACAGTTGTCCGCTCTCCTCGTCCCCGAGCTCCCCTTGCCAAGGGTTTTGATAGACAAGCTCACCAAGCTATTATTAGCAATTGTCCCTCTTCTTTGCCTAATGGCTGTGCCTTAGGTATTAATAATGAAGCTCCTTACGACTTTTCTAAGTCTAACCTTTTATTAAGCTTAACTGAAACCCTAATCTCAATTATATCCGCTGGTGATGAAATTCCTTTACCGTCCAACGTTGCCCAAAATTTCCTTTACATTTTTAAAATCCTAAAAAATGGCCCCACTCAACTTTCTTCAGTGGAATAGTAAAAGTGTACGTTCTAAAAAACATGAACTGCTCTCTATTATTGCCCTACATGAGCCTGTCATTATTGCCATCTCTGAAACTTGGTTAATTCCAGGATCCGGTTTTAGGTTCTCTGGTTTTGCCTGTTTGAGGGATGACAGAAGTGACGGGTATGGGGGTAGTGCCATTCTTATTAGGCACTCCACTCCATATTCTCTAATCCCTCTTCCTTCTTATAGTTCACAGTTTAATGCTGTGGCTGTAAGAGCTTTTAATATTTCATTCCTTTCGCTCTATATTCCTAATCCTTCTTCTTCTGTCTTCCTTGAGCTACAGTCTATCATTTCTTCCCTTCCAAGTCCTGTATTAGTTATGGGTGATTTTAACACTCACCACACTCTGTGGGGGTGTTATTTTTGCGATAGATTCTCGCCTTTATTGGTGGACATGATAGATGACCTCAATCTGTGTATCCTGAATGATGGTTCACCAACCCGTAGAGTATATCCTACCCAAAATCCTAAAACTGCAGTTGACTTATCCCTAGCTTCCCCATCTATATCTTCCTTGATTACCTGGAATACTCTATCTTCCTCCTATGGTAGTGACCACTTCCCCATCCTTCTTTCTTTAAATAACGGACACCCTTCCTCCTCCCCTCCTTCCAATCCCTTGCTTCCATATAATTTAAAAAGAGCTAATTGGTTTGACTATGCTTGCGCAGTTGATAGCATGATGGACTCCCTTCCTGACTCTGTGAGTGATGAGAATGTCATGGTGTGCTACGATCGATTCCTTGCAGCAATTTTCTTAAACGCTGACCTTTGTATCCCTAAGAAACACCCTTCACAAAATCAGATGCCTTCTAATCCCTGGTGGGATCAAGAATGCAGCGATTTGGTTAATAGGCGTAAACTTGCCGAATTAGCATATGCAGCATGTATGACAGTGGACAATTTTCTTGAATATCAACGCAGTAACGCAAAATTTCGGAGATTTATAGAAAGAAAAAACTTGGTTGGATCAAATTCTGTGAGTCCCTTGAACCTCGATCCCCGTCTTCTCTTGTTTGGAGACAAGTTAAAAAATTTCGTCGGGCCCTTGATGCTGTCCCCCATCATGGCTCCAACAATCCATCAGAATGGCTTAATGATTTTGCTGACAAGTTATCCCCTCTATTTGTTCCCTCGCACACTTTACTTTATACTCCTGCCCCGATCTGTTCATTGGATGATATGGATGCCCCTTTCACTTTGGAAGAACTCGAAAGCTTAACGGGTTTAAAGGATACCACTCCAGGCGAAGATGGTATACCATACTCTTTTATCGGGAAATTGCACGAGAAAGCTAAAGTTTATTTTCTCAAACTCATTAATGAAATATTTAAATCGGGCATTACACCAGCAGCCTGGAAATCCCAGATCATCATCCCAATCCTAAAACCCGGTAAAAATCCCTCTGACTCGAACTCCTACAGACCTATCGCGTTATCATCAACATTAGCTAGTTACTGAACGGATTCTGAAAAACCGACTGGAATGGTTAGTGGAAAGCAGAAATATCTTAGCTCCCTCTCAGTTTGGCTTTAGAAAGGGTCTAGGTACGGTAGATAGTCTCAGCATTCTAACAACAGACATTCGACTAGCCTATGCAAAAGGAGAGTATTTAGTGGGTGTCTTTCTTGATATTGCTTCTGCATATGACAATGTTCATCTTCCGTTACTCAGGCAGAAAATGCAACAGCTGAGTTTACCGCCGAGGTTGACACATTTCATATGTAATCTGCTGACCGGTAGAACTATTTCTGTAAGACACAGATTACTTACTCTTCCGCCCAGGCTTGTCTGGAAAGGCTTGCCTCAAGGCTCGGTCCTCAGCCCTTTGCTATACATACATATATTCACACATGACCTCGAACTGTCTGTTAGCAGTTTTTGCAACATTCTTCAATATGCTGATGACATCGTTCTCTACTGCAGCTCAAAGTCAGTGGAGGATATTAGTTTTCGTTTGAACTCTGCTTTGCACTATCTAGGCCAGTGGCTCTCTGAACACGGCTTGTCTCTATCGGTGTCCAAATGTCACGCTGTTGTTTTTACGAAAAAAAGAAATGTTCCAAATTTTGATCTTCGTTATGAGGATCAAATTATCAAACTGACTGATAACATAAAATTTTTAGGTGTAATAATCGATAAACGATTGAACGGAATTTTCCACGAAGAGTATATCAGCAGAAAATGTGAAAAAGACATCAATGCTCTTCGAGCGGTGTCTGGAGTGTGGTGGGGTGCACACCCTTATACTCAAAAGCTACTGTACAATTCTGTAATACGTAGTCACATAGACTACGCCATGTTTGTTCTAGACCCCTTCAACAAAACTCCTTCTGAGAAGCTGAATAAAATACAATATAAATGCCTTAGAGTAATATTAGGTGCTATGAGATCCTCTCCTACTAATGCCATGCAGGTTGAATGTGTGGACCCTCCGTTCTATATCCGCCGCCAGTACCTATCCGATCGATTTGTTAGCAAGGCATTACAGCTGTCTTCTCATCCCCTATGGCCCAGGCTTCGCCAGTTGGCTGAACTAAGCCCTGCGAACAAGCCATTATCCTTTTTACTAGATAGCTTCCTAAAACTTACTAAACTACCACATCCCTTGTCTTGTTTCCCCTCTAATCCTATCTTCTGCACTCCCTACAATGCCCTAGTTATGTCTCCTTTTATAATTACAGAAATTGGTCTGACTAAGGGAGCGCCTGACACCAACACAAAATTCACATCAATAATTCGTCAAAATTGGTCGGATCACCTCCTCATCTTTACCGATGCTTCGAAGCTATCCAAAGATGGCTGTGTTGGTGCAGCTTGCTGGATTCCAAAATTCAAAATTATACTACAATTTAAGTGTCCTCCCCTGTCATCGGTGTTTACAGGCGAGGCTGTTGCTTTGTTAGAAGCAATCTTGTTTACCCTGTCTCACAATTTTAAACAAACAGTCATTTTTACCGACTCTTTAAGTTGTTTATTAGCTATTAAGGAAAACCCCTTTCGTAGTAGATTAAGATATTCCATAACTTTGAAGATTCGCGAAGCTTTGTGTTCATGCTACCAAAAGGGTTTAGCTGTCTCACTAGTTTGGATTCCAAGTCATTCCGGGATTCCGGGAAACGAAACGGCTGACTCTTGTGCCAAAGCTGCCGTGCAGTGCGGGTCACTGGAGTATTTTTCTAATTCAGCCCAGGATCTATTATGTATTGCAAAATCTCGCTTAAATAAATCGTGGGAAACCAACTGGAACTCGTCAAAATCTTTTAAAGGTAAACATTATGCTGCAATACAGCCTGAGATCCCAAAACGCCCTTGGTTTTCCCGCTGCAAACAGGTGGAACGCTGGGTTATTTCTACCATTTGTCGTTTACGTCTAGGACACGCAAGTACTCCTGTACACTTGGCAAAGATCAGGGTCAGGGACCACTCTCTATGTGAATGTGGCCTTGACGAAGGTTCCCTTTCCCATATCCTTTTCAACTGCCCCAAACTTTTGTACCCTGTCTATGACATCCTCCCTTGTAAAGTCCCCCGTCCTATTAATGTTAACTGTTTGTTAATGTTTGTGTTTAGTCCATTATGTAGATTTCTGTGTTCATATATTAGAAATAATAAAATTAAATTATAGATATATTGTACATATATTACTTGTATTTCTAACAATTATTATTATTTTTTATAGTTTTGTATATATTGTGTTGTCTGTCTCTGTTGTAGGTTATGTATGATTTTACAACGAATTGCTCCGCTTCTACATGTAATCAGTCTTAGTGTCTGTTTTTTTTTTCCGTATTCACCGATCAATCTATTATAAATCGTGTATTCTCCATTCTACGCGACATTGGCGAAGTCAACTGTGCCCAACCGGCACGCCTGGAAGCCATTAAAGGAAATAATTGAATTGAATTAAATTAGCTGACAACAAAAATTTTTCATGCCAAGCAGAAAGTGATGCAGACTAATTAATTCTTGATACAGCAATTAATTTAGAAACAAAAAATGTTGTTGTCATGTTTGAAGATATTGACGTCCTCGTTATATTAACAGCATTGGTGAATCAGAATCGTGAAATATATTTTCTAAAACCATTCCGAGGCAAAGTCCGACAGAAAATATTTTCTTCGAAATGTTTGGAAAAATAGTATCCAAAATTTAAAGGACATATAATTTTTTACATGCCCTTACAGGTTGTGATAGGTACGACATCAGCATTCTTTAACACAGGTCAAATTAAGTTTGCGAAAAACTTTGAGAAATATCATGATTTACAACAATTAGCAAAAGTATTTAAAAATTTTAATGAATACGGTAATAATATATTTCAAGCGGGTGCAGCATGTTTTTTGAGTTTATATGGAGCTCCAGCAAAAATTAAAGATTTGAACTCATTGAGGATCAATTTCTTTGTAAAAAAACAGCCAAAAAAACAAGTGTTCTTTTGTCATCATTACCTCCTACAGTTAATGCAGCGTTTGAACACCTAAAAAGAGTATATCTACAAATAAAATTATGGTTGGTATTATGGGTGGTAATGTAGATATTGAAAAAGTGGACATTGAAAATTGGGGCTGGAAGTATTTTAATAACATGCTTATCTCAATAACAATGAATCAATCACCAGCTAAATTATTGCAAATGTTGTTTTGTAGCTGCAAAAAGGGTTGTGGAGCTGCTTGGGGATGTCGAAAGAGTGGCTTAAACTGCAGTGTAACATGTCTACAGTGCAGCGAAAATACTTGTTTTAATACTTCACCAATCATTGAATTAAGTGAAGTTGAAGAAAATACTTAAATAGACAAAAATGTAAATTGCTTAAATAAGCAAATGATTTCTTGATAAATGTTTTTCATTCATTTTCCTTGTTTTATTTCTTTTTCCTAATTACTATATATGAGTATATAAATTAACTTAATTTTTTGTGTAGAAAAACATTCTACAGCCTAATATTATGAGGTATTTTATCATTTAAATTATGAAAATTATTTCTTTTTTTTTTTAATTGAGATCACAATTTTTCAATATGTAAACTTTTTTTGTATATATTATGAACTTTTCCAATTAATATAAATTTGAATTATAAAATTTCATTCACTGTAACGGAAGTCCGATTTCCGGTTTTCATGTTTTTAGCGCCCCAGGCGCTCCACTAGAAATATTATATTATTAGAAATAAATCACAACATTACGTACAATAGCTAGGCAAACTAAAGGTTGAAGGTAGAAAAAAGAGAAAGAATGAATGTAGAGTACTACATTTAAAAATAGCTAATACTAAGTTCATACAAAATAGATCTTATACTTAAGTATGTATATATTTCCAAGGCTTTGAAAGTTTTGTTATATGAAATTTTACTTTATATGACTCTATTTAAAAATATGGTGCTATATTTGGTATTCTTACATAGGTATTTCATTTATTTGGAAGGTGAAGTTTAGAAGTAGTAGTGGTAATAATGTAAAATTAGTTGTATTAATCACTTACACGATCCATCATACAAACAAAGTTTTTAAGTGTGTTACATGTTTATTCTGTTTATGCTGAAATGGCTCAACGGTAGGCTTATTACGTATCTAGCAATCCACCAGCGATAGCGAAAATTGTACAATAATTGCTGTCCAATCGCTAAATCGTATTAAACTTATTGAATTCTTTCATAGTTTTTCATAAATTCGCTTGTTTTTGCATTTATTGATTTGGTAATTGTTTGTATATTGGTTTGTTAAACATATGAAGACTAATATTTTATTAAAAAGAGCTGTTTTTAATTTTAAAATGAAGTGGATGCGAATAAAATGCTTATCTAATTCTTAAATTAATAAAATGTTAGCTTTCTTATGTTTAAAAGACCATTAATAGAATATACAAACAATTACCAAATCAATGAATGCAAATACAAATGAATTTATGAAAAACTACGAAAGAATTCAATAAGTTTAACACGATTTAGCGATTGGACAGCAATTATTGTACAATTTTCGCTATCGCTGGTCGATTGCTAGATACGTAATAAGCCTACGGATTTTTATAAAAGTTAGTACACAGATAGACTGAATTAAACCCATAAGTTACGATTAGACAACAATAACATAGGGAATGGAGACACACCACCAAAAAAGAAGGTTGTTCATGTTCAGTACATATATTATATTACGGTAAGGCTATTCGGACACTAGCGTGACTACAGCGGTAATTTAGCGTGACTATCACAAAGATTATTTTCTTTCGATTTAGATAACATAGGTTCAAAAGGTTAATCTTAAAAATTTTTCTTTCTTTCTAGGTTGGTTAGGTTAGGTTAGGTTAGATATATGACCCCGGGGGAGAGGCTGTCTCCTACCGGGCGCGTCCCCAGGTGGCGGATGGGGGAACGCCACTCGCTCCTGTTGGCAGTCCAGGAGTGGGTGGTAGCGGGGAAACCCGCCGCGGACCAACAGCCGGAGGGCGGCGCGGTGCCTCTAAGGCGCTGCGCCAGAGGGTAGCGCGGTGTCTCTGGCCGACAGACCCCGGTTGGAGGCACTGCGCGGGCCTCCCGTCGGGACTAGCTCGACGGGTAGGCGGCCGGGAGTGGGACTGTCTTTTGGGGGGCGGTCCTGCAACTGGTGAGGTAGGTCGGCAGCCAGCTTGGTCCGGAGCTGGGCCGACGGTAGGGAGACCGCGGGGGGAGTGAGTGCCGGTTCGGTGCCAGCTCGTCCCTATCCTCCGCGGCCTGACGGGGCCGTCACCGTTAGATGACGGTGTGGTGGGCCCACTTCGGTGGGCGTTTGATGTTTAATAGGTGCTGCTCCGGGTACTTCTCTGCTGCTATCAGAGTGGACTTGTGAGCAGCCCTATCGGAGTGGCCTTTAGGCCAACCGCTGGGGCGTCGCGGTTGAATGCTTAATGCGATCCCGTGGCGTCCCCTTAAGGCGGCTTGGAGTAGGGCGCTGGGTTTTAGGGGGTATATCACCGAGTCCCTCACAGTGCCCCCCTGGTTAGCAGGGGGGCCCGTGCGATAAATGCATTTCCCAGCGATAACAAAAAAAAAAAAAAAGGTTAGATATATGACCAAATCGACCAACGATAATTCAATATTAACGCTAATTCTTTAGATAATTTATCTCGAGTGCCAGTCACGCTAAATTACCGCTGTAGTCACGCTAGTGTCCGAATAGCCTTACCCATTATATTAAATAAAAAATAAATAATTATTATACTTACAGATGCCATTACAAAGTCATCTATTTATCCAGTTCTAAATAAACATAATATTATCCTTGAGTACACTTAACAATAAGCAATTAAATATTCTACAGCAAAAAAATGATGTTTTTGTACACTTTAGATCGTAACTTTTATTCTCAATGTACTGAAATTAATTTATGTGAATCTATTAATCGGACATTATACAATATTATCTAAATTCTGTGATAACTAGAGTAAATAACACTTATAAAGTCACTATCCAAAATACTAATGCGGCAGAAATTTAATATAAACCGAGATATAAACACAAAAATAAACGTCATCTGTCAAAATGACATTCCATTGTTGTTGTTGTTGTTTTTAAGATTTATTATTTAGGGAAAGGCAAAGGACTATAGTCCATACAGCCTAGTCTTAATTTGATATTCCAATGGTAAAGTACCTAGGTATAATAACAAACTGGAACTAACCTACAAAATGTCACTTTTGACAACGACAATTAAATTTATAGAACAAATTCGTATAAAAATATTCGTATGAAGTACTCGAGTGCGTCTGGTTAAGATATGGGGGTTAATTATTAACTAAGAAGTGTCAAATTTTCTAATCTAACGATTTAAGCTTATAGGATAGATGTTCTTCGCAGAAACTATTTCATATCATTATCACTCATATTATCAAAACTAGCTGTGCCCGCGACTTCGTTCGCGTGGATGTCGGAACTTAACAATGTATTTTTTAGTGCGAAGCGCTGTTGGAGGATACCGATACAAATCATTTTTTTTTATTTATGCTAGTGCTTCTTAATAAACAACATTGGCTGTGGAACCATCTGGAGCGTACACAAAAAGGTTATTGGGGTTGTTTACGCGGGAAAGAGCTACGTATAGTTGACCATGAGAAAAGCATCCAATACTTACTACATCCAATACTTTGGAAGTCGGTTTTTGTTTTCTGTTAAAAATAATTTATTTTTAAATTTTTAGGGAAAGTAGATACGTATTGTGTTAATGACTATAAAAATTTACCTTCTATTATGAGGTAAACCTTATAGCCTGAAAGTATACAACTATCGGTCCATAATTGCGTATTATATTGAAAAAAATTTCTTTAAACTGCTAACCGTTGAGGAGTTGTACCTTCCATCATCAGTTACGGTACATGACTCAAATATCCATATAGCCTATAAAAGATTCGGCCGAGCATCGTTAATTTGCTCCTAAGAATTGAAGAGTTCCGATACTTTGTCATGGATCCCATCATCAGAACCTTTTTCTTTTTTTTTTTATGGGACAAAGGGGGCAAACGGGCAGGAGGCTCACCTGATGGTAAGTGATCACCTCCGCCCATGGACATCTGCAACACCACAGGGCTTGCAGATGCGTTGCCGGCCTTTCGGGAAAGGGAGGGAGGGAGGGAGGAGGGATAAGGACGGGAGTAGGGATGGGGAGTGGGCCTCCCGGACTCTCACTTACCGGACGAAACGCGACAGCATAGCTGCCACTTCACGCCGGTCTTCTGTGAGAGAGTGGTACTATACGGGGCGTGCCGGCCCATTCGGCTGCTACCCGAAGGTAACAAGCATGGCACTACCACTTGAAACTCTTACCAAACTCTCATCAAACTACCCTTGGAGTATATCCTTTCCATTAAAAAAAGAATCATCGAAATCGGTTGGCGTGATATTGAGTTATTCGTCCATTTGTCGCGCAAATACTTAATGCAAATTTGAGACTTTTATGGTTTTCTCATGGATGCCATTGTCAGAACTGGAAAGTGGAAAATATTAAAAATGGGACAAACGGGAAGCACTACCTTTCAAATAAAAAAAGATCCGAAAAATCGGTTCACCCAGTTCAAAGTTATGAGCTAACAAACATAAAAAAAAAAAAATACAGACGAATTGATAACCTCCTCCTTTTGGAAGTCGGTTGAAAACTCAAAGATAGCCGGCAGACATGGGCGAAGGTCATTCTTTCAAAGAAAATCTTAACACCGCGATTCAGAAAATGACTTCACACGCACAACGCCATCTATCGAACAATACTGCACGCATAATACTTTCTTAGATTTACGCGAATATTCGACATTATAAATGAAACTACCTTTTCGGATTTTGTCGCGGATTTATTTTGATTTTTAGTTCCCGACGTTTCGAATGCTTTACAGCAATCATGGTCACGGGAGAGACTAAGATATTTGACGTCTCATAGGTTTATATACTTGTTACAGACAGTGCCTACCCACAATTTACAAAAATTTTGAAAATGGCATCAGAGTACCTTATAAAATTTTTTAATTCTAAACATTTATATTTAAATTTAAATAATTTAAAATAATTTATAATTATGGAAAAATGCAACTTAGCATAAACAATTTATAGGTAAGAAAATATACATATTATTAGAATAGCAACACTACATAATACTTTTGAATAACTAATATTAAAATAAAAATTATAATAATTATAATAATACTAGCTAAAAATAAGTTAATAATATTGCCATAATTATAAATTATTTTAAATTATTTAAATTTAAATATAAATGTTTAGAATTAAAAAATTTTATAAGGTACTCTGATGCCATTTTCAAAATTTTTGTAAATTGTGGGTAGGCACTGTCTGTAACAAGTATATAAACCTATGAGACGTCAAATATCTTAGTCTCTCCCGTGACCATGATTGCTGTAAAGCATTCGAAACGTCGGGAACTAAAAATCAAAATAAATCCGCGACAAAATCCGAAAAGGTAGTTTCATTTATAATACTGCACGCAGTTGATCTCTAGTTCGAATACTCGTAGATTGCGCTGTTTTAATATTTTACTTCGGAAACACTATTATAATTTTATTAATTTACATTTTTTATAAGGTGTGAACTGATTACTATGAAACAAATAACTTAATGTTACTTCAATTTACGCACATATTGTTGTGTATAAAAGTTACTTGAAGTTGTGAGATCAAATGCACATAGCCCTAATTTTACTTCTGGAATTTCTCTACTTCTTCACTTTAAACTCAAATATCTTTTGATACACTGAACCGATTGCAATGAAACAAAAACTAAATGTTACTTAAAGTTACGTTCAATCGTTGTGTATAAAAGTTATCTACATTGCTTTCGTACATTTTACGTGATGCCCGGATAAATAAACAGACAAACCGACAAACCGACAAACAGACAAAAATTCTAAAAATGCTGGAAATGGGTTCTACTGGTTGTCCTTTAACACCCTGGCTATTTTTTTCTATTTTTTTTTTGATGTACAAAAACGACTTTTCTACAGTTTTATTATATGTATAGATTATATGTATAGATAACAATAAGAATAACTCACGAAATTTAATTTACAATAGCAACTTTTTTTACTAACTAGCTGGAGCTCGGCTTGCGGAAATCGTCAGATTATATATTTTATGAAATTCTGATATCATAAGGGCAACCTTATAATATAATAAATTATTTTTAACAAAAAAACAAAAACCGACTTCCAAACTTAATAAATCTAAACTAAAAAGTAGAAAATAATACTTTTAAGGACTTTGTTAATTTTGGAGTCGGTGCCAGCCAGATTATGTTTACAAATTGATAGATTAATCAAATATGTATCTATTTAGGGTTATTTTGCTTTGGCTGGCACCGACTTCAAAATTAACAAAGTCCTTAAAAGTATTATTTTCTACTTTTTAGTTTAGATTTATTAAGTTTGGAAGTCGGTTTTTGTTTTTTTGTTAAAAATAATTTATTTTTAACTTTTTTGCGAAAAGTAGATACGTATTGTGTTAATGACTATAAAAATTTACCTTCTATTATGAGGTAAACCTAATAGCCTGAAAGTATACAACTATCCGTTCATAATTGCGTATTATATTGAAAGAATTTTCTTTAAACTGCTAACCGTTGAGGAGTTGTACCTTCCATCATCAGTTACGGTACGTGACTCAAATATCCATATAGCCTATAAAAGATTCGGCCGAGCATCGTTAATTTGCTCCTAAGAATTGAAGAGTTCCGATACTTTGTCATGGATCCCATCATCAGAACCTTACCAAACTCTCATCAAACTACCCTTGAAGTATACCCTTTTCATTAAAAAAAGAATCATCGAAATCGGTTGGCGTGATATTGAATTATTCGTCCATTTGTCGCGCAAATACTTAATGCAAATTTAAGACTTTTATGGTTTTCTCATGGATGCCATTATCAGAACTGGAAAATATTAAAATGGGACCACATGGGAAGCACTACCTTTAAAATAAAAAAAGAATCATCAAAATCGATTCACCCAGCTCAAAGTTATGAGCTAACAAACATAAAAAAAAAAAAAAAATACAGACGAATTGATAACCTCCTCCTTTTGGAAGTCGGTTGAAAAAACCAACCACACTCGAGTAAGTCAAGGCATCGTTTTTGTTACCCTCCTCCTGAGGTTAAAAAAGATTTATTTGTAATTCCTCATGGCCATATTTTTTTTGTCAGATTACCTATACCCCTCAAAATATTAGTCAGATTTTTAGTCAATTTGGCTGGGACATCATGATGAACTTTCAGTACGATAATCTGACGCGCCTAAGTAGGTATGTCAAGATGTCGTTTTTTTTTACATTTTTTAGCAATTCGCTGCAAACTTGCGTCACTACCAAATTGTCAGTTTAAGAAATGGAAGCATCAGTAGGGATCAATTACCACACCTCTAAAAATCTGACACGTTCGAATAAATTCATTTTTAAGCTATTGCATAGCTTCTATTGCGGGCCTTGAGCGTGGAGACCGAATCCAGAAATTCTGTAACGAAAATAACCTAACACATTTTGTGCTGATTGCGAAAATGAGTTCCATTTTCAAATCCAAGATGGTGGACATCCGGGTTTTTTTCAATAGATAATAAAAATATTTTGAACAATACTAACTTCTCATTTATTTTTTTTTATTTTTCACCTCTCCTGCATGGCCACCCCCACCTCGCAAATCGACAGATTAATATATATTTCATATCAGAGACATGTAGGAGCATCAAAAATATCAATATCTGATACGCTTGAATATGTCCATGCTATTGCTTTTTTTTACAATTTTGAAAGTCTCTAGACGCTCCCCCACCGCTAAAAGTGGAAATATTTTATAGGAGCATTTATTCTTCCAATCTAATCTACAATATTTTATAGGTTTCCGCGAGTAAATCCATATTTAGGATCATGGGCTCCCCTACCATAGTAAAATTCACAACTGCCGAGTTCTTTTTTGAGCTCTTTATAACTATGGTTATTACTTATTTAATAGGCTATTTTAAAAGTTTTGATTATAATGATTTTTTACTGGTTTGTACTGAATTGTTTTAGGCCCCCTAAGGATACACTCGAGCGGAACAAATTCAAGTCGATAGTCAGTACATTTTATTTTTTTCAGCGAAACCCTAAATTCTATTTTTAATAAAAGTAGCCCTAAAACTTAAAAGTAGTCCTTGTAACATTAGCTATCTGTCAGTGAAAATTCCATCAAAATCGGTCCAGCGGTTTTGATCGATGAATCGATTTTGTTATACATAAATCGAAGAACATGTAGATGTGGCGCCGTAAATCTTACCTGGTTTAGTAAAATCGCCCTTTTTACTCTATTGGATATTGAGAATAAGAAGCACATGTACACGCTTAATATTAAAATATGAATAACATGTGTTTTGAATTAGGTTATCTCTAGCTAGAAAATCAGTCGGGAGTGGATCATTATATTATAATCATCAGCCCTCTTTAACGTCCCACTGCAGGGCACGGGCCTCCCTCAGTACGAGGGGGATCAGGCCATAGTCTAGTCCTTCACCGTAAGACAAGTGGTAATCAGGATAGAAATGATTCGCACATGAAAATATCAGAGGTGCGAGACCCGGATTTGAACCCGCATCACTCGGTTATACAAGCGACGCGTTACCGCTGGACTATATTATAATATACAAATTAAAAAAAGTTAAATGCTTCACGAAAGTAAGCAAAGAGCAACAGCTCATATTTTGATAATTAATTTCATTACACAAATTATTTATCATTCATTTGCTGAGCACGACTGCTTGTACTCCAGTCATGGGTGTTTTTATTTACAATAAAGTTATGTGTAGTGTATCAAATATCAATTATCTGGTATTCGTAACGCAAGTCTCGTAGCTTACCATGGAACTAGATGGTGCTGTGTGAAATAATGTCCGAACATGATATTTAGGTATAATATATTTTATGGATCACTAAAATAAGCGGAGAGCAACACAAGTCGTAGATAACTAATTTCTTGACATATATTATAGGAAAAGACAAATAATAGACTTTAATATTTAGGTACTCAATGTTTTATTTATTATGCTCACAATCTAAGAAGTGTATAGTTTTACCTACAGAATAAATTAATCATCTGGTAATCTCTATCAAAGATTAGTATAACATCACCCTTTGTTCTCTTTATATTAAAAAAATAATATAAAAAGTTAAAAATTGTATCACTTATTAAAAAAAGCACTGTAATGTTTATGTTTTTATAATAAAAATGAAATCTCATTGGGTCATTTGTTACAGATTAAAAATATTATTGTTTATGATTATTAAAAGGGTTTTGGTTTTGTGCATTAGCAATAAGTCCTTATTCTATCTAAAATATGCTTATTATTAGCTTGCAGGTAAATATATGGTTAGATCTAAGTTTATACATTTTATTTACACAAAGTTATATACAAAACTAACAGATCTTTAAAATAAATGCCTACAATACCTATATCAAGTAATTTAACTAGTGGTAATCACATAAAATCATTAAAGTAAAGAAAGCAATTAAATAGGAAAATAAGTAACAATTGTTACAAAAAATATTAAGTGCCATATAAACTAGCTATACATAACCAATCAGCTCAAATATTAGATACTTTTGGGTAAAATACAAAAAAAAACTGGCAACACCTTATTCTATATATTACACTTTGCACTGACCCATAACCGTAATCACTTCTCACTTTCCGTTTCTAAAGTAAAAACCATTTAAAAGACAACTTATTTAAACCACTTAGCTGTTAATTTAAAGTGATTTTAATATTATTTATTATATTACAAATTTCATTCAGGCTTTAGTTTAATACTCGATAATAAGTACTTTAAAAATACTTAGCATATTTATCATAAGGCGATATTGAATTAATAAAATCACATATCACTTGTTTTATTTAATAATTGTTTCTATTAAAAAGGTTTTATTATCTATAGTCTGAAATGTCAATGTCAATCACTGTTAAAATGGCGGCAAACTGTCACTTTAATTTGATATATAATAATACCTACTATTAGTGTTTATTTTTGATATATGTATTGAAATAGTCTTTCCCTGTGTGGAGGGTGCTATAGATGGCACTAGGGAGAGGGAGGGAGGCTATCGTCACTCTCTAGGTAAGTGACATAGTTGTCCTCCCCGTGAGGTCTCGGCGGCGGGAGTGAAGGGATATCGTAGCCGTGCATCTGAAAGTTATAAGTTACATTATTTTAATACATTTTTCTACACTTTGGAAAAAATCATTACTTTCGTTGTATAAATATAAGTTATTTGTAATAGTAATATTTTATGTTGGCAACATTCTGTGGAAATTAGAAGTTGGAAGTATCAAAAAAAATATTTGGAATGACATATTTTCATAACTTGACATAACGCTTAGATATTATGTCATTTTTAGTGAAGTTATACGACGTTGTATGTTTGTACGTTGACCCATAACATCAATAATGAAGATCATTATACCAAATTTCATCAAAATCTGTCTATTGGTATTCTCGTGAGGCGGTCATAGACAAATAGATAGACTATAGATTCGGCCTCTGTATCGATAATAATAACTATTTCAATAGGATTATCGAAAAAAAAATTTTTTCATTTAAATTAGACTCTATTTCAATTTTATTATAAGTATAGATAATAGCAAGTTACCAGTTTATAATAGTCGGATATAACCTACCTGATTGACGAGCTGTTGGAAAGCAGCGCTGTGCTGCGGGGCGCGGTCCAAATCCGCGTGTAAGGCGAAGTCGGACAGGGCTTTCCAAGGCGGCTGGTAGGCGGTCACCTCGAGCGCCAGCGACCCCGCCTCGTGGCGCACCGGCGACCCCGCCACTAGCGGCACGCCCATGGACATGTAGCCCAGGCGCCGGCCTTCCTGCACCATACCCTACAGTTGCTTCACGTTGTCGTTTGTGTGTTTGTATGTTTGTACGTAAGATCTACGTACTAACATACTCATACATAGTGCAGTGCTACGGTGAAAATTGAAAAGATAATGCGGCATTTTTAGTCATCTAATCAGGGACGGACTGCAAATTTGGGGGGCCCCGGCCCACGGGGTTACATTTCTTGATGGCCTCAACTGATTTTCATTTTTTCTTTATAAAATTTATAATTACGAAAAATAATAGACAAATTAATGTAACGACTAAACAATTTCAACGGGGAGTCCGTTATACAATATATATCATGGGGTTGCCCCGGGGCTGCAGCCCAAAAAGCCCATATATACCTTGTACTTAGTGCCTTTTAGCTACGGCAATATAATGAGTATTATCTAGGGAGTGGTATTTAAAAAAATTCTGCGTACTATAAAAATCTACAGCATGGCCCTATACACAATACACACATGCATGCAGAAGTAATAATAAATATATCTATATGTAGATAGAATTTGAAAGAGGCCCTTTTTTACCCTACAGTTGCTTCACATAGTATATATGTATTTTTGTATGTTTAAACATACAGACACACATCCATGTATCAATTATAATACTTAGATATATACATTTACGCAAGTACATTAAATACATACTGTTTGCACGTGCGTATTATTGTGAGTATTATAATAAAATACAGGATGTTCATATATCAATAATTGTATCTATTAAAATAAATAAAAATACTCAAGTTTATCTAAACTGACTGAACTTAGTCAAATAAGAATATAAGATAATTAAATAATAAATGTAGCAACATTTAATAAAGATAATCACCTTCTCTTGTTGCATTTGCATCTTCAATTGCATGGTTTTTTTCTTATCCTTACACCGTTTGTTTTGAAACCATACTCTGATGACTCTCGGGCTGAGACCAGTCATTTCCACTAGCTGTTCTTTCATCAACGCGTCTGGACGAGGGTTGGCCGCATAACATGTTCTGGAAAGAAAGTAGTATTGATTTATAATGAAACATGTTCGAAATTCATGTTATTCAAGAAATATAATTTCGAAAAGTGTAAATGAAAACTAAGCGTGTTGACATTTTTTATTAAAAAACGATCGAAGGTAAATTTAAAAATAATAGGCAAAAGTAAATAAAAAAAATTACAAATTGTATTTATTTATGCATTGTATCTTGTTGCAATACTTCGTTAAAATACCTGAGAAATGTTCATAATTATCTTTCCGATGAACCTCAAAGAAAAAATAATTTATGATTACATGTAGATCAGCTATTTTTCTTCGAAATCATTACCTAACTTTGCACCTTTATTTTTTGGCATGGTATCAACAAATCATGTCATAACTTGTTCTGACATTTACTAATAATTTTATTTTCTTATCTTATAATTAGTCACATTACGTAACATGGTCATTGGATTGACGTTTAAAACGTCAGAAACCAAAAATTAAAATAAAACGGGTGAATTAATTAAAAAAAACCTTACCTAAGCGTATGTAACTGCTTTTCGTTTAGGACAGTCCGAACTCTAGTAGGCTTTCCGTCGGCGGCGGCGCCGGGACGAGCTCGACCGCTCTTGTGTGAACCTGACTCACTGCCAGAATCTAAAATTAAAATATTTTACATAATATTACACTCATGTATGTGTGTTTGTTTGTTACTCCTTAACGTCGTAGCTTGTATTTCTTTCACATATATATGTCCAGATATAGCAATTTGGTTCGCCATCATTTTGCTTTATAGGTAACTTTCTGTCACTAATCGGACTATAAAGTTGGGATATGTTGTTAGGACGTTATTACACACAGCGCCATCTAGTTCCGTAGTAAGCTACGAAGGCTTGTGGTACGGATACCAGATAGTTGTTAAATTACATATATATAATTTTAAATACATACATATTATAAATATAAGCACCCATGACTAGAGTACAAACATTCGTGCCCAACAAATGAATGACCTCAGCAGGACTCGAACCCGCGACCGCTGGCACAGCAAGTAGGGTCACTACAAACTGAGCCAAACGTGTGGTCAAGTATATTATATTACAAAAATGCATTTCTTCACCCTGAAATGGCTGGACGGATTTGGATTAAATTTTAATAAAAAAATAGATTATGTTTTGCAGTGGCACCTAGGAAAGCACCTGAAGAAAGTGAGGTTTATCCCCTAGTATACTTATACAAGGGTTTTCGCTTAGGCTTAATCACACCTCTTGGTTATTGCTTTTTTATTTATTCCACTAATGGAAAAAATACCTTAGGTATTACCTACGACTTTTCCTTTTATAACACACGATTTCATACTGTTTTTATTGATAAATATCTGAGATTGATATTATCAGTTCCATGATAAACCGATAATATCGATTATATCGACATTATTCATCATTTCCTTGTCGTCAAGATCGAGACTTTCCTAAAAATAGCACCTTTCTAAATCGATTTCCGTTTGTAAGTCTTGCTAAAAATAACGGCTGGCCTGATTTGGATAATTTTTTAGGTTTTGTTAGAGGTGGTTTGGTTTAAGAATTAAAAAAAAACAGAAAAAATATAAAAAATAACCAACTGGAAAATCAAAAAGTTCAAAACTGTTTCTTTTTAATAGGGATCACTAATCATTAAAAGGTACCTAGTACCTACAATTCCTAATCTACCAGGAAAGAACACGAGCGTGAGTCGCTAATTTAAACCTACCTACATATGAATAAAATGAAGTGCCTGTTTTTAATTTCAAATTAACAGCTTTTCACAAAATATGAAAGTATATACGGAACTAACATCAAAAAAATTAATTTTTAAAATTTTTGTCTGTCTGTCTGTCTGTTCCGGCAATCTCTAAAACGGCTGGACCGATTTATTTTAGAAATTTTATTTACTTTATTTTAAGGGTGAGTCGTTAATAGTAAATATGATAGATATATACTTATATAAACATAAGTACCTATTTCATTGATATTTGGTTTTTACAATATGATAAAAAAATCCAAATTATATCAGATAAGAGAATGATTAATACAACATTTGGGATCGATAAATTAATCAACTACCTGAGATGTAAATGCCAACCGATGTTTGTACAGATAATTTGGAACCAAGATGACATTCGCGTAAATGATGTACGAGGAATGAAATAAGTTCTTTTACGAAAAAAGGTACACCGATTTGATTTAAAAGTCAGCTGCATACTATGGCGTAATTTTTTTTTGATTTGTGAGGTATAACTTTTTCTCTCATTTGTCAACTTTCTGTAGATATGCCTATACTTACTAGGTAAGTTTTTTCGCGTAATGATTCTCATACAAAATAAACAGTTATCGATTTTCCAGCAGATTTTTGGGATTCCCTATTTTTCGATGTCAGGGAGACATTTCCAAAAAAAACAAACAAAAAAGTATTTTTGAGAATTATTGAGTTTTAGCGAGACTAAAAAACACATTTTCGAACAATAGAATAAATTTACAAATATATAAATATCATCAAGCTTACACAATGTCCATAGAAGTCCCCACAGAAAGGGGTTAAAGCTAATCGCTTGCATCACACGTAATCCTCAGTTCACACCTAAACTAATCCCTCACTGGACATCAAAGTCACAGTTTATTTTTTAATAACGGACGGTTTATTCACAATATTTCGGACTTAGATACTTGATATTTAGATGATTATCCGACTTTAATTATGTACGCGAAAATATGTGTGTATGTTTTTTTATTTTATAACCGGCTAGACGAATTGCGATGAAATTTAGTATAGGTTACGTCGCTACTTACTAGCAGTAGGTACTTATTATAAAAATCACTTCATAAAAATTTAATTTGACATATTTTACAAGTGTTTTGTTATATTTAATATACACTTTTGTAAATATATTTCTTCTTTTCCTAATAACAACAAATGGTCAATGAATAGCTGTATAGATATTTCTTAAAAATAATAAGTTTAAATAATTATTATGGCAAACTTTCTCCAAAATCAAGGAGAGTGTACGAGCTGGCAACCCCACTGGTCATCGCAATAATCCTACATCACACCTCATCTAATCTCACTACGGATCCCTATTTAGTCATTCTCTATTACGAACGCTCAGAAATGCATAAAGGAATATCTGTTAAGTTAAATTATATATTATGAAACACTAGTCGTAACACTTGACGTGGTTTGCATATCTATTTACATATGATTAAACCTTTTTAATACACTGCCTTATAGTCCTTATTAATATTACTCGAAGTTCCATCTTAAAGACACCTAAAATGATAGAATATCTGCATTCAGCATTCTTGAAACAAATTGTAATCACTTTGTTCTTTCAGAGTTTCGAACCAGCGACCTTCGAGTTTATTGACAAATTCTTGAACATTAAACTATTCTGAAGTAGGTAACTCATTGTAAGTGTCATTTGACTTTCTGAATTTGGTCATTTATTAACGAGTGTTTTTTTTTGTTTAGTGGACTTAACTTTTTTTTCATTTTAATGTTGTCCGTTCTACAGAAGTTCTCCTTCAACTCTCTCTTAGACTTAGGTAGGCCCTTTCTTAGGAACCACACACGTACGCGCCAATGGACTTAACAAATGTACCTAAAATACAATTCCTTGCATAGTTAATTTTAAAACCTAACAATTCCTAACATTAGGGTTTTGAAGGTCAAATTTAGGCCACGCAACATAATTACTAGATAAAAGACACTTGAATTTTCACGCGGCGAATTAAAGGCGGCGGTCGCTTTGTCGGCACTCTTCAAAGGAAGATAACGTACAGTGGACAGAACAGGTAATGATATGAAAAAATGTGATTCGAGTGTCTTGAATGGAATTTATTGGGTCGCCTTTAGTTTGAAACATAAATCTAAGTTTGGTTTTTTGTAATTTGTACTATAGAACAATTATTTTGATTTTGTTTAATAAGAATAACTTGAAAAGCAGTGTCAACATTTTAAAAAAACTTGCCAAATCTTTGAATTTAATGATTAATTTTGAGCTAAACTATATTCAGCTTTTTTTAATATCCCACTTGCTTAAAGGGAGGCACAGACCTCCCTTTAACGCAAGGGGTCAGTCCACCACCATAGCCAAAAGCGGGTTGGTGGACTCGTGCATGTCATTCGAAAACTTGCCAGATTATCTCAGACATTGAGGTCTCCTTACGATGTTTTTCGTCACTGTAGGACAAGCAGTAATCACTAATCATACTGGAAAAGATTGGCACATGAAATTATCAGAGGTGCGAGATTCGGGATTTGAATCGACTACACGATGTCCCAAGTGTTACCACTGGGCTACCACTTGTCTTTATAGATTGCAAAAATTTTATTATATTACAAAATATAATAATTATAACATAAAAATGTGTAGACATGCACCTGAGCAAAGCAAGGTAGTTTCCACAATAAAACCTCTTTAATACAGTAGGTAAGTTATACTATGTATTATATTTTATAAAACACATTGCGCCAACTGTACGCGAAATCGAAGCTCAATCAGTGCGATAATAACTCAGATTTGATATGGATATTCCTCATTACGCTTGTTCAGATAAAAACGGACACTCGATATTGATAGCGAAGGGTTAACTACGGTGTAATATGAAACTTGATTTTTGTTTTATTTACAACTAATGATTCACCCTGGAATCGATTGAGTTTGTCCGTACGTATTATTTAATAAAAAATAAAAATTGTCCAAGTCACGCCTTATGACATTAGCTCTACCAGTAAAAGTCCCATCAAATTCTTTCTAGTCGTTTTTAAGATTAGCTAGGACAAACAAACAAACATTACCAAACTTTTAATTGCTTTTTATATAAGTACCTACCGTATTTAATTCCATAAGCATTTAGTAAAAAGACGTTATGTTGATGTTACAAACAGACGTTTAAAATTTATTTATATGTAGATATTTACAGTAACATTATAGACATCGGCGAGTCTGATAGGCGATAGTTATTTAGTTTATTCTACCTGCAGGTGGAACCTTGCATAAAATATTATGTTGTTTTGATCATTCTTTTTCTTTTACAGAGGGAATAGGTCTGTCTGCATTCAGCCTTTTTTAACATCCCACTGCTGGGCACGGACCTCCCTTCAATCAGATGGGGATCAAGCCGTAGTCCATCACGCTGGCCTAGTGCGGGTTGGCGGGCTTCACATGTCTTTAGAAAATTTGCTAGGATCCCTCAGACATGCAGGTTTCCTCACGATGTTTTCCTTCATTCAGGTATGCTCTCTTGCTTTAAATGGCTCTAGTGATTTCCATCTATTATCTATCCATATCCAATGTTGAAGTCTTTGAGAAGAAAAGGCTTCAAAAATGATGAAGCAGTACAGGATTTTTAGGAGCTAAGGATAAACAATTTTTTAAAGAAAAGAATTTAGAACTTTAAAAAAATACATTTCAAGTTATATTATGCTAAGAGGCGTCTATATCGAAAAATAAAATAAGTAATAACATTTAATAACAGTTACTGGCATCATACTTATTCTCAATTTTTATTAAATTTATCTACACTGAATTTAGCTGCAATACTGTACTATACTGTAAGCTGTTACGGAGTGAAGAAGCAACAAACTTCACTCACAATTTATTAGACAAGTATAATATAAGCGATAATTAAGAGCTTATTTATGTTGAAATAAAACGATAGACTTTCTTCGTAAAAATGTATCGTGCTAAATGATAGTTAGCTATGATCAAAGTCAAAATGTCAAATAAAAATGTCAAACAGACGCTTTTAAATTACGAGTAAAGTAAAATATACGTTATGTTCCAAGAAACACAATCCCGTGGGATATTGCCATATTTGATTGAACATTACTGTGTCTGGTACATAGATGGCGCTACCCAAAAACGTTAAAACACTCGATACCGACCGACCGTAACTCTCGATAGTCGATGAGAACAAAATTATTCTTCAATAAAAATCCTTTGCAGGATTCACTTTTCTGTAAACTAATTGTAGTGACCCTTACTAAATTGTATGCACTTGCTGAGCGATCGCGGGTTTGGGTCCCGGTGCATTTTGTGTGTTGAGCACGAATATTTACACTCCGGTCATGGGTGGTAATATTTATAATATGCAGGTATTGAAAGTTATAAATATGTAGTGTATCAACTATCTGGTATTATCCGTAACACAAGCCTCGTAGCTTATAGAAATAGATGGTAATGTGTGTTAATGTCTCAATATATTTATTTAGGCAAATCCCTTACCTGACATAGAACCCAGCTCGTGTGGATGATGAGAGTTGTTGTTGCTCAGGGTTGTGTTATTGTTGCTTTCCGCGTTCCCACTACTGCCACTGGTATTTGCTGTCTTAAACATAATAAATAAATGGTTTAAATTATCAGTGCATTACATATATTAGAATAATTGAAGAAATGAATGGATGAAGGTGATATCGCAAAATTATAATTTTGAGGAAATTGAGTTCAGAGTTAATGTTTTTTTTTATGCGACAAAGGGGGCAAACGGGCAGAGGCTCACCTGATGGGAAGTGATCACCTCCGCCCATGGACATTTGCAACACTACAGGGCTTGCAGATGCGTTGCCGGCCTTTTAAGAAAGGGAGGGAGAAAGGAGGGAGAAGGATGGGGGAAGGGATGGAAAGTGGACCGCCCGGACTCTCACTTACCGGACGAAACGCGACAGTGTAGCTGCCACTTGACACTTCACGCCGGTCTCCTGTGAGAGAGTGGTACTATACGGGGCGTGCCGGCCCATTCGGCTGCTACCCGAAGGTAACAAGCATGGCACTATCACTTTAAACTTGTACTTACTAAGTGCAAGTATAAAATAGTTGTGAAGTGGCGTGAACTGAACTAAGTATAATAATGCTCATGCCATATAATATGGCGGTTTTAAAAACGGCGGTTTTCATAAACTGTTTATACACCCACATCTATGAATGAAACAGCGAAAATTCGCTAATTAATTCATATTCCTTCATCCTTTCACGTTTTCAATTATGGAAATTAAAAAAAATAAAGAAATAAAGGAATAATTTTAGAAATCATTTCATACTTACTTTTTCTAATACGTCATGATCTTCTCTACAATATAAAGCACCACCTTCTCTTAACGCGAATTCGTCACCTATAATAAAAAAATAAGTGTAGATTAAAAAGAACGTTTTCAAAATACCTTAAATATTATTTAGAAAAATAAATCATTTTGCTACTGAGTTTCTTTACAGCCCCTCTAGACAAATGGCAAACGCTCCGTACCGATTCTATTTCGATAAACGCTAACGCCTAAGGAGGACCATCTCGTGTACGAAAAAGTGTCCGTAAAAACGTGTCCAGTAAGAGTGGCGCTGCAGTAGCAGTCGATAAATTTTAAAGAAAGCGCCAAACGTAATTAGAAAAAAATTACGCTTTCTCTCTGCAGTATTTTGTTTATATTTACTAAAACATTTTTTAGACTACGTAAATAGTTAGTAATAGTAATAGGTTTTGTATACTAGCATTTTACTAACTACTTGAGTCATTAAAAAATTTAAATATTTGAACTCAGCAAACTTCACTCCATTTATAACAGCTATGTTCATATTGAAACTATTCGAACGCCAGCGCTATTCTGGTAGGTAATGAAAACTTTATTTTCAGTATACAGCTGGACACTTTTTCAACTTTCCCCCCATATGAGATGGTTCTCCTTATCTCTACCCATAGTTGAATCTAATCACTAGTCGTAAGCTTATGTCAATCCCATACATTGATTATTCTATTCTACTAGCGTTTTGCCACTTGTCTAGAGGCCCAGTTTACTTACCAGGAATTAATTGTCGTGCGCAAGCGCAACACCTAAAACAGTCGATATGGTAGATCTTCGTCTTCGCCCGCATAACGAAGTCGTTTTTACTAAAGGAAGCGCCGCATTTGTCGCATTTTGTACCAAATAACCTGTGCACAAACGAATTAACTTAATTATTATCTATGAAATAGATTTTACTCTGTATATATAGACTTATTTGTTATACAAATCACCGTATTATGTAATATAGACTCTCCCTCGCTTCACTCGGGTTCGTATTTACGTGCATTTTCATAGTTAGTACCTATAGAATATTCAACAGGCTATATTCCTTTATTGAGATTTATAGCATAACTGCTCCACTACTATTTAATGCAAAAAATAGATAAACAGTTCCTGAGATTAGCGCAGCACAAACAAACTAACATACAAAGTCTGTCTCTTTATAATATTAGTAACAAAATACATTTAATATCTATAATATTATTACAGTTTTTCCGTCTTGCAATTAGTGAAAAAGCTAAAAGTTTTCAGGTAGAGTTTGCGTCTAGGAATTACACCGCTTTTGCACGAGGTATTCTTTCGCGTAAGTCGTAACTCATGCACTGTATTGTCTATTTACTGTGTGTGCAAATTATAAAAAAATAATTGAAAATATTCATAAATTAGCCTATTTCGATTTATTACGTTGTTGAAAGAAACATAATTTTCACACATTTCAGTTAAAAATTAATTGTTTTTTTTTTAACTTCTAACTAATTATTACTATGAGCGCAGTGTTGATCCTGAACACATTATTATTTATTAATTTTGTCATTTATTTGCCTATTTATTACTAAAATAATTAAATAAAACTATCATTACGCATCAAACGAATAGCAAAATGTTATTTTAAAGTAAAAGTATTTATGAAACATCAATACCTAAACGAACAGACGGTATATTGTACAGCCACCCTCCTGCCTATGTACATATAAATGTATAGGCGATGCTTTTAGTGAGATTGCGAGGGTGGTTCTAAGTGCCGGTCAATACTCCGAAATACGTTTACGGTTTCCCGCTTTTCACGTAACGGTCTGCATGGGACCGTGAACTGTTTGAATTTTTACCTTTTTAAAAGGTTTTAAGTTATCTGTGTTGTTTATGGTTTGTTTTTTTTTTAGTTTAATTTGTTGTATTTATTAAAAATTTAGTTTGTATGTTTTTTATGATTTCTTTGAAATAAATATATGTGTGGAACAACTTTTACGATAGCGTACTTACAAGTCGATTTCTTACTATCTATGGAATTTCCCGGAAAAAATAACATATTTTTTTATCTGGTAGGCATATCTTATATCTTTAAACGAGCAATTCTTGTATATATATATATATATATATATATATATATATATATATATATATATATATATATATATATATATATATATATATATATATATATATATAATCTGAATCTCGGAAACGGCTCCAACGATTTTCATAAAATTTAGCGTACAGGGGATTTCGGGGGCGATAAATCGATCTAGCTAGGAATCATTTTCAGAAAATGTTGTTTTATTCGTGTTCTCAATAATCAACTTTATCGATAATCAACTTAAACATAACCTTATTTTTTTTATTGAAAGAAAATAACAAAAAAGTGGCGTTTGGGTAGTCCAATATTGCCACTTAAACAGAAAAATATAACTCTTCCCGACATCTATTGGCGAATAATAATAACATTTTTCTTAAAAATACCGAGCAAAGCTCGGTCATCCAGGTACTGTATATAATAAACGATCGATAGATATGTACCTATATAAAAGGGGATGATTGTGTAGTGGTTACATATTAAATAGTGAAGTTCTGCACTTGAATTAAGTGTTATATTTATTTTACATCTGCTTTTCTAGAACACTAATTAGTTCAGCGACGGCCTAAGTGAAGGCAGGGCAAAATAATCAGTACTATGTAAAATATTACCATTACGCCATTATTGTGCACATAAGACGGTAAGAAAAATTACTAAATCCACCCCTCTTGAAAAGGGTTAATTTTGGGTAGGGCGTTATAATTTACCACTGCGTTTTAAAGGAAAATTAAATGAAGTTTTGATACAAAGACTACACTAGGTATGTTGTTAATTTAAAAATGGCAACATTTTTAAAAATAAATGTGTGCTAGTTTAATTAAAAGTATTGTAGCTTATATATTTAAATTGTACTGTATAGCTGCACATATTTTTAGTTTACTGTCTTGTTATCATATCATAATTATTTATCAGGACTTAAATATTAACTTTAATAATATTAGTTTACATGCGAGTTTTTTTAAAATTTATTCTTAAGAAAAATAAATAACGACACATCGCTGTTTTCTTTTCTGCCTATTCCTACTTATCATTTACACTTTGCGTGATATCCACATTAATATGCTAATAATAAACTACACAAATATTGATGTACATTCGCATATGTAAACGGTGTCAAGTCGCGAGCGCCACCCAGTTAAACAATCACATCTGGGCCGTTTGACTGACAGAGGAGTGCAGCTGCGAAAACAGACCACACAAATTGTCAGTGGAAAGAAAAATCCTTATGCACTAGTGTTTGTCCTCTGGTTCGCTTGAAGGGAAAGTAAACTTTCTTTAACTTAGCGCTGTCCGTTAATAAGTTACGAATGAATGTATTGTTGAAATCACTACATGTACAATATTATAAAACAAAGTCCTTCACCGCGTCTGTTTGTCTGTTTGTTCGCGATAAACTCAAAAACTACTGCACCGATTTTTATGTTGTTCTCACCAAAAAATAGAGTGGTTCTCGAGAAAGGTTTTAGTATATAAAACTAGCAAAACTCACGGCTTCGCTCGTGCTAAACCCGAGTGGAGCAAGGGCGAGTTCCTCTCTATATATGATCCGTTAAAGATCCTCTATATATGGCCCGATTTTACGTCCCACAGACATATAGACAGACTAGTAGTACTAAAAATCTTTGGTCCCACTTTGTACACAAGCCTTCCTTTTATGCGAGAGGGATTCGGCTATTATGGTCCACCACGCTAGGTACTTAAAAGACATGAGTACCTACATACTACATATATAAATTTTCTCCGGATATTCCGTCAAATTCTTTAAATTAATCAATTAAAAACCAAACCAACAAAAAATTCTGTTTTCTATTATATTTTAAATTTTTAGTTCTAGATGTACCATGCTGGTGCAATTAAAACCTTAATTAATTTGTTTATGATAAATACGTAGGTACATTCCAAATTTTTTCAACTTCCATTTTTTGTAATATAGAATTGCTTCCGCTAATGAGAATGCTCAAACGAATGTTTAGACATGGTAACGCGAGATGTCGAGACGGGCTCGAATTTCGCTAATTGTCCGACAAGAGGGCAGATTTAGGGTTATAATAATATACTGTTCCATTAAATACTTTTATCATATTTTTAGATAGTTGTAGTAGAATATTATCTTTTAAGATTGTATAGTAAAATCGAAAATAGAAAATAAATTCTAGAAAATAATTAGGGCGAGCCAAGCGAATCCTAACACTATCCCACAGCCTGAGCATTTTGCGGTACACTTTACTAAAAAACTATGACGACTATAGATTTGCTCCTTAACATAGTAATTTAACTTCATATCTAGATGTGTTATTTGACAAAAATATAATTTTATAAACATTAACAAAATGAACATTAACAAATTTGTGTTCATTGGATAGAATGTTATTGTATTCCTTAGAAAACCAAAGAGTTAACATCGTTGTAACATTATTAACCGTAAGAAAACTACGCGAGTCCTCACAAAGCTCTGCTTTTCGCTAGTTAATATCCGAATTAATAATACTTAGGTATAGTAAAAGTCAAAAAAGCCTAGTTCTCTTTTTAATTCTTATTATTATTCAATATCAATTAACAAACAATAATCGGCTTACAAAATTATTGTAAAAGATATCGCAATACTCCGGAATTGACTTACTTTCAATCAAAACGACATTTTAATATTTTTTTTTTATTTATTATATACTGTATACAAAATACACATCAACTACAGAATTTAAAATTCTAGCAAAACTGTGCTGTACTCGTTGTCTTTCCTATTTCTAAATTCTAACGCTAAAGATGGTGTTTAGATAACGTGTAAGAAGATACGCGCGTCAGCTCTCAGATTTCGCTAATTGCGGGGTGTGAGGTCGACTTTACGTTAAATATTATGACTTTTGTTTTTTATTTTATTTTCATGTAAAATGTAAAAAGCTTGTTGTATACCTATGTAGATAATATAGTAAAAAAATATTTAATACTCTTTTCTCTCCAAAGCCACCCGTAACTATGGAGCTTATATAAAGCTCCAAACTGAAGGAATGTGCGATCTACGTCAAGTTACGAAGTACTTCTTAAAAAGCTCTTACGAAGGCTGTATAATCAATGATCTTTGCCTTTTTTAATTTAAATATTTCTTGAATTGAATAGTAATAGACTTAGACTAATAATACCTAGACTGATAGTTTCATACATAATTCCGCTCAATATTGAAGTAGCATTAGTATGAATGTGTGCGTAAGTGTCACAATCTAATGGCGTCTGATTTGATTTGTTTACAAATTAATTTTCTGTATAGACGAATGTTTTACTTTAAATTATAAGTTTCCAAATAGTACCTACCTGTAAAATGTGATTTTCTTTTACTTAGTATTATTATGTGACGTGTTATGACACCCTTTCAATGCACAGCAAGTCATTTTTAAATTAATAAAGCGGGAGTTGTACGTATGTAGTTGTGTAACTTGACAATTGACATTGACACGACGGGAAACGTATCTAGCCATATCTCGAAGTCTAGCCACAAAAAGTGGTTACAATTCGCTTGGACCTACACTCCATCTAGGTGTTATATATCTATGGTAATAGATATGTTTCATAAATGAATCCCGAAAACTTATCGTAGTGACAAAGGAAGTTACTTATAAACCGGTATATTTTGTTATTATTATAAAAATGTACAAACCATAATCAAAACAAAAACTATTAATTGAAATGTCCTTCCTTATTTAAAAAGCTTCCGGATTACTTCGTAGATTTTCTGTCCTAATTATAAATAAGTATAACAGGTAAGGATGTAAAGAAATACGATATGTAAACAAACGTATCCGTAAAGGGTTATTCTATTCCTAAATTATTTGTTACTAGCGATTTACCCTCGCTTCGCTCGGGTTCATCCCTAGCTACCCCCTTAAGTGTAAAGTTTTACAAACTAAGAAATGTCTTACTTATTTATATCTAATAAAAAGTCTAAAAAATAAGTTTCAAGCTAGCTTCTAGCTTTAAAAATGACGTAACTTCCATACAAACTTTCATTACCTATTTCAACCCCTTACAGTCCTTTTTCCGCCTTAAAAATTAGTCTATATGTCCTTTCTCAGGCTCCAGATTCTCTGTGTACCGAATTTTATTTAAATCGGTTCAGTAGTTTTGACGTGAAAGCGCGGCAGACAGACAGACAAAGTTACTTTCGCATTTATAATATAAGAATTAGCGTTACAGATAAATATATTTATTTAAAAGATTTAGATTTGATTTATTATCGTACTTTACTAGTTGGTACATAAAATAATTGCGATTATTTTGTTTTATTATTTCTAAAATCAATTAACTAGACCTATTAAAATACCGATTTTAGATAAGATTGCCTAAGAAATTTTATTCACATAGACATTATAAAAAAAAATTAACGTAGTAATAACTTATAATAATTTTGTTAAGTTATTTATGTATTTAAAAATGTCCTTAATTGCGCCTTAATAATAAAAATATTGGAGTATAAAATATCACAGTGATTGTATTATAAAAATAAATAGAGGATTAGATAGAAAAAAACTAATCGATCTTCCGAACGGAAACAGACCATAGACGTATCGGGTTCCCGCCGCCCGCTGTCAAACTGACGTTTGTTTTGGCGCCAAAATACATAACGCCCGTTTGTTTTTCTCGGCACATTCAAAGCGGTAAAGACAATTCGTGTTACAGCCAAATTTAATTTTACTTTAAGCCACTCAATTTTGTGCTCTATTGTCTAACAAATAGAACGACGAACGATGCTTATCTAACGAAGCACAGCTTGTTTGCTAATGTGTAATTCTATATTTTAGCCGCGAGATAGAAGGGTGAAAAGGTAAACAGCCAAGTTATTTTAGTGAATTCATCTTTAGATTTTGTCTGTGTTTAAAAAGTGGCGCCGCGATGCTTGATTGACATGTTATGGATTTTTTTTAAGATGAGATTTATTGTAAACCATAGACTAAATATGGAATGTAAACGGCGTTTATAAATGGAGATGTATTATAAACTGTTAATGTGAGCCAGTCATTCAGTGGTGTTAATTTTATATTTTATTATAGTCTTCATTTCTCTAGTCGTAGTCGTCTATCAATTATTGTAAACGTTTTACGATTTTTTTGGCCCTTGTAGGTAGAAGGTGCGTTGAATTCAAATCAAAATAATAAGATCAGCCATACAATATTTTAGTAGAATACATAGACATAGAATACAGCTATACAATATTTTAGTAGTAGTATGCTACTGGCGTACCTCTACTGTGTCACTATAAATAATATTGGGTAACTTTTAGCAATGGTATTAGTTATTACTTTAAAATATTTATGAATTATAAGTAGAAGTAAAATAATAGGGTAATCATTAGAATCAAATTTAATTTATTCATCTAGGGTTTAACAAGAAACTGTGATTCTTCAAAGCGTGCGATTCTTCAGACATGAGGCATTTTTCCACCCTAGAAAATACCCTATATGTCAGATCACAGATTAGATGATTCCGTGTGTCAGATAGATAATCAACTATCATTATACTAAATTTCATCAAAATCTATCCTGTAATTTCTTCATGATGTGTTTTCAGACAGACAAACAATAATTTTAAAAACTATATATATTCGGCCTCTGTATCGATAATCATGAATATTTCGTTACGATTTTCCAAAAAATGTTTACCGTAGAGATTCGATAAAAAAATATTATAGACGTACGATAATTAATGTATAGATAAGATTGAAGTTAAAATTAAAAATAAAGTTATATTTTAAAAATTTTAAAGTATTATAAATATAAAGAAAGGCTTACAATCTTTTTCAATTCTAGTAATAAAGTTGTAAAATTAAATTGACATTAAATACATAAGCAATTTTTATTTGAATTAAAAGTTAGTGCAATAAGAGGTTACGGTATAATGCGGTTAATACTTATACAGCATTCACGTGTCACATTCGACACAGAGTAAATAAACAGTTTCGTGTATTTGCTTTTGTTGAATGCTAATGTGATTCACGTATTTTAAATCGTAGAAAGTGAAATGAAAGTCCGTGTGTATACCGAGGATGGAGTTCTTGCATAGATTTATTTTGATTATGACAAGGTCTTTTTTTAATTTTTTCACTTTATATCAATTTTTATTAACCCAGTCATCTCTAAAAAAATTTTCGAACAAATGCTTAGTCCGATGGCTGTGTTTTAAAACCTACATGATTACCATTGACCACGACCAGTCTGTCAAGACATATATGTTCAATACGCTATTTATCCTACTACAAATGATGATGATGATGATGATGATGTCCTCCCGACCGATTCCGGCCACGATGGCCAATCTCATTGAGACTAGCCATCTGCGCGGTAGACATTTAGTGCACAAGTGTATGCGCGTGTCTCTGCTCTCGTGCTCGACACGACCAGTGAGAGCTAAGGCGCAGGACAGACGGCTTTACGTGCTGTCCAAGGCACGGGAGTGAAACACCGCCAACTTCCCAACTCCGGGCTGTTATTGAGGCTTACGAAACAGAAAGACTCAATAACTAAACTTGGCCCGACCCGGGACTCGAACCCAGGACCTCCCAATATGCGACCGTACATTCTAGCCAATACACCACCGAGGTACTTAAAACTACTAATAATAATGGAATATATCTCACCTAGTATAATCTCTCTTGCAATAAGTCTTCCCATCTCGAACAAAGCATGTACAGGATTCGTCCAAGAACTGCCTACATTCTTGACATTTTAGGCAAGCGGCATGCCATTCTAAGTCGGGCGCTACTCGGAGTATGTATTGGTCGTGTATTTGACCCCCGCACCCGACACAGAGGGACAAACGTAGTTTTTCTGCAAAGGAAAATATTGTTTTAATTAAAATTATCTATAGATATGGGTAACAGTATGAATTTGCATGCAACTTCGCTTAATTTTTTACCCGACTGCGGTGGGAGGCAGGTTCTGTTTTCAAGTTAATCTATGTAATGTATGTCGGAGACATACATACATGTACAAATATGTATTGCCCTTCGTGAGCTTTATTTTCATCTTTTTAGTTACGCAGTCCGGTTTTTTGTTTTTGTACTTAAGTTATTAATTTTTTACCTATCTCAGAAAAGTATATAGTAGGTAATAGTAGTAGTATAAGTGTACATACACTGGCCTTTTTTAAGTTCACGAGCAGCGGTTAAAAAACGTGTAAATTATATCTACATACATGCATGAATTACTTCATCATGAAAAAAACTAGCTATAATTATATAGGTTAGCGCTGATAAGCTAACGATTTATAAATAAAAAGATTCGCTCATACGAGTATCAAGAAGAAACATTCATTGTTTTTGGGTTTTATAAGAATTTTGACAAGGTGTCTTAGAGAAAATTTTTATAACATTAATACATCTATACATATAAATAAAATTGAAGTGTCTGTTTTTAATTTCAAATTTAACAGCTTTTTACTAAATGCATATGAAAGTATATTCGGTACTAGTATAAAAAAAAACAATTTTAAATTTTTTTGTCTGTCTATCTGTCTGTTTGTTCCGGCTAATGTCTTAAACCGATTTTTACGAGATTTTCACTTGCAGATACCTAATGTTATAAGGCGTAACTTAGGCTACGTTTTAACCGACTTCAAAAAAGAAGGTTATATTTTAGAAATATTATTTATTTTAACTAGCGGAACCCGGGGTTCGCTGACGTTAAACCTAGAGACGAACCCGAGCGAAGTGAGGGTGAGTCGTTAGCAATACAATATACCTAAACAATATGCCTTTATAAAAGACGCTATATGTATTAATTTATAGTTACATCAAGCTTAGAAACAAGTTAAAACTTAAAATACACATAATATATTTTGTTAAATGTTACCATAATGTCGATAAAAGACATTCTCTATTATAAATATCGATTTTGAAACAAACAAACGAGTGATTATTCATAAAATGCAAATAACCATTGATAAAATGTCCAAACATAAACATGGTATACAATTATGAATAATTTATCTGTGCTCAAATCGATATCCGATGGGCGTGGTGAGGCCACACCCACTCGCTCTCTCTCGCTCTACGTGTCTCACATTTCATACCTTTCTTGTAACAAAGTGATGTTTAATAACGGTTTTTGTAATTTTCATAGAAATGCTATCGCATATTCTTTTATAGACTGAATTTTATTATATACTTTTAATATATAGGTATATGGTACCTACTGGGGACATGTTTGTCTAGATACGGGATACTGCAATCAGTACATATTATAAATAAAATTGAAGTGTCGGTTTATAATTTAATATTAACAGCTTTTCCCTAAATGCATATAAAAATATACACGTACCTACTTACATAAAAAAACAATTTTTAAAATTTTTGTCTGTCTGTCTGTTTGTTCCGGCTTATCTCTGAAACGGTTGGATCGATTTTTACGTGACTTTCATTCCCAGATAGCTAATGTTATAAGGAGTAAGTTAGGCTACTTTTAATTTTTATTATAGTTAAAAACCGTTTAATTTATTTTAAGTTATGCCCAGCGAAGCGGGATGGGTCTGCTGGGGCTGCTAGTGAAACTATATAATTATAGTCGCGGTATTAGCTACAAGCGACTTTCTCTGGCTTTGCTCGGATTAATTACTAAAGACCTAACAGTATATTTTACTCCATACGGAAAAATTTGATAAAATCTGAATAGCTTTCTTATTATAAAAAGCTCACTTCATAATCGTCACTATTTTTTTAAGTTCTTTTTTTATTTAGTGTGCATTGTGCTTTCTAGAAACCTTATTTTTCTTTTTTAAATTGACCCCATAGTGTTTGTGTATATTGCTTGATTTTTTAATGAATTTTAGGCTTAGGTTTAAGCTAACATATTTTACTGCTAGATTCAATACTTGGGGTTTTTATCTCTACTTGCTGAATGTCCAGAGAGAGAGAGTTATGGTCAAAAACTAGATATACTGAGAAACAAAGCGAGATTTACGGTTAAAACTCAACTAAAAACGATAGAGTTTCTGATAGAGTTTCGGTTCTCGAGATTTAACAGAGAAAACATGTCACATAAACGCATTTATATAGTGTTTTATACAATAAAATGTGAAACTGTAAATTGTGAAAGGTGCGTGACGGAAAATTTTTTAATCACTCTTTGTTTAACTTGTTATTATTTTTAGCATTTTAATACCAACTTATGAATAAGTGCAATAATGTTCATTGTTTTGGGATTCTTTGGAAGTTAAAAAAACGGCGTTTTTAATTTTTTTTTAATTTTATTATGTTTACTAACTAGATATTAAACTCCCTCGAAAATATGTTGGCTTTGGATGAACTCCGAAATTACTACAACGTTGTTTTTGTATGATTTTGTTTCAACAAGAATAGGATACTCTATATCCCGGTTCTTTTTTAATTAAATAACTAACGGTGTTCATATTTAGAGAGAGAGAGAACCTGAGCAATGGTAACTTTAAGCTACAAACTCTACATATGGTAGAGCAATAAGCATACCTACTAGGTATGCCATCGCAATGCGTGGCCGCGGTATAAATAAATGTTATACTTAAGTACTTATATATACGTTTGTAAGGTATGAAATTCTTTTTTTTTATATTTTTAGCAAAGATTGAATAGCTTTCAGGATGAATTTGAAAAAAATTAAAAAGCTCAATAATGTTCAGGATGAATTTGGAAAAAATTTAAAGCTTAAAGTCAAAAGCTTTTGAAGAGTTCTTCTATAAACGTTCTAGTTATATCTTTAAATCAAATCATGTATCAATGGCGTCTGCCAAGATTTATTTATTAGTAAAGCAAATAAAATAAATATATAATAATATATTGTATATATTATATTTATAGGTGAGTATGTACATCCAAAAAAATTTTTTTATTTTTTTTTATTTATATTGCTCTAGCTAGTCCTTAATAGAAGTAGATCATAATATTGAGGTCCTCTTTTAGGTAAATTAAAAAAAAAGCGATAGTGGGTCGCACTCAAAACTTTCGACTGAAAATCATCATTTTTAAAGCCGGTTAGAGATGACTAAAAACTCCTTTCTTGCAAGGTTAAGGCCATTCAAACAATTAAAAAAAGTTGTGAACTCAAATTCTATATTTTTTATTCTCGCAAAGGACATGTACCATTCAGCATTGAGACGGTTGCTTCCGCATAAATTACTTTACGAGTCTTTATTTATTTACTAATTGCGCCATTATGTTTGATGGATAACGGTTTTTATTGTTTAAAACTGACTTAAAATCTGTGTTTCCGCGATTTTTAATTGGTATTAATTAATATAGAATGGATTTATAGTTTATGACTGTTGCTTATACATTTAAGTGCACCTTTTTAAGTTTAACGGATTTAAGTAGGTTCAATGTTACCAGATTTTTTGGTTAAAACAGTTATTACTAACCGATGACTAAATGTAGTTTTAATAACAAAATGATTGACTTTATCAATATCCTTCAAAATACTCGTACAAGGAAATATTTAGTACGTTTCTTGATTGTACTTGACCAGTAGACTTTCTTCAATCGCGACGTTAACGGAATTTTAAAAAATCCGCTAATTATAGAGTCAAGAAGGAACAGCACTGTTTGTTAATGAGAGTTATAATTTAATCTTTGAGAAATTAATGGCAGAATGAATGTCAACTCTCTCGAATTCTAAGATGGCTACGAATTTTAATTATAAACTTTTATATACGTAACTTTGATCCATATATGATTTAGTTTAAAGGCTGCTTAAGAAAAGATTTTTTAGCATGTTAAAAATTACTTGCTATACTTAACAGTCCGTTAGTGCCTGTTATTACACTTAAAACACAGTATGGTGAGACTGGACCTTAATTAGCGCGATGGCGCTTCAAAAGAGCGAAGTTTTACAAAATACTTTGTGGAACTCAAACTTAGTACTTAGACATTGATTCAAACACAGTATAAATAACTGTCGGTCAAAAAGTGCAATTTATTTTACGAGTCTGTTTCAAAAAAGATATCTAAGTATATGTAGGAAAAGGATGTAGTGTCCCAGTGGAAACACGCTCGCTTGATAAACCGAGTGGTGCGGGTTCAAATCGGGGTCTCGTGACTCTGATATATTTATCTGGGAATCATTTCGAACACGATTACCACTTGTCTTACGGTGAATTAAAATATCGTCAGGAAACTGGCTTGTCTGAGAGTATCTGCCAACTTTTCGAAACATATGTGAAGTCCGCCAACCGCCACTTGTCCAGCTTGGTGGACTATAACCTGATCCCTCTCGTATTAAGGAAGACCGATGCCCAGCAGTGGGACCTTAATTTAGTCGATTGAAAAATTTGACAACTATTACTTTATAAATGAAACTACCTTTTATGATTTTGTCGCGGATTTATTTTGCTTTTTAGTTCCCGACGTTTCAAATGTTTTACAGCAATCATGGTCACGAGAGGGTCAGTCTCGCCATTTATGATGTCGAATATTCGCGTAAACCTAAGAGGGTACTTATTACACAATTTCTTTTTTGTATAGATAAGTAAAATTGTTTTCATTTATATTTTCCTCATATTTTTAATAATAATTATGATCCAATTTAGACCACTACCCACTCAATTAATTCGTCTGTAGGTATTTTTATGGGTCACATGTTAAAAGCGATATCGTTTCTAACTTTAATAAATTGGTTTTTGTGTTTCTTTTTAAAGATTTTTTAAATATAATTAGGCAAGAGTTAATATTTTTTTTACTAATGATAATATTTTGAAAAAATATATATATTTGTGCTTTGATCTTTCACTCACTGATTTACTAATGTATCTAATATTTTTTTTTAGTATTGTCGTTTTTAAACTAAATATTACATAGTAAATACATGATACAAGAAGCTACTACCGAAGCTTTTTGAGAAGCTTTTCTGCTAACAAAGCCGTTGAGACATGGTAAAGGCTTAAAGGCAACATGTAATTAGTTTATGCAAGAGTAAAGTAAAGGCACATCATTAGTTAAGTCAAGATAGATTCATGACATAATTAACATATTATTTAATACAAAAATCAAAACAAACACATAAATTATATATGCATTTTAATTAATTGTTTAATTAAATCTGAACGACTTTGTGACCGCCGCGGCTTAATTATATAATGAAAGATTTTATTACGCTAATTAGATATTTAATGACTTCAATTTTATTGGTTTATGACTCAGTAGCTTTATTTATGACAACATTATTTAAAGCCCATAGTAAAATAGTCAATACTAGTTAAAATGTACGTATAATTAGACGGTACAATGTAAGGGAAGGCTCAAAGAAAAATGTTAATTGATAAGATCTAAGTATGGTAATAGAGTAAAAATAATTTAGTTTCAGTTTGACCAAATAAGAATTTGTAAAATTCAGTAGGTATCTAAGAATGGATATAATATTTACGAATTCATGTATACTGATTATAGGTATTAATATTTTGTTGTAAGGTGGGTGGACCATAGAAGCCATGTTCCTTTGAAGGCCGATTATCAAAAATTCATACTTATTGCCATGTGCTGACAAATTCCTTTTACTTACACTAATACCTAACTATCTTAAGGACATAGACGCGGCGGCAAGTCCCTCACGCCGATATTGTGGCAATTCGTCCATCAATATATTGACTTCTCTTATCGACGTTAAAATTGTAAGTCGCGCTCACAGAGAAACTTCAGTTTTTAAGTAAATAACCTATTATTTTCATTAATTTTTCTTACTCTGAATTAGTAATAAGGGTTGGCTATAGTAATAAAAAAGTTACCACTTTATTATGATTTTAGTCAAAATATCGGTAGTTTTCCTAGAAAAGTCAATGGTTCATTGTAAGGCCAATCAAACTAGGCCAGTTAATTTTTTTATAAATTTACTATTAAGATCCTTGAAAACTTTAATGCTTATCCATATAAAACTTATTAGTATTACCTACTTTTAAAAACTTTTCTATATTATAATTTCTAAAAGATTCTTAGTTATACCACATCTCTATACTAGCTTATACAATTGTGATCAAGTTATTTTCGTTGAGTATTTTATAAATAGATATTTATAATGTTGAGTGTTTAATGTTACGTTATAATGAAAGACCTTTTAATGTAGTTTAAGTATAAGCAGATATTTTGACAATCATAAGGTTAGTTTTCAGTTCAATGACTGATTTATAATATTGGCCTTGTATGGAGCCCTGTTCCTAGCAAGGCCATTTAGAAGAGCTTTCTAAAACCTACGTTTATTAGATAGTGAATAATTTTGCAATAAAAAAAAGTATTTAATATGTTACATAATAAAACAAAGTGTTATTAAAAAATAAGTTTCTTTATTTGTTAAGATGGCTTCCATGGTCCACCCACCTTATATAGAGGAGATCATAGGTATTTTTAAAATAGGGACAGATTTTTGTTCATGTATTTCGTAACTTGTACAGTGTACTTTATACATATATAAAGTTTTGTATAAAAAAATTGAAGTAGGTGTATTAGAAGGAGGTATTTATTTTTGGAAAATCTTATTGAATAATAACTATTATTGATATAAAGGGAGAATAGTTTTTAGAATTTTTGTCTGTTTGTCTGTGTGTGGCCGCATCATGAGAAAACCACTGGACAGATTTTGATTTGATTTTGATGAAATTTGGAATGATGATAGCTGGTTATTCGGATCAACATATAACTACTACTACTAACTTACGTAGAGAGGAAACCCAGCAGAGCAAAGGTGAGTCGCTACTCATACAAAGATAACATATTATGTTTGCACTTCACGTCTAACGGTCTACCAAAAGGATACGATATTCCTTTAGGTACATAAAAATATATACAACTTCCAAGCAATATAGTAAGAATTTAATTTTCATTATATTATAATATATAATATACCTATGTATAACGAAAACAGAAAATTTATGACATTTTTTAATATTAAAGCACATTTATATTTCCTGAATAGAATAGCAAGAACATGGAAAAGAAACGCTAAAATTAATTAACATTACTAAAAACCTTTTTCTATGAAATATCGAACTCACTACCTTCGTCTTACAAGTAGCGCCTAACTAATGCATGTAATTACGGAAATCTCAGAAACAATACTAATATATCTAACACTTGGTAGTTACGTGCGGTACATTAATTGTCTTTATCCCTCTCACACATAGTATTTAAATTCGAATAAACACACGCAGTGTCTGTGTGAAGCTGGTTTTAAAAACGCGTGCGTTAGAATTTATTGTGTCAATAATGAGCCCGATGAGGATTAGGGTTGAACACGTTCTATTTTTTTAAACTTTAACAGAATTTATTTGATTTCTTTTTTAAAATCAGCCACTGACGTTTAAATATTAGTTAGAACAAAATATTTTGGTAAAGACCATATCGTATTGGTAGTTTAATTAAAAAAAGGTTCTATATTATTTTAATATTTTCATTTCAAGATGCATGATACTAGTACTCCTAAAAGTTTATATTATGTACCTATAACAAAATATTTACTATGCATTCATATTATTTACATTATGAAATTAAATGATTTCGCTTATTTTTGGTACAAAGAAATAAAATACATATTATTAAATAAATAAGCTCATAAAAATTATATTTTGCTTTGAATCTTTATAATATTTTTATGTGCAAAATTAACGTAGTTAATTTAAAAATTATATTATATAAATTCATTTTCACATTAAAAGAAAATATTAATAATACACATAGGAATATGTTCAAATATAAAATAATATCTAGAAGACACCTGTTATTTAATAAAAAAAATTGATATCAAAATCTTATTTAATCGTTGGCAACCCTAAAACCAATAATCAAAGTAGGCGGCACAACAAAGCCGCCGTATCTCCGCGATTACCATCGGGGTAGTGAAGTACTTGTCTGGCGTTCTACGGAGGTAATATAAATTAATATCGTTTTATAACAAGAACCTACACCTGAATTATTGATGGAACGCTAGTGTTGGGACTATGGGAAGTACAAACCAGAGACAATTTATGGAGAGTCGATTTCTATGATGAAGTCTATGATTTATCCCAAAAACCTAATATTTAGTAAAAAAAAGAAGATATTAGGCATGTACGTATTGAAGTTCACAGCTAATCACAGCGCTGCTTTCGGTTTCTTACGTTAATACATTTTATAGTTATTTCAGAAACTTTTTCTCCTCTTTTCTTTGTATTAATTAATTAACTTTTTTGTTACTGTTGACGAGCTTTTGTGTTAGGTATATTTTTTTTTGGAAAAATGTTTTTTTTATTTTAATATATGTAATATTTACAAATGGAAGCAATGGTAGCCGAATGTTTACGATCTCGCTTGGGAAACCAAGAGGTGCGGGTTCAAATCCCAGGTCTCCCACCTCTGATATTTTCATGTGCGAAATTTCCACTTGTTTTACGGTGAAGGAAAACATTGGTTACCACTGCCTGCCTCCCACAAATATGAGGTTACCTCTAACAGATTTGGCTACTTCAGGGATTCTCTTTTGTATAGAGGATTACCTGTGACGGCGTCACAAGGTGAGGCCGTGTCTAGTAATGAGACTGACTGATTGTTCCCGATTGTTATACAAATGAATTTTATTTCAGTGTTATAATCGAGCTATTGGAAATGAGAAGTGATTAAGTCAATGCTTATGGTTGCAGCTCACCTCACCCTTTGACAAATTTTCTAAGAATCTAAATAAAAATCGATATAAATACTGAAAATAACTTTGCACGGAAATCGAAGTGGTAAATTTGGCTTAGAAGAGAGGTATTTTGTTACTTACTTTTTTATTATAACCGATTATTTTCTTTTATTCCAATATTAATAACGACGCAAAACATTGAAACTGGAGTATAATATTTGACAAACAATTTGACTTAACTTTACACTGCATTAAAGGTGGATTTTGTATGAAAGATACCCATAAAACACAATAATTTTGTATTGGTGAGGTCGTTTTAAGTAATAGGAATGTAACCTGTATTGAGGTGCTTGTTGATTTATTAATGTTTAAAAAGGACGGTTTAAATTAGCGACTACTACCGCGGCAAGAGTTAAAGGACTCTAAAAGTAGAGGAACCACGTAAGTTATACAAGAATGGGATAACTATATTTATTTTTAACTAATATCTAAAAAAGGTTATTTAGATAAATAAAGGTTTTTTGGGAATTAAAAGCCATAAAAGCTCCAAAAGCTTTTTTGAAAGGTATTATTTATTATTTTATCCTGACCCGGATATTTAGCTATTCTCATACAAATTTCATCAAAATCTGTCTATATTTCATCAAAGTCTGTATATATATATATATATATATATATATATATATATATATATATATATATATATATATATATATATGTGTGTGTGTTTATATATATATATATAAATATTCGGCCTCTGATTTACGAAAAAAAATTTCAATGTACAGATTTGACTTAGTTAGAATTTAATATACCTATGTACGAGTATATTGTATAGATTAGATAAGAAAATGAAGTAACGAAATGAAGAACGAAGTTTGCTTGTAATGTCAAAATAATTACTTTTTTATAAATGTGATGATAAGAAAAATACAATTTATAAATTTTTTGTGTGTATGTCTGTTTGTTAAAGCTAATCTCCAAAACGGCTGGACCGTTTTTAATTGGATTTTCACTGGTAGATAGCTGATGTTATAAGGAGTTACTTGGATATTTTTTTTATTTTAGGAATAGAATCAGAGTTGTTTTAAAAATAATTAAAACGAATCGAGGGAAGCGAGGGTGAGTCGTTATTCTAGCTTAATGCTAAATTTTTTAAGGTTTAAGTATATTATTGTAATTTTGGTATTAAAACATATTTTTTTCTGACATTAGCTATTGTTGATAAATAATTAATTGTTTCAAAAGAAAAACCTACTATGTTACTTTCCCTAGCTTCGTTTGGGTGCGACCCTAGATACAAGCCGTAATCTATTACTAGATTAGTATTACATGTCATTCGTAGTCTAACTTCTATTGTACTTAATAGTTTCAAATTTGTTTTACCGTTACTTGAAGATATAACAAACATGCAAACATGCAACCATACTTTTCAACATTATAATAGCACCCCGATTAATGAATTGGAGCAGAGGTTCTTGAGATTAAAGCGAACACCTATAAGTATAAAGACCTGAACTTTTTATACGTACAATATAGTTACTAGATGTTGCTTCAGAACTTAGATTAAGCTCGGAAAGCTTATATTTATGGTTAACCTACAAAAAGGTATAATGGCAAGTACAAATACGAGAGATAGGGTTTGGTTGAAAAATACCTTATTGTACTTGAGATGTTTGTGGAATATTAACACGTTAGAAATTAAGTAGCTATGCTTGTTCTGTCTGGCAGTTAGTAATTTACTGTCGAGTTTGTTAAAGTTTTAAACAAATTATTCGTGCTAGTTTCAATCTGGACTGTGAAAATATAGGCTTAATTTTTGTTACTTATGATGGATGAAGTGAAGCAAATAGCTATTCATTGCTTATAAAACGATGTTCTAATTATATACTTCTATTTTTATTTAAAGGAAACAATCATCTCGCCCGTGAATATAATTGATGTAAAGCATTCGAAACGTCGGGTACTAAAAATCAAAATAAATCCCCGACAAAACCCGAATATATTTAAAGCATCTCTATTACTAACTTCTTTTAAAATCATAGAGGAAAATATTTTCATGACATCGTGAAAGACATAATGTTAATACGATTGTATGATTCCATTGACTGCCATTTGTTATAGGAATATCTAAAATTAACAGTTTTGTTTTTCTTATCAAAAATAAGGAATAAATATATTTATCAAGAACAGTAAGCTAACTCGTGATCGGTGGGCAGCGGAAATTTGTGAAAATCTGACTACTATGAAAGAGGTGCTTGTGTGCTTTAGCTATATACATTCCGAATTTCGCATAATTTTTGTTAAGACGTAATAGCGAGAAAAACAAACATACGTACGTAAAACCTTTTGTATTTACGATATTAGTTATATTTATTACAAAATATTATGACTTACATATTTTACTAATCAGGAACGATCTAATTTTTGATAAAAGCTCCAAATAATATAAAAAATTTGAGTTCAACCCTAGAACATCAAAAAAACTCAACTTAAAATAAATATATCTAAAATCCTTTTTACGGATCTTCAACGAGTTCAGAGTTTGCCCGGTACTCGGGCTGCCTTTCTCATACCGCCAAAGGGCGCCGCATACCGTGTTTACGTATCGATATAAAAAACCTCACGTTTTTTTGTTTAGCCTTTTTTCTTCGTTGGTACGAGAAAGTAATTGCGAAGGCTGCATATATAAGGTATTTTTAGTAATGTGATTAGATTAGCTGTGGACTGCGAGTTTGTTCGTTCTGTTCATACGTTTGCTTAAGATTTTTTTTATAGTCTGTTGTTAAAACTAAGTGGATTCTAACTTGATTTATAATACTAAAATAAACTACATCAAAATAGTTATATATATGTATTATGAAAAAAAGGATTCTTAAGGTGAATAAAGTTAATTAATTAAAAAACGAACGTGTATGCATTTATTAACTCTTACAGTTAATAAGTCATTAATATTTTTTTTAATCTAAAAATATCGATTAAAGTGTTAACATTACCGTGGAATTCTTAATTGTAGTTCACATTTTTTGTACACGATCGAACGTTATACAGCCATAAAATAATAATATTTTTTTATTCATGAATACTATCATTTTTGCTTTAAAAAGTTATGGCTCGTTGGTTATAAAAATTATATGAATATTATACAAAGTCGAGTTAAAAAGTCAGTGAATTTAATTTTAACGGATCAAATAAAGCGTAAGACTAGTAACGTATCAAAGGTTCGATATCTCCGATCATTTGACACTCAGACGCCATGTTCTTTTTTTTTAATATTTCAAGATGGCGCTCGATATGTGAATTTAGACGTCAAATTGAGATTTTATCTTGTACTAGTGACCTTGATGTCGGGCCATTAAATGTTCGTATTATAAGTATTTTCTTTTGTTCAGTTAGTATATTTTTTTTATTTGTTTCCCTTTAAATCTAAATTACTTTGATTTTCATTATTTTTGTATACACTTGAAAGATATTTTTTGACGATACTTTTGGCTCACTTTGTGTGACAGTGACTATTTGCAGCGCAAGCGGTCTCGGGTTCGAGTCCCGCTGGAGGCAATTATTTGATGAACATCAGACATGAATGTTTGTACTCCAGTCGTGGATGTTTATATTTATAATACAATGGTTGTATTTAAAATTATATATGTGTATTTTATCAACTATCTGGTATCTGTAACACAAGCCTCGTAGCTTACCGCGGAAACTAGGTAGTGCTGTGTGTTATAATGTCCCAACATATTTATTTATATTTATTTTTATCTACATTCTAATGAATTTAAATGGCTTTTCATTAGCATAGCATAGCATAGCATTGCTTCAACAAAGTAGAAAATAATAAATGTTAGTTACTACGCATAGTTATACCTCTATATAACTTCGAAGGCTTCATATTATTATCATTATCAAATTCAATTTCATTTTCATCCAAATTAGTAGTCGTGTAACAAGTCAGGTACAAAAATTACCCTATAATATAAAATGTACAATGTCCTAAGACGTATTTAACATAAAATTTTCAAGCACCGATGATATTTTATTTGCAAATTGAACAAAACGCTATCTTTATTTCATTTATTTATATGTGGTTTATCTTTCGCAATAAAAATTCAATCTAAAATTGCTTGTAAAACTCTTAACTTACAATGATAAAAGTCAGGATAAATGTATCGGTTTTTAGAACTAAGAGTAAAAAAAGTGATGTCATTTACTGTCTAATTTTATCTCGAAAATTCTCTAAATATTTAAAAATGTCATTCAAATAGACTGTTTTAGATAATTTTATTAACCAGAAGAATATCTCATGCTTTCTCGCGACGTTAGTGGTCACACAGAGTCCGGTAGCATGAATAATATAGATATTATTGATATGATAAAGCCTAATGACTTGTAGCTTTTCATTCTCACGGTGAGTCATGGCTATTGTTGAGATAGTCTGACCGAGATGGACAGTTAGCTTTGCGCCCGGATATAAAAATATCGTAATTGATTCTTTTATCGTTGCTAGATGGCGTAATAGTCTAAATAAATAATAGTCATAGGTTTGAGTCTGATTTGAACATACATAAGTATTCTTACGGTCTGTTTATTCTCGGTATTTCTTGCCATCCCCCGATAGGATGGGATGAACAAGTGGAAGCTGAGTGTAGAGTTGTACTAGTTACTTATATTTGTACTAGTTTTACGACGTAATAATATATAATTAAAACATTTTAAATTTCTCTCGAATCCGATAAACTCCTTAGAGGAAAGAAGGAAACAAGAAACTTTCACATTTATTTTATTATTCCTTTAATTAAGTATATGTATTATAAATTGTCCCCCTCTTACTGAGGGAGGCCCGTGCTCAGCAGTGGGACATTAAAAAGGGCTGATGATGATGATGATGATGATTTTAAATTGTAGAGGTTTAGAAGGAATTTTAAATAAACAGTTTTAATCAATGTATCATTCTTAGCGAGTGAGGAGCGGATCTTATGCGGAGATCGAAAAACCCAAATAAGATAGAAATAATTTGAATATAAAATTCTTATAAACTTACGTACGACACTCTGATTCATCAACACATTTTCATAATACAATTCTTTAGCTAGAGCTACACTAAAACAATTAGGAAAGAACTTATGACCGAGCTTAAAAAAGATTTTATTTTTATATGGAGTAGCTACCAGGAATTCTAAGTAAATGTGCATTTTATATGAATTCTAATAGGATTAAAAAAAGGGTTAGTTTTCTTAATTAATATATTGTATTTTATACAATATTATAATTATAAATGCCAAAGTCGGTGTGTATGTCCATTGTCCGTCTTTAATCATGAAACGGAGCAATTGATGTGTTTATTTTTGTATGAAGATAACTGATGATGTGCTGGAATTTGGAAAGCGACATAAATTACTTTTTAACGCGATTTCCATGATAAGACATGATATAACAAAATTATATTAATACTTAATTAACACTTATAGAAAGAATATCTATTGATATTACTTCAAGAAAAGGCTTCCATGGTGGAGAACCTGAGCAAAATAAGTTTATCTATGTCAATCGAACCCCAATCTCTTTTTGAAAAATTTCAAATTCGCTTAAAAATTAAAAACTAAGTATAAATATCAAAAGTTAATCAATACCATAAGGAGAAGTCGCTTATATTTGTCCTCGAATGTCTAGTTATGCAAATCAACGGAGGCAAGCATGTTAATATATCCTGACCTACATCTACCTTAGAAATGATTCCAATAAAGGCAATCTGTCAGTTCATAATTACTTTTTCAACAAAAAAATTATCAACTTTAAATCATATTCCAAATTAATATCTCTATCCAAATAAAACATACTTTGTAGGAGTATTGTGTAATCCGTGCTAATATGTAGAATTATACATGATGTTTAAAATATGAAAAAGCTCTTGAGATATAATATGAAGTATAAGTTCACTTTATTATATTCATTAAGAAACCTAAAACAAATTATATTTACGACCGAATAAACAAAACAAAAATTACATCAATTTCGGTCTAGAACTATTTCGATATATCAGTCAACAACTACTGAGAGAAAGATCCTACCGACATAAATCCTATTTCGTTATCTTACATTTCTATAAAGATCACTATTCACTAGTGACTCATCCTCGCTTTGTACGTGTTTACTCTTGGTACAGAATCATTGCAATTTCTTTATATAGTCTCACCTTTTAAACCTTGGACTATAATAGTCCATTGAAAAGTTACGTTTAGGGTTGCGTTTTTTAGAGGACGCATATGTATATGCTATGTGGCTAGTAGAAAAAGTGTTCTTCTTAATACCCATAAATTCCGTTTTGAGTCATTTTAAAGTGAAATACTATCTTAATTTAGGTTGAACATAATCTATTATTTTTATAAAAAGTTATAATGTATTTTTGTATTATTTATTTAATATTAATTATATATTGTTATACGAAAGCACAGAAAAAGTCGCGGGGAGCAAATATAGATATATAAAGGTCATATTGCTATTTGCGTTTGGAGTATTTCAATTTGAATACTTTGTATGTCGGATTATTATCCTGAGCAGCTTAGAGTAAAGCTTGAGATACACCAAGTTATAGGCTAAGATAAAAAGTCTGCTTTGATATTATTTAAGTAGATTTAATAAATGTCATAAGCAATATTAATAAATATTCGGAATAGAAATTCTTTTTTGGAAGAAATCTTAAATTTAATATGAATAGGAACATATAAACTTGAATTTAAGTGTTACCAATATTTGCCAAAGCCTAATATTTAAGGAAAAAGGTTTAAAAAAGGATGAAAAACACTAAACTAACAAAATCGTATACAGAAGACATCAACGAAATCAAAACTTTATAATAGTAATAAAACTTTAGTGTGTAACTAACTTAACTCGAAATATTAAAAAGTAACAAAGAATCGACAGATCCGAGCTACTGTAAGGGATTTATGACAACGTGAAGGAGTTGGGATGTTAAAAAAATCATAGGCTGTAAAGGTATAAACCTTTGCTTAAAAAACTAAACTGTCATTTTGACATGACTGAATCGACTTCTGTTTACTAATGTTCACTAGTGTTCAAGCCCGATTTCATATGATTAATTTTAGTGATTTTATAAATTTATTAAGTAGGTTAAAAATAAATAATTTATCACGGAATTAAGTATTTAAAACGTCTTAAAAAACCTATCTAATACTGTTTATTAAGCTGCAACAACTTTGCACTATGCATTAGATATGCATACATATTATATACACATTTGAAGACACGTTTGTGCAGTTGTATTGTCCCAACTAGCTGCGCCAGTGGTTGCCGGTTCGAGTCCCGCTGGGGCATTGTTGCAATGTTTGTACTCCAGTCATTGGTGTTTATATTTATAATGTGTGTATTTAAAGTCATATATGTATAGTATATCAACTACCTGAGGACCTAGACAACCGGCATTCGTTATGAAGCGATTCGATTTCTACAATCGTCATGGCTTAAACGCAGCGTATGCATCTTGAACGTTAATTCACTAATAATTGAAATGAAAGTACACTGTCTACCATTAATCTATTCGTGGACAACAGATCACGTGACATATCTAAGTCATATGTCAAACCCATACATTTTGGACTTTTCTACTATCGCTTTCGCTAATCGATTGTTACATTGTCTAGGCCCTCTGGTTTCCGTAACACAAGCCTCGTAGCTTACCACGGAACTAGATGGCGCTGTGGTAATAATGCCCTAACATATTCATAAATGTGACCCATACATTGATTGTATCTAATAAATGAAGTAAATATAAAGTGTATATATACGTAACACAGATAAAAAATTTACAGACAAACCTTAGAAGTAAATTTAATATTATGGAGTAGAAATGTCAAATCGTTATGTCATTTGACATTAATCCGTGTTTTGTGCTCTTCTATCCTGGTTATTAATAAACTTGTTTGACAGCAAAAAGTTTATAGCTACTGCACTCGTTAATTAGGCTATATTTAAGCAGAGATCTTTTGGTATAAGAAACAAAAATATTTATCGAGTTTTATTGTTTTTTATTGTTATATTACACTTAAATAAGTACACAAATAGGTAAATACGACGACATAGACAGGTATTATAAAGCCGCTTATATAATATAAGTGATGGATAAAGAGAAATAGGTACTTATTTCATTCACCGACTAACCAAATTATTAAGTACTTGTGTTTTTATATAATTTTTTCATATTGAAGTGAAACTTCTTTAGAATCGTTGTGATTTGAAACTCGATGAAACGAAAATGCGTCACGATAAAGAAAGAAATACATAAAAGTATAGGATTAAATCGGAGAGAATGAGATAGACTACATTCCCATGTTGCCATGGTAACCGTTGTTTATTTTTTGTCATTTTTTTATATAATATATATTCATCTCATTCTTTTGTCGATTTACTGACCTTTCACTTCTATCGTGTGTGAATTGCACACATCTTTTATTTTAATTTTTAAATTTAACAACTAGCTTTATTTTAATTAAGTATATTTATTTTGAAGTAATCTGGATCTTCAACAGACCCAATAACTATATTAACTCTAAGTAGGTACGTATGTAAATCGAAAATCATCTAAATTAGTCAAGCCGTTTAGAAAGAAAATAATTACCAAAACTAGAATTTTATTTATAAAGATAAGATTAAAAATTAATATATATGTACATATATATTCATTACTCTATACGTTATTTCAATTTTCAATGACCGTTTGAATAACCGTCTACTTTTTCTCAACAAACATGCTTGACTGACCATTTATTATAAATAGATTAATAGGGAGTGGAGCGTCTGTATTTACGTCGAAGCTTCGTGAGAAAATTCGTACAAAATAAATATTAAATATTAGTCGATTAAGGCATTGTTTGTAGACAACGCCGGAGTATTTGCTATGTATATACGGTGAAATTGTTCTGACACCGATCTGTAATAGGATGGGCTGTTTGATAACGTTGGTTTGGTTTTATATTTATATTTAAGCTATCATTATATCATTAACAAATTATTATTTTCCTTAGCTTCACTCTTTTAAATTATTATTAAGATGAACCAAAAGTGTACCTAATAATATAATTTCCATTCCATTTTGCAGTTGTTATTTCTAAATTAGGTTATGCATATGCTGAGTTTTTGCTCACATTGGTACTTGTATAGAGACTTTTTTATCGATGAACTCCACATTTCTTGATAAGTTTAGCTTTATTTAATTTTATCGTATAATTAATTATTTTCAGTTTGCGTAAAAATAGCATTTTACGTAAAATTTTTTTTAACATTTTTATTAATGTTCATACTGAAATATTCATACAAATCTTTATCATCTAAATTAAATAAATAAACAATGTGAGCTTTTCCAGAGCTTTATATAATGTAAGTTTTTTTCACTGTCGAAAGCTTCTATAATCTCTTCGATGTACTAATAATAGTATATTGTGTGTTGTTTTAACTTTTAAACTTATATGTATTGAAAACTTTTGCTTACTTATTGTGTTATTACAGGTTGATTCCTTACAATAATATTAAAAATAATGTGCGAATTCCAAGATTATAGTGCAAATATCTGAAACGATTTGCGCCATACTCAATGAGGTCAGAAGGCGTATGACTCACTAAGTCGGAGTCCATTCCCGCCATACGATACTGGATTTTTCATTATAAAGATTAATAAATTAAACCAGACACTAATTTTAAAAGTTATTTAATTTAAGAAGCTTGAATTAAGTACATTGAAGTACCTACTCCTTCGTATCATTTGTCAATTGATAAGTGAAAAAAGAGGTTAAATCTGGAATCATAACACATGTTATAAGTAAATACGGATTATAAATGAGTTTGTTTTGTTTGTACATAATGCAAAATTAAATATACAGATTATATTTAATTGCTTTATAAATCTTATAAGTATCTTATGTAATAAAAATGTCACAAAATTTGTAAAAAGTATATTTAGTTTTGTCACATTGCAAACATTAACTGAGTTGTAAATTTGAATGCGAAATGTTGTGTTTTTTACACAAAAGTTGAAAACGTATCCTCATCGTAAGTAATTATTAACTAACTACTAAAACTATAATTAACTAAGTATGAATAATACTTTCTTAGGTTTACGCGAATATGCGGCATTATAAATGAAACTATCTTTTCTGATTCTGTCACGTATTTTTTTTTTTTGATTTTTCAAAATCAATTGAAAAATCAAAATAAATCTGCGACAAAATCCGAAAAGATAGTTTCATTTATAAGTATGTGTTTATTACGTTAAGTCTGACACAGTAAACTATTAACGTAATTCGGTCTCTCTGCTGATTTACTGCAACTTCGATTGCGGCGAATCCCAAAGGGCTATTTTTATTGTGACTCGTGGAAAAATATTTTTTTTTTTTTTTATTATTAGATAGGCTTGCGCTTGACGACGATCAGTGCTGGAAAGCACTGATGAGGTCTAGGTTGGAGCGCGCTTGCCTAGAAGGTGCCTATTCACTCTTGCTTTGGAAGTACTGACATTGTAAGTGGCAGGAAAGACGGATGCTGGAAGGGTGTTCCACATTTTGGCTGTGTATATTATATAAAAAATCTTTATTTAACCCTAATCTTAATTTAATTTCTCTATATATTTAATTTTTTTTATGGAATTCTCTATCAAAGTCTAATTCTTTTGATTTGAACTTGGCTATACGTACTTTGTATTTATTTCATACAAACATATCAAAATAATTACAATTATATTTGAAACATGAAATAAAGCAAAATTTCCAAAAAAATAAACAAATAACCACGTGTACAATAAACCAATATTAACTAAAATTCACCATGTGCAATGAAATCTTACAAGATGCCATTTTAAAATCTTTAAGAACCTTTAAGGAGTATCAACACATGTAAATTGTAAAAACTGGTCTCGAGTGTCGCCACTGTCAGCCCTATAAATCATTAGGGTATATAGACCATCTCTGACATGGTCACTGACCTACTGTGGCCCAAAAAAACTTTAAGACTCTCTTTCATACCGGATATCGGAGGCGACAAAAGTGTGGCGCCTAGCCCTTTTTTATTTAAATTAAATATTTTAGAAAAATCAACCCTAATTACAAAAAATAGAGTACCTTTTTGACCAAACTTGGGTCAGTCACTAAAATTGTCACCAATCTTTTGTTTTGGAAGCTTCAGATTTCAAACAAAAAAATAGCTTCAATAAGCGACTTATAACTTCATTTTATTTTTAATGAAGTAGTCATTGTAAGCAAAAACAAATAGCTTGGTATAATTTTTTAAATATCCATAAGCCCCATTGGACTTAATACTGTCGATCTTCAAATTTATTTCTTTTTTAATTGGATTTGATTTTTCTTATAGTGCTATCATCCAAAACGTAACTATAAAATATATAAAATTAACAAAAAGAAAATTTACAATATCAAATAAATGTACTCAAATAAAGTATTGTATTATGCCTTTAGTATTTTCAACATTTGGGTAGGTACTAGATCTACAACAACGTGATCTAAAAAGTAAACTATTTTTTTATAAAATAAAAGAAAGTACCTACGTGATGCATATTTCAGAGATTAACAATTCAATCCCTGAGGTGCCATTCTTATCAGTTCGCAAAACAATGGCAAATATTTTGGCTGTTCGTCACTACAAAAAAAATGTGCCTGACCAATTGAAAAAAACCATTGTCAAAATAGACGTCAAAACGAATGAAGATGTCAGTTTAATTTGACAGCTTTCAAAATGGGCGTTGTTTGCGGCAAATTATGATTGACTCGTTTTAAAATTTGAAAAAATTGGAATTTCAAAGTTTTGTCATAAAAAACGAAGCAAAAGCTTACGGTCTATTTTTTTATAGTGATAATTTCTTTAAAGTCATCCAGTTTCACGTTTTATTGAAAGTGTAAAGTAATATTTTGATTTGATCAAATATTTGATTAACAATCTATATACCTACATATAATACAGTGGTAGTCCAGCGGTAACGCGTCGCTTGTATAACCGAGTGATGCGGGTTCAAATCCGGGTCTCGCACCTCTGATATTTTCATGTGCGAATCATTTCTATCCTGATCACCACTTGTCTTACGGCAAAGGAAAACATCGTGAGGAAACTCATGCCAAGAAAACTACTGGACAGGTTTTGATGACATTTTATATCATCATAGATGGTTATCCAGTCAACACTGTAGTAATAGATCTCATCTCAGAAATCTATTCTAACGTTATAACGCACCTAGAGAAAAAAATCGAATGCGGCAAGTACTAGTTAAACTATAATTATTATTCCGCTACACTTTACAAAAACAGCTATTTAATGTGTAATTAAACTTGCTTATTGCTTTGAAAATATAATATACTTCTTATATTTCTTAATGAGATATCATTAAAAACTTTTTATTGGTGACGGATTAAATAAAAGATAGTACATATACATTTATTGTACTGTATCTATTACTTACATATTATATTTAAATTTAAAGTAATACTTTAAACTTATAATAACACTGAAATGTCTCAACTAAGCCCTAATTCTTATTCTAAAATAAAAGTAGCCTAAGTTACTTTTTATAACATCTCCTGCCTGCCAGTGAAAGTCCCGACAAAGCTCAGGTCTAGTTATTTCGGAGATAAACCAGAACAAACAGACAGACAGACCAAAATATTGTAAATCGTGTTTTAGTAAAAAGTTATTATTTTGACATTTTGACATTAGAATTATTTATCTGTATAGATGTAGATAATCTAGATTAAAACTTACTAGAATTGGCCAAATGGTACAACACCTTGGGTATGCCATAAATACAAAAGATGGCTACAAATATAGCTATACGAATAAAATAAGCGAAAACCGTACCGCGACCAGATAATTTGGCACGACCCATCCAAATACAAACGCATAAATCGCCAATAGCTAGATCCTAAACTAAACGGGTTAAAAAAGTGTCATTATCGTCCCATAAAAGCAAGGAAAAAAGGCGGCCAACGTTATCTCTCACCGGCGCCAGAGGTAGCGAGGCGGGATGACGCTTTTTGTACTTATTTCTTCCGAAGCGAATACGCCGAGACATAATTGACAGAATTTACGCAGCCGATAAAGGAGCTTTTATATTTACAGCCCGCGGGTTTTGAGGCCGGTTGGAAGTGTTTGGGAATGTAGCTAAATATTTAATAGTGTAAGGAATTGATTTGATAATGATAATAATAAAGTAATAATTTAGGCCTCTTTAACATCCCACTGTTGGGAATGGGTTCCAGCGGATGAAAAGGCACTTTATTATAAAACACACATAAGCAATATTGTATACATTATTTATTTCTTTTAAAGCATTATTGTATACATTATTTATTACATACTAGCGACTCACCCTCGCTCTGCTCGCGTTTGTACCTAAGTATACGAATTGACGGTTAGAATAGATTTCTTAAAAATGAGATATTTATCCGCAGTAAAAAGTATCCTATATCTTGACTCCGATACTTTTTACTTTGAACCCACTATCATTTAATCAAGTTTCAGCAAAATCTGCCCAGTGGTTTTCTCAGAACAGACAGATAGAGAAAAATTCTAAAAGTGAAAATGATTATTTAAATAAGATTTGAAAAAAAAGGTTATGTAGAGATTCCACTTTGTTAGAATTTTATTATAGGTTTATATATTATGGATTTATAAACTAATCATAGATTTGTTTCTCGTTAGTTTATTATATTAATTAATACATCAGCTAAGATAATATCATTTTAATGTGTACAAAACCCAAAAATAGCCAAATTAATAGACTAAAGTCTAGGTGAACCTAAAAAGCCTATATTATATCACTTCATATTATAAAAAAAATTAAACGAAAATCGGTTCATCCGTTTGGGAGCTACGATACCACAGACCGACATGTTAAACCCCTCTCTTTTTGCGTCGGGGATTAAAAACAAAATCCTCCGCCATTCTGCCTGTCTGTCTGTTCGCGATAAACTCAAAAACTACTGCACCGATTTTCACGCTGTATTCACCAATGGATAAAGTAGTTTCAGGAAGGTTTTAGTACATAATATGTGCAGTTACTAGCGGAAGCCGCGGCTTCGCTCGCGCTAAATCTAGGGACGAGCCCGAGCGGAGCGAGAGTAAGTCGCTAGTTGTTTTATATAGGAAATTTTATCTCAGCTTAATACAAAATTCAAAGCAGATTATATAAAAACCCACAAATTGAAACTGTTTTGAACAATTTCGTTCATATTTGTAGCTTTCGATTTCATCTGCAGTACATTGGCTTGTTTGATCAGACCGCTATCTGTAGAGATAGCGGTAACCCTCAGTTTGCTACAAGTTACTCGTACATAGACCTATCACTTCTTAAGCACTTATCGTTTCTAATTGCAAAGATTTATTGTTTTTGATTTAGTATTTAAAAGATTTACAAAATATTTAACGATAAACGATTTTTGAGCACTAACTCGAGTAACTATTCATACATTATGGTCGTATAACGTAATTATTTTGCACTAAGTATATAAAATCTTTTGAAATGCTTAATAAGCATTGTATATATTATTAGCTGTGTGTTTTTCTATAATCTGCTTGAATATACGAGTACTTTTATTTTACTTTAACGATAACTGAGAAGGTACCTTAAAAGTGGAATAATTACCTAATAAGTTATTTTTGTGCTTAAGAGTATTTTTTGAGTTCTAAATAAACAAATAGTAAGACACTATTTCCGAAAACACCTTCAAAAAATTGAACTTGTTTTCATCGTATAGGCTTTTCTCTTCCGGCCTCAAACCCTCTTTATCATAATAAATCAATAATAATATCTCTACATACCTAATTGATTTTTTACCAAATTTACTCAGAAAGTAGTCAAAACTGACATATGTTATCTTTCAAACTAGCAATAATTTGTGTGGAAATTTGTTCATTTAACTTATTAAAATTAGATTGCCCCAATATCGAATTAAGCGATATGATAAGCTACTGGAGTTTTTACATTAATGTGTAGATCCGACGGAAATGACACTTTTTCAAGTCAAAGATTATATTTCTTGATGACATGAAAAGTACGTTTTTGTGGAAAAATATTCTTGTTATAGTGTTTTAAAAATTAATGATACTATTCAATTGGAATGTTCTACTTTTCTACCATTTATCATACTACTATTAAATGCAAAAGTTTGTCTGTCTGTACCTTTACTTGTAATGCCTTCGACCTGAGACAGCTAGACTAATTTTGATAAAATTTAGTTTACGGAGAGGCTATAATTTGGAGTAACACGTGATATAGTTAATAATTATTGTTTAAAAATTCGAAAACTGTTTAAATATTTTAGCTTAAATGCTTCATGTTATAAATAAAAAGCATATTAGCATTTGCCTGCTTAATATGGAAAACAAACAAAATTTATCTCATATAAGCATATATAGTAGCAAAATTATTGCCTTTAGAACATGTAGCAGCTGTGGATATGTTCCTATTAAAAACCTGTTTACAGCCAACTTTGGATTGCATACATTGTGAGAGCGTTCTTTATAGAAGTAACTTGACGTTAAGTTATCATGGCTCAAAGTTTAGCTTTTGAATTGCTAGTGAACTTAGTGGTCAATTTAACCATAATCATTATTTTTTGATAAGCAAAATAATCTGTTGACATTTTTTTTTGATAACAATAAACTTACTCAATATAGATAAAACAAATAGAAAATCGGTTGAAAAACAGGAGAAAAATGAATTGAATTGTCTTTGAAACTAAAATTTATATAGAATTTTTAAACTTTTATTTTAGTCTATCTGGAGACAGGCTGACGACTGGATAGATTTAGATAATATTTGGCATTAAATGAAAAATAAAGGTACTAACCGTTTATACTTTTACTTAAACATTAATAATAGCACGGGTTTGACTCTCGCGTAGTGTTAAATTTACTTGCCTAGAGTTAAACATAGAGATAATGTACCTACCTAGGTCAAGAAAATAAATACACGTTTTTACTCTTACAGAAAAAATGTACCATGCCATATAAATTTTAAAATATCTATTTAACAAACGACCACCATCGAATCTAATAATTAACTTAATAATTACTTCATTCAATATTCAAATTCATTAAAAAATTTTATTCCTTTCCTGATCTCCCACGTACATTGTCTATACAGTATACCACACAGGTTTAGTACTTAATGTATACGTTTAAACATATATTTGCTTTATTCATGTCGACTACCGTACAACCGGAACTAGCGAGATTCTTATCGGGACTTAAAATCATTTGAACAAGAGGCGCCCAAAAGATTTGGATCTAATTAAGTGAGAATTTCACGATTTTTTGTGAGTTCTTTGTTCTAAACAAACCGCCGCGCCGACGGAATAAAACTACGATATGGTTAATTTATTTGGTAACTTAATTTTGACTATAAAAGCATATTTTGTTAAAATCATAATTTAATCAGTATTTATAATATTATAAATATTAGTATTTTTAATTGTTTGTCACTATTTTTTTAAAAAGATAAAAGATAAAGAAAGATCTAGTAATAGATGATAGCGTACCATTTTACTAGTACAAGATTATTTGGATAGTCTTGGATGTTCTGAAGATTATTCTCTACACACAAACACAAACAAACAAATTTTATATGCGTGTCTATATATTTATGTTAAGTTAGATAGGTACGTTATTGTTGCTTTACATTTAGAACAGTACAAATTATTTGATCGTGTTATCTCAATTGCAACAAAAAATAATAGTGAAAACAGAAAGTGAACACAGATTTTATAGGTCCTTGTATTCTACTTTATACATTGTAGTTTATAAATTTTATCTGCGATAAAATTAACTTATTGATTATAAATATAATACAATACAATAGAATTCAAAAGAATATGAGAAAAATAGTTGTTCCAATATGCAGCAGCATCGAGTTGATCTGATGATGGAGCCAGGATGTACCTACTGCTACTCTTCAATATGTCATATCACTTATTTGTGTTTTTTTTTGATACTTTGCACATATGTCAATTGGTCAAAAGCATATATATCTTCTGCTTTTGTTTTCAACTAAATGTATAATTTAAAGATAGTTTACATATCAGAGTTCTTATTTCCCATATAGAGTTCATGTAATGTATGTATTCATATGCCTATTCCTTAACGTTCTATGCTAGGCACGGGCCTCTTTCAATACGATGGGGATCAGGCCATAGTCCACCGCGGTGGCCAAGTGGCGGTTGGCGAACTTCACATGTTACTTGAAAAGTCGCTGGACTCTCAGACATGCAGGTTTCCTCGCATTGTTTTGCTTCACTTTAAGGGAAGAGAATGATTTTTGATACGTACACAAAATTTGGATGGTACGAGGATCAGATATATAACCCATTGCACTCAGTTCCCAGGCGGACTTGATACCACTGAGATATGACTGTCTTTCTAAAAATACTTATTTTTACCAGTAGTATCGTACATTAAATTCGACATATGCTGATGAGTGTTAGGTACAGGTGGTTGAGATAAAATGATTTGCGTTCACTTACTTTACTACTGTAGTTGATAACGTATCTACAAACATATGTCCGCATTAGCCCCCCTCGACATGCCCTTAAGTGTAATGTAGCATCAAGGATACTATTTAAAATATTTACTAGCATTTGTTTAGTGACTGCTATCTGTGTTTTAATATAGCTTGCTTTTGGCCGCGACTTTGCTCGTTTATTCATATATTACTAGGTGCTCAAACACCAAGTTGTAGCTCAAAAGATGAAGGACTTTCATACAAGATTGCGAGACCTCCTTAATCCGGCCCTGTCGCAGAATCCGTTCTTAGCGGATGTCAACTAACTATAAACTACTTATTTCTCCCTAACAAATTTCATATTACCGTCAAGCGGTTTCGATATTTCGTGATAAGTGAACAGCCTGTAGCTGTATATTATCTATACTTATAATAAAACTGTAGAAAAGTCGTTTTTGTACATCAAAAAAAATTACAAAAAAAATAGCCAGGGTGTTAAAGGACAACCAATAGAACCCATTTCCAGCATTTTTAGAATTTTTGTCTGTTTGTCTGTTTGTCGGTTTGTCTGTTTATTTATCCGGGCATCACGTAAAATGTACGAAAGCAATGTAGATAACTTTCATACACAACGATTGAACGTAACTTGAAGTAACATTTAGTTTTTGTTTCATTGAAATCGGTTCAGTCTATCAAAAGATATTTGAGTTTAAAGTAGAGAAATTCCAGAAGTAAAATTAGGGTTAAAGTGAATTTGGTCTCACTCATCTACACACCTGAGTGTAAATATGCGTGCACAGTTAGGAGGCTGCGAAAATGCACAGGAGTTTTTAATTTATTGTTACAAATAGGCGATGGCACATACCCCGTACAAGAAGATGGAAAAGTTATTTTGATTGATAATGATTTGAATTGATGGTTCCACAGCTAATGTTGTTTATAAAGAAGCACTAGCATAAATAAAAAAAAAATGATTTGTATCGGTATCCTCCAACAGCGCTTAGCACTAAAAAATACATTGTTAAGTTCCGACATCCACGCGAACGAAGTCGCGGGCACAGCTAGTACTAAATATAAGTTATAACTATTAACAAGGTACCTACTCATAATCGCTTTGCCAATGTTTTTCAGGTAGAGAAATTACTATTATACGAGTAGAATTGTTACTAATTTGTTCTTTTTAGATTCGTTGCTTGCTAATTTAAATGAATTTATTAAAGCAATCAGGTATTTTTTTAAATATATATGTAAGTACGAGTTATAACTCGTACTTTCGTTATACTTATAAGTAGTTATGTATAAACACATATGCATATGTATATAGGTAGGTATATAAATATATATCTTTAATGAAACCCTAAAAAAAATAGTTTATTTTATCTTTCAAATGAATACATAAAAAAATAACTGTTAGTTTCAATCACATGTTACCTACATAGTATGGTATGTATAGGTAGCAAATACAAAACCTTTTTATGAATCGGCCTAAAAAGTGATATCCGGCAATAAAAGCGTAAATTGGTAATGCGGTGATCATAGACAGCGACGTGTCTAGCCATAGCGATCGACACGTTTTACTTGAAAAAAATGTATACTAAGTACAATAGTAGTATAAAAGGCACTGGTAGTTCAGAGGTAATGGTCTCGCTTTGGATACCGAGTGAAGCTGGTTCAAATACCGGGTCTTGCGCCTGATATTTTCATGTGCGACTTACATTTCTAACATGATTACCACTTGTGAACTTACGGTGAATGAAAATATCGTGAGGAAACCTGCATGTATGAGATAACCTAGCAAGTTTTTGAAAGCTACCAGTGCCCAGCAGTGGGACGTTAAAAAGGACTCTATACTGCTTTTAATTTTATTAATCTATATAATAAACTTGTTTTTTTTCGATTTTGTTCGAATTTATAATACAAATAGTAAAAATAGTTAGTATTATTATCTGGACACATTGTATAGTTTACCTAATTATATGTTTAATATTATATTTTCTTAGTAAATAAAAATTTGCTTGATTGATTGATTGAGTTGATTGATTAAGGGAGTTAAGAATAAAAAATGTTGTCATTTAAATATTTCATTAGAAAACAACTTTGAGTGGTTATTATTTCATTGTCACTAAACTAATATACTGTTCTTTGCTACTCTACGAATAGATAAGTACTTGTATTAAAAAAAACAATAAAAGATGTGGATAAATACGAAAGTAATAACCACTAATGAACACCTGCAGGTGATAAAATATCTTCATACATTCTCTACCATCGGTTTATACTGGTCTATAGATATACCAATATTATAAAGCTGTACTGTTTTGTTTCTTTGTTTGTTTGCCTACAAACTTCAGGTCATAGTCTATCTATGTACTAAATATCATTAGAATTTGTCCGATTTGGAATAAAAAAAACACATATGCACTAATGCCACCCACAAAAAACTTTCAAATCCATAAACGCTAATTAAGTAGTAATTCCAGTTATTGAGGAAGATTAAAGACTGAATTAAAATAATTAGAGAATCAGATAGTTGATACACTACACATATTACATAACTTTAAATACATACATGTTATAAATATAAACCAACACCTAAAATTGGAGTACAAGCATTCGTGCTCATACAAAAGAATGCCCTCAGCGGGATTCGAATCGACGACCGCTGGCACAGTATGTAGTGCACAAACTGAGCAAAGCACATCAATGCCTAATCTGTACATATACTCGTAATAAAATTCAAGATAAGTCGAATCTGTTAGTTAAATTTTTTGGGAATTCTTATTGAAATAGTCATTATTAACAATACAGAGGCCGTTTTTAGAAGGTTTTTTTTATGGGACAAAGGGAACAACGGGCAAGAGGCTCACCTGATGGAAAGTGATTACCTCCGCCCATGGACATTTGCAACTGCTTGCAGATACGTTGCCGGCCTTTCAAAGTTTCAGGAAAGGGAGGGAAGGAGAGGAAGGGAGGAAGGAGTGAAGGGGGGGTAGGAGGGATAGGGAGTGGGCCTCCCGGACTCTCACTTACCGGACGAAACGCGACAGCATAGCTGCCACTTCACGCCGGTCTCCTGTGAGAGAGTGGTACTATACAGGGGGCGTGCCAGCCCATTCGGCTGCTACCCGAAAATAACAAGCATGGCACTACCACTATAAAAAAATGTTTGTCTGTCTGTCTGTTTGTAACCGCATCACGAGAAAACAACTAGACAGATTTTAATGAAATTTGGTATGATGATATCTGGTTATCCGGGTCAGGATATAGGATACTTTTTACTGCTGGAAAATATTTAAATTCTGAGAAAATTCAACTAACCGTTACAAACCGGCTAAAAAACATCAAACGGTATGTGACATCTAAAAATTTAGTTTTCGGTCTTTAAAACGCGGGCGGAGACGCGGAAAATGCTAGTATTTTAATAAACATTAAGTCATTCCTACGATAAAATACACATAAATAATGTAGTAGTTAAAATAAAATAGCTTAGGTAACTGTTCTTTTCAGTCGGGTACAATTTATTTACTACAAACTAAATGATATTCAAAGTTTGTTTAACCTGCAGTTTTGCGTGCCGTGTCGGCGTCGGTGGCAAACAGTTTAGTGGGTAAGTGTGAACGCTACCGACTTGGCGTTGTAAAACTTGCAAGGTGGTCCATCCCTGTTTATGATGCCTGACATCTCAGAGAATATCGACTCTGTCTGAGGATAGAGATTTATTCAAATTCAAAATATTTTATTCAGCATGAAATTATTACAATTTTTTACTGAACGTCATGAGTCTACTACCAGTTCGAAAGGAAGAAACGACTGACCTGAGAAGAACTGGCGAAAGAAACTCAGATTTGATTTTGATTTTTAATATATAAAAATTTAGCGTCACAGTGTTTGTTATCGAACTCCTCCGAAACGGCTTGACCGATATTTATGATTTTCTTTGTATATGTTTGGTAGGTCTGAGAATAGGTCGTAGGCTGTTTTTTATTCCCCTACGTGATAAGGGTGGCCCTCCAGATTTTTTGTTTTTAATTTTTTGATCAAATTTTATTTTTTGATTTAACGGCAAAAAACACTTACAACGCTTAATTTTTAACCTTCTATCTTTTTTTATAAGTGAGTCGCGGGCGGAGCCACGGAAATTGCTAGAAATACTATAATATTGTATTCAGTTCCTTTATAGTCCCACAGCTGGGTGTGGGCTTTCGTACAATGCGAGGGGCATCAAGCTCTAGTCCACCACACTGGCCTAGGTCGGTCTAAATTCACATGTGATTAAAACTTGATAGGTTCTCTCAGACATGCAGGTTTCTTTACGAAGTTCATCTTAGGACGTAAGTTGTAATGTTGGAAATGATTCACACACGAAAATATCAAAGATACGAGACCTGGGATTCGAATTCCATTCACTTTGTTGGTCAAGTGAGTGCGTTACCACTAAATTACCACTGCCTTTAAAACTATCACTTATAATACCTATATTACTTTTGTGTTGAAGGGAGGCCTGTGCCTAGTAGTGTCATGTCAGAAAGGACTAGATATCTATCCTTGTTTTGCTCAGGTGCAATGTATGTACTCGTATATTGTACGTATATAATAAAACTTAATTATATACAAGTAAAGTCCAAGTAAATGTATATAGAAAACGAAAGGTATTTTAACTTAAAGCAATATCCACATTCTGCATAGTAAAATTTTCCATAAAACTCGTGTCAATACACAAGTGGGGAACTAAAAATAACTTAACCCGCTGTTTGCGGTGCTACTTAGTGGGCACAATAAACCTCGCTAAAAGGTGCGTGTTTGTTTTTCTGCATTTTTCTCTTTGACTGCTGTAACTTAATATCGTATTGCATTTTAATAATAATTGTTCATACTTTATAAATAATATTTTATGATATTAAATAATAAATGAGCAATTCTTGTACATAATATAATATGTTTTATTTTGAAAAAAATCTGTAATGGCTTAGTAAAAATGTTGTGTTTAGATAATTTATAAGTTTATATATATCTTTAAGTTTTTTGGGTATCTTTTTTAAAAAAAAGGCAATCTCTACATCTTATCCGATAAGTCTGAAGCTTGGTGGCCCAGGTACTGTACCTTATACCTACTTTTGTAGGTGTTTTTTCTTGAACTTTTATATCTGCATGTGATTCTTTTGTTGCAAAAAGAGGCGTATTGTTTGATATTACCATGTAAAATAATATATTTTTTTAACAAAATAACTTTTATATCCTACTAGTAATTATGTACCAAGTTACGTTAGAATGGGTATACATGTATTTTTCTAAATTCAATAAAAAATAGACTAAAAATCTCGTACTTATACAGTAGGAATGTTGAATAATAAAAAATAATTTCCAATAGTTAGAGCTACCTTTATCTCCTTTTTAATATAAATACTTACTCTAGCAAAACCCACCTCTAGATTTTCTAAGTAACACGATAAATCTCCTAACCCTCTAATGGCCGGTTTCACTTGCATTAGCAGAACGGGTCGATCCCACCCCGACATTTATATTTATAAATCAATCAGAACATCCCCTTTCTTTTACGTTTATTGGTTAAATTTTGGGTGCAATGATCACATCATTCATTATTTTTCGATAAAAATTCTCAGAAAAAAATTAAAAGTGCACTTATGTTTTACAACATTTATGCGTAAATTTTTAATTTTATATTTTATTTGATTTTATATTGTTATAAATTAATTAATTTATTTGTTTATGAATATTCGAAACCTCGGAAAAAACATTAAATAAAAAAAAACTATTAAAAAATTGATTTTATTAAAAATGTACAATAGCTTAAAAGAAAATTGCTATCTTATTAGCTAATTCCTTAATCATTGTTATGGAATAATGAACCAGAACTTCCATCCTTATTCTGATATGAGTAACTTTGATTTTTTAAAATATACGAAGTAAGAATTTTTAGAGAAACTTAAATTTTTAGTTCATAAAAATATAAAAAACAATTAAAAAATGTCTTCATAGATCTTCTTTCTACTTTCTTTTATATGGAAAATCTAGGAATAACTAGCAACAGATATGTTTTGAATATAAATACCTACTTAGTATTATATTTATGTCTCTAATACTCGTAGGTTGGTACTAAAGTACCTAATCAGGTTACAGTACATTGTACATATAATATATATGTACCTAAATGTACGGAAATTTTCCTATTCCTTTAACACAAATAATGATATTAATTATATGTGGCATACATTTTCAACCGACTACCAAAAGGAGGAGGTTATCAATTCGTCTGTATTTTTTTTTTTTTTTATGTTTGTTAGCTCATAACTTTGAGCTGGGTGAACCGATTTTGATGATTCTTTTTTTATTTGAAAGGTAGTGCTTCCCATGTGGTCCCATTTAAATATTTTCCAGTTCTGATAATGGCATCCATGAGAAAACCATAAAAGTCTTAAATTTGCATTAAGTATTTGCGCGACAAATGGACGAATAAATCAATATCACGCCAACCGATTTCGATGATTCTTTTTTTAATGGAAAGGGTATACTTCAAGGGTAGTTTGATGAGAGTTTGGTAAGGTTCTGATGATGGGATCCATGACAAAGTATCGGAACTCTTCAATTCTTAGGAGCAAATTAACGATGCTCGGCCGAATCTTTTATAGGCTATATGGATATTTGAGTCACGTACCGTAACTGATGATGGAAGGTACAACTCCTCAACGGTTAGCAGTTTAAAGAAAATTCTCTTAATATAATACGCAATTATGAACGGATAGTTGTATACTTTCAGGCTATTAGGTTTACCTCATAATAGAAGGTAAATTTTTATAGTCATTAACACAATACGTATCTACTTTCCGCAAAAAAGTTAAAAATAAATTATTTTTAACAAAAAAACAAAAACCGACTTCCAAACTTAATAAATCTAAACTAAAAAGTAGAAAATAATACTTTTAAGGACTTTGTTAATTTTGAAGTCGGTGCCAGCCAAAGCAAAATAGCCCTAAATAGATACATATTTGATTAATCTATCAATTTGTAAACATAATCTGGCTGGCACCGACTCCAAAATTAACAAAGTCCTTAAAAGTATTATTTTCTACTTTTTAGTTTAGATTTAACAACCTTAAGGTGTCGGAAATGACAAACTGTTAGGGAAGGGGTGCGAACAAAATGAGTGACGTAAATTAAATATATTAAAATAATAATCATTATTTATGAAATAAATAAATATAAATAAAATACAACAATATACAACTATAAACATAATATTATATATATGATATAATTAATACAAAACAGAATTATTGATATAAAAAAGAGTATATAATATATGATAAATAAATATATAGATAGTATAAATAATATATCATGTAATATATAATAAAATAAATAAATGATGATAGATGGCAAGAAGATTAAGATCTAGAACGAGAGATAGTATAGTTTTAGGCGACTTTTAAAGGAGTTATAAGTCTTGGCATCTCTAACGCTCAATGGAAGAGAGTTCCAGAGTCGTGCGGCAGTAACTGTAAATGACTTGTCATTAAATGAAGTGGAATGAGGAGGTATTTTTAAAACAAGATTTTTACGGGAGCGCAGATTTCTCGTATGAGATAGCCCTAGAAACTTGAATCGCTCTTTTAAATAGGGAGGAGATGATGGATCAAACAGAACACGGTAAAGAAGATGAAGGACGTGCGTATTCCTGCGAAGGCGAATAGGGAGCCACTTGAGCTTTTTGCGAAATTCAGAAATATGGTCATATTTTCGTAAACCAAATATGAACCGGATACATAAATTTTGAAGCCGCTCAAGCTTATTCAGTTGCTCCTCTCTTAGGTCCAGAAAACACGAATCAGCATAATCAAGAACAGGTAGCAAGAGTGATTGTGCTAGCGCAATTTTAGTAGGAATGGGAAGAAAGTTGCGTAACCGACCAAGTGAGGCCACTGAAGCAAACATTTTTCTACTCGTCTCATTTATATGCTGTTCCCAGGACATTTTCTGGTCCATAAAGACCCCTAAATTTTTGACAGTGTCGCTATAAGGTATAGTTATTCCATTCAATACAATAGGTGGTAGTGATAATAACGCGACCCTGGCAATGAGCTTAGAACTACCAATAATTATGGATTGTGTTTTTATTGGGTTGAGTTGGAGTCCGAAGGATTTAGTCCAAGATGCTATACTTTTTAAGTCCTTGTTCATTTCAGCAATAGCGCTCGGTAATTCAGAAATTTTAGCCTGAGTATAAATCTGTACATCATCTGCATACAGGTGGTAGTGAGAAGATATGTGATGACATAGTGTATTTATAAATACCGAAAAAAGAAGAGGAGACAACACGCCACCCTGCGGAACACCAGACTTGACAGGTGACCAGTCGGAATACGAATCATGAATCCGTATACGCTGTCGGCGCCCACGCAGGTAACTAAGAAACCAGTTGACTACTTTAGGAGATATGTTAAGAGAACTCAGTGTAGCAAGTAAGATGTCAAAATCAACAGAATTAAAGGCATTACTAAAATCCAGCAAGGTAAGTACCGTGACTTCCTGTTTATCCATACCATTGCGAATATCATCAGTGATATTAACTAAAGCAGTAGTCGTACTATGCCCAGGACGGAAACCAGATTGGAGAGGACTTAGGACGTGGTGAGCAGAGAGGAAATAATTTAGCTGATGGAGTACTAAGCGCTCAAGTACTTTCGAAAGAAATGGAAGGATTGATATAGGACGATAATCATTATAATGAACAGGATTGGAATTTTTAGGTAGTGGTACAATTTGAGCATCTTTCCAGGACGAAGGAAATTCACAGGAAATAATAGAGTGATTAAATATATGCGTTATGATAGGACATAAAATATCAAGGATAGGTAGGATCATCTTACGACTAATGCTATCAGCACCTACCGCATCAGATTTTATTGTAAGTATGTTTCTCTTAACATCACTTTCAGTAAAGTCACTAAAAACTAATTGTGGAATATTTGGAGGGGATAAAGTTGAAAATTGATTAAGTGTCTGTTGCTTAATAGTACTGTCCATGGTACTTGAAGTAGAGAAATGCTTGTTAAGCTCATTTAAATTAAGATTATTAGGATTTACGCATTGTCGTACTTTTCCCACTCCCAATGATTTCAGAAAAGACCAGACTTTGGATGAGTCATCTTCCTCAACCACAGATGAATAGATATGGCGTCGTTGATTATCTCTACACACTCTGTTGCAGTGATTCCGAGCCCTAATATATTTAAGACGAGTTTTCTCATTGGGGTTGACCCGATATTTCATTTTTGCAGCGTACTTTTTTTGTTGCAGTTCTTTAATTTCTTGAGTAAGCCATGGTGCAGGGGGATGTTTTATTCGTACCGGTAATAATTTTACATATTTACTACGTAAATATCCAATGCATTCCAATACCTATACGTTACTAGTTTCTGTTGACAGAAAAAATTGCTAAACATATAATAATCAGTTTGTCACTATTAACTATTAAGTAATCTGTAGAATCGGATAATTTTAAAACATTTTTAATGATAGAGGATTTGAAGTATCTAATACAAGTAATTTAGTTATATTTAGTATTCAGTACATTAAACAGAAGTAAATTATTGGTAGGTATTTATTAATGATATCAAAATAATTAATATTAATAAAAGATATTAATATAAATCTTGATTTTGAAATTAACCAAAAAGACAAATTATGCTTAGAAACAAAGGAGTTCAAAATCATATATTTTTTATATAATTGTTGGAACCTTTTGTATAATTTACCATAAACTGAAGATCATTAATAGGTGTTTTATTAAACAAGTAGGTATATCGTTATTTTATTAATTATGCCTTATAGTTACTATTAGATTATTGTTTTTTATTTTAAAATACTTACTGGGCATCATTTCGACGTGCGACGACGTGTCCATGATGTTATGGTGGTGCAACATGTCTGGCGGGGACTGCACCAGCCCGCCACCGCCGCTAGCCATCACCATCACTGGTTATGATAGAATTCCCCTGATATACCACGCTCTAACACGCAAAATTAAAATTGTCTAAAATTATATCACTATGGTACAATTTTAACCCACACAAATGAAGGGTTAAAGTTAATTGTGACTAATTTTTTAATAATATTTTTCGTTAGGACTTACTCGTGTTTTTTTAAACAAATGTCTGTTTTTTTTCTTATTTTAAAATTAATGGTCCTATGTAAATCAGTTCATTAAAACGAAACTATCACAAACACTAAACACTAGGTCATTAGGCACTTCGACATTATTTTTTTATGTTTTTGTCTTTAACGGACATCTCGTCACGGCAGAGGCCAAGCCCACACTGCCGTATTATATCTATAACTCTATGGATCGACTCTACTACGCGTGCGCAGACCGTCCTCTCTACCGATTGGTTGAATTTTAAAACGCCTTTTGAAATGGGCTATCGTGGTTGGTCCAGAGCTTCCCATTTTCCCGCCCTAAATGACAGTGCCCTCACAAAATGGCGCCCCCTTATAGCCTTTTGATGCTTTTTTGAACATTTTCTTCGGTAAAAAATAATCCTGTTCGAATATAATGAGCATGATTTATGATTTTGATCCGCGGTCTCTTTTTTTCGTTTAATCTAGTCATGTATAATATATCTTTTTTTTTTACTCGTTTCGTGCTCAGTGGATAAATGTTTTGTAATTGTACATTTGTTTATTTATCTAAAATGTTATTTAAACTTTGTCGTATTTTTATTGAACGTTGTAAATGATGGCAATTAGATGTGGTCATGGTAAATAGGGGCTACCGCCATTGAATTCTATATACTTTATAGATAATAAATTATTATTCGAATTAGGCTATTTTTATTTGTATTTTTATTATCTATATATGTATATATTATACTAGGTAGGTACTGTGTATTTTTCAAAATCATGCAAATATACATGTGATGCAAATATAATTAAAAGTGAACTTTATGTAGGTATCTCATATGTTCAATCTAGTTTTGTAAGTCAAAAGGTCAAAGCTCGTAAGCTTTATAATAAGTGTAAGAATGAATAGGTTTAAGTGCCAATAATATAAACAATAAAAGAACTAATATATGTATACCTGTAAAGTAACGGTATGTTACGTATTTGTTGTGGAGGTTACACGTTCAATTCCCGCGTGAGGTACGTTTATATGTATTATGATTAAAAAAGATGTAAGGCAAGAGATGGTAGACGTAACATAAAAACCACATGAGTAAGTAAATTGGGTTAAAATTTGTTATTTTGCATTGATAAGGGGTCAAGAAGGGTAGAGTCTGAACAAATAGTTTCTTATATTTGGCGAATTATCTCCATAATGTGTTAACGTGGTGGGAATAGGGGATATTATTTGTAATTTTTAAAGTTAGATCTAGAAAATGATTCGTCAGCTTCTCTATATTGCCGATGGGAAAACCCAGAAGCCTAATGCTTGCTTTTTTATATATTGGCCGAATTAATCAGATTTTTATTTAGTAGTAGGCAATGATAGGCAAGTTACAACTAGGTAACTGAGTGGAGCGGGTTCAAATCCGGGTCTCGCACCTGTGATATTTTCATTTGCGAATCATTTTTATTACGATAACAACTTATCTTACGGTGAAGAAAAACAGCGTTTTGAGAGATTTTAAAAAAACGTAATTTGCAGTCTTAATACTAATCTACTTACTAAAATATCTTTTGGAAAATACAAATACAAAGGCTGAAACTATAGGTTAAGAATTTTTGTCTCTCTGTCTGTCGGTCTATCTATAATGGAACACATCACGAGGAAGCCAAAAAACTGGATATCTTTGAAAAAATTTGGTTTGACGATAGCTGGCTATATTATGTGATATGGAGAATGGGTATGTTGGTATTACGAAGAAAACGTAAATAAAAAATTATTTAATTATCTACTATACCACCTTAAAACCTCTTTGCTTGCCGACTTTATAATTAACCACCTTTTTAAACAATTTACCGCTCTATGAGCAACTACTTGATTTTTTCTTATTTAAACACCAAGAAATCATTAATCTCCATCTAATTACTTCGTCAAATACGTGTGAGGTTTGCAAAAAAGGAGGAAAAAATAGGCGCCAAATGTTCCCGCCACGTCATTAGACAGATAAAATAAAGCACAGATAAACTTATCGTAGCAGATGCACAGATAACGATATTATTATTTTTTAATTATCCCTTTTGTGCATACGAATAAAGGTTATAATTCCCTGACATAATATAAGGAAGGAAGTGAAACAAGTCCTTAAAAAGGTCGCAGATGTTGGAATGCTCGATAGGGATTTCGCTAAGGTACTTAAAAATGCGTAAGTGTAGACGTTTTTAATGGTTCAGTAAAGACAAGATATGTCTATAGGTTGTAGAGGTCTTTTTTAAAAAAATGGACAGACAAAAATATTAGTATTGGGAGATTTTTTTATTTTTTTTATTTTATAAAATTGTAATAAAAAATTTTACTGCTTCATTTTTGTTGGCGTATTAAAAACTTTTTTTGGTAAGTCGCGTCGTGACTTTAATTGGCAACCTAGCAAATGTATGGATCATACAAGTGTATGGATCATACAAGCATATTGAGTTAGGTTGTATTACATAAGTATTATTTTATGTACTCAAAAAGCCAAATGAAATTATATTCAAGGGCATTAAAAACTAAGCAAGGCACTAATAGTTTTTTGTCAAATAAAAGCATAAATGTATACAAAAAATTTTAGATATTGCTATGCTTATAGTTTTTTGTATTCTACAAATAATATTACGTATTAATAATATGACTGACAATCGCTTCGTTCGGGTTGTCCAAGTCATAGTTTATCTATACACTAAATGTCATCCAACATATACACATACAAACTTTAGCATTTATAAAAGCAGTCCGGTAATCGGTTTTGCTATCTCATATCTCTGTATAGAAGTAAATTAACCACACAACAATCAATATTCAACTTCCGGGTCCGTGTCCCTCCTTCCGGTCCGCCGCATCCGGTCAGTTCTTTGTTTCGCCAAGATATATGACTGATGCAATAAATAACGTCTTGACCGATTTTGGTGAAAGTTGTCAGAAAGAATAATTATAGTTTTACGCTTTTGTTTCTATCTAATAGATAAATATAGTTGTGTATTGCCATTTCTGGGAAATTGATTTGAAAGTAAGATCTGCTACAGCGTTTGATCAATGATTGATACCAAAAAAGATTAGGTGCTAAATTTGGGAGTGTTTTGTATTTGTATTTTTTTAAATCGTGAACCAATCTTATAATTTTTCAAGCAAAATTAAGCGTGACCGAGAGGACAGGACATTAGAATACCGTTGCGAAAATGAGTGTTGCGGGAATGAGAATCAATTTTATTTTTATTTTTTTTTATTATTTATTTATAAAAACATACGAGTATATTTATTATTAATAATTTAAAAATAATTATCGATATATAATGCAAATAATAAAATTCTAAGTCGAATCTGTACATAAAATATTTGACAATCTTATTGGAATAATTTTTAGATTTTTGTTTGTATGTTTGTGACGGCATCTCTAAAACTACTGGACAGATTTTGATGAAATTTGGTATGATGATAGCTGGTTTTCCGGGTCAACAAAATATAGAATTAGTTTTACTACTGGAACATTTACTATCTCTGAGAAATGTTTACTTACCGATGAAATGTAGGCACGGACAGACTGCATTGCGTAGAGCGAGGGTGAATCGCTATATGAATATTTATAAATCATGTTTTTTATAATACTTTAATACTTTCTTAAATTTACGCGAATATTCGACTTTTTTTTATGAGACAAAGGGGGCAAACGGGCAGGAGGCTCACCTGATGGTAAGTGATCACCTCCGCCCATGGACATCTGCAACATCACAGGGCTTGCAGATGCGTTGCCGGCCTTTCAGGAAAGGGAGGAAGGGAGGAGGAAGAAGGACGGGAGGGGGGATAGGGAGTGGGCCTCCCGGACTCTCACTTACCGGACAAAACGCGACAGCATAGCCACCACTTCACGCCGGTCTTCTGTGAGAGAGTGGTACTATACGGGGCGTGCCGGCCCATTCGGCTGCTACCCGAAGGTAACAAGCATGGCACTACCACTTTAAAAAATGACATTATAAATGAAACTACCTTTCGGATTTTGTCGCGGATTTATTTTGATTTTTAGTTCCCGACGTTCCGAATGCTTTACAGCAATCATGGTCACGGGAGAGACTAAGGTATTTGACGTCTCATAGGTTCATTTATAATCATATTTTTTTAATTATTATATTTATATTTGTTTTACTTTACAAATCGGTATTTGCCAAAGTTTTATTTCAACCGTGCGTAAAGGTTATATAGTATAGTGGTATACACTTTTTATTTTATGTATATTTTGATATTTAAAAGTAATTTCTTCTAAATGTACGAGTAACTAATAGAAACAGAAGCTACTCCACGCATTCAATTGATTAGAAGAGGAACGTTAAACAAAGGTAGGTACATGTTTACAATATTATTAGATATAACAGTCTGTCGGTTTGTTGGCCTCATTTGCTTTCGTCTGCGAAGAATTGAATTCTCATGAAACTTTTGACATCTGAATTGTTAGTAGTAAATACCTGTGTTGAAATGAAGGGTTCATATAACCCGAATCCCATTGAACTTGAACTTCCTATAAAAATCGGCATCGCAACAATAATTAAAAACTGTCTGTTCGCGATAATCTCAAAAACTACTGTACCGATTTTTATGCTGTTTTCACCTATGGATAGAGTGGTTCTCGAGGAAGGTTTTAGTATATAATTTATAAATTTTTTGTATACATTTACTAGCGATACCCGCGGCTTCGCTCGCGCTAAATCTAGAAACGAGTCAGAGCGGAGCGAGTGCTAGTCGATAATTTTAGGTAAGCACTAGTTTTCAGGCATATATATAAAATAATAAAACTAATTTTTCTAATGTGTCTAAGTATATTCTCGCTGGCTAACATGCATTAAGATTTCACCCTTCGACATTGTTGATCGAGAACAAACTGTGATCGGCATTATGGTAAGGGTCGGCCCTAGAACAAATACTTTCAACTACAATACTTCAGTTTCTAATAAGCGGTGTAATGCAATCGTTTAAACAAGACCAAACGTGAGGTGCTCGTTAATTAGCGTTTCTACTCGTACTTCAGATATCTTTATCACGATTTTGTGTTTTGAAATATGTTTAATGTTTACACATACTTTGTTCTGAATATAGTTTAGTGAGAAGTCCCAGATTCGAGTCCCATCTTAGACATCGCACATTTATAGCTATGAAATTTTTCTATTTAATCTCTTTTACACTGAAATGGTTAGACAAATTTGGATGAAACTTATTTTATATACTTTCAGACTTATGACCTGAGAAACACAGACTACTGTACGGAACCTAGAGATACACCCAAGCAATGTAATGGTAGGCCCTAAGTAAGTAACCCTAATTTATCATACTAGGAATGTTACGTCATACACGTATGTAGTTTTACTCATACATTAATATTTGCCTCAATCGTGACTCAAACCCACGACCTTCATACAGAGGTAGATAATGAAATCACTAAGCCAGATGTACTTCTTATTATTACGTGTAACCATTTTGAAGTGTCAAACACAAAAGCCTTGTTGAATACACCAAAAAAACCACTCATTCGCAGTTTTCAAAAGACCAACGTACAAAATGTGTGACAAAACGTGAAAATTGTACTGTCACTTAGACCTTTCAACGGCACCGACAAAGTAGGCTTATTGTAGACCGAGTCGTATGTGATCAGAGTTGGAAAAGGAAAATCTATATACATAATATGTAAGTAGTTATAGATTATACTTTCTTACATTTACGCGAATATTCGACATTATAAATGAAACTACTTTTTCGGATTTTTCGGATTTATTTTGATTTTTAATTCCCGACTTTTCGAATGCTGTACAGCAATCATAAGGAGAGACTCTCCCGTGACCCAAAATAAATCCGCGACAAAATCCGAAAAGGTAGTTTCATTTAGAGTTATAGATTATTAGAAAATATAATACTCTACTGTTTGTTCTGACTTATGTTCTTTTATTTTTATTTAAATTAAATATGACTATTGAAGTCCTTAAGGAAGGTACCACCGTCTTAGAAGACAGTCCTGCAATCAATCAATTACAAAAGAGTACATACAAGTGGTAGTGCCATGTTTGTTATCTTCGGGTAGCAGCCGAATGGGCCGGCACGCCCCGTATTGTACCACTCTCTCACAGGAGATCGGCGTGAAGTGGCAGCTATGCTGTCGCGTTTCATCCGGTAAGTGAGAGTCCGGGAGGCCCACTCCCTATCCCTACTCCCGTCCTTCTCCCTCCTCCCTTTCCTGAAAGGCCGGCAACGCATCTGCAAGCCCTGTGGTGTTGCAGATGTCCATGGGCGGAGGTGATCACTTACCATCAGGTCCCATAAAAAAAAAACCTGATACATACTAGAATGGAGACGTGTGATGATGTTGTTACTATCATATTTAACGCAATGGAATTATAATATAGATCAAAATTAATAAATCAGTTTTTTTGTTTGGTGTTCACGAGATCACGAGAAAACCACTAGACAGATTTTTAATGAAATTTGGTACAATAATAGCCGGGAAAAACATATAGTATACTTTTAACTTTTACTTCTATTAATTAATCTGTAAAATTAATTTAAATTACGCCCCTTAACTGTGCAATGTCACGAAATTATTTACAAGCGCAGCTTTCAACATAACTATAATAATTTAATAATAATTTCTCTAATAATTTCATTTGTTGAAATATTTTAATATATATTACATATTTTTGTCACATTTTACTGAAATTTATATTATTAAAGGGAAACCTAATTATTATATTACAGTACCATAATAGAAATTAAAATACAAACAAAAACAGGCATAGATAGTACAAAATGTGGTCTCATACTTAATGATCACGTTTGGTTTAGTTAAATAGCCTAAATATTTATAGTCGTAAGTAAACATTTTTATTAGTTTAATATGATTAATGACAGCTTTCTCTCGAGTGTGTCAAGCGGACATCTCGATTAACGTGATAGAGAGTTCCATCAATTATAGGAATTTATTAATTTTGAATATTTTTTGTGTATGAGTAGGTACCTACTTCTTGAAAATTTGCATTATTTTATGAAAAATCACTTTTTTTTAATAATAAAATTTTTATTTATAAAACAGGTTAAACAAATACATAACTTTGTTGTTGGGACATCCTTTTAAGTAAAAATTTTACCTGTGCCAGGTTTTGCCTAGTAGTAACGTAAGTGATACTCCTAGGTCATTATGATCTTAATAGGTAATCTATATCTTATGAAAGATTACATCCAAATCCATCCAGTCGTTTCAGCGTGAAGGAGTTATATATACTTCTATATACTAATATTATAAAGAAGTAAAGTTTGTGTGTTTGTTAAATTGTAAGGGGTAATCTCGGGATCTACTGAACCGATTTTAAAAATTCTTTCACTAATAGAAAGCCACATTATTTCTGAGTGTCATAGGTTATATAAAAAACCGAAAAATAAAAAGGCTTTTATGTGGTAGTCGGTTTTGCAAAGTGAATCGGAGAAAAAACGGTCGAATGAAAGCGTTTCTTACGAACGCTGCCTTAACTATGAAAGATATATTTTTGAGTTCTAGAGAAAAGATGTGGAGCTTGAAAATGCCTACAAAAAAGTCAACGACAGCATATGTCTAACTTTTATATTTAAGTTACAAAAAGTAGTTTTTTTACTATTAGTATAGATAATTTAATTTAGATAATTATTAAAACATAACACTCTGTACTAAAAAAGGATTATTAACATTATGCCCAACGAAGTGGGCACGGGTCAGCTAGTATATTATATAGTTACAATACTTTCGCATTTATAATATTAGCCCACTATAGACTATATAGATAGAGATTAAACTTGCAATCGCTGGCAAAGGTTAAAGGACTGAAATCTGGAGATTATAATTTTAATTTTTTACTTTTGTTTAAATTTTGAATTTTAAATTCGTACTTAATTTGAAAATTTCATTAAAATCGCTTCAGCCGCATAGGTAACATACAAACACACATAGTTTTTTTATATAGATAAAGGTAGATAAAGCAAAATGTCTTAAAAATGCAGTAAGTAGAGCCCCAGGCGTGAGCTTGGCGAGAATAAGGAGATTACGTTAAACCTCCTTCGTCACAATAGCCCGCCTTTAACACTCCGCTAGGCGCCGTTTTATTGAATATCGGTTTTCAAGATGTTGAAATACGATAAATCTACATTTTTTTATTTAATTTGTCAAAAACGTCATGGCTTTAAAACATCTAAGTCTAAAAAATATACGTATATGTTCCTTATAAAAAAACTATGGCAGTATATAATGTATTCAATCCATTTTTATTTCTATCTATATTTCTATGCAAGGGGGATCAGGAAGGGAAGCCATACCACGTCTACCACGGTGGCCTAGTGCGGTTTGGCGGACTACACATTATTTTGAGAACTTGCTAGGTTCTCTCAGACATACAGATTTCCTCACGATGTTTTCCTTCACCGTAAGACAAGTGGTGATCATGAAAAATTATTCGCACGTATATCAGTTGTGCGAAACCCGGATTTGAACTCGCATCTCTCAGTTATCTAAGCGAGCGCGTTACCGTTGGGCTACCTCTGTTAATACCCGATAATTATATATTATTAGATAATATTTGAAGGCTATTCTTTTGGCAAATTTTAGTACTATACTATAACTATAGTCTAATAAAACGTCGTCGAAAACTTCGTGTTAAATACGGAAATAATTGAGTTTCGTAGATACTACACCGACAGACTGACGTATCGACTCTACCATCATCTCTACATTATGTGACGACGATCGCCACAACAAAGGTACAAAAACTACCATAAAAGACGGTAGACGGTTGACGTTTTAGCGTAAGATAGGATTAAAGGCTTCGGTGTCATATTCCTGTTGATCATTTACTGCTTCATTTTTTGTCCTCGTCTATTGAAATGACAAAATTATAGCTAGGATTAAAAAAAATGGTAGCTTTATTTTTTATTGATTTTTTTAACTTTAATAGACTTTATAAAGGGTTATCAGCACGTATTATATCGGTGGTTACATGTTCATCTTTATGTAACGATTTTTTGTTTTCGTTAACTGATGTATTGACTTCTAGAAGTTAATTAACAAAATCCTAGAAGTTTAGATAATTGTGTTTGATACAACTATAGTCTAAGCAACGAAGCTACAGCCAAGAACTAAGTATCTTTTCGGATTTTTCGCGAATTTAATATTGATTTCCAGCTATCATCGTCACGGGAGAGGTTGAGGTTTTAGACGTCCCAAAATACATTATAGTTATATTTTTAACTAGCGACACAACCTCGCTTCGCTCTTTAGGAGGGGGGAAAAATTACGCCCTATTCTCATACCTACCGAAAATACACGACCACAATCATAATGACACATTTTTTTTATATATTAGATATATATACATACCTACTTATATAATATAAGTACATATTATGTAAATTCATTTAGCTCATCAAGTAACGATCAGCCATCAGCGCTACCTTTTGGAGCCAATTTCATAATCAAAACTGTTCTGCCGTTTAATCATAAAGTAGAAATAAACAAACCAACAAACGCATTTATAATAACGGCGTGATTTAGTTTTAATTATGTAAATTTTGTAAAAATAGCCAAAGGCAAATATTTACTTAAAAGCGTCCAAGCGAAGGTAACTGAAAAAGGACACGGGGAATATATTTAATCCTATCAACACGCTCCGTGAATTCTGTACACTTTTTATAGTAGTTCTGTGTCCAATGTGTAATAGGTATGCTACTGAATATTTGGTCTTTGTATCTGAAGACACGTTTGGCTCAGATGGTAGTGACCCTACATTATGCGCCAGCGGTTGCGGGTTCGAGTCCCGCTGGATGCATTCATTTGTTGACTACGAATGTTTGTACTCCAGTCATGGATGTTTATATGTACAATATGTATCTATTTAAAATTTATATGTGTAGTGTATCAACTATCGGGTATCTGTAACACAAGCCTCGTAGCTGACCACGGAACTAGATGGCGCTGTTGTAACAATGTCCCAGCATATTTAAAAAAAAATAAAAATAAGTAAAATAACCTCTTTTTGGTCGTATGTATACATATTATAAAATTCTGAGTCGTGTTAGTACATAAAATATTTCTTAGAAAATCTTATTAAATAGTCATTATATTATTGATTAGGCCTAATTTATAGTTTTTAGAATTTAAAATTCAAATTCAAATATTCTTTATTTATGCACACCACAAATTAACATAAAAAAAAATATTAATTAAAGTAGAAGTAGCACAAAAGGCGGCCTTATCGCTAAGAGAGGAGGGGAGGGGTGCAATACAAAGTTTTATAAGAGTATATTCATATAAATAAATAAAAATAATGTATACACAAGTAAATAGTCATACACAAATACATACATACATACATACATACATACATAAATACATACATACATACATACATACATACATACATACATACATACATACATACATACATACATACATACATACATACATTTGGTTTATATAGAATTTAGGTTTAGTTTAGGTTAGAATTTAACTGTTTGTTTTGGTTTTTAGAGAGACAATGGACAGATTTTGATGAAATTTGGCATGGTGGCTTTGGTATTTGGCAAAATTAAAAAATTTTTTCTTACTGAAGATAGTTTTTTGGCTAAATACTTTAAAAGTTTCTTAGCTGGATTTTACGGTGTGCGCTGATACGATTAAGGAGAACCAAGGTGTCGTGTTGCATTGCTCTTTTGAAAGTGACGGTATTTTGCAAATAAGTGGCTATAATTTTACTTAAATTTTTTTTTTATCACGCAGTAAGAGATTTAACACTGGCCAATGTTTAAGTCAAAAATAATAAATTAGATTAAATAAAAAAAAATAAATTATTTTTTGTTTACCCGCGCTTGTGTGTGTGTGTGTGTGTGTGTGTGTGTGTGTGTGTGTGTGTGTGTGTGTGTGTGTTTGTGTGTGTGTTTCATGATATAACTACCTATGATATTTGAAATGGAACTTCAAACCTATTTTAAATATCCTAGACTCATTTTTATCGCTAAATTCAAGCAGAGTCGCGGTTGAATACTAGTTGTAAATACTTTTTCGTTGAGCAATTGATACAATTATACACTCAGTCCACAGGCCAGTGATAACATACCAGCCATTTACCCCAGAAAAAAGTTGATCCTCTACGCTCCGGTAACCTCTGATCCTATTCTCATCACGTACACAATGAGCCCCTAATACCAGATTAGCACATACCGACAGACAGTCGAGATTGTGCTCTTTAGCTCTTTTTTATATATAGATGGCTATTTAGTGTTGCTTTATTGAAATTTCTTATTTTTATTATTTAGTAATATACAATAGTTAAAGATGTTTTTATATTTAAATATTAAAGCAAAATGTCTTACGATATTAAGAAAACTGCTTGACGTATAAAGAAAATATTCAGGTAGGTAGTTTATAGTTAGTAGACGATCTAAGCTAACAACGAAGTTTGTGTCAGGGCCGGATTAAGGAGGTATAAGGGCTCTAGCAAGTTTGTATGAAAGTGTTTCAATTTTTTTCCCTACAAACTTTAAATTTAGCACGGAGTCTCTAGTATTTGAATAACTTAAAAAGTTTCTTTGTATTCATTTACAAATTAGCCTTTTTGTTACCGACCACTTTAAAAAATGTAGTTACTAAAATCAATAAATCAAAAGTCATCATACAGTAGTATTATAGAAATAAAAGTACCCATTTAATATTACATAATGTACGTCTGGTGCAGATAAGTCCCACTCGAGACGGACAGACGGCCTTGTTCCAGAGTTTGTTTGTATAGATTCTCACGCATTTGTCTTTTTGATATTATGTTAGTGTGAGGACTTTCCCACTATTTAAGAATATTTCAATGAAGCTTTATTTCGTACATGATAACAGCAGCTGAAAATTAACACTATGACAATTTATCTATACTAGTGGTCGCCCAGTGGTCAGAATTCGACCATAATTAATAACTACTATAATATACGAGCAATACCCGCGGCTCTGCCTGCGTTCTAAAGACGTAAATGCAAGCGTGGTTTTATTTCTAACCTTCTTTTTGTATTTTTCACAGAGATAAGTTATTTTCCCGCAGTAAAAAGTATCCTATATATTGAGGGGAACCAGCTAACATCTTACCAAATTTCATCCAAATCCGCCTAGTCCTCGTCCAGTGGTTTACTCATGATGTGGTCACAGACAGACAGACAGAGTTTAAGTGGTAGTGCCATGCTTGTTACCTTCGGGTAGCAGCCGAATGGGCCGGCACGCCCCGTACAGTACCACTCTCTCACAGGAGACCGGCGTGAAGTGGCAGCTATGCTGTCGCGTTTCGTCCGGTGAGTGAGAGTCCGGGAGGCCCACTCCCCATCCCTACTCCCGTCCTTCTCCCTTCTCCCTCCCTCCCTTTCCCGAAAGGCCGGCAACGCATCTGCAAGCCCTGTTGCAGATGTCCATGGGCGGAGGTGATCACTTACCATCAGGTGAGCCTCCTGCCCGTTTGCCCCCTTTGTCCCATAAAAAAAAAGACAGACAGACAGACAAAAATTCGAAAAATAATAGATTTGGCCTCTATATCGATAATAATGTCTATTTCAATTAGATTTTCCAGAAAATATTCAATGATTCATTTTATTGAATGATTCGACTCAGCTAGAATTTTAGTATATGATGACTTTTAGGTTATGTTTGACATTCAGTGTGTCAAATACATGGCGGTGTGTGTAGTGTTTTTTAATTGATTTAATGTGTTTTATGCATAATTAAAAAAATATCAGCATTCTGTACTCCTTCTCGATATAAACTATAAGTGTGCGAAATTTCATACTCCTCCGTCCGCGCATTTTCGTAAAAAGGGATACAAAGTTTTGCTTTACGTATTAATAAATAGATGAAAATAATGTCGGTACTTTTTTTTAGTTCAGTTTAATTTAAGAGGTAAATCGGTATCCTCCTCTACAGCATCCAATCTCACTTAGATTAGATATTTGAAGAAATTATTATAATAGTACAACGCGTTGAGTTTGATGAATTGACTAATCGACACGATCGATAAAAGATCAGGCATATTACCAACGATATTACGTGCTTTCCAAAGCACGGAGGTAAAAAATTGTTAAATTCTCAATCTCTAGCTGCTATTAAGAATTTCTTGACAGAAAAACTCAATAATTATGCTTGTTTCGACGCGGGATTCGAATCCATGACCTCGGTATCTGCAGCTTACACCACCCAGTTCAAGGGTAGAGATATGACTACTATCAACTTATTAATTAACGTACTAGTAATCACTTATGCGTTACCTAAAAACATTAGTATTTTAACCAATAACACTAACTAAAAATCAAACATGCGTCCAATCAGATGAACAACTACCACTGAGTCACCGGGTTTTATATCAACAAGTTATAGCGTTTTTAATATAAATAAATATATGTTGGGACATTATTATAACAGCGCCATCTAGTTCCGTGGTAAGCTACGAAGCTTGTGTTACGGATACCAGATAATTGATACACTTTCACAAATTTTAAATATATACATATTATAAATATAAACACCCATGACTGGAGTACAAACATTCGTGCTCAACAAATGAACGCCCAGCGAGACTCGAACCCGCGACCGCTGGCGCAAAAAGTAGAGTCAGTACCAACTGAGCCAAACGTTTTTTTTTTTTTTTTTTTTATGTCACAAAGGGGGCAAACGGGCAGGAGGCTCACCTGATGGAAAGTGATTACCTCCACCCATGGACATCTGCAAGACTGCAGGTCTTGCAGTTTTGCAGATGCGTTGCCGGCCTTTTAGGAAAGGGAGGGAGGGGGGAGGGAGGAGGAAGAAGGACGGGAGGAGGGATAGGGTGTGGGCCTCCCGGACTCTCACTTACCGGACGAAACGCGACAGCATAGCTGCCACTTCACGCCGGTCTCCTGTGAGAGAGTGGTACGATACGGGACGTGCCGGCCCATTCGGCTGCTACCCGAAGGTAACAAGCATGGCACTACCACTTAGAAACGTGTCATCAATTGTATTATTTTTGTTCTATTAGTATATATTTTTACCCCAATCATTAAAGCTCTCGAGTTAGATCCACAGCAGTGTCGCATAATGTAGTAGGATAACGTATCAGATACAGTAATTCGTATGTAAACAGATAGCTTTAAAAGCTTTGTACGGGGCCATATGGCGAAACGTTTTATCACAAATATATTTTATTCCTATAATACATTTACAATTGTTGGCCGAAAGTGATGTTTACACAAATTATGGATACACGTAATGTATGTATGTATGTATGTATAAATCCTTAATTTAAAAACCACAAAACTACCTGGTCTTTCTTCTTTCTTCGCTTCTATGAAAAAAGAAGACGAGCTTAAGTTATATTATAGTCCCAGTTCATATACACAGAAAGAAATGTCAGAGAATTTTAGATTTTTCTATTTCAACTTATGTCCTGGTATAACTTATAAGTAATATGCCAAATTATATTATGTTATATGTATAGTACTAAATCTATAAATAATAAAATATTAAATCTATAAACATAGGTTTTAGCATAGCTACTAAAAAATATTTGTAATACTACTTAGATTTTCAATGTAGAGTCCTTAAAAATGTAGCTCAGGAACTCATTTTATTACTACACAAATTACGACTATCTAAATTAATTTGGCAATTTTTACGTGAATCTTGAATGAATACTAAATAATATAATACTAGCAGTACCCGCGGCTTTGCCCGCGGTCATAGTTTCAAGCCCGCTAGAAAAAATATGTTACTTTTAATACCTCCAAGAATATGAGTACAATGTTTTATGATGATCGGTTGAGTAGTTTTCGCGTGAAAGCGTAACAAACAAACTTACATTCACGTTAATTATAATATTAGAATAGGTTTTAAAATCAAAACTGGAATATCAAAAGAACTAGTGTAAAATTTAGCAAGACATCTGTCTAGGTATATGTATTTACGTCACACCACTCAAATTTGAATGTAAAAACCGTATTTCAAATATAGTATTATTGTAGCTATAAAATCTTTAAGACTTCTGTAAGAAATTAAAAAAATAGTATTAATAGGTACATTTTTCTTTTGTAATAAACTGTTCTGATAAAGAATAATAACTTTATTTTTGATCAAATTAAACACAATTCGTTCTAACAAAGACGTTATTCATCGCTTTAAATAAACCAGTAATTTCATCCAAAACCGTCGCGGTAGGTATCACCTCGAACAGGTACCTATTTAAAACCGAGCACGACAGGACAAAAATTTATATCCGCGATAAAGGCGTCGCCACTCGGAATGTCGTCTGTCTGTCCGTCTGCGTTATTTTTCTAAGTTCAATCCAAAGATTTATTACTTCTAGTTACCTACTACAGAATTTGAGCTTTAGAGCTTTTAAAGCTATATCTATATATACATATAAAAAAAATCTGACCGAGTCGAATCTGTATTTTAATTATTATTTTTTTTGGAAATTCTAATTGTTAAAAAAAACGATTCTGAAAAACTAGAGGAAAATGTCTTTTATGTTCGGATGTCTTCTTCTTCGTCAATTTAAAATATTGTCTTCACCAATTTTAACGTCCCACTGCTGAGGGTGGGCCTCCTTCAGTACGAGGTGATCAGGCCATAGTCCACCGCGCTGGCCTAGTGCGTGTTGGCCTTCACATGTCTTACGAAAACTTGCTAGGTTCTCTCAGACATGCAGGTTTCCTCACGATTTTTTCCTTCACCATAAGACAAGTGGTGATCATGTTAGAAAATGATTCGCACATGAAAATATCAGAGGTGTGAGACACGGATTTGAACCCGCATCACTCGGTTATCCAAGCGAGCGCGTTACTGGGCCACCACTGACTTTTTGCCTTGCAATTTAAAATATTACCTAACTGTTATTTAGAGGTTGTATAGAGTAGAAAGGCGTAGTAAGTATATTGAATCGTAAATTGTGTATGAAAAATATTATCATTCTATTCGTTTTCAATATTTGAGATCGTATTTGTAGTGTATTACATATATTAATAGAAAATCTCGAAGACCAACCTCGTCTTAGGGTTGATTAAGAAAGTATATTGTATGTATATTCATAATGTTCATTTAATTTGTCATATAATAAAATCTCTGTCTTCTTCATATAATCTTTATTGTAAAACTTACCTTAAGGGGTAAGTTTATTCTTAAGGAGGGGGATGTTATATGTAGCCCAATGTATGGGTTTATGCTTAGCAAAGCTGCTGAGTAAGCCCTTTCAGATTCAATATTGTATCTCTGTATTATTTTAAGTTAGTTCTATTTCTACTCTCGTCTCGTTCACAAGTACTAAGTCCGATGTACTATTTCCAAATTCTATTTCTGTAAAATAATTAAGACTTTGCCAATTCAATAAACTATATTTTAAATAAAGTATATTTTAATGTTAAGAAGTTTATTTTCTTTTTTAAAAAGTGAATTAAACTGTTCCGTATAACAGTACGAAGAGCATTTGCGAGTTGCAAGATCCGGGTTTGAATCTACTTCACTTTGTTTTATAAGTAAGCGCTTTAGCACTGAACAATAATGCCATTTTATAATAAGTACTTGATAACTGACAAGCTTAAATTATTTTACAAAGAAAAGGAAAGTATGATTGATGTTTGTACTCCTATCGATACATTTAATAAAATTCTAACATAGTTGAATCTGTGTATTAAATACTTTTTAGAAATCAATATCCATACAGATTACAGATGCCGAATCTATTAAATTTTTTTCTGTCTGTCTCTTTGTCTGTAAATTTGGTATGATGATAGCTGGGTTCAACATATAGGATACTTTTTACCGCCGGAAAATACCTTATTTATGAGAAATGAGGAGGAACCCGAGCAGAGCAAGGGTGGGTCGCTAGTTATAACTAAGAAAGTGTGTGTATGTTTGTACGCTGGTTGAATATAAAAATTTCGGAAGGATTGATGGATGAAGCAGCAGATAGATTTTTATATTTATTGTTTGACTAGCTGCTGGGACAGACTTCGTTCTGTCAAAAGTTAATAGTAATTTGTCCACGCATTGTTTTATTATTATTAAAACCTTCCGTGTGCCTTAAGTAACATACAAAAAAATAGCCGAATTCTTCAAGCCATTCTTGAGTTTTGCGCTTAACAACATTCACTTTTATTTATATAGATATAGGAGGTTCATTGATATAAAAAAAAGGTTTAACCTGTTTAAAATTACTATTTAGATAAAATTCTTGTTCAAATTGCTAAATTTAGTATCTCTAAAAATGTTTGCTAAATTACAGATCATAAAAAGGGGATTGGAAATATACTCAATCATAATAAAAACGAAAACGCACTATCATACACAATACATGTTCTTTGATCGCTAAAAAGCAAATAAAATACAAAAATGAATTGATATAAATGACCCAAAAATAACAGTCATGCTGATATCGAAAGGGGCGAATACATAATTATGCTACGATTGATGACTAATGTTCGCCTCCGACTTTGTTTGCTTCACAAAATAATATACATACAAAGAAACTAGTGTAAAGGTAACGCGCTTAGGAATATGAGTGAAGCGGATTCGAATCCCGGGTCTCGCACCTCTGATACTTTCATGCGCAAATCATATCTTTATACCACTTGTCTCATGGTGAAGGAAAACATCGTGAGGAAACCTGCATGTCTGAGAAAACCTAGCAAGTTTTCGAGACGCGAGTTAAGAATTCAATTCAGAATTCTTATTTCTGATTTAGGTAGGAAATTGTTGAATGTATGACTGACGTTTATTAAACTTATTTCGAAATTTGTATTTTATTTTTGTAATAGATGTACTACCTCTTTAATCTAAATTAAAGAAGTTTTTTATAAAAGTAGTAGCTATAGTAAATTAAAAATTTAAAACACAAGAACTTTTATAAGATTATTATATAATAGTTTTATATAATTTAATAGGTATATACAAACTTTATTAGATTAATTGTATGCGGATTTTTTTGTATGTATGTATGTATGTTATTACTTTACTATACAACGGCTGAACGGATTTTGATGAATTTGACTACACAGATAGACCATGAGCAGGTCATGACTAATACAAAAGCTTTTAATGGGGATGCATGTTATTAGAACCATGTTAAGCTTCATGTAGACTAAAAAAATATAATTTTTATATTAAAAATCAAAATGTACTTGTTAAAAAACGTGACGTGAAATTTTGACAAGTTATACACAAACAAAACATTAACCCTCTCCATTAACCGTTATTGAATAATTAAATGAAATGCACAATGCAAAAAGGCATATCCATTGAATTATTGAATTATATTCATATAATAATTAATATTCAGCGCTATAGAAAATAATCTTTTTTACTTGTCCATCAAATGTGACGGGGTGTAGTGTGGGCGGATTGAACATACTTGATACTTTAAGCTTTCCGTCTTTAAGTTCATTCAAACTGCTTGTAATATAAATAAAAATAATACGAATATCAATTAATCTTTTTTATTTTTATATCTATACTATAAATATGAAAACAGTAGGTTTCTGTAACTTTATATTGTAAATAAAATTATACAAAAAATATGCAGCCCGACAGAAGTGAGAGTGAGTTAGTTAGCAGTTAGCTAGTTGATAATAAATTTGAAGAAGTGCAGATCATTGATAAAACATTCAAGAGAGAAATTAATTAAATAAGAAACCGAACAAATATTTCAGCATTAAGCCTTTTTTAATTTTCATCATTATAAGCGTCATCGATCATTTTTTCTTATAGACTGTCAAATTTAAAAAAATCTCGCTCAAAAATCTAAATGCATACTAAGAATCTTACTCCACTTCAATATTTACCGCATTTTACACATTTATATTTTACACTAAGTACTTGCCATCGCTATTAAAATCTTTAGATAATAAAGATGAAACACCAGTAACGATATTACGCGATACTTCAATAGATGCTTCATTAAAAATCTTCACACAACAACCCTTCAGCGCAAGTATCAAGACTGCACAGGTATAGTGCACAGAATTGCCCGACATATGGGGTAGCGCGTGTAGTTTAACGCACCTCATTGAACCGATGCGCTTTATTATATTACACTTCTTATTATCAACCGTACAACATAATAATATAATCTATGCATGTAATAAAATATAACCAAGTCAAATCTTTGAAATAAATACTTTTTGGAAAATCTTAATAAAATAGTCACTATTGTTGAACAGAGGCTGAATCTATGGTTTTCAATTTTTTTTTTGTTTTGTGGGAACCCGTCATATAGCTCTGGACAGGTATTGATGAAATTTTAAGTACGATGATAGCTGGTTGTTCGAGTCAACTTAAAGGTTACTTTTTACTGTAGGAAAATATTTCAACTCTGAGCGAAGCGAGGGTGAGTGGCTAATATAATTGTATGATAAATGCCAATTTTTCTAGAATACTCGTCTATTATCAAACCCACTCCGTACGCCGGGAACCAAAAATCAAAATATATCCACAAAGAAAGTATTAAACAAACCATATAATTACCTATTTAATGATCAAAATTATTTTTGATTTTTTTTTGTCTGTGACACAGACAGTATTAGGTATAAGTATAGTTTAAATTTTATTTATCTATATTATTATAAGTTTTTGTACGGGAGATTCCCCGTCAACCAAGTTTTAATTTTTATCCAAAATATTTACTTAACTAATAATAATTAATCATTAAACAATCAGACATTATCAAGAAATTAAACAAAAACGGTGATTCCAGTAAACATTTATTTAATAACATGCAATGTGTGCGTTTCCATTAACGCCCCATGGATTCTAATCGGTGAAGTCATATCCGAAAATCAGAGTCCCATAATTATTGACACATCCTTGATTGACTTCTGATTAAAAAGCACGCGCATAATGTATTGAAAAACATGTTTTTTCACCTCTATTCCCTTTTTTTATTATCGATATGGGAAAGTTAGATCCCCTTGTATTTAGATTTCACACCCATGGTTTTTTGATTAAAACTGGCGTTAATGTACTGGGGTGTACCGCAAGGGTGATGCTTAGGTTCTTCACGTTTTGTTATGCATTTTGAACAAATTCGGAAGTTGATGACAAATGTATATTAATATTTTAGTTTCGCTGTTGCATTTGTTAATAACAATTAATGTTTGATCACAATATTTCTTTCTATAAAATGATACATTTTTTATTCATTTTTTATGCAATGTAATCTTAGTTCTTATATTTATACTGTCAAATTCGTTATGTGAAAAATTATTCTTATATAATAGAAGTCTACCTACGATCTCTATATTTATAATATTTTTTTAAAATAATATTTCGTCGATTTTGGACAATCTTAATAATATAAGGAACGTATTTAGTATTCTAAAGTACTCACCACTTTTAAATACATAATATGTACCTATAAAGTCTATTCTACGTTAAACGTTGAAATGTATCCAGGGACATACTCAAGCGAGTAGGATGCACACATAATATTAATAGCAACTAAAATATACTGGCAGTAACTATAATATACAACAGGCCTAAGTAAATAACACTATTCTCATTTACTTTTGATCTATAGATAACAAACAGTTTATCCAAAATAAATGCTACGTCTCCACTTTACGTCCAAATTACTTACATAGCTGAATCTCCATTAGGAACCATATCTTCACGATAAACATCTTTTAGCCCAACTTTATTTTATTTGCCTAAAAGCTAAATATTATGTTTCTTTTCCCAACGGCGCTATACTCGGCACGTGTCTCAGAATTTATATTTCGCAGCTGGCAGAACCGTTTATTATTTTTTCATTATTTTTTTTATTTAAGCCCTAATCTAATTTGTCTATGACATTTCCTTTGGGAGGTAAAGGTCGTCCGTCGTAGAGTTGTAGACGTTAAATCATAAAGTTCTTAAAGCTAAACAGATTTTAGTCATTCAGAAAAATTTACTTTTTATGTATTACATTGTATCAATATGATTTTTTACTTAATATTTAATTTATTTGTAAATAGGCAAGAGTTGTTAATATTTTTTTATTAGGTATCAGGTATTTAAAATTTAATTTTATAAAATATTGTGCCGTAAATTACTACTTTTTTTTATTGAACGTAGTCACGTATTAAAAATTGGTGAAATTCAGCAAAAACTTCATAGAAAATTTCTATATCGCTGCGTTATTTTAAAAGAACCCAAGTCGATGACGTAATCTCGATTATACTAAACAATAGACAAATTGCCCCAATTAATGGATGCAATTCCGACTTCCGAATGCTTTCGTTGACAATAAGCATAATTATACAACGGCGACCAATATGTCACTTTTATTATCGAAATATAAAGAAAATGTAGGCATTACAAATAACGATGCTATTTTGTGTGCAATAAAGCTGAAAGTTTATTATATATCGAACGATTTAAAGGCAGAACGAATAGGAAGTAAGGCATAACAATTTAAAAAGTAAAAGTTTTTGCTAAACGTCAACAACACAATTTCAACCTTATTTCCTTTGACTAAGCTTCAAAATGTAATAAATATATCGCGCTCTGCACTAACTTTGGTTCAAGTAATAACTTTTAAATGGTAATATAGAAAAATAAACTCTATATCATATAGTTTGGGCTTAAAATGCTTTTTTGTAATATTTTAGGGTTATTTCGTAAAAGGATGGCAAAGAAAACAATAGTATCCATTTGGCGGCACGCGGCCAACACGCGTCGGCGGCGTGGCGTCGACTTTTGACAGTCATTAGAATGTTTTGTGTTGATTAGATTAATGTGCGGTCTTTCGATTTCCAAAGTTTGAGGATATATTTGTTTTTTTTTTAAATTATGCCTTTATGTTAAAATATATAGAGACTTTATTAAAATACTGTTTAGAAATCGCTCTTTGCAATTTTTAAAATAAACAACAACAAATATGTAATTTAACTTTTAATTAAACTTGCTAATTAATTAATAGACAAACAGCATCCTTCATCTTCTTACATATTTCAGAAATTAATGTACCTCTATCTTGGTTGATACCAATGGTTGTAACTTGTAGATATGGTTATAATATATTCTATTTTTTATAAAATAAATATTACATTACGTATAGATACAATTTATTCTTATTGATGACATATCTACATATATTTTTGTAAAATTGTTGCCATAATATTATCTACGATATGTCACACCGATGCATCGGTGATCGCGATGACACCAATTGAAAATAAAAATAAATACAACCTCACATAAATAAAAATTAACAACCCTACCTACAAGAGAAATTATTTACAGTGTCACTGTAATATTTATATTCGCGATCCGTAAAAAATCCGCACGCGCCATATTGCATTATTTGGCGAGAACTTCCGCCATGTTGGTAATGGCGGCTTTTAGGCGGTTTTTTGATAAATCGTTCCGCTCCCACTTCCGGTGATAAAGATTGATGTTTTGCGGTTTTAGCGATATTTATAGGACATTTTCCTGTTAATTTTCAGCTACTTTGATTTACAGTTATTTTTATATGAAATATTTGTTATGTAACTTATTATATAATTAGAATTAATACGGTTTGCGATAACATTTTTTGTTTTTAATGTATTTAGGTTTTGTTTCTGTTACTATGAAATGTTATAATATTGTCCTTAATTTTATCAAAAACTTAGACAAAGAAATTTTAATAAGAAATTAGGATACTTTACATCGTAAATAATCCTATTCAGTATTCATAGAAATTCTCTCTAGTCTAGTTTATATCGAAAATAATCCTTTATTTCAATTAAACATACACGTACCTGCCAGTATTTTATGGTAATAAACATATTGTGTCATTAAACTTTACTACCTATTTTGCCTGTGATTCACATACGAATTTAACACATGAATATTTTTATTTTTTTTCACATATTACTTTTATTAAAAGAAAAAAGAATATATCAAATTATATCCAAAAATTACAAATTATTACAAACTTAGTTAAAAGAAATTATTGCTGTTTCCAATAGCTTTACACCACAAAATTAATCTTTTAGGCAAACTGTGATTCGGCGTTGTAATCGGTGATAATAATATGTGCAAACGCAAGCGAGACAGGATTACTGCAATCTGTCACTGACTCACTGACTCTTATTGTGAGTCGCCCACGATACGCTCTTATGGCATTGTGGGTAATGTGATCAAAGAAATAATGTCTTTATGCAATAAGTTTCAATATTAAATGGCGATTAGGAAGGTTTGTTTTCTAATGTTTTATATTCACTTATCAAAATGTTATTAAAACCGATTAAGTATTTAGTTTTTTTTGTAAAAAGCGCACATCGCTTTCTCTACAATATAAGTATTATTGTTTTATATAAAGTTATGTTTTACATAAGCATTTAAGTACATCAAATCTATTTTGAATTGACAATAATTGATGTTCATTTTTGCATCGGTCCAATGTTATTTAGGTTTCCTGCTTTATCTAAAGAAAATCATAATATTGACCTCCTTAATATTTTTCCCATAATAATAAGCCTGTCAGTATAGTGTCTTATTCGAATTTTAGTCATCTTTGTTTATCATAAGGACCTTAAAATTCGAGATCTACGAGTATGTTACGAATAGCGTTATTGAAAAAATCTACATAAAATTATTACAATTTTAACTGAACGTCTGACTTATTAGTAACCTCCTAATTCATAAAGTCTAACCTTCAGTTCTAAAACGACTGGCTGAAACTGAACTACACTAAGGGCGGCTTGCGTATCGTCGTTAAATACAGTTTAAGAGCGACGTAAACGCATTTAGTCTGCTAATTATATTTAGCGTCTTGCACAACAAAAATTTAGGCACTAATCACGTTTAACGAACTGTCAAAGTTAAATACCCAAAGATGGCTATTTAGCGTCGCTAAATACGTTTAGTAGCAATCGCTTATTGTTTTATAATAGATTTTAAAGAGTTCAGTAGGAAGTTTGTAAGATAGATTTGTGGGAATTGTTTTCTGACGACGATGAGGAGATTATAGAATATATCAACAGACCGAGGGAATTGTTTGAGAGAGCAGACTTATTTGGAATTATTATATGTATAGATGTATTCTTTTGTAAAATTAGGCCCCCGGGCCCTAGAAGAAACACTTTTGTTTGCCATGGTAATTATCACTGAACTCAACTAAACAATTATTATCAATAAAAATTACCACGAGAAATAGCCCGAGAACACTTCACAAATCACAACAAAACTTTGTGTGACTTGACAGCTCGGTTGACTTGATGTCACAGTTGAAAGCTCGTCGGTCCATTTCACGAATTTTTTTTTTAAGAAATGCAACCATTTTGCTCTAAGTCAAATGTACAACGCACGAAAACGTAAAAAAGAACGCAAGAAACTGCTTTACCGACTCCCTAACTACGATTAGTTAAATTACCATCCAAACGGACGTGAGCAAGACCTTTTTAATTGTATTTAGGCTAAACATATTTAGCAAGATAAACGCATTTAACTAAATTCTGTTTAGACCAAATGTTGCGCAAGCCGCCCTAAAGCTTTGTTTAAACAACAATTTTATTTTAAACAAATTAAATCAAACTCAACATACAATAAAAATCTAAGAATTTATAATTATTGAATTTATATTTATTTAAAAACGTAACGCAAATAAAAATATTTCCTTCTCGCATAATACTTTTCAATAACTACCAAAGCAGGCTTAAAATAAGCTCATGAATGTTTCATATTCGCCATTGGCCGGAAAATTACAAGATGTTTTACATAACAACCTTGACATTTAAATATTTGTACACACGAAAATAACTATTATTTAGATTAAAATAGAGACGGAAATTCTTTGAATAATTTCTGTTATTTTTGCAGCTTGTGAAAGGTGTTCGTTGCATCGATAAATGCAATGCATTAGAAAAATTATGTTTAAGGGTGAATAAGGATTATAGGGGTTGTGGTTGGATATGGAATAAAAATATTGTTTTTTTTTCTTTCAAGTGATTAATTTATAAGGCTGTGATATATCGCCTTATTTTTTGTTCGTATCATGTAGGTCCTATAGATACGTAGGTTTTATGGTTATCATTAAAGGTTTTTAAATATTTGGAATTTATGTCTGTTTGTCTGTCTGTGACTGCATTACGAAAAAACGACTGGATTGATTTTGATGAAATTTGGTATTGTTATAGATCCGGGACTTATAATTTTTTTACATGCAACTTCATATCTGAGAAATGTATTGGTACTAACTAGTCGTTATAAAGAACCCGAGTTGAGCGGATCGAGGTAAGATTTTCGTTTTTAAAATCTAATAAGACTATAATACTTATAAATGTTTTTATAAGAAATATTTTTATTAGATTTACTTCTATAGACGTACGATGATAAATTCTTATTGTATTTCCTCTGATTGTCAACCCATTTTCTTATTTTTGTTTTATTAAACTTACACATAGGAAGTGTTATAAATAGTTCGCTTTTTCATATAAATACCTATACAGATACGATATGTGAATAATTCTATTTAAATACCTTAAATTTACGACCTCTTGCTGAACAGTATCTTTTATAAAAACATTACAATAGATTTTTTTCAATGTTTGTAGACCGACATGGACATCTTGTCTAAGGCTTGTTTCGTGGATGGCCAGGCGTGGACTCACACAATGACCGGTAGTGTTACTTCAAAAACAACTAAAATGCGTTAAAAGTACACGCCAAATGAATATTTACTCTATTTAATGCTTCTTTTGACTTGTACCACTTCCCATGACACTAATTACTTTAGATTAATTTACTTTTAACTGGTTTCAAAGGCCTTCTTACGGATGAGTTAAGTAAGCCTGTACTTGTAGTCTAATTATGTGGAAAAGTAAACAGTACTCAGTTCGTATGTATTTAACCTAAAAAAACCTTTTTTTTTATTTTAACCCTTTTTTCGTCGTACTGACAATCTTAGATTTTATTAAAATACTAGCAAACCCTTCCCGGTTCGCTGGGAGTAAGTTGAAAAAACATAATCGGTCGGTTCTATTTATCTGCGAGTGAAAGTCTCGTCAAAAATGGTCCAGCTGTTTCAGAGATTAGCCGGAACAAACAGACAGACAGACAAAAAATGAAAAAAAAAATGGTTTTTAGATATAAGTACCGTATATACTTTCATATGCATTTAGTGAAAAGCTGTTTATTTGAAATTAAAAACAGACACTTCAATTTCATTTATAAATATGTACTGATATTTAACGTTAGGTACTGCAAAGCTAGAGGGTGCTTACAATTTTCTTAAAAGCTCGAATAACGCTCGTAACTTCATACACAAATGAATTTATGGTGAAGAAAATGCAGATATTTTTAATAATATTCATTAAAATTATTTTACAGTTCGAACTTCTAACCACTGGTTTGTGTATCTATATAATAATGGTCAAGACTCTAGGTTATTTGCAAAGTAATAATATATTTGCGTACTTAAACTACTTAATAATTAAAGTTTTAATCTATTCTATTATAATTATTTTAAAATTACAAAATAGTAACACATAGTACCTATGTTCATAGCTAGTATAGTATTATGTTATCTGTGGTTCATAGTATTACCAGTATTGCGCAAAGAGAAACAGCCATACACACATACCTACCTACATTACAAATAGCAGAGACATAATAGATACTTACATATAGCAACACTCGAACCAAGTGAACAATTTCGATTTTCGACTGCCTTACAATCATAGCAAATATTTTAAATATTCCGAGAAGACCTATACCGATATTTGTAGATTTATTCAATATTTTGTTTTGCAAAATGTTGAAAGCTACCTTAGCTTAGATATTTCTCCATAGCTTAGATATATTATTAAATAGTTTTTTTTATTCAAATAAATGAATAAAAATTCTAACTTTAAAAAAACAATATTTCAATTAACACTTAATACAAAACACCCTTCATATAATTTTCACAACTTAAAATAGCCACTAATTGTCACGTGTCGAATCCGTTACGGTGTCGTTCCCACGCCTCCCGCGTTACGAACATATCACAATCCGTCACGGTACCGTGTCGTAAGCTGTAAATGAAGTGTACTCTATCATTATTTTAAAAAATTATTTTAAACTAACGAACAGAAGTAGTTGATCAAAGTTCAATTAAGGCGATCCGATCGAGTTTTCTGAAAAACCTCTTTTCTATCTTAAATTTTATTAGGCCTATAAATAAATTAAGAAAAACCAAACCAATGAAGTTGTTTAGTAAAATGATGAACTAAACAACAAACTACATTTCATTCTTTTAATGATTTATAAATACTGTACATATTTCAAAATATACTTTTAAAATGTTATTTTATATAGCTAGTTTTCATTTAGGTGATTATTTAAATTTATGGATCTAATTAGCATCTAATTAGAAGTAATTTGTGTTTTACAATTATATGAAGTAATAGTGACTCTATTGTAACAAGTATGTTTTCTAATATGTAGGAATAAATATTTTGATATCTATTATTTTCATTAGTAAGTATTCATTATTTTGGGGAATTTTGATTTTATTTATAACTTTTTTCACTAGTGTTAGTTTCCCAAATACGATTTATGGTTAATAGAGACTATATTACTCAGATATGTGTTATTTTAACGCAAAAATAAAGTTATCCTGTAATATTTTGACCCTGATTACAAGCTATTATCATACAAAATTGCATCAAAATCTGTCCAGTGATTCTCTCGTGACGCGGTTACAGACAGACACGGAAAAATAAATCCTCATAAAACTATAGATTTGGCCTCTTAATTGAAAATAAATACTATTTTATTAAGATTTTCCCAAAAAATTAAAAAAACAGATTCAACTCCGTTAAAATCTTTGTAAATGTATCATCATCAGCCCTTTTTAACGTCCCACTGCTGGGCACGGGCCTCCCTCAGTACGAGGGGGATCAGGCCATAGTCCACCGCGCTGGCCTACTGCGTGTTGGCGGACTGAGCATGTCTTACGAAAACTTGCTAGATTTTCTCAGACATGCAGGTGTCCTCACGACGTTTTCCTTCACCGTAAGACAAGTGGTAATCATGATAGAAATGATTCGCACATGAAAATATCAGAGGTGCGAGACCCGGATTTGAACCCGCATCACTCGGTTATACAAGCAACGCGTTACCGCTGGGCTACCACTGCCTTTGTAAATGTATAAATAGATATAATTATTTGGTTCTATTTTCAAATTCTGAAGTAGAGACAACTTTAAACAACTTGCTGTTGATAGAAAATGCAACAGTGTTCACACGAGCATCATTATAATTTGAGTTCATTATTATTTAGCATTTTCATATTTATTTTAATTCCCGTAATTCTATGTCAAAATAAGGATATAATATTTCATTCTTTTTCAGTTTTCGATTATATCTTATTATAAAAACTTATTTTTAACATCAAATATTAAAAATTTACAGGTTTGTGTATATTACATAATTTATAGCTAAAAGGCAACTTACTGTATTTTTTTCTTAAAATTTATATTTCAGAATTTCCTTAGAATAATTATGTTGAATATTATTTATCTTGATATAATCAACACTCACATTGTATAGACAAAGAAAGATAAATAAAAATGTATTCACATCTTATTTTAAATAGAATAGCATAACAAAAAGGCCGAATCACTAATCGTTTTAAGACAATAGCGCATAAAAAAGAAAACATTCGAATTTCAAAAACCAAACCGCTATTGGTCGGCACAAGACAATGGCGGGTTCAAAACGTCAGATTTGACAGATGATAAAAATGATTTAGAAAAGTTTTAAAATTATATCATTATATTTTAGTATACTACTGTTTGTATTCGGCTTTACGTAAAAATAAAATAAATCGATTAAGTATCATATTTACCTATTGTTATTTGTAAGTTAGAATGTATTCAGCCCTTTTAACGTCCCACTGCTGGGCACGGACCTCCCTTCAATACGAAGGGGAACACCATAGTCTACCACTGGCCAAGTGCAGGTTGACGGATTTATTTCACATGACTTGCGAAAAGCTAAGTTTTCTCAGAAGTGCAGGTTTCCTCATGATATTTTCCTCCACCGTAAGACAATGATTCGTACATGTAAAATATCAGAGGTGCGAGATCCGGATTCGAACCCATATCGTTAGGTTATTCAAGCGAGGGCGTTACCACTTGTGTAGGTACCACTGTCTGTATTGTAAACTGAAAAACCAAAATTTTGTATATTAAGTTTTAACAAACTTGCAATACTTGCTGAATTCCGCCTGAAAAATAAAGAAAAATTGGGAAAAAAATATGTGAAAGATCCTTTACAAAGTGAAAAAAAAAATAAGTATGGTATTCGAAATAGAAAGAAGGGATGACCTCATTAAACAGTAAAAGGATGTAGTTTAAGAAATTTTGAGGCAATGCGTTAATTTTTTTTTCAGTAAGGTAAGTGTCAATATATTTTAAACTGTCGAAGATTTAAGTAAATTATTATATTTACCTAATATTATATAATATCTGCATAATCGTTTTAAGGTAACGTGCAAAAAAGTACATAATCGAAGATATTATAAAAGAAACAGTGATAGGTACGGAATTTATTAAAATACCAATCATATAGGTTACAGTAAAACAACATAAAACGCGAAAAGGAAATTACGCATTCGCTCCTCATTCACTCGAAACTTGAAAAAATCGGTCCAGCCGTTTCAAAGATTAGCCGGAACAGAGAGACAGACAAAAAAATTAAAATATATTTTTTTATGTAAATACCGTATATATACTTTCATATGCATTTAGTGAAAAGCTATTAATTTGAAATTAAAGACAGACACTTTATTTTTATTTATATGTCTAGATTTAGTTTCTTGAATTAACATTATTATTAAAGTAATAAGTACACGTAATGTTTGTCTTCACTACCAGCTTCAAATATAAAAACCTTTTACTAAAGATTTTTGTTCAATTCAATTCTCTTGGTAATGGCTGCAAGCGTGCCAGTTGAGTACAGATTACTTCGCCAATGTCACGTAGAATGGAGAAGACACGAAGGAGATTGGTCGGTAACATAGAGTCAATAAGTATATTTAAATTATAATTGTAAGATTTTTGTTAAGCTGAAAGTGACGAAAGTACTGCCAAGTAAAAATGGGAAACTATTCCAATGTCAATCTAAAATATATTTCCTCACCCTAAAGTACCTCCAGCTCATATTAGCTACCACTTTACTTAATAATAGTGATTTTGGTATGAAATGGCTCTAATTTTAGAAAATATCTTAAGTGGCTGAAGTAAAAAGTTCACCCCTAAAGAAGTTATGTTTGATGTGTCCGCCGCCTTTACTAGAGGGTAGTTTTCAAAATTGAAATACTGAAATTTGAAGCTTATATTTCTATGAATAAGGTACTTTTTCTTTAACAAAAAATCATATTGTAGTACCATAAAAAGTGAATGACAAGGGAATTTCAGAATTACACCATATTTTTTAATTCAGCTTGAATATTTAAATTGTTATATGTTGTATCATTTTACTAAAAGTATTCGGACCATTTTTATTAAAATATCAATTAATGAAGATTTAATTATCATAGTACGTAATGAACGTAATTAACAATAATATAAAAAGTATAATTATATCCTCGCAAATAAGTCGACCAAAATAAAGAGATTTATAGGCAATAAAATTTACTAAATTTTATCAGAATCTGACCAGTTGTTTTTGCATTATAAAATATTACTTCATTCGTAATTATATAGAAAAAAAAAACCTAAAAGCTCTACTCGAACACAAAGTAGCGCTCTACATTCAAATTAAATACATCAAATATATTATTATAAGCCAATTCTAAAATCATAAAAATAATTTCAGTAAATTATACAGTAAGAACCGGTCAGGCCGATTAAAATCTAACGAATCACTCTGCTTCAGCAAATAGGCCCTTAGCGCTATAGTTTTAAACACTAAATAATACACGTTGAAATAAAACTTGAAAATATTATGACATGCCATTGTTCCCATAAAAAGGTTTATCGAATGATCTCGAGGCTTTAGTCGGTAACAACTGAGAAGGTTCAAACCCCGCCCTTTGGATCGAAAAAGCTGTGATTGGTCGAAATCCTGCGCAAGCGCAACTAAATATCCATATTTGTCCGCTTATGCAAAATAGAGCCAACCGAGGAAATTGTTTTATTCAAATATTATACAGTAGATTTCTTAAATATGATAAAGTGACTTAGTAAATAATATTAACGTGTATCTGTTAGGGTATTTTCACTACTACCGCTCTCAATCTTTTCAATATTCATAAGATTTACACACATTTATTACATATTATATACCTATGTATGAAATATCTAATATCTATTTCTATATTCATATTATAAAAATTATGTTTTTCATTTTTGTGGTATACAATTTTGTTTGTAGGTGGTTGGTATTTGTTTGTAGTTGGTAAAATAATAGGTAATTCGCTGCACATGTGGTGTGAATATAGATTGAGACCCTGGGAAAGATATGATGATGATGTCCTCCTGACCGATTCCGGCCACGGCGGCCAATCTCATTGAGACTAGCCATCTGCGCGGGAGATATTATAGGTAGTGCACGAGTGTATGCGCAAACACTAGTGCACTCTCTTTTCGGTGGGACGACTGCTCGACACGACAAGTGAGAGTTAAGGCGCAGGACCGACGGCTTTACGTGCTCTCCGAGGCACGGGGGTGGAATACCGCCAACTTCCCAAACTCCGGGCTGATGCTGAGGCTTACGAAACAGAAAGACTCCAATAACTAAACTTGGTCTGACCCGGGTCTCGAACCCAGGACCTTCCGGTGTGCGACCGTACATGCTAGCCACTACACCAACGATACAGTTAAGGGAAAGATATAAGTTAGTTTCAAGATAAATTTTTGTGTAGAAATTAATTATTTCTCAAGTAAATGGTAGCTATAACTAATCGTTAAAACGAAAATAAATACTGGTCAAGTAACAGATTAGGCCTAAGGACACAAAATTGACCAATAAAATGTCATTTTTTTTTCATAATGTGGGAAAATTATAAGCTATTATGGTGATTTTCGTTCTTGGAAATAACAAGGGCGGGAGTTACTTTAAAAACTTTTTATCGTATAATAAAAATTCATCAGGCCTTTTAACGTCTCACTGCTGGGCACAGGCCTCCCTCAATACAAGGGGGATCAGGCCATAGTCCACCATGCTGGCTTAGTGCATGTTGGCGGACTTCACATGTCTTTCGAAAACTTACTAGATTTTCTCAGACATGCAGGTTTCCTCACGATGTTTTCCTTCACCATAAGACAAGTGATAATCAGGATAGAAATGATTCGTTCTTGTTAATATCAGAGGTGCGAATATATATTATTTATCTCACTTAAATCCATTTAAATTTCATTTATTTCCGTCCACTTTACAATTACTTAAAAATTAGATCAAAACCGTTTACTTACCTCGATCATATTAAATCAGTTTAATTATAAATTTCCATTTATATAAAATGTAAGTCTCACCGCATACAATCGAATGTTGTGTCATTATTATTATGTCTTTTTTACACTATCTAGTGCTATATTCATTAATTTTTTCAAATTTACGTAGTTGATCGAATTTTCAACAATCATTAAAACACATCAGTTTGAAATTATGTTTTATTGTTTTATCCAGCTACGCGTTTCTCATTTTACTAGATTTAATCTAGTGAAACGACATATCACGGACATTTTATTAGTATTTTGTCATATCCCTAAACATTTTTAGTAAGAAGACGTAATTGACAATAAAATTCGTCATCTTCCGTAAATTCGTAGTATCCCTAGGGATTTCGTGAAATCTCTAATATCCTTATTTCTCTGCGACATATTATATAAACTGATCGGTGAAAAAAAAAAAACACTAAGACTGACTGGAAAAGTAAGTAGTCACAACAAACTGAGAAAATAATGCAACACTACCCTAAAAAGAATATAAATGAAATAATATCCTAATAATATACGACGTACACAAACAACCACCATTATTAAATAATAAAGACACTAACAAATAAAAATATGTCTATATATTTTCTCTTACACTGTCCAGAACACAATATAAAAAAAATCTTATGTAAGATCGCTAATGTCCGTCGCCTTTTACATTTTAGCAACAAACTTTTATAATTCAAATATAATGGAAGGTGACGAGTGACGTACTTATCGTAAATCCGTTCTCATTACATTAGCATTAAAATTTCTTAAAACACTTGTAAATGAAAACAATCTTTAAAAATTGGTAATTGCTAATGTATTTACGATATAAGACACTCGTGCTTTTATAATTTGGTAAACAATTTCAAAAATAATGCAAATTGATTGTAAAGTAATGTGTGGATGATCAAAGTACGTGACATCGTGTGGTGTTTGCGTGGCTCTGAGTACTGCGTCGTGAGTGTTAGGTTCATTCAATCGTTTATAAAAGATTCAGTCCTATTTTTAAAAATAAATATTAAGATTAGTCTACCTAGAAATTATTTATTTTTCCTATTATTATTACTGACCAAGTGTTTCGAAAACTTGCTAAGTAGTCTCTCTGACATGTAGGTTTCCTCACGATCTATTCCTTCACCGTAAGACAAGTGGTAATCATGTTGTAAATGAATGACAGTAGGGGTGCGAGATCCGGGATTTGAATCGACTTTTCATTCGGTTTCTCAAGCAAGCGCAGTACTACTGAGCTACCAGTCACTAAATTATCTACCTTAAAAATGTTTAAATTTAAAAAAATATTATTAAAACCACATATGTATATTAAAATCATACTCGTACAAGCCATCGTTCGACCAAACCCCTCTCGATGATCGGAAGCTAAAATACTGTGCTATTTGTAGAGCACTCAAGATCTAAGTGCGGCTTCTTATCTCTTACGGAGGAACTCTAAAAAAATATGGCGCCATCGGTTCCTTTGATATGACGTGTGAGTGTTGGTATGTTTTTGTAACGCAAAACTTTAAATAGTATTGTGAATATTTTAGTGCTATTAGAATAATCAGTATCATTTATTATCACACGAATAAGATTGTTGTTAATTGAATATACTCGTGCACTATATTTTTTAAAGGTTATCTGAGATATGCAGGTTTCCTTACGATTTTTCTTTTAGTTGAAATTATTCAAACATGAAAATATCAATTGCTAAACCCAGGTTTGAACCCGCTTCACTCGGTTTCTGAATCGAGCGCGATGCCACTGAGCTACCAGTACCTTCAAAAAAAAGAAATTAATTTTTTTTTTGGAAATTATGACAACATCAATTAATTTTAAAAAATGAAAAGAAATATCAAGAACATTGTGTAATACAGAAAAAAAAATACAACAACTATTTTATAAATCAAAACCTATATAAATAAATAAAATTGATGTGTCCATTTGTAATGTTGAAATAAGAAGCTTTTTATTTAATGCATTATATGACATTGTATCTTGTAAAGAAAAACATAATTTGTTTGTCCGTCTGCCTATTTGTTTGTTCCGACTTCCGGCTGAACTTTTGACGACCTTGATTAACAGGTTCTTGTAAGGAGTAAATTAAGCTATTTTAATTTTAGAAAAAGAATCAGGGTTCCGCACAAAAAAATATAAAACGCAGGTACCTAGATACGTTCTCGATCGAAGCGAAAGTAGAGTGAGTAATTAATACGTCATACAATAAAATTCTAAGTTGGTCTAATCTATAAATTGAAAATTTTGTGCAAAATCTTATTGAAATAGTCATTATTATCGATACAGAGGCTAAATCTATAGTTTTTAGAATTTTTGTTTGTCTGTCTGCCTGTCTGTCTGTGACCACATCACGAGGTAACTACTGCACAGATTTTGATGATATTGGGTATGATTATAGCTGGTTATCCGGGTCAATATAAGATATTTTTAGCTCCGAGAAAAATATCTCATTTCTAAACTCACTAATAAACATGAATGTTTTCAAACGTAATCACAATGAAAGACCTAACTCTGCTCGATTGTTTACTCGAGCGGAGTGGAGCAAGCGGATATGAAACACATTTGAATATTATTGGTACTGAAGTGTTTGATACTTTACGCCGAATACATTATCTAGTGCCCACTTTAAAAGGCAATATCTTTAATGAAGTTTACAGTAAACTTATAGATGATATCGTTCCTAGGATGAACTTGATGTAATCGATATTTAGTTCAGCAGTATTCAGACATTTTCACGTCCCACTACTGGGCGTGGGCTACTTGTTTGGGTTGAGGATCAGTCCATAGTTCACCAGGCAGAGAAAATTCGGGCTGTCTAAGCATGTCTTTCAACAATTTCGTAGGATCTTTCAGATCGTAACACAAGTCGTAAGCATGTAGGAAGGAAATTTTGAGACCTTTTCACTCGGTTTTCCAAGTGACCGCGTTATCACCATTGCCTTATATTATGTACTTGCGAAATGAGTTTATGGGTTTGGTAGTTGGCTTATGCTTTAGCAGTAAAGGTAATATTTTTTACCAATACTATATCTATTGGTTATTTTTTTAAAACAAATCAACTGATTTTTCCTTCCAGACATTCCGGTACACTTAATTAATATTAAACACGAAGGACATATAGGAAGGTCGGTAACTGTTCGGTCTACTATGGACACATATAACACAGGTTTTTTTATGTACATGTGTGTCAGTTTGTAACTCACTGTGAACTTCAGGTAATACATTAGCTGCGATTAGACAACTAAGGATACCCAAGCTAGGGTGTTCGTAGTGTTTTATAAGATTAAATATATTAAATATGTATAGATCATCTCCAATAATAGATAATATCTAACGTTTGCTCTAATAAAATTAAGATTTAATGCAAATAACCCTTAAAAAGCAATAGCAACAATTAACCGTCTAAAGATTGTTATAAAAAAATATAATAGTTTTCCCCGAAACTCACCCTCTCACACCGTTTCGTTCTGCGATATGGGGTGTGCATCCAAGCGACGCCACTCGGCGGTATTAGTCTCGCTGACCCGGAATTGATGTGCCACTTTCCTTTATTACTTGCTGACTTTTAGGAAAATGGTGCTTTTTTTCAATCACATTTATAGTTATTTCTTAAATGTGTTCACTTGAATGTTTAGAACTAAATTACAAGAGATTAGATAAGTAAGTAAAATCCAAAAGCGCAGGAAACCTGAAGAGTGCATCGAAAAAAACTGAAACGGATAAAATAAATTAAACAAGGAAAAATAACTAACTGCCCTTCCTCTAGGTTTAACAATAGTGGGCTCAATGATTTTTTTATTGGAAAGCATAATTATTTATATATGTCATTAATATCTATAAGTTTCTAAGTCTTCAGACTTTCTCAAAATATTTTTATGATGTAAAACGGCATATTTGTTAGAGTCTACCCGTTACCATATTATCGACTACCCTTAAAAGTAAGGTACCCTTAAAAGTAACATATAAATAAAATTGAAGTGTCTGTTTTTAATTTTAACATTAACAGCTTTTCACTGAATGCATAATAAGAAAGTATTTAAATCAAATCAAATCTTATAAGGTATTTAAATCAAAAAATCTATTTTTTAAATTTTTGTCTCTCTATCTGTCTGTTTGTTCCGGCTTATCTCTGAAAAGGCTTTACCGATTGTAACAGGACTTTCACTTGCAGATAGCTAATGTTATAAGGAGTAACTTAGGCTACTTTTGTTTTATTAGAAAATTATAAATAAAATTTAATTTATTTTATCTTACGCCGAGCAAAGTGTTTCTAGGTTTGTAGTAAATATTTTTATTCATAAGAATGTCATACCAATGTTAGTACAATCTGACCGCTGCATATGTTCGTCGCGTGCGCACGCGCCATTATACGCAACTGTTGCTGATTAGGTAGATGAGGCGTACCGCGACGGACGAGGGATGGCATGTTAGTTACATCATGATTAGAATGATGATTAAATTTTTGTTATTAATTCTAATTGGAAAATTTTTGATCAACTCTTATAGTACTACTAGTACCTATAATATATAAAACTAGAAACTCACTTTGTTTCACCCGAGTTTGTCCCTAGATGTAGCAATTGATATAGATTGTTCAGCTATTAAATATTAATTAATTATTAAATATTTTTCGGGATGTTTGGTGTTTTATGGCGGAGGCTTTCGTTCAGCAATGGATGGCAATAAGCTGAAAAAATAATAATTTTCCAGAAGTAAAAATTACCTATCCTAGATGTTGTCTCGGATAATCAGCTATCGTCATTCCTAATTTCATCAAAATCGGTCCTGTGGTGTTCGTGATATGGCCACAGACCGACAGACAAACATTTTAGAAGAGAATTAGAATTTTATTATAATATGTAAAATGTATGTTTCAGAATCTACCACTACATCTTAAAGTAAGTTCTTTATTAACTGTTTGTAACTTGACTATAACTTAACTTATATAACTTTATTGGTTGATTTTCCCAATAGCCCATGTAGAATTTTTAAATTGGCTTTTGGGAAAATTGGGAAAATTTCTAAAAAGAGCTATTCTAGCAATCACGACATCGCCTATTTTGTACAATTATCTCATCATTATTTTGAAATATGTTAAAAATTTTCAAAAATTGTTACAATAATTCAGCACTTCCCCAAGTTTTTTTTAACTTTGACATTTTCAAAGAATCTGTATTGAAAATTGAATTCACTTTAAACGAACAAACATCAAGCACAAGCTTTCGATACTACTTAGTACCTATACCTAAATGAAAACACATCGATTATTTACATTTCACATTAATATCCATCTGCAGATCGCTCTCGAAAATATGGAAAATCAAAATATCAGAAATAATCATGAACACAATGAGCCTGTTAGAAACAATACGGAAGACGAACAATGGTTTGTCAACTGCTATTAGGGAATGCCTCATAGCTGAGTGCGCAATGTTTACACGCCGTATCTATGGCCTATGCAATCTATTATTTTTTAAAAAAAAGAGAGTATTTATTTGCTGAAATTGTCACGAGAAGTACATTTAGATTCAGGTATCTTTTTAAAATTACTCTAAGCTTATTTTAATTAGGAATCCAATTCAAAACTAGTCTAGCCTTGATATTTTGTCAAACCAAGTCGAAATGCTTAGCGGATTTAGCTTTATAAGGTTTATATCAGAAATTTCACATACTTAATATTAATCACGGAATTAATAGTTTGTATGGTGGCAAATGGCAATGTAGGTGACGTTAACATATTATAATATGACTAGCAATTTCCGCGGCTCCGCCCGCGCCCGAAGGATAAATTTTTTGATGCCAAATCACAAAAAAGTTAAACTTAAAAATCTGGTCTAAAACTAAATAACAAAATATCTGGAGAGGGCCACCCTTATCACGTTCTCAGACCTACCGAATATACACAAAAAAATACCGCCTCCCGCCCGGTGACGCTGTAAAGGCCAGTAGGGCCAACAGCACTCGACATTCAGAAAAAAAAAACCAATTGCTTTGTGCATACAATGAAAAGAGAAAAATTAATAAAAAAATAAGAACATTGAAATTGGCTTATTTTTTCCTGTTTTTCGGCATTTATATCGGTTAGGTAAGCTTTCTATGTAGTTTTATCATTAAAATTTTACATCAAACGGAAATTGAACTTATAGCGTTTCACTTGGAAATCAGGTATTTTTAAAAATGTACTGCATGGTCACAATTTTTCCAACAATATCATCATAATGAAGGCGAGGTCGTCAGGCCAAAGATCGAAAGCATGTCGACAAATCATTAGTGAGTGACAAATGACTTTTTTATACAAGTTCGGTCATTCTTGTCACTGTTATGAGTGCTATTGATGAATAGGTTTTATTCTGTTCTATAATTTTTGAATCCACTTAGATTGTAAGTAGGTACTATAAGAAAACAAAAATATTTACCTTATTTAAACTCATCAGCCCAGTGGTAACGCGCTTTCTTGGATAACCGAGTGATGCGGGTTCAAATCCGAATCTCGCACTTCGATATTTTCATGTGCAAATCATTTCTAACACGATTACCACTTGTCTTACGGTGAAGAAAAACATCGCGAGGAATCCTGCATGTATGAGAGAACCCAGCAAGTTTTTGAAAGACATATGAAGTTTGCCAATCGGCAATAGCCCAGCGCGGTGGACTATGGCCTGATCCCCCTCGTATTGAAGGGAGGCCCACCCCCAGCAGTGGGACATTAAAAAGAGCTGAATATAATTTAAATTCATATATCTACATACATTTATATCAAAAAGGAAATTCGAACCTAAATAATTCCTACTTCGAAGAATATCACAATATATTATTATTTATATGCACACCACAAACACCCTGTTAAAAGGAAACGGAAAGTCGACTTTTCTGAACTTTTAGATTGATTTAAAAGTATTAACCTACATTTTAAGAAGTATGAGGACCTATATTTACTAGAAAATAACCTAACAATTAGTAAGGCGCATTTTTGAGTAAAAATTATAATAATTTCCCATTGATTTCGATATGGGTGTCGAAACTTATTTTTTTTTATCTGACTCGGAATTCGAACCCAGGGCTTTCCCTATGCAATTCCTAGTCAAATTATAACAATACCAATGGGCCAGTTAACCCTTCATATACCGTAGTATTTACAATAAATGTGATTGCAGTCAGTCTGCCTGTCCGTGGATTACGCATCAATTAGCTGATTGCTGTAACCCTTCCGACGAGCTTATGTCGCTTTGTTTGGGTTTTATTTTAATGAATTGTATGGGTGTGGTATAATTAAAGATTTTATTTACTGTATAGTGTATACATAATATTATATAAGTATTATCATCGTCATTAACCCTCGCTTTGTTCGAGGGTGTTTATAGATGACTTTGTATATAAAGTACTTTTTACTAGAAACGTGCCACCTTTTGGCAAGTTATATTAGGTACTAACAGTTGTCTATTAAATTTTAGTCTATTAAATTGTGGCCATAAAAGTGAATGTTTATGTGTCTGTTTCATTTAATTTGATGCTAAATGTTATGAAAGTTTAGATTTCTATAAAAGTATACCTAATAAGTAACACCAAACTCTTGCTATAGCTTAATTGAATTCGTATAAATGAAAATTGCATTATAACATTTCATTTAGTTTATCAATTTTTTAGTAAAAAAAGGCACTAGTTAATAAACACAAGATCAGGGTTACTATATTTACTACATAAGTAGTTATACTCGTAATCTTAGACTAATAATACCTAGACTGATAGTTTCATACATAATTCCGCTCAATATTGAAGTAGCATTAGTATGAATGTGTGCGTAAGTGTGTTTTTTAATTTTATTATCTATGACCTAAGTTGCACGTATGTAGTTGTGTAACTTGACAATTGACATTGACACGACGGGAAACGTATCTCGCCATATCTCGAAGTCTAGCCAAAAAAAGTGGTTACAATTCGCTTGGACCTACACTCCATCTAGGTGTTATATAATTATATATCTATGCTCGTAATACAATGTTAAGACACTTAAAATTACTATTTCAAAACGAAGTATACCTAATAATAAAAGTCAAAATTAAAGTCAGCATGCACAATTACATTCTTAAGGTACTCGTATAACTAACAACTTTTAAAAATTATTTAATAAACAAATTTTATATGATATTCCACATAGAAATTGATAAGGTAAGCGACTGAATTATTTAATATCATTAATATCAAGCTTTTTCCAAATGATTATAAGTTACAAACATAAATTCATAAAAACGCGTGTAAAAAATAAAATAAAAATAACACTACTTTTTAGTTATTATAAATAAGTACTATGGTTTTGTTATTTAAAATAAGAAATAATTAAATAATTCAGTACATGGCCTAATCCAGTTGAGAGGAGTAAAGTATTGAAATCCGTAGAGTCTAAAAATTTGATGCGTCCTCATGCCCCTTCACGGAGGGTGGTAAAAGCATATTTATGTTAGTTTCTGATTGACGATGATGGTTTCCCCTTGCTTAGAGAGCGTAAGTGCTTGTTACGCTGATTTTTAGAGATTTGCTTAATATTTTCTTCATTATTTTTGTGATTTTTGTTATTTATAATAGAATTTTGAGCGACATTTTTGCGTTGTCTACAATAAAATTATTAACAGGAAATCTGTATGAATTTTAATTAAATATACCTAATAGTGATTAATATTATATACCTGAAAAGTACTTAGGTTACGTGACTTTTGAATTCAAAATATATTTAATTACTAAACCAATTGATTTATTTGTTTCGAACTATTTTGATTTGGTATACATTAATAAATATTATTTTTATAGCCTCTTCTTATTTATTAGTTTTATTTTTACTTGTTATGTTTATAGTATAATCTGAAATTCGTCGTAGTAAGGCGGCACGCTACGCACTCACTGCTCTTAGTCGTCGGGGACATTACGAGGTCTCAGTAGCGCACCCCGTAACATGTATACATATATAAATGTAAGTATTATCTTGTATGTCTGTTAATGTTGTAACAGTATTGTTTCGACTAACATAAATGTGAAGATAATTTGTTTGTTTTATGTCAGAAAATGTGACTATAAAATATATATGTTGGGACAATATTACAACAGCACCATCTAATTCCCTGGTAAGCTACGAGGCTTGTGTTACGGATACCAGATAGTTCAATTGTAGCATTTACGCAGAATCTCTGTAAATTTACAGATAATATGAGATATCTTATAGTCTATAATATGCAAATAACCATGAAACGAAATTTCATCAAAATCTATCCAGTCGTTATCTGTCGTGATGCGGTTACATACAGACAGCCTATGAATTAGGCCGAAATATCGAAAATTGCTGGACGTATAAAGATGTTTGTCAGGGAGGTATATATACTAAATTTCTCATGAAAATGAGGTAACAAACATACACACATGCATATAATTATAATGTACATTGTGTACAAGTAAATGGGTGATTTTTATAAAACTACCCTCCTTTCACTGAAAGCATGAAGATTAAACGGTGAATCATTTGAAAGTCATTGACTCGCCGCACCTCGCACGCGAACGTTTAGGAGTTAATCTTTTTATAATTGTATAGTATGGACTGGGGCGATGTGACGTCACCGCCAGGTGGCTGACGGACAGATGGACAGTGGAAAATGGTTTAAGTATATATTATAACCAACTTTTGCATAATGATTTTAATTTTCTCATTTGAATTTTTGTCTGTGACTATTTTTTGTCATTTCTCATTTTTTTCTAATTGAAAGACCTTTATTTTACGTCAATAATCACGAAGGATTGTTCTAGTTTTGCGACAGTTTCTTTATGTGTATATCACTCCTTAGCAAATAAATGCTATCGCTTACGCTATATGCTAAACGCTCCAGATAAAATTTGAAACTCAGACTATGACTAAGTAATCAGAGGGCCTAGACAAAGTAACAATCGATCAGCGAAAGCGATAGTAGAAAAGTCCAAAATGTATGGGTTTGACATATGACTTAGATATGTCACGTGATCTGTTGTCAACGAATAGATGATGCTAGACAATGTACATTCACTTCAATTATTAGTGATTTAAAGTTCAAGATGCATACGCTGCGTTTAAGCGGTGACGATTGTAGAAATCGAATCGCTTCATAACGAATGCCGGTTGGCTATAGGCCCAGGTTTGCATTCAAACAAGTTAGAGTCTAGTCCGATCCTAGTATTGATGTAAAAATTAATTAAGCCTTTTTTGCGATAATGCAGACAACCTGATATAACTTAGCAAAATACATATTTCTTTACAGCTTGTGCTGTGGATTATACAAAGTGCCGAGACGTCAGCGCCAGGTGTCTTCTAATCAAGGGACACACTGGCAGAACGATCATGATTCAATGTATACGTAAGGTATAGGGTTAAAAAATAATGTTGTATAATAATTTATTCAAAATTTGCCTCTATCTGGAATCGAATACATTATCTACTTAGAAAACTTAAAGGTATAGCACTGATATTTTCATTTGAGTAATATTTCGTATATCCCAATATATTTAGCGCAGCTTTTACAATTGAAATTGAATGTATTTATTCTAAAAGTAAATAAAGCATGTCTATCAAAAACTTTTTAGGTTCTCTCAGACATAAATGTTGTAACAATGTCTCCCTTAACCACGTCTGTTAAGCTAGAAATGTCAAATACGCAGAATCACTTAAAAATGTTCAGGGCTCAGTGCAAATTTAATGACGAAAATTTAATTTTACGCTGCAATAGATTGATCAAAACTTAAAAAGCTGCTAGCTTTTATGTAAGTTAGCAGCGACTGCTTCTAACCGTGTAGTTACACCGCATCAAATTAATCTAGATTTAATTTAGTGCTGCGTATATAAAATATATTCTTTTTTATTTTTATGTAACAGAACTTGCTAATTTAACGGTAGAGGATTCTACGGTTCCTACGGCGCCACTATTTGAAAGCGAATTTATAAAGATCTTGAACAAATAAGACGAAATGTAAGTTTTTTTTTCAATATCTCCCTTACTTTCTGAGATATCGAATCGATATTTGGAAATCGAAAAGTGAAAGTATTGCCTATTCCGATTCCTGAGCAAGTGCATTACCATTAGGCTGATAAAATATATATAAAATAATTTAAAAAAACTTCCTTGAAGCACTTATGCATGTTTTATAGAGCCTTGTGTCACAGTGTTTGTTATCTGGAGTGGGGATCTCCTTACACTGGTGCAGTGTTTGCGCAGATGATGCTGTAGACATAGCGAATAGTAGCAGAAAATACTCTCAATTTACTGTGCATTATATACATAAATAAACTTTAGTACATATTATTAAAAAAATCCCAAGCCGCAAGTTACGTTAGGGCAGCCAGGGGATGCAGCGAAATATATATACAAATTAACTTATAATTAATTTGTTAACTAAAAATTATAACTAAACTACATGGCTAGTTGACTACTTGTCGACGTAAGAACAAGTAAGTAAGGATGCAGGCAGATAATGCCCTTTATACTACATTTATTGCAGGAAGCATAGATATATAACACCTAGATGGAGTGTAGGTCCAAGCGAATTGTAACCACTTTTTTTGGCTAGATTTCGAGATATGGCTAGATACGTTTCCCGTCTTGTTAATGTCAATTGTCAAGTTACACAACTACATACGTACAACTTCGGTTGCAATTACGTGACACTTACGCACACATTCATACTAATGCTACTTCAATATTGAGCGGAATTATGTATGAAACTATCAGTCTAGGTATTATTAGTCTAATGCAGGAAGTTACATTACTGACATCGATTGAATTCAGGTGATTGCTGCGCTTGCAGCAGCCAAACCTGAGGTTGGCCTCGACTCGTCGTTGCCGCGCGAAGTTTGTAGGCCGATGCTGATGCCTCGGTTTGGGTTTCGTAACACGCATCTGCCTTTCTGTTCGCAATACTAGCAAAAACGAACGGATTTTCATGCATTTTACCAATAGATGGAAATGATTCCTAATAAATTTCATCTAAATTTGTCCAGTGGTTTTCTCGTGAAGCGGTCACAGACATACGGACAGATAGGCAAAAAAGCTAAAACTATAAAGTCGAGCTCTGTATCATTGTATAAATTAAAGTCAATACGTTTAAAATGGCTAAGACCTGTCCACTCCATTAAGACGCCATTTTTGATAAATACTAATTTTTGTCAATACTGTTGATATCAAAATCTTTGATGATAATTTCAAATACAAATCCCTACTGGTTTTTTTGTTAAAAGCCAGGGCGAGTCTCGTTAACTTCTACAGTGCAGTAATTGACTAGTGATAGTTAACTTTAAACCCCTCGCGATGGGGACGGGTACTGTAGTCCATCTGGTTAATTACGTCAGGTCAAGGCACGCGTTGTGTAATGATGTAGTCATTATCGTTTATACAGTAGATATATTTGATCATCTTTGGCGTTGCTAAAATATATTTTTATTTTTTTTTTATATTTTAAGATTTTTAATTACATTTTCTAAGTAGGTAGCGTTTTACTAAATGTATAGGAAATCATACCCGGTTGGTTTGTCTGTCTGTTTGGCTCAATCCCAAGAAAAGTAGGACTGATTTTGATGACACTTTCACTGGCAAATAGCTGAAGTTATCAGGTGTTCAAATTCAAAATATTTTATTCAGCATAAAATTATTACAATTGTTTACTGAACGTCATGAGTCTACTACCAGTTCGGAAAGAAAAAGCCGCTGACCTGAGAACTAGCGAATGAAACTCAGCGTATCTTAGGCTACTTTCGTTTTAGGAAAAGAATTACATTATTTACAGTTTTACCAAACTTTTACCTTTATAACTGTTATAGACCAAATTTTTATCTGCTAATTGGATGTCCTATAAGAAACTTTCATGGAAATAACTTTTTTTCTTTTAAGTTTTACCAACATGTTTAAACATACACTTATTCTTTACGCATAAAGCATAAGTTTTGATTAAACATGTTACAAAAATGAGCTAGAATCAAAATACTTAAATATATATTTCAATTTTCTCTGACAATATGGGGTGGAGCCATCTGGCCAATTAAGAGAGGGTGCACTACAGATATGTAACGTGATAATGAACAGTAATATAATGCTTACAATGACTTAGAGCCACCGTACACTATAGATTATATATCTATTTCATAGTGTTGTTGGAACTACATACTTGTAAGTAAAATGTGTAACATAACAAAATCCTATCGCCAAGTCTGCAGTATGCAGAGGCCTTTAAATTTTCTTGAGAGAATAATAGGTCTTATATCTTATTATAAAACTCGCATTTACTTTTATATTTTGTTGGCCACGTTTAAATAAAATAAAATTTAATGTATTAGGTACTAATTATTAGTGAGGATAGAGATGGTTTATCATTGAATTAATACGAAATGAAAATTTATAAGTCTTACTGAGTCGTCAATTTTTACATTTTAAATACGAGAAGGTATGAAGTCAGTTCTGCGAGAAACTTAAGAGTAGCTCTTGTTAATGTACATTAAATATATAATAATAATTTACAATATTAAAACGAGATAAAAGATATTAAGTTATACCATAAAATCGTACATCGAACTAAAATCATAATTTCTATACGCCTATAATTTTTCCATTGTCTAAATAGAAACCCGAATTCTGATTAACCAGGTATTCGACCAACCTAATCAGACCTTCCATCTTGTACGTGTAAGTGTTAAAAAAGGTTCTAAACAAATTGGTTCTTTATCTACCCTCGATCGCGCCATGTGTCACGGATACGAATCTAGGACCGTAATTAGATGATACAATAATAAAATCATTGCTGCGTCATGGGGGACGTTATCTTTGATCTTTTACAAAAGATAAGGTTTAAAGGTACAGCGTTCCTTTTACTAAATGAATTTGCAATATGGTCGTGTTATTTGTCAGTTCTAAAATATAAAGAGACGGTAATTAATAGTCGATTTAGTAATATTTTTTAGTGCATCATTGGTTATTGAAGTTAATTTAAAGAGGTATTGAATCTAAAATTTCGTAGATAGGAATATTATTGGTAACGGAACGTTACGTTTTAACTATCTTAGATTTCTCAGAGATGAGATTTTTTCGTGCAGCAAAAAGTATCGTGTGTTAACCCTGATAACTAATTATTATCATACAAAATTCCATAAAAATAAGTCGAGTGGTTATCTCGTAATGCAGTCACAGAAAGACGGACTCATAAAAATTCTACAAACTATAGATTCAGCCCTACATTGATAATGACTTTTTCATAAGATTTTAAAAAAAATGTACAGATTCGACACATAATTTTATAAGGTATGTATAGAAAAGTAAACAACAGAGTTTTTTTAAATATATGCTTTCTGAAAATGTTTTTCTACTAAAAAGCTCAGTAATTAACAAGATCTAATAAAGTTTCAAAAGTAAATTGAACAGGATTTCTTAACGAATGTCTCTCAAGTTCCGAGCCGAAGTCGCTCGCGTCAAAACATCAATAACTATAGATGTTACGACACGAGCGTGAAAGGTCTGGAAATAAACTAAAATGTTATAATGCACGCGCGTCAATGCGTCTCGAAAGCTTTTAGCCGTGGAAAGGATGGTTTCACGCAGAAGGTAGCCATTAAATATATATAAATATTTTGCAAAGTGTCTATAAAATATTATTATATAAAATATTTATTTAATATTGCTTGTTTATTTGTTTTTAATAGCATGAGAAAGAAAAATTCACTACTTAAAGTAATGATAATAATCTATTTAGCATTATTAATTGCTTTAATTCTTTGGGTTTTACTGCCTGCCTTTTATGCCCAGTAAGTCTCACATAGTATAGTCCCACATAGTATCTTCCAACGTTGATTTTTTTTATTTCTATTAGGTATATATGTGGGAGATAGAAATTATTTTATTTTATTTTCAGAACTACCTTCCGTTCTTTTATAGAAATGTCATTTGACAGTTGTATTGTCTGTGCCTCCCACTACAATAATCAGTTATAAATACCCTTGTACACCCTATCGCCAGGTCAGAAGTGGTTCAGTCGTGAGCCCGGCACTTCGGTTATAAGTGCTCAGATTTGACCGAGATACCTATCCGGTAATCTCTGTATCGTTTTGACTGTATTTTAGTACTTATAATAGTTACTTTACTATTTTTAAAAGTATAAAGTATTATTTTGAAGTACTTTCAATGCTATCAATCATACATTATTTATTTATGGCCTTATTGCCTTATTACAAGTAATTTTAGATAATTATAATTAAATAAGTAATAATTAAATGTACAATTATTATAATAAAATGAGTATTTAAAATTATCGTTTATTCATTTTTCTACCATTCTCTCACATCAGAAGTGGGATCTGATTTCAAACTTAAACTACGCCCATGAACTTTATGTTATCAGGTTACGCTGCATCTACAAAAGAAGTCTTTTGGTGATTGATCATCGAGCCCAGTTAACTCAGCTAAGTTCTCGTTCTATGTGGGACAACGCCCCTGTGTCGCCTGGGATAAAGTCAACCGTAACTGTCGCGTGCTCAACCACCGGCCGTTGAAGAAGAGAATGCACAATGACAGAAGTAGTGGTCAACGTCACCGAATGAAGGACAGGTTTCGTTCCAATTCAATATTTTGTTCACATAAAATTTTAGAAGTGCATTTGAATGGTACTTACTTATTCTAAATTTCAATTTAAATTTAACGTTAGAAAGTCTGTGAGGAATCGATTTTCGAATATTCGGTTCAGAATGTGAGCAAGCTGGCCAGAAAATTGACAGTTCTTTTGTTAAAATAATAGTAATATTTGCTTACATTACTTACTTTGCTACGATATAATAATTGATAACTATTGTAGGTAAGTTAAATATTATACCCAAGCATTTATAATGCATTTTTATCAATATCGGCAAGTGCAACATAGTTTGCTAAATCTTATTACATAATAATATGTGCATACGTTGCTTCGGTGGCGTAGTGGCTAGCATGTATGGTTAAATATCTTGCGGTCCTTGAGCACAAGTCCCTGGTCAGGCCAAGTTTAGTTATTAATACTTTCTGTTTAGTAAGACTTGGTAAGAGCCCGGAGTATGGAAGTTGATGGTGTGTCATCATGCCTCTGAGAGCACGGAAGCAGTTTGTCTTGTACTTTAAGTGTCACTGGTCGTGAGCAATAATAGAGAGTGCATTTGTGTCTACGTCTACACCATATTTGACTACCGTGGTCGGAATCTGTCAGAAAGACATTCTTATTACTATATCTGGCCACATGAATGACCTTTACACTTGAAGGCGAAGGCTTGGCGTAATTAGTTTAATAATTTCTAGTATTTATTTTGTGTTGGCCGTTGTATTTTAAATGACACCAGGAATTTTAAAATACTACTACTATTCTCATAGTAGAAACATATTTGTATGTCCAGTTTAGATTCTGATGACGATCTCAAAACTGATATACGAAAACTATTCTCCCTCGAAAACATTTAGCATACATTAAAAAGGACACATTTAAAGTATGACCTCATTGACCGAGCCTATAAGATACTCTGATTGAAACTTTTGCAGGCAACGCTACAATGGCGACTTGTTGGCGTTTCTAGCTGGCAATGACGTGGCTGTTGACTTTTCTGAAAGACGATACTAATCAAGCGTCTACAGCATGACATCTAGCAGTCTTACGATGTCTCCATTGATGTACTGTACTCTTTTACATTTATAATCAAGCTAGTAGCTTAATGGAGCAAGTGGAAAAAGGAGTTACGATCGGAAGCGTTTGGTGTAAAGAATCTATAATTATAGGTATGACAAGATTCTTATATTTGTCCTGTTTAGACTTTGACGCTTAAGTATTTGAAAAACATTTAGCCCGAATACTTCATTATATCAAAAAGATAAAAACATAAGTTGACTAAATAGAGATTTTTATATTACTAGAAAACGTTGTCTCAAATGTATTACGACAAAGTGATCTGTATAAATTAGTACAGAGAATCATGATGTTATGACAAATATTGAGTTATTGCACAATTTAGTATCTTATCAAAACACAAGTACTCCTATAACTTAGGAGACTTGACTTTTGCACCAAGTGGTTTTTGTAAATGGTTTCCAACGGCAAAACGAGACAGCTAAAATTCTCAAGCGACTAAAAATGATGCTTTATTCATACGATAATTTCGATTACAGATTGACAGACTTGACTAATGTTCTACTTGTTCGCACTGTACAATAGTGTTAGAAGATTTGGTATTAATTATATAATTTATTTATATAAAGTATAATATGCGAAAATCCTTTTCTAAACATTCCATAAGAAAGCTTATACGATGGCATAATTATTGATACACAATATTATAATTAATTATTTGGATCTTTCACCAATGAACTTCAGTTGAGGTTAAGCTCTTATTCTTATCTAAAACTGTGCATAATGTTCTTAAAGTACAAGTACATACAGATTAATGAACCATTACATTATAACGTCTAATAGCAAACCTCTAAATTCAGTGACGGCAGTACAGCTGCCTTGCGACCTTAGACCGTGATTCTATTATATTTAAAAATAATTTTGACGGAACGAACGTTCACTTCACAAACAGCTACGGTGCAATAAATTTATAAATTGTCCCTAAAGTAATCTTACGCAGGTAATTGATGCGTTTCTAATATTTTATTTCTTTATAATGAGGTTGTAAGAGTAGGTTTTGACAAAATGTCTTGTACCCGACAAAGAATTAAAATAAGAACAACGAAAATTATTTGAAATACTCGTAAAAATCGATAGATTGCATTACATAATATAATTACTGATTTCTCATCTCATGTTTAAGTGACTACTTTTTAGACTTAGAACATAGTTCTTTAAAAATTGTTATGTTTAAAAAAAAAATCAAGTAAAAGAAAATAAAATATGCTCGTAATTAAAATTTGCGATGCGTAAAATGATTTTGAAAACTGAATAAGTTTTTATTTTCTTGGAGATAAATTTTTATTTTATTGCTTATTTAAAAAAAATGAAAGTAAAACTATTTAAATATTTATGAAATTTGTGTAATCAAATAAAGGATGGAATTTATTATGTTTTGCCATAAATTACTTAATACAACAGCTTTATTGTTGGTTGATTAATTACATCTTATTATCTATTGACTGGAATAAAAAAAAAAAAAAAAAAGATTCAAATTTGAACTGTTCTATTATTTTGTGTAATTTGAGATATTTGTACTAAAAGTTTAGTATATTGTCTAGGGGATTATTTTATTTTTGAAAATAATAAAATATTGAAATTCAATAAGTAATGGCTACTTATTGGTTTGTTGTGTGGTTTCTGTTGTGTGAATAATTGAGTGACTGTTTAATAAGATAATGTTTTAGGGTAAAATTGGTTATTTATCAGTATTGTAAAATAAAAGCAGCAAGTCATATAAAAATCCTCGCTACATTCAAGTTTTGCAATCAATTAAATTTCTTAACCTCCATTTAAAACAAAATGATATACTTTCAGTAAGTATAGTATGCTGAGTCATAGAAATTTACGAAAATTTTCTAAGAGCGATTTAACCCGTCAACGCGAACAAACGAGACACAATAGATTTTCAATTGTTATAAATCTATATTGACCGCGCGCCCGTTGATAGGTTAATAAAACTTTGTTTGTAAAAGGAACTGTAACAGGCATAACTGTTTGATGATGATAGTAAATTTTGAAGTTCATATGCAATAGCTCGAGTACCTACATAATACAAATAATATGCAAGAGACGTAATATCATAAATGACATTTTAAATAAATTGTTTTTCATAGTAATTTACACGACAGTATACAATACGAACAGAGTATGTTCTGAGATGATATAAGCACATGTTTGTGAGTTAAAGTAAAAGTATCCTGTAGCAGATTTTGGTTCCATATCAGAATTGTGTTTTGTTGTTGACTGTGGTCTACTTAATATTATACAAGCGTTAAGAAATTATTCTAAATCTAGTTTAACAAAGGAGATGCTTGTATCATTAGTAACGCTAGAATTTTACAGCGTCGGATATTAAAATATAACTTTGATATATAATGTACGTAGGTATTCAGTGTAAATATCTACAGAAATACGAATTTCCAATATCGTATATGTAATGGATTGATGTCGATTTTAGATCGATGTGATAATATTTAATATTTATGTCTTATTATGTTTATTTACATTTTATCATTTTTTCGACTGTCCCATGTTCAGGTGATGCCTGGCCAACATCATCCTGTGCGCTGGAATGGTTGATAAATGACTTTATTAAATATATGTCGTGAGATGTTATGTGATTTGGTAGAACCATGTGATTTGGTAGAACCATGTGATTTGGTAGAACCATGCGATTTGGTAGAACCATGTGATCTGGTAGAACCATGTGATTTGGTAGAACCATGTGATCTGGTAGAACCATGTGATTTGGTAGAACCATGCGATTTGGTAGAACCATGCGATTTGGTAGAACCATGTGATCTGGTAGAACCATGTGATCTGGTAGAACCATGTGATCTGGTAGAACCATGTGATCTGGTAGAGCCATGTGATCTGGTAGAACCATGTGATCTGGTAGAACCATGTGATCTGGTAGAACCATGTGATCTGGTAGAACCATGTGATCTGGTAGAACCATGTGATCTGGTAGAACCATGTGATCTGGTAGAACCATGTGATCTGGTAGAACCATGTGATCTGGTAGAACCATGTGATCTGGTAGAACCATGAGATTTGACAGTTACACCATGTTCTTTGATAGACATGAGATTTGACATTTACACCATGTCCTTTGGTAGACATGAGATTTGGCATTTACACCATGTGATTTGGTAGAGCCTTGTTATTACACCATGTCATTTGGTAGACATGAGATTTGGCATTTACACAATGTAATTTGGTAGATCCGTGTAATTTGGCAGTTGTTGTTACACCGCGTGATTTGGTGGTTCCATCTGATTTAGCAGTTGTTATTACACCCTGTGTTTGGGTGGTTCCATGTAATTTGGCAGATGTTATTACACCCTGTGTTTTGGTGATTCCATATGATTCGGCAGTTGTTATTTCAGCATGTGTTTTGGTGGTTCCATATAGCTTGACATTGGTTAACGTGGATAAATTGTGTATTAAGATTTTTTTTCCCTGTGACTTATCATTAGGATTTTGTCAAATCATCATAAGTTCAGAATTGCGAACTGTACTTTAATTGAATTAAATATTTGAGTTTTCGCGAGCCATGGTAGGCTGCTCGTCAGAATGGCCGTGTGGGAGATAGAAATTATTTTATTTTATTTTCAGAACTACCTTCCGTTCTTTTATAGAAATGTCATTTGACAGTTGTATTGTCTGTGCCTCCCACTACAATAATCAGTTATAAATACCCTTGTACACCCTATCGCCAGGTCAGAAGTGGTTCAGTCGTGAGCCCGGCACTTCGGTTATAAGTGCTCAGATTTGACCGAGATACCTATCCGGTAATCTCTGTATCGTTTTGACTGTATTTTAGTACTTATAATAGTTACTTTACTATTTTTAAAAGTATAAAGTGTTTAGAGATTAGTATATTTTAGATTATCTGTGGAAGTAGGCCTTAATTATCTGTGGAAAAATATCTGTCTCTGGGTGTGGCGTTAGGAAGTGAAAAAGAACTAAAAGATGTATCAGCTAATTAATATTAAGTTAGATTAAAAGTATCTAAAATAAAGAACCATTATATTTACCAGAGTTTTTATTAAGACGTTATAAAACATGGTGGCAGACGAAGAACAAACTCCCTCTCAACAAAAACAGTCCGATATTGAGAGGAACCAAAACTTTAAAATGGCGCCTCCGGGAACATTTAGTTTTGTGCCAGCAGAGTGGCCAAAGTATATAACAAGATTCAAGAGGTATATGAGCGTATCTGGACATGAAGAATTAAGTGATAAAAGTAAGATTGATTTTCTGTTATACTCGATGGGAGACAAAGCCGAAGACATAATTATTCAATTTGAAAAAAATTTATCTTATACAGAATTACTTCAGAGTTTTGACAAATTTTTCTTTCCCAAGAAGAATGTAATTTACGAAAGATTCAAATTTAACTCAAGGGTACAAAAGGAAGGGGAAGATTTTGATCAATTTGTCACGGATCTGCATAAGTTAGCAGAAGGATGCGAGTACAATTTGTTAAAAGAAGAACTTATTCGAGATAGAGTAGTGATTGGCATACGGGATAGAAATATAAGTGACAGGATGCTTTTAAAAAATGACTTAAAGCTTGATGAGGCTATTCAAATGGGAAAGCAAGCTGAAATACAAAGAAAAGAGAGTATGATTATAAGAGAAAATAAGGAAGAAAGTGAAATAAATAGGGTGAAAGCAGGAACAACATCAACACAAAGAAACAATGAAGAACTGCATTTAAAAGGAAATTGTTGGTTTTGTGGACAAAAAAGACATCCTAGGTATAAATGTCCAGCATCAAATATAACGTGCCTTAAGTGTCGAAAAATAGGGCATTTTGCTAGGTTGTGCAGAGCCAAGATGGTTAAAAACATTGAGAAGGAAGAAACAGGAACTACATATGAGGTTAGTTTCTGTGAATCAAAACAAAAGTATTTAATAGATGTAGATGTTTTTCAAGGGAACCAGTTTATAAGTAAAGTAAAATTTCTAATTGATACAGGAGCAGACATAAGTGCTATACCAGACAGTATTATAAAAAGATTTGAACTCTCTATGGTGAAGTGTGATGATGTGATTAAAGGACCAGATGGGACAAAATTAGAGGTTTTGGGAACTACTATTTTAAAGCTTAGGTATAAAGAAAATGTATATGAAGGTAAGGTTTATATTATAAAAAATTTAAGCAGAGCTATTTTAGGGAGACCTTCAATTGAAAATATGAATATACTTACTATTTGTGCTATCTCCCATTCTTTTAACTCTGATGATAATATAAGTGAAGTAATTGACAAAGAATATCCGAATATATTTAATGAGTTAGGAGTATTTAAAGACGAATTCCATATCAAATTAGTAGCAAATCCAAAACATTATGTGCATGCTAGCCCTAGAAATGTATCAATTCCATTATTACCAAAAGTTAAAGCAGAACTAGATAGATTGCAAAGACTCGGAATAATTAGCCCAATTGAAGAACCTACTGATTTTGTCTCACCAATTGTAGTAGTATTTAAAAATGATAAAGTTAGGATTTGTGGAGATTATACTGAAGTTAATAAAAATATTTTAAGACCGGTTTACCCAATACCAAAGGTGGAAAATACATTAGCAAAGCTGAAGGGGGCTAAATATTTTTCTAAAATAGATGCTACCTCAGGGTTCCATCAAATCAAGCTAGATGAAGAATCAAAGAAAATTACTACTATTATAACACCTTTTGGTAGGTATGTTTATAATCGTTTACCTTTCGGCCTAAATTGTGCACCAGAATATTTTAGTATGAAATTTTCTAACTTGTTCAAAGATTTAAAAGTAGCTATACATATGGATGATATTTTAGTATTTGAGGAAACTAAAGAAAAACATGATAAAATACTAAGGGAAGTATTAAATAGATTACAAAATGAAGGATTAACAATTAACAGAAATAAGTGTGTATTTAGAGTGAATGAGGTGACATATTTAGGTCATTTAATAAATGAAAAGGGAATTAAAGTGGATCCAGACAGATTCAAAGCAATAAATGCATTTAAAGTACCAGTAAATAAAAAAGAGCTTCTTCGATTTCTTGGTATGGTCAATTTTGTAGGTAGATTTATACCAAATAAATCTCATTTATTAGAACCATTGCATATGTTATTGAAAGACAGTAATATGTTCATATGGGGAAAAACTCAAGATCAAGTTTTTAATCAAGTAAAAGAAAAACTTAAATCAGCACCAACCTTATCACATTATGATCCGAGTTTAAAGATCATTGTATCAGCTGATAGTAGTTCTTTCGGGTTAGGTGCTGCACTTATGCAAGAGAATAGGCAGGGCCAAAGAGCTGTGGTAATGTATTCAAGTAGAACTCTTACAGAAGCAGAAAAACACTATGCACAAATAGAGAAGGAATGTTTAGCTTTAGTATGGGCTACAGAAAAATTTAAAGATTATATTATAGGGATTCATGTTATTTTAGAAACATACCATAAACCCCTCTTACAAATATTACAAACAAAACAATTAAATGACCTGAGCCCAAGGTTATTGAGACTGCGACTAAAATTAACCAAATTTAACTATGAAATAAAATATACTCCTGGTAAAGACTTGGCAGTAGCAGATGCTTTATCACGACAACCTTTACCTAGTGAAAACACTAAAGAGTTTATAGATTCAGAATTAGAGTTAAATTTTTTTGTTAGTGAAACATTGTCATATGATACATTAAACAAGATTAGGGTAGAACAAAATAAATGTGAGATATGCTGTAAATTAAAGCAATTTATAATTCAAGGGTGGCCAAGCAAAAATAAATTAGGAATTTTCAAGGATTATTATCAATACAGAGAAAATTTTTCAATTGAATCAGAGCTACTTCTTTTCAATTCAAGAATTGTTGTACCTAAACAAATGCAACAAGATATACTTAACAAAATTCATGAGGGTCATTTAGGAATTTCCAAATGTAGAGAGCGAGCAAAACAGTCAGTGTGGTGGTTAGGGTTGTCTAAAGGAATAGAAAACAAAGTAAAATCTTGTACAAAATGCTTAGAACATTCTAAAAATCCTAAAGAAGAAATGATAATAGACTCATTACCTGATAGACCTTGGCAGAAGATAGGAATGGATTTATTTAAATTTAACGATACTTGGTATATAGTAATGATTGATTATTACTCAAGATTTCTAGAAATTGCCAAACTGACAGACATGACAGAAGAAACAGTAATAATTAAATGTAAGGAAGCATTTTCAAGATATGGCATTCCAGAGATTGTGAGAACGGATTGTGGTACACAATTTAGATCTAAGTTTAATGTATTTTCTAAAGAATATGGGTTTAAGTTAATTACAAGTAGTCCATATTACCCCCAAAGTAATGGTTTAGCAGAGTCTGGAGTTAAGATTGCAAAAACATTATTGTCAAAGAATACAGATATATATTTGGCATTGCTAGTCTATAGAAATACACCTTTGGAATTGGGTTACAGCCCAGCAGAACTTATGTTTAATCGTAAACTCAGAGATGTTTTGCCTATAGTCCCAAGTAAGTTAAATCAACCTGTAATAATAGATAAAGAGTTTAAAGACAAACAGAAGGAAAGCAAGTATAAAAGTGCTTTTTATTACAATAAAAGGCATAGGGTCTCAAAATTATCAGAATTAAAGATAAATGATAAAGTGTGGGTCACCGATTTAAAGTGTTATGGAACTATTATTAAAAAATGTGATGAACCTAGGTCTTTTATTGTAAGTACCAGTAAAGGGAAATATAGACGAAATAGATGGCATCTGAATAAAGCACTTGATTATAATCCATCATATGGGGATTCAAGTTTTTTATATTTTGATGATGTTAGTAATAGTAGTTATAATAATGCTGAAGGTAAATCGTCAAGTTTTTCAGATCAAAATAATACATTAGTCAATACAGATTTAGCAAGCCCTGCTGAGGAAGTATCTATAAATAATAGTGGTGAGCAAGCTCAAAGAAGATCTGAAAGACTTGTTAGGCGACCTAGATATTTAGATGATTATGAGTGTTACAATACATAAAATTATGATTACTTGTTTAAGAATGCTATAATTACACTAGTTCAATTTCTATTGGTTCTCTTTAGTTATTTAATTTAATGCTCATGTATAAAATATATATTTGGATTTAAATAACAATTTATAATTATATTTATTATATATATTTTTTTCTTAATTTAAATTAATAAGGGAAAGATGTTTAGAGATTAGTATATTTTAGATTATCTGTGGAAGTAGGCCTTAATTATCTGTGGAAAAATATCTGTCTCTGGGTGTGGCGTTGGGAAGTGAAAAAGAACTAAAAGATGTATCAGCTAATTAATATTAAGTTAGATTAAAAGTATCTAAAATAAAGAACCATTATATTTACCAGAGTTTTTATTAAGACGTTATAAAACATAAAGTATTATTTTGAAGTACTTTCAATGCTATCAATCATACATTATTTATTTATGGCCTTATTGCCTTATTACAAGTAATTTTAGATAATTATAATTAAATAAGTAATAATTAAATGTACAATTATTATAATAAAATGAGTATTTAAAATTATCGTTTATTCATTTTTCTACCATTCTCTCACATATAGGCCTAGGACTTCAGATATAAAATAACTATTGAAAAAAAAATAACCATTTTGACCTTGTATTATAAATTGATCTTAAAGTTTACCTGATATATTTATTTTGTAAACATTGGTGCATATTAAAATTGCCAGCAATCGTTCATAGTAAATATAGTTCCTTCTTGTTCGTGGAAATTTGTTTTTTTAAGAAAGCTATAACAATATCAATAAATCATAAGTATTTCATACGTTAATTTCGTATAAAAACCTTATACAAATACCCTCTCGCATAAAACCTACCTCCAAGGTCGCCATCAAACACGAGTCGTGAGATGACGCCGAAATAAAATCGCTGCATTGATTTATAGCTCGTTTGACTGCAACTATAAATAATATAATATAGCAGATGCTTATCTGTCTGTGCTATTCAGCTTTTTTTAGTATTATTTTCAATCAATATGCTTTAAAATGCCATATATTTCATATACTATACAAGCTATCGACTTTTCACGTGGAATTACTATGGAAAATGACCTCCCTTTAATACGAGGTGATCAGGCCACAGTCCAGCGCGCTGGACAAGTGCACTGAGCATGTCATTCGAAAACTTGCTAGGTTTATCAGACGTGCAGGTTTCCTCACGATGTTTTCCTTCACCGTAAGACAAGTGGTTATCATGTTAGAAATGATTCGCACATGAAAATGTCAGAACTGCAACTGCGACTGCTGCGTCCAGCTACTATTTATTTATTTATAAAATTACCTATATTCTTGTCAAACAATAGAAAGAATAATATAATATAACAGCCTTAAATCCGCTTCAATTTCCAGCGAAACGAATTTCAGTAAAGTCAAAGTAATAAAAATGCAGCATTAAAGTATTAAGCACACATCGGTGACCGCGCGACGAACGGCCGAGAGCCCCTCGTAGACGACAAAACATTTTAAAAACGGGAAAATAGAACCGATGGAATGGAAAAATACTTCCGATGGCTTTATGATTTGTTATAACACTAGCTTTTACCCATGGATATGCTCGAATTTTGCTTCATATTGCACAAAAATATAAAGTGGAGAAAAGGTGACGTTAACGCTGAAACTACTGTTCTTTACCAGTTAACCTTTAACGTCTGGAAACGCACAACAAGAAAATTACTGGTCAGATTATGATGAATTTTGGTATAATGATACTTAGTTTTCCGCGTTAATATATAATTTTTTAATTTTTAACAAATGGAAATATGTTTTTTTTTTTGAGAAATCTATTTCACATTATATTTCGTTTTTTAAGAATTTTAGACATTATAATTACTTAATATAATTATTATAATATATAATAAACATTCATATAAATAATATTAACAAAATACTACATATGTGATGTAAAAATTAAAAAAAATACGTGTAAAAAATAAACTTAAACGTCTTCACATTTTTAGAAGTTGAGCAAACATATTGAAGCTGTACAAATTACTTTAATGTATTTTATTTAATTTTTCACATTAAATTCAAACATGTACTATAGCTCAACGTTAATGCAGTACAATTTTATTTTAAAAGTTCAGTGTAAAAAGCAAAATGCTTTAAATACGAAGCTTTTACTTCAATTTCTTAAAGTTTTATGAATGTAAATTTGAAATAAATATTAATGGATTTTGTTACATTTGCGTTTTATTAAATGGGAAATATTTTTTATTAATGATCTTACTCAGGTGTCGCATTTACAAATATTCGTATTAAATTTAAGATTTTTTGTATTGCTCTGTAATTATCTACTCATTTTCACTCCTTTAAGGGATATTCTCCGGAAAAAAGGTATCCGATATCCTTCTCAGACTCTTAAACTATCTTTCTAAAAAAACCTCTAAATCGGTTCAACGGTTAAGTTTCATTACTAACAAAATTAATATACAGAATATACTCGATAATCTCTTTATAACAGTAGTATAGTCGTATTTGATCGATCGATCGAAAATAGGTCCAATAAGGTAAGAAAAGCACAATTTTTTCTTCAGGCCTTTAAAGGATAAAACTAAACCAATACAATAAAAAGTGTAATTGAATTTTCATTATAGTGAATGTTAAAAATGAATGGTCGTTTGCGTCGAGCGGATGGATGGATATAAATTATAAGCTAAGTGGAGTTATAAATACGGTATTCGGTGAGCATTAAGTTCCGCTCAGTCTTAGCGTTTGCTTCCGTAGCGGCTGGTTTCATGCTATACAGCGTGTTATCTTATTAATATAATAGTTATATCACAGATAATTCCAAGAAATTGATGTGATTTTTGAGTTGATTAAATTTTTTGGCAACGTTTCCAATGTTTCTTCGTAAGAACATTTTTGGAACTAGTATTTACGTATATTTTAAGTAAAATTGTGATTAATCGCTCCAACTATTTTTAATTTACCTACGCTTGTTGGTTCATCATGTCATTTTTATTACAATCAAGATTCTAGATCTATATGATACTCCAGTTCGTGGCCTATCTGTACACTAAATTGCGTCCAAATACGTTAAGCCATTCCATTATAAAAGAATAACTAACATACAGACACACATGTAAGCCTCCCATATATATTGGAGGTACCTGGTCCGATAAAAAGTTGAAATTTTTTTCATCAAGTCGCAAAATGAACCTAGAGGCACACCCCATAGAATCAAGGTTAAATACTTACTAGTATTATAGTAATTAATATCACACGCTGTATCTTCACTCTGCCACAATATTTCTAGCGGCACTTAGCGTCAACGCGTAAATTTGTCTGATCAAAGTGCCGCGGGAGTGTCGCGTCGATTGCGAACGTTCTTTCATCTTCATACTTAAGTGTTTTGATTTGAGTGTATCGTTTATTTGCAATTTAGTCATTTATTAGATCACCGTTGTGTTTGGTATTTGTATGGATCATGCAGATGTTTATCCTATAACACGCAACTTTGATACAATGTTACCTCGTACTTGATTTACTTTGTTGTTGTTGACAGGAGAACCAACGCTTCATACTAAAGCATTACCCGTCTGTCTCTGAAAAATTGTAGAGTTTATAGCGCGCTGCCGTCAATAAGTAGTATCTGTCAAGTTAGTTATTTATGAGTACTGTCACTATTGTGACAACGTGAAGTTAGGCATTGAGACAACATAGCGATCGCAGCGCCTCCTTGGTTTGACAATATTTCTGAGACACTACATTCTAGGGCCTTGGTTCTCCTGGTTTCTAATCTCCATGGACTGTACTTTGATACGTGGTTACTTCCTTTACAATAATAAAAGTAAGAAGGTCTAAAACTTTTAGGTCCCTACAAGATTCGAACCCGACATCTCCTCCCCCTTTAGGTAAGAGTGGGAGTGGCGCAATAACGTGTATTCAAAAATTTATAAAAAATATTTGGAATCAATTAACTTAAAATGTATACATATTGGCAACATTAATGAAAGTCATTAGCAACGTCTTTCATCTTTGAATTTTATTATAATAGCTTTTGGTGCGTAAAATTTAAGGTGATTTTTGTAAAACAAGCAATTTGTGTCACTACTTTAATGGCAACACTTTCATCTCACATCATACTAATTCATCGTTTATTTTCAGTTCCTTTCATTTGTAATATAAATTGTATCAATAATCTTAATAATAAAATGCTTAGGGTTTTACTTTAAACCTAAAATAGTTCTTTTATAGGTCACAGTTTTAATATATTAATAATTTGCTGAAAATATTAAATAAAAACTCTTATAGATTATTTATTACTTGTTATAATTAAAAGTTTATTAATATTTATGCAAATAATGAAGTAAAATATATTTCACACGACCAACCCTAGCGAACCATCGCACAAGCCATGCCCTACAAACCGCACGCGGTACTAATGAGACGAGGTTAAACGCAGATGCAAGTGCAGCGTCTACCTAAAATCAATTAATATCAAAATCGTAAAAAAATATTTAGTAATTATAGTATAAAAGACATTAATAGCTTCCTTCGTTCCTTTCATGATCTAACAGCGATCAGTAGTCACTTCATTAGTAATTTAATTATAATTAATTCTAGTTAACAAACATTTAAATCAAATTTGTCCCTTTTTTGCATCATAAATAAATAATTATATAATGGCTTCAACCAACGTAATTAAGGCAATGAAATAAAACAATTATTACAGTTACACAAATGTTTATTTATCGCTTACACAAAAATAGACACTGAAAGTTACACGCGAAGTTATTAAACGCTAAGGAAAAGAAATCACAGATCCAATACATTCATTTGCTAAGCTAACTAAATCTTCACTATACACCCATACTGCATAAAACTAATATAAATCACAGTTTTAATAAAACAGGCTTATCACAAAAATGAAATATGAAAAAAAAATATGAAAAATCCATCTTGGAGTATACCAAAGCTTTCGACCGTGTGCACTATTAGTCCTTATCAAAATCTTTATCGAATTACAAAATTTCTCTCCCAAATCAATGGCTATTTTCCACTTCTTATCACAGCATTCCTAATATTAATCATATAGTACACATTTTACCTTGACTCTCAACGTTTTAAAGTAAGGTGTCCCTCAAGGCACACTTTTAGCTCACCTTTTACTTTTCATACATGCCAATTAAAATTAAAACATAAGTATTAATTATGTCGAAATGATTTTATTTATTACTGGTTTAAACTTATCTTATGTCTAACACTTTCAAACGTATTTTACTGCAAACATTACTTTAATATCTAAATTTTTGAATCATTTCGCCATAATTAAATACCTAAGATTGCAAATAAACGATATAATACTGTAAATTAATTAACATTAGTCAAGGTGGGCTTAAATGAATGTTCAATAAAATCGATTGATTTCAATATTCTGCTATGATAATATAGAAAAAATATTAGTATAAGTATATAGAATATATTTTAACAGGTAGAGCTTAGTGATCATAGTGACTTACGTCACTTTAACGTTTATTTATTAAATACCATAGACATAGAGAGTGGACTGTTTCTTTGACAGCCGTCAGATAAAAATGACGCCAGAGTTTTCTTTGTCAATTGAAATACGATTAATGAAGAAATCTATTAAATTTTGGAAAATCGAATTGAAATAGTAATAATTTTTGATACTGAGATCGAATCTATAGTTTTTAGAATTTTTGTATGTCTGTCTGTCTGTCTCTTTAATTATCAGTGACCACTGGTCATGAAAATATTGCTCAGTGCATTCTCTAGGTCTATGAACAGTACATAGAAAATTTACAATCGATTCATTCATAATCGACCACCTGAATCGAGTTAGGAATACAAATATATATTTGTGCGATGTAAAATTTAGAAAATTAAATATTATATATAAGAAAAATAATGTTCTACGTTACAAAGATCCGCATAGGTATTACATCCATAGAAAAATATGTATAGAGACATCAAAAAGTATAAGACACTACTACATTACACTGTAACGACATAAATTTTTCAAAGATTACTGTATTCTAAATCTGTTCTAAATTCCGAATAAATATGGATTTTTGATATTTCCAATACAACACGTAACATCGATAAGAATATGCTATTACAACAACTATTAACTATGCGAAATTTTTTTTCAAGCGAACTACAGAATAAACGATACACAATTCAAGAAACATCGTCATTCGTCAAAGCAACATCAATGTTATGTTAATTAATCGATTTTAAATATCGATTACTAGAAATTTGTGTTTAAAGCTTTCAAATTAAATGCGTCTAATACAAACGAATAAAAATAGTTGCCGATTATTTATAATCTGCAACACAAAGTATACATATTGAAAAATAAAAAAAAAACAATTAAAATAATATATATTTATCTAAACCTGTAAATAGAAAAAAATAAATTTAAAGTCTCGAAGACCAAAATTTTGGACTAGCATAAATAAACAATAAGTTAAATACACTTGGGTATTTTAATTTTAGAATACGACAATTGACTGTAGAGGAAAGTGTTGTACCTAACGAACGATTCAATAATTATTGACACCATTGACATATTAAAAAAATAATAATAAAGAACTGAACGCATCCGTAAAGTATTTTTGATCTGAATGACTCACTGAAGCAATATTTGTTTAGAAAATGTCACAAAAACTTATTTTGATTCAAAATCCGGTAAATTCCGCAGGTATAACACCTTCCCATCATACATTATATGATAAATATATTTAAATGTAAAGTATAACCTAAAGTTAAACGATCTATTATCGATATTTATTTATTTGAATAGCGCAGGTCTAAAAATGCTCTCCGCCAAGATATTTGCGTATACGGCCTTCTTAACGTTAACTCATTTTACTTATAATTTTAGTAAAATCAAATTTACTAATAAAAATAATCTGTGGTTTTTCAAACAAAGAATTGAATGGAATAAATTAGTAAAAATGGTTAAAATAAATAAGTACTTTATTCACCTAATTATATATCTAACACAAACTTTTTGAATCTAGTTCTACAGTAATGTAATATTTAATTAGAAATTTGGCCAAATCATGTTTGTTAATAACCACAATTACTACGTTAATTTTGATAAAACTTCGTATCTTTTAGGTTACTTCCAAATTATTATTGACTTACGTAAGTACCATTTTCAATACAGATCTAAAATTTTGGGCTTGTGTATAATTTAAATTACCATATTTGTCAGTTTCTAGATTTTATTATAGCAACATTTCAATCAAAACCTTTAAATATGAGATTGCAACTTAAACTTGTATCATTGTAAGCCTCGTTCGTATGTATTGTAATTTGTCGTAAATTCGGTTTAGCGTTATTAAACAAATAATATTATGTCAACGATATTATTAGTTATTTCAGGTGTAGTTTAGATTTATTTCTTGGCTGCTTTCTTCATTCGTCCTTGTTTTATAAGTTGGATAAGTTTTATATTCTGAGCTTCAGGTTTCTCCAAGAACTCATCTAGTACCTGATAGATGATTAAACAACAATATAGTAGAAAGAAGATATCGCAAAGGACATTACGACAAAAATATTGAGCTATCATATTAGGTATAAATTACTAATTATTGTAATGAAAAATTACTAATAGTAAGTAGTAACAAAGTAAAAAAATATATAATAATTTCTTATAAGCTAATTATAAACACTGTCATTATAATAGAATGATGGGTTCTCTATAAATGGCAATATATAGTAATTTAACTAGATGTAATGCATGTGTTCGATGCAAGTTAAAAACAACTGTAGGAGATCCATGTAAATAAATAAGAACATAAACAAGTTATTGAATTATTAAATGAATTAATCAATTAAAACATATGTAACCTTAAATTAAGTTAAAAACTCCGAAAAATTAAAGCAAATTTCAAAAAAACTACTCAACTACTTACATTCATGCTGAGGTCGGCCGCTATGGCCGCCGCAGTCTCGGGTCGCTCCGACAGCGCTATGAGAGTGGGCAAGAGGGCGTGACTGCGTATTTTCGAGATGAGCCAGTTTGCTGGCAACGTGCATAGAGTTTTGATCACACTCCATCCGTCGCATATCATTTCCTATAGACAATACAAACTGATCTTACAACAATGTTTTTTTATAAATGTAATTTACCCAACTTAGGCTAAGGACCAGAGGCGGATTCGGAGGAAGTCAAATTACTTTATTAATTAGAAATAATTATCATTTTGCTTTAGAACATCTATTCTGATACTCATAGATGGCTAACGCTAACGCTAGTTTGCTTTTGGGTAATTGAATTGATTATTAGGTCAACTTTTGAAGGTTCTTCTCAACCAACAACAAGGCGGACCGTTTTACTTAGGGACTTTGAATTGCACTCTAAATACCTCATATGTAGATCCGCCTCTGCAAGAAACTAGATACTTAACATAAGTTTCTAAGAAATAGACATATACCTACAAACATACTTGTACATATGTATGTAGGTTCACCTAAATTTATGTACTTCCACATACACACAAAATATGTGCATTTATTATACCCGATTCCTCTCTGTCAAGTCGGAGAATATTTTATTAGAAATATTCAGCTTTATATACCAGAGTGAAACAACCTACCATTACAATAATCGTCATTTTTAACCAAAACATGTAACTATAGTATTATAAAACCTAACAGCTCAATCACAGCTAATAAATAAGAGAATATCTAAATTTACCTTCCGTAATTACTTGGAAGATTAGAAAATATCGTACCACTAAGCTTTTACGTTGACGACACCAAATTTTCGAGATAGGTCCACCCATTAAAACACTTAGCGCACTTGACAAAACAAGACAATGTCGTAAATATATCCCATGTGTTACAAATTCATAATTAACTTGGGCGTTGGGTATAAATTATTCATAGTAATGGTCAGTCGCCTAATGCAAGAGGAACAATAACGGCCCTAAAGTGCTTCCCTGAGTTACTCCGAAAGACAACACCTGTGTCCGTGGGAATTTTATAGCTTTGAAACGTCGCTGTTTTTTACCCACTTCTATTACTTTATAAATGGAATACGTAATTTTGTTTATGTGAATTTAAATAAAAACGATAGGAAGCGTTACAATGCAATTTAGTAACATAAGAACTTAATATAAATTTTATATAAATGTTTAAATACCAAGATAAACTTTGAACTGGAGACGAGCAAAGTGAGGGTAAAACGTTAGTCTAGTCTATACAAATATATAAAATTGAATTATCCTTTTGTAATGTCAAATTTAAAACCTCTTACTAAAAGCTTTTTACACATAAAAGGTATCGTCTGTTTATTCCAGATAATCTAGGAAAGAGCTGGACCGATTTTGACGGGACTTTCACTAGGACAAAAGAATAGGGTTCCGCACAATAAATTAAAAATCCATACAATTGTGAAGAGAATACCATTACTCAAGGTCACATCGGAGCAAAGAACGGTTAGATTTTTTAATAATAAAGTAATATAGACAAGAAAACAATTTTGTACTAGCCTTTTTCCTGAATACCTGTGTATAGAAAAAATAATTTACACACGCAGTGATGTGTAAAAGTATTCGACTTAATAAGTGAAACACCCAACGTCTTTCCGATCCAACCGTCCGTCTCATGCGGGCTACACCTGTATCTTACACGTGTTTCGTTTAATTTACATTCATAATACCAATAACGTTTATGGCTGATTTATTGCTTAATAATAACTTTTTGTTTCGAACGAATAGGGGTAATTTTTCATATACTTAGTTTAAGCCATTAATTATCTTATAATTAACATTATAAGAAAAAAACTAGACAGACACAATGTTAACTATTTCAAAATTAGATTACCTAAACGTTCCTAAGAATCCTAAGTCTATAAAAAGTCAATTTTAGTTTTACACCGGACCTAAAAATAGTATTGTACATCACATTACCAAACCAACAAAATTAAAATCACTTGGATAACCGATTGATGTGGGTTCAAATCCGGGTCTCGCACCCGGTTATGAGTACCACTTGTCTTACGGTGAAGGAAAACATCGCGAGGAAACCTGCATGTCTGAGAAAACCTAGCAAGTTTTCGTAAGACATGCTCTGTCCGCCAACACGCACTGGGCCAGCGCGGTGGACTATGGCCTGATCCCCCTCGTACTGAGGGAGGCCCGTGCCCAGCAGTGGGACGTTAAAAGGTATTAATACAAACCAAGAGTATAAGTTTATACGTTACCTGTAGTTGCGGATTGTTGACAACAACGAATCCGACTAGAACTATGAGGTCTATGACCATAGTTTCAGACAACGTTTGATCTAATCTTTGACTCTTCAACACTGCAACAATACAAAAAATTTATTTTATATGAAAAACACACAGCATTAATAAATATAACTAAATTAAACCAGTAAAGTTTCCATAAAGTTATACAAACATTCACTTAGAGCAGACAACAACAATGTACTGCAATATTTTATGAAAGAGAATGAACATTAAAGAAAAAATTGACAAAATTATATTAATTGAATAGGATTGAGGTTTTTATAATCAATTAAGTGAATCCCAAGATATTGTACAAACTCTAATTTTAATCTCACACTCAAAGTGTATTAAAATCAGTTAAATTTTCTTAAATTCTTACATTACATACATCCTTCTAACATTATTTTATATAGTGTTCCAATGGAATACGTAGTACGCAGAATGAAACGAAACTTACGTAAAGCACTAGTTCTTGGTGCCTCTTTTTCGTTGGGTGCATGTTGCGATAAGAGCCTGGCGACCGCCGCTCTAAACTCCAGTGGCCAACCACCTTCGCCGAACGCCTCCTATTAAATAATTAACAATTTTATAAAAAAAAGGATAATTTTTACTGCTGAAAATTTCTCATTTCTGAAAAATCTCAACTAACCGTTAAGAACCAGCACTAAAATATCACACGGTATGCGAAAGAATTTAGTTTCCGGTCAATAGAACGGGGTATATAGGTGCTGAAATTCTTATATACAATTTAGGTCTCACAAAAAAAATGCATCTAGGCCATTCATTCATTTACTTACGATAAAACACTCCTAAATTTGAATCGCCTACCACTTGCCATAACTAAATTACTTAGGCAAATAAGACCAAAACCAAAAACTTGTAAAGCAGAAACGAATTGGGATAACAAAGTAGAAACTTTTGGTTTCTCGTGCCATTAGCAAACCGGGGGTTCACCTCGAGCGGCCGAGCGTGACGACACGAATCTCTTTAGGAAGCTGTCTACTTTCTTATGTCGGTCACTTACGACTGCTGAGCACGCAAGGAGGTTGTTTTGATTCACCAGTGATTTTGAGGGTCAGATTTGTTAGAAGAATCGCATTATGTCATTTACGGAGATAGAAAGCCATTACATAAGGCATACTGTTAAAAATAATATATTGTATTAGAATTTCATATATAAAGCGACGCTCCATTCGGATTTCTTCCTATAGATACGTTTTGATGGTTAGTACTGATTTGTAGAATATGATACGATATGATACTTTCCAGCTGTAATAAGTTGACCGGATAACAAGATGTCATCATACAAAATTTCATCGTAATCCTTCCAGTGGTATTTTCGTGATAGACAGACACAAATTATATAACTTTAATGTCTAAACATTTGCACACTGTCGGTGACAGTCGATTGTGTAAGGGAGCTATAATGTGATGTATTGACCTGTTATGTACCCACAATCTGGCAAATAAATTATTATTTATTATTTATTTATTTATTTATTTATTTATCTAAAAAAAAATAAAAAAAAATAAAGATTCGGCTTGATATCAATAATAATGACCATTTTAATAAGAATCTCCAAAAAATATTCAATGTACAGATTCGACTACGTTATTATAATTTTATTATATGTACAAGTCTTTTAAGAACAAACATACTAACGTATGTAAGAACAAATGTTACCGACATATGTAATTACGAAGACGCAAACTCCTTATATATCATTATTATTTATACAAATACCCGAATCTGGATAAATTTGCCTTTCACTCATAACTTCAAAGTAAACGAAGAATGTAAATACAGCATCTCCGGTGAAATAATAATAAAAATCAAACAATGTGCTCTCCTGGGTGCAGGGTCCGACTTTGATGTCTGTATAGACTCCATAATGGCATGAATAATTGCGGACCCATGGGGCCTCGCTGGGTGACCAAATAATCTGTTTTTGTTGTACAATTTTTTGAGGGCCTATGCTGTATTTACAACAAAAAATATATTAGCCATCTATATTTCTACACGTTTTCTAGATCAAGCTTCTAAACTCAATCTTAGTTACCCTTTATAGCTTTCGGGTTAGTTACGATGAACTTAATTATAAATTATCTATTGTAGTTGAGGTTGTCATCATTGTTTATAAATAAATCATTTTTCATTTATTTAATAAATTGCACGTATTTCCCAAATGCATTTCCCAACTTTAAAAAAAACGGAGATGAAATTTCGTTGTACTGAATTCCTCCATAAAAATAAAATATATTTTTTTTCTAAATATTGATTTGTTACACACAGCGCCATCTTGTTCCGTGGCTTGTGTTACGGATACCAGATAGTTGATACACTACACATATATAACTTTAAATACATACATACAATATAAAATAATCATAATAAATAATTCCTATAATATAGCGTAGCTTGGTCACCGTAGGCTGGGGGCCCGGTTTGTTTAGTTGTCCGTGGTGGGCCGTAATAGATAATAAACACGATTATAAGTTTATTAGCGGTCGCAGATGCATGCCGCTGCGTTTTGTAGGGAATTGGTGGATGATTGATGCCAGTACAGTATACAGTCTGCTGTGCTATTAAAAATTGAATTTTCTAATGTGGTATGCAATTATGGTAAAAATGTACTAAAACATGATTATTTAAAACGGCTGGACGTATTTAGATGAAACTTAGACGCAAATAGGCTAGATAGATAGATGCTGAAGAAGTATATAGGCTAATGTTAGTAATAAAACGTATAACTAGTGGCACACCCTAGTCCCGACCGCTTTTTGTTTCTCATCTAAGTATGTATTTATAACATAAAAAAATTCTAATTCAGTCGAATCTGTTCATTAAAATTTTTTTAGAAAACCTTATTTAAATATTCAATATTACTGCTATAGAGGTCAAATGTATTATTTTTAAAACTATATTCTGTCTGTCTCTTTGTGAGCGCATCACAAGAAAACCTCTAAGCAGATACGTCAAATACCTTAGTCTCTCCCGTGACCATGATTGCTGTAAAGCATTCGAAACGTCGAGAACTAAAAATCAAAATAAATCTGCGACAAAATCCGAAAAGTTAGTTTCATTTATAATCTTTAAGCAGATTTTGATTACATTTTGATGATAGGTTATCCAGGTTAAATATATAATGTCTGAGAAACTTTTATTGGTTCTGTACTATTAATTGATTGTTATGCTTTATCTAAGTATTTACATCTTTAGTTTCCTAAATAAAAAAAAGAAAAATAAATAAATATATACTAACTCTTAAAATGGGGTAAATAGGCAATAGGCAGCGACAAACCCGAGCAAAGCTAGGGTGAGTCGCTAGTCATTGAATAAAACGAAAGGGTAACATTGAAATATCATTCAATTTAACCAAAACCATCAAACATATCAGAATCCTTTCCCACAATTTCCTATAATTTCCAACGGTCCGTCGGTTCATACATCACGTGCCGGCATTGTATTGTTTACGCATCACTAACACACAGTAGTCACCGACGAATATCATATACCTATATAAAAAAATATTACAGGTATTGTTTAACTTTTGGCATCCACGAGCCGAAAGGCCCATCAAACTTCTAAGAAATCTCTTACCTAATATATTTTTACGTACAAAAATCAATATACTCAAATTAAAAAAAATACTTAAAAATGTAGCAACAACTTTACTAATATTAGGTATAACGTGAAAGTATAAAATGGTGGTTAAAGAAGTAACCCTTGTGTTAATACGAAAGTGTCTTAGTCTGTTTGTCCTTGTTTCATGCAACAACAAAGCAAGAAGCAACCGAGAATTATTTATTTACTAAGAGAACATCATGGGAGAGTGGCATAGAACTATTTTTGTACGTACCTTGTTTTCGTAATGTTCCTTAAAATTACTTAGAAACCCACGTTTCACTCGCATCCTTACCTCTTATCCCATTTTTATTACTATACTGCACTGATACGGAAACCGTAGTTTCCTTCTGTCTGTATGTACATATTTAAGTACATACATATGTGCGCGCGAATCTCAGAACTAGTAAATGATACGTGCCAATATTAGTTAAATTATTATATTATATATTGATACTTATAAAAATAACGATTTATCAAATATTTAATACAGGTAATATTTGCCTTTTATAGTGTAGGTTATACATAATTATTACAAAATCTTTATAATAAAATAAAGTTTGTCGATAAGCGCTTTACTGATTTTTTTTCAAATGCTAATCGCAGTTTGAATACGGTTCTTAAGAAAAAATGGTTGCCTGTAAAGTCGGTTTTACGGGCGAAGATTTTACGTGACAACGTCTTTTTCTCGGTAGAATATTTATTGATATGAATATAATTAAATTGCACAATAGGATATAATTATATAATAATTCTCTAGTGCTGCGCGCGCGGCAGACCGATCATAGTTGAGTGGGAGAGAGACGCAAGGCATTCGGCGGGCCTCTCTCTCGTTCGGTGACTCATCGTAACGTTACCGAGCGTTACACTTTTTCATAAGTGACTCCCAGCCGCAACCTAATTTAAGACGTTGTCACGTCAAAATGTATAAAGATGTTAATCTGCCAATCGTTAATTAGATAATAATCTATTTTATTTTATTGAAGTTGGCATTGAACAACGGGATAGAATCAAATACATGCAAAATGATCTGGCGACGCTTGTTTTAAACTTTTATAATAACTTTGGGTTCGCATTACATACTACAAAAATTATATTTATTTTCCGCGTATACAAAAAAAAAACATTTATTTAAAGTTCTAATGTAATTCAATATTAAAAGAGAGTACTCGATACGCGAGGGTGGCGTATTGTGACAGATGTCACGTCAAAGCCACGGTCATCGTGACATGTAGTCAGTAGACGCGTAATCGATATATCAGTAATACTAGTATCGATTAGTTTATTAGGTGGTTGTAATTTATTTTGACGAAACTTCCAATGAAAGAAAGCTTTTAAAGTTGTTAGAACATCTTAGTATTATTAAAATTAATATTAAACAAAATTGTTTATACAATAAAAACGCACAATTTTAGTCTGCATTCTTATCAAATCTCCATTTTTTTTGTAATGTCTACATTAAGTAAAAATATGTATAAAAATTCTATGATTAATATTTATCGTATTAATTACTCATAATATATTATCTACACAGCAACATTAATATATATTATAAATATTCATTAATTCGGGAACTAGATACAATTATAATTATACTAATTATAATTGCATCTAGAAACAAAAATTAGAAAGAAGTTTCTCTTTTAAATGTAATTATTAAACTGATATTTTTACGAAAAAAAAACTATAAGAAAAACGAAACATTTAATTTTATTTGTATCGAATAATCGATACTAAAAATGAACATCGAAATAGAAAGCTAACACAAGTTGAATCGGTTACGGCGCCGGGCGCTCTTGCAAACAGTATCGCCGTAATATATTTGCGATGGGATCTGCAAACATTATGTTCATACCGACCTACTATAGGAATGGTACTAAACGAGGAAAATATCGATAACGATATCGACATCGCTATTATTTACTATGTATGGTGTTAGGAATGAAAACATTATAACTTAAATACATCATCTCGCTTTTTTTCTAATGTTCTCGAACATTCGTCTAAAAAATTTCATTACACAATAATTGAATGTTTTTGTTTACTAATTGTAGTTATAACATTATTGTGATATTTATAGCTAGAGAGTTACTCTCGTTCCGCTCGGGTTAATCCCTACGTATGTTAGTATATATTTCTCAGAAATGAACAAGTTTCGTATTGTTAAGAGGACTACAGGAGCTAAAATTAGCAACTCTCTTTGTGGTAGTTCAAACTTCGTTTAAAATACTGTGAGAATAAAGTTCTAATCAGCTTGCACTACAAATTTTTGATTGGAGTAAAAAAATAAAACACTATTATGTTAGATTGTTACTTGTAGAATAATCTGACAAAAAATCAGAACGATTGTTGATCATATTTATTAGTATGGATTTTAATCGTTATAAGAAATTTTAGAGGTATGTTCGTGATTTTTTTCTATCGTATCAAATAAGTTATATTATGTTTTCAGCACACTATCCTATATGGTCCCGTAGCTTTTTGCTGTTGCTTTTTTTATTGGTGCCGTCACAGACAGACCCATGTACAATTAGACACTATTCCAATAAGATTTTCAATAAATATTTAATGTAGGGTAACCTGGATAGTAGCTTCAGTGGGATAGTTGCCCCGAATTCAATGCACTATTTTAGAGATATCATCTAGATTCATAATATGTTATGAAGAATCTGTACTCCCAAAGAGTTTCCCTAAGAAACATTTAAATAACTGCATACATTAACATGAATACATATATCGTTATCGATTATCGTGTAATCAAAGTGCCAATCACCCATCCCTATTCCCAACTGCACGGTACGGCGAGCAGATGATAAATTGGCTTCTTGTGCCTGTAGAGTAGCGGTTTTAAATTGATTGGCCTCCGTAACTTCGTTACACGATTCGTACGTACATTTGTTTTGCGATGATTCTCAAACAATATCAGTGGGCATTGTTTCTAAGACGATATAAATGTAAATAAGATATTTTGTGATAGAAATACCATCAACGTCGTACCAGACGTTGAAAAGATCGATTAAAATATATGGAATTTACAATTTATGTATTTCAATAATAATGTTGCTATTCGGGAAAAAATCGATTATTCAAAAGGAATGATTTTAGCATTTAAACGTTCTAACGTATATTATTGTAAATGTATATATTTGAGAAAAAAAAATTGAATTGCTTTTTTGCGTTCCTATGCTAAGGAACAGATGCGAGCAGAGCGAGGCTAAGTCGCTAGTCTATTTCTATATACATAAAAGCAGAAACTGACTGACAAATCGATCATTGCACAGCCTAAGCCGCCGGGTCTATAACCATGAAATTTTGCACAAATATTCCTTAAGCGACGTAGGTGTGCACTAAAAAAGGATTTTTGAAAGTTCAACCCCTAAGTGTTTTCATTGCTTGATCAACTTCAAATTTGGCATTTATATTCTTTAAAAAGATTTAATTAAGCACATTATCACATCGTTTCATACACGTGTTTCATAGTTTCTTTTAATATTCAACCTCTAAAATGATAAAAGCCCCATTTTACAAAATATTTTTCATTAGATTTAATTCGAAATCGGTATTAACTCCTTAGTGCAATCGATTATCAACATTGAATTTTGACATTCAATAGTAAGCCTCATCCCGTAAAGTAGGGGTTTTTACTATGGTTCACCTCTTCGATATCTGATTTCCACTACCACGCGAACGAAGTCGCGGGCAAAAGCTAATATAGCACAAAGAAAACTACCTATCATTAGATAGAAGGCAGAGCAAGTCAGTGCAAGCGGACCCCAGTTTGCAGAGCCAACAGCCCGCAATGATACTCCGGTTAATTAAGGACCGTGAGTAAATATTCCGAGATGTGCACTGAATAAATGTCGATTTGCAGACGTTTAACGAGATTTTGCGCCGTGGGACTTTTTCTTATGCGAACACATATAATGTAATAAGTAATAATTGTATCGATGCCAAATTCGCACATATAATACAATTAAAGAATGTTGGAATTGAAATCCATAATATAAAGGAAATTTTAGGATTCCTACTTGACTGTCTATTTAACCACACATCAATTGGGATACGATAAAATAACTGCCTAGTTGGTTTTTTGGCTATTATGTACGGTTCTAGATCTAGAAGTCCTGAGTTCAAAATCTAAGTTTGGGAAAGTATTTACATCGGAGAGCACGTAATAAGTAACTTACACACCGATATTTCAAGTCCTATGACATAAGACTTTAAAGGATCAAAAAGTGCTCGTGCGTCTGCGCACGACTTGCAGTAATACGCAATGCTACTTCGGGTGAAGGTGTCTTTATGAGCCAAATTATTAATATATCTGGAAGTACTACGCGGATTTTATCAGTATTATTTAAAAAGCAAATTTCGAAAAATGCTGTGTTAAAATATAATTCAATGTAATACATTTATTTTATATATCTTCCGATAGCATATTATCACAACAACTACACCTTTATAAGTTCAGCCAGCAGACCACGATAATACTGAGTTAATTGCGAAGTCAGCAAATATGCCACTAACGAGATGCGAACTGAGTAAATTGGACTTCGCGATTTTTCGTTTTACTTTACATTTGCATCTAACAAAATATTTTTAAAGGTACCTAAGTATTGCAAACGAATTCTTCATACGTTAGTGCATGTTATAAAAAGCTGGAACACATAAAATTCTGCAGATTATCTCGAAATAAATATATAATATAAAAAAATAGATCAATATCGTATTTCATATTAAAAAAAAACAATAGTGGCAATAAAAGGTCAAACAAAGTACTCCTACAAAAGCACGTAAGTACAATATCCAAGTACCAAGGGAAACAAAAGAAACCAAGGGAATCTTGCTCAAATCCCGGGTCACGCACCTCTGATATTTTCATGTGGGAATAATTTCCTACATGTCTTACCACTCGTCTTACGGTGACGGAAAACATTATGAGGCACCCTGCATATCTGAGAGAATCTATAAAAAAAAATATAATTTTTTAAAAGACTTATGTTTTCCGCCAACCTGCACTTTGTCTACCATGGACTATGGCCTGATCCCCCTCGTATTTAAGAGGTTCATGCCCAACAGTGGGACTTTAGCCTCAAAACACGACACATTTGGCTCAGTTGGTAGTGACCCTACTTTCTGCGCCAGCGGTCGCGGGTTGAGTCCCGCTGGGGGCATTCATTTGTTGAGCACGAATGTTTGTACTCCAGTCATGTGTGTTTATATTTATAATATGTATGTATTTAAAATTTATGTGTAGTATATCAACTATCTGGTATCCATAACACAAGCATGTAACGTAGCTTACCACGAAACTAGAAGTCGCTGTTGTAATAACGTCCCAACATATTTATATTTATTTAAAACAACTTGTTTTCAATCTTACCTGCACAATCTGATGATCCATTTCAGCGATCGCACGTAACAAATGTGCCGTCCTCGCCGCCTTCACGAAGTCCCCACACTTTCCTAGGGACGCGCCTTTGGCGAACAGCATGCAGAACTCGGCTCGAGAGCCGCATATGCTTGTTCCTAGTGCCGCTTTTAATGTCTGTTTGGCGTACGTACGTTCACAACCCTGATGAAGAAATGGTTGTAAATGTTAAAAAAACAGTTAACCGGCTTCATAAAGTATAGAAATTAATGTTTGTATGTAATAATTCTTTAATGAATGCAAATATTATATATTGAATGTATAACATAATTATCGGTTTTCATAATAATGTGTGGTAAACCGGGACTCTACTGCCAAAATTACATTTCAACTGATCCTTTAAGTGTATGATTAATTTATCAATATAAGTACCAACATATTAAAACAATTATTTACTTAGAAAAGAAAAACGTATTTGACATTTTCGTAAGTCCGAACGGATAAAAATATCCATTTTTTTTTAATTTACTTACAATTTCAGGTTCAAACGGGTAGCACATGTCCGCGCACACCGTCAACAACGTCTGTATGCTCTCGCGCGCCTCCCCTGCCTTCTCAGCCCGAACTATGGCTCCAGATAAGCAGAGATAACTGAAACAACAAATCTATTACACTAACTCACTAACTTACAATTCCTTAAAAAATCATATTAATTAAAGTAAGTTTATATTTGCATTAGATAGTCCGTTTATTCGTTAAATCATAAAAGATTGTGGTCCGCAGGCATCAAACCCGTAACATAATAAGGCACCTCTATATTCTATCAAACTTAAAATTAATTGTAACCCTTACCCTAACAAGCACCCTTTAATTGGAGCGAGCAAATCCGAATGAAATACAAACATCGTTGTTAAAACGCAAACACAACAACGTTGAAAGCCATAATATTATGATATCTAATCGTATTTAATTTAGATAGAAAGGCTAAATAATTTTAAAACAATCTATACTTGTAATAAAATAATAAATACATAAAATATGTTTTTAAAACATTAACTATATTATACATTAACTATATAATTGTAGAATATAAGACCCAAAACAATTGTTATTAAAAATGTGTGCTTACACTCCTTTCACGCAAAAATTACTTAACCAATTTTAAATTTTTGGTATTGGGATAATCACCATATTATAACTTTTCCATAACTAATTTTAACCAATTTTAACTTTTCGTATTGGGATAGTCCGCCAACACGCACTCGGCCAGCGCGGTGGACTATGGCCTGATCCCTCTCCTACTGATGGAGGCCCGTGCCCAGCAGTGGGACGTTAAAAAGGGCTGATGATGATTGGGATAATTTATTACTGAACCAAAGGCCATAGACCGATAAGTATGTCGAATCGGCCCCAGACGAATATCAGGCTCATTTTTTTTGGGGATGTTGGTACTAATAAGATACTTTGATCCTACAAGTTTCAGATCTCTATCTATTACCGTTTCTGAAAAAATCGAAAAATACTAAAAATCAGTAAAAATTTTTTTTCTCAATACCTTGTGAATCGATTAATTTGAATGCTGGATATAATTTCGGGGATGGCATTAGCTTTTAAGAAAAAAAATAAGAGCTATATCGGTCCATATGATCTTAAAAAAAATAAGTTTTTTTTAAAAAAAATCAATTTTATACCATGTTACAGTTATGGTACAATTATGAAACTATTTTTTTTAAATTCTTCATTCAATTTGCAATAAAAATATGTCTTTTTTAAATTTCAAAAAACGGTACGCCATGTTGAAAAAATCGAAAAATACTAATAATCGGGAAAAAATATTTTTCTCAATACCTAGTGAATCGATTAATTTAAATGCTGGATATAATTTTAAGGATGGTATTAGCTTTATAGAAAAAATAATAAGAGCTATATCGGTCCATAAGATCTTGAGAAAAACGAGTTTTTTAGCCGCCGTAGCCGCAGTTACGCGTCACATTTATCCGTTACGCGCCATCTTTCAGCCAAAGGTACGCACCCATACAGCCAAATAGATTACCTTGAAATGTATTAGTGCAAATAAAAAAATAAAAAATAAATAAAATAAATACTTTTATTTCAGGCATTTACAAAAAATAATTTTGTGGAATGTAAACAATATATTTTATATTTCAGTTACCATAAGCCATTAATAACAAAAATATATAATAACGATAACAATGATAGTAATAATTCTATTACAATTAATGAAATGCTGTAATAATCTTAGTAGTAATAAGGTAAAATAAAATAATTGTATTATTTGTATTCATGTCTATGATAATAAAAGCCTTTTGTTAAACTTTATTTAATTTAACTTTATTTAACCAATTTCTGTAAAGTTGCTTAAAGTAGGTATATCATTATTCGAAAAATAAGGTCATAAAGAAGTTTCACTTCTTACTTGTCTACACTAGTACACGCACACATTAAAAATGGAAATCGATGTTGCAGTGATCATCTCATAAAAAAACACTTTTATATTGAGAATTTGCATTTATTAAAAGTTTATTCTAATTCGAGTATTTTGAGATCGTCAGAACAAGCAAAGATGAATGGAAAGCTTGGCTGTTGAATATGACTCTCGACTGATTGATAAAATGGATGATATTCGAATACCTGATGAACAACTTTATATATTTACTGGATTAAGACGCGAAAACATAATGGAGTTGCGAGATTTATTAATAACTATGAGGAATACAGATTCTCGTACGGTCATTCAAGCTCTCATTGTATAATTTTTATTTACGCTGCGTACTGGTAATTCAAACAAGTTGATATCAGCGATTTTACAGTTGGAAAATGAGCGGTTGGTTTCAAAATATTGTGAACAAGTGATCCAATCATTTGAAAAAGATATACTGCCTCGTTACTTCGGTTTTCGATCCATGTCCCGAAATGATATAATACAAAATAATTCATCAGCATTAATAAAAAGCTTGTACGTAGATCTCAGTGATAAGCTTTTCTTGATTTGCGATGGAACATATTATGCTCGTCATCAAAAGAGTTCTTATAACGCATATCAAAGAAAGTCTTTCTCTGGGCAGAAAAAAGTACCCTTATGTAAGCCATTTACTATTTGTACGACAAATGGATACATAGTAGATATGTTAGGACCATATCATGCTAACATGAATGACGCTACGATTATGAGAGACATGATCGATACCTCTGACGGTGTTTGCAATTTATTGGAGCCTGGTCATGTTTTTGTTGTTGATCGAGGGTTTCGTGACGCTCGGGCGCACTTGGAAGAAAAAGGTTATCAAGTGTTGATGCCCGCATTCAAAGGTAAACGAAATCGTTTAACAACTACTGAATCTAATGCGTCAAGGTATGTTACAAAAATTTGTTGGGTGGTCGAAGCAACACATGGAATGCTTAAACAAAAATATCATCTACTTGACCAAAAATTCGACATAAAAGTTTGCTGATGCTGGTCATAATAATAATAATAATAATAATCCTTTATTGCACACACACACAGAGAGAGACAGAGAAAAAATAAAAATACAGTGACAATGTACAAGAGGCGGCCTTATCGCTAAAGAGCGATCTCTTCCAGGCAACCTTTAGGTGTAGGATAGTACAAAACAGGAAGGGTGTGCTTTAAATAAGGAGATAAAAATAGAATATAACTACAAATACTAATGTAAAATACTATATGTATACATACATACATACATACATACATACATACATACATGCATACAATAATATTACAGAAATAATAATAATATTTAAAAGTTTGTTTGTAAAAACTAATTAGAGACTTAAAAAGTGGTCCTTTAGAAGTTTTTTAAAAATCACTAGCGATTTCGCATTCCTAATAGTTTGGGGAAGAGAGTTCCAAAGGCGAGGAGCTGTGACAGAAAAGGAGTTACTATAGAAGGAAGAAGAGTGAGAAGGGATTTTAAGGATTAGGTTCTGATTGGAGCGAAGGACGCGTGAATGTAAGTTCCCGAGGAGGGTTCCCGCTCTTTAAAGTAAGACGGTGTACATGGATCGAACAGAATACAGTAAAGAAGGTGAAGAATATGAGTATTTCTGCGAAGGCGGATGGGGAGCCACTTGAGCTTTTTACGAAAATCAGAAACATGGTCATAAAGTTTTATTTTCTTATATTTATTTTATATTTATTTCTTATTTATCTTATATTTATTTCTTTCTTTTCGAATATAAAACATTACAAACTACAATTGTACGTTCAATAATAGTTATAAACTTGTCAGTGTCTTCATCAGATTGTATAATATTGTCGCGGAATAGAGTGTGAACGTCATAATAGCACGTTTGTAACATGCTTTACAACAGCGAATGTCAATTTTAAACTTTTGACAATAAGATGACAAGAACGGCGTTTTTTTATGGGACAAAGGGGGCAAACGGGCAGGAGGCCACCTGATGGTAAGTGATCACCACCGCCCATGGACATCTGCAACACCACAGGGCTTGCAGATGCGTTGCCGGCCTTACAGGAAAGGGAGGGAGGGAGGAAGGAGAAGGACGGGAGTAGGGATGGGGAGTGGGCCACCCGGACTCTCACTTACCGGACGAAACGCGACAGCACAGCTGCCACTTCACGCCGGTCTTCTGTGAGAGAGTGGTACTATACGGGGCGTGCCGGCCCATTCTGCTGCTACCCGAAGGTAACAAGCGTGGCACTACCACTTGATTAGGCTTATTGCAAATTCTCATCTACTTCATCAGCCAAAGTATTGTCAGTATTACTTCGAGATTTTATCATTGCAACAATTTTATCTGAATACTTTACATCAGAAGTAAGACGTTTGTTATACTGATTGTGAAGAAATGATGCAATTCTATAAAAACTACCGATTCTGGGTAACATTTTCTTGTCGAATTTTTGGTCAAGTAGATGATATTTTTGTTTAAGCATTCCATGTGTTGCTTCGACCACCCAACGAATTTTTGTAACATACCTTGACGCATTAGATTCAGTAGTTGTTAAACGATTTCGTTTACCTTTGAATGCGGGCATCAACACTTGATAACCTTTTTCTTCCAAGTGCGCCCGAGCGTCACGAAACCCTCAATCAACAACAAAAACATGACCAGGCTCCAATAAATTGCAAACACCGTCAGAGGTATCGATCATGTCTCTCATAATCGTAGCGTCATTCATGTTAGCATGATATGGTCCTAACATATCTACTATGTATCCATTTGTCGTACAAATAGTAAATGGCTTACATAAGGGTACTTTTTTCTGCCCAGAGAAAGACTTTCTTTGATATGCGTTATTAGAACTCTTTTGATGACGAGCATAATATGTTCCATCGCAAATCAAGAAAAGCTTATCACTAAGATCTACGTACAAGCTTTTTATTAATGCTGATGAATTATTTTGTATTATATCATTTCGGGACATTAATCGAAAACCGAAGTAACGAGGCAGTATATCTTTTTCAAATGATTGGATCACTTGTTCACAATATTTTGAAACCAACCGCTCATTTTCCAACTGTAAAATCGCTGATATCAACTTGTTTGAATTACCAGTACGCAGCGTAAATAAAAATTATACAATGAGAGCTTGAATGACCGTACGAGAATCTGTATTCCTCATAGTTATTAATAAATCTCGCAACTCCATTATGTTTTCGCGTCTTAATCCAGTAAATATATAAAGTTGTTCATCAGGTATTCGAATATCATCCATTTTATCAATCAGTCGAGAGTCATATTCAACAGCCAAGCTTTCCATTCATCTTTGCTTGTTCTGACGATCTCAAAATACTCGAATTAGAATAAACTTTTAATAAATGCAAATTCTCAATATAAAAGTGTTTTTTTATGAGATGATCACTGCAACATCGATTTCCATTTTTAATGTGTGCGTGTACTAGTGTAGACAAGTAAGAAGTGAAACTTCTTTATGACCTTATTTTTCGAATAATGATATACCTACTTTAAGCAACTTTACAGAAATTGGTTAAATAAAGTTAAATTAAATAAAGTTTAACAAAAGGCTTTTATTATCATAGACATGAATACAAATAATACAATTATTTTATTTTACCTTATTACTACTAAGATTATTACAGCATTTCATTAATTGTAATAGAATTATTACTATCATTGTTATCGTTATTATATATTTTTGTTATTAATGGCTTATGGTAACTGAAATATAAAATATATTGTTTACATTCCACAAAATTATTTTTTGTAAATGCCTGAAATAAAAGTATTTATTTTATTTATTTTTTATTTTTTTATTTGCACTAATACATTTCAAGGTAATCTATTTGGCTGTATGGGTGCGTACCTTTGGCTGAAAGATGGCGCGTAACGGATAAATGTGACGCGTAACTGCGGCTACGGCGGCTAAAAAACTCGTTTTTCTCAAGATCTTATGGACCGATATAGCTCTTATTATTTTTTCTATAAAGCTAATACCATCCTTAAAATTATATCCAGCATTTAAATTAATCGATTCACTAGGTATTGAGAAAAATATTTTTTCCCGATTATTAGTATTTTTCGATTTTTTCAACATGGCGTACCGTTTTTTGAAATTTAAAAAAGACATATTTTTATTGCAAATTGAACGAAGAATTTAAAAAAAATAATTTCATAATTGTACCGTAACTGTAACATGGTATAAAATTGAAATTTTTAAAAAAAAACTTGTTTTTTTTAGATCTTATGGACCGATATAGCTCTTATTTTTTTATCTTTAAAGCTAATACAATCCTTAAAATTATATCCAGCATTCAAATCAATCGATTCACAAGGTATTGAGAAAAATATTTTTTCCCGATTTTTAGTATTTTTCGATTTTTTCAACATGGCGTACCGTTTTTTGAAATTTAAAAAAAACATATTTTCATTGCAAATTGAATGAAGAATTAAAAAAAAATAGTTTCATAATTGTACCGTAACTGTAACATGGTATAAAATTGTTTTTTTTTTAAAAAAAACTTGTTTTTTTAAGATCTTATGGACCGATATAGCTCTTATTTTTTTTCTTAAAAGCTAATGCCATCCCCGAAATTATATCCAGCATTCAAATTAATCAATTCACAAGGTATTGAGAAAAAAATGTTTTCCTGATTTTTAGTATTTTTCGATTTTTTCAGAAACGGTAATAGATAGAGATCTGAAACTTATAGGATAAATGTATCTTATTAGTACCAACATCCCCAAAAAAATGAGCATGATATTCGTCTGGGGCCGATTCGACATACTTATCGGTCTATGGCCTTTTTAAACATGTGTTCCTATATTTCATTTCCTAACCATGACTAGACTTAAGTGATACATCAAAACAATACTTATTACATCATCGTGTATTACAAAATTGTAGGTCTTAAAAAGCCTATAGAAAAAATCAAATAAGTCTCTCTCCTAAGACACTATGCTAGCTTTATATCTATTTAAAACGTACCTAGGACGCACCCAAAATTAGAAAAAAAATTCAGAATAGATCCTACAGTTGCTAACGTATTTTTCTATAGCAAGCTACACTACGCTTAAAGCTCAGGCGAAAACTATCTAAACTAATTTAAGAATAATAATGTCCTAATAACACAGTTTTAAAACTTAATATATACTACGTAGCAAGAAATTTAAACAATTTCTAACATCAATAATATTTTTATCAAAAAAAATCAAACCCACGCCCCATCAAAGCAATCGCGGCGAAACGATTTGCAAACAAAAAAACACAACAACAGCATAATTCTTGCAAATTCAATTATAACTGCGCCAACATTTGAACAGAGGCCGCCGTAGCTAAGACAACCATTTCTACCCTTATTACGTATATCTTAGAGATTCTATTATCGAATTTCAAGTCTGCTGAAGAAGGTTTATTTAACTGCAAATTGAAATGATAATAAGATGGATTTTTATTATAGTCTCGCGATCAAGATATCGCTTTATTATATAGATTTTTAATTTGAAGTACACGCTGTATCAATCGAAATAAATCGAACAAAAGAATATTTTTTTTATATAGATACTTTTTAATTGGTCATAGCTAAATTATATTTAGAGCCTCAATCTCGCTCGGGGAGTGGAAAATAATAACAAAGAAATGATTTAAGAAAAAAAAAACATTTTTGGGTAGTAAATTTTGGATACTGGCAATTAATCAAAAGTAAAAACGAAAAGAAACTGAATAAATCTTTATGCAAAGTTTGATTTATGGTTGGACTAAGTTCCAAAACGATTCGACAAATATAATAAATACTTTAATATTAATGCTTTCAAAGTACACTTCATTGGTTGAAGAGACATAAAATTGGACTCCACCTAACATTTTACAATAACAATTAGTGAGTTAAAAAAAAGCACAAAGAGGGACTTGCGGAGTTAATTTATCCATTAGCAAAAAATTAATGGTGAGTTTATTGCCCCTGTGAGATACCTGGCTATGACTCATATGCAATAAACTACAGCAACAATAAAATATACTAGCGACTCACTCTTGTTTCGCTCGGGTAACGGGTTCGTACCTGCTAAATTTAAACTTTGTACCACAAAAAATAAAGGACTTTCATACAAACTTGCAAGAGGCCTTAGACCTCCTTAATACCTCCGTATGAAAATCCATTCTTAGAGGACGTCTACTAACTATAAACTACCTCCCTGCCAAACATTCGTGATGACTGAGTAATCTTTATATTTAATGATTTTTTTAACTCCTTAGCAACAAACTTATATATTTAAAATCAAAGCCTTCGCTTATCATCCCCTATTTCTTTCTCCCATGGAGTCCCATAAAAGATTATATATCTACAACAAATTACGCGGCTAAATCACTGTGCATTCCATGAGATTTTATAATTCCATCCCAAAGTGACGCCCGCGATGGATGCCAGGCAACAAATATTTAAGATAACACTATCTTAACACGTCACTCGGTGAGGAGGTCCGGTATTATCGACAACATACCGGCAAAAATACAGTACGTTCACATCAACCTTTATACAATAGCGATAGAGTTCAAATTCTCTAATTATAGGAGTGATAATAATTTTTGTAACTGACCACATTATGCCTGAGTGACCAATCGCAGAGCGCGGTTAGTAATTCCAAATTTGAATTCCCGGCGCTCAGGCGGCGCCATGTTGGTATTTTGTTTTTAAAAGACCGAAAAGGTTTATTGCCGCGTTTGTTATTTACGTTTAAAAGCCAGGAGCATAGAGAATTAGCAACTTTTCAAGGAGCCAATGAAAGTGGTACAAAAGAAGTGTAAGTGAGCGACCGTTCACCGATTCTCTTACATAAAACGTTAGGTAATAATAACGTTAGTACTTTTCAATTCTATTACATACACGTCAAGTAAGTATTATGCACTCTTAGTTTTTCGTAAATATCAATCTCTCTTGCAACCATGATTGCTGTAAAGCATTCGCGACATCGAGAACAAAAAAAAATAAAACCACGACTAAATCCAAAAAGGAAGATTCTTTTTATAACGTCAATTATTTAAATAATAAGCTAATTCATTTCCAAATATCAATCTCAAGAAATATAACAAATCATCAAAAATCGGATAATCGGACAACCGAAAAAAATATTTAATTTTCAAATATTTTATTTAAATTACAATTTTACAATTTAAATTATAACTACCTAAGCATCGGTTGACGCATTATTGCATCAGCTGTACTCCAGATTTAGTTATGATCCAGTTATTTTGTATAGCTTAGTAGCTGCAATCTCAGCGATTCTTTTTACTAGCTCTGCGTAAATTGCTTTTGGTTCCCGGCATTTTGAAAGCTTCACAGCAATGTCATGGTCAATGGTCATGAGAGAGACTAAGGTTTAAGACGCTACAAAAGTTATAGACAGCGTATACCATAGCAATTACAAAATTATTCTAAAATATACAAAAATGGCACCACAGTACCTCAAAAGTATCAAAGTATCATAAAAAGGACCTCAATATTTTGTTACTTTCAATTCAACACTGCAAAGGGAACATTGCAGTAAATCCTTGTAAACTAAACTAGAATGTATTAAAGCGGGCGCCAATGATTAATGGCCGAAGTAGCCCAATCGGTGCGCGTTCTAAATCCAAACGCGCTAATGGAAGACGAAGTAACAAGCGGCGCCTGCGCATTCAGTGTTTTCATGTTAGGGGAATTAGCCACTGATCAAAGTATTTTTTTAATATAAATAATATATTTCTTATATTGTTTATTTTAAATATATTTAATAATTTTATTTTATTTTTGGCATTAATATTAAATATTAATAGGTATACATAACAGTACTTTACTTTATAAAAATATGTAATTAAAGATAATAGAATATAAAAACATAATATGGATATTGCAAACAATATATTGCACTAATAATTTAATTCTTCAAGACCGTAAAACATATGCATGTACGTAAATAAATTCAAAACAGTCTAATCAAAGTGTATTATCTCCTCAGTCTAAAAAACAGCGTAAAAATTATTATATTATATATAAAGCAAGGAGACATAAGTTCGTAAAAATATATAACTATGATAAATAGTACCTAAATAACATTATTACTAAATCAGGATAAAATAAATTATACACTGGCAACACCAAACTCACGTTCGTACAAAAATTTATAGGCAGTTTAAGATGTTTTCGTTCTTAATTTCAGTTAGATAAACGCGCCGGTACATTTCGGCGCCTTTGCGGGTGAAATATGCCCGTCCATTAGTGTATGCCTCTTTTGATACTTTATAATATCGACCATGGATTGAAAAACTATGAAATTATTATTACACGAGATTAATAATCTCTTCATAATTTATTTATAACATATTACTATTCTTAAACTTTGTTTACATTCAATGGCTTAAATTTTATCGATGTTTTAGTTATACCAATTATTTTTAGTCAGCAGTCTATTGTTATCTGTTTTGAAGTTTTTTGTCATTAATATTTTTTCATTAAAAAAAAGCTATACTACATACGGACAGATACTTCCATATATTTTTAAAATTAACTTTAATTAACAAAATTATTTTAGTTCATATATATTACAAGATATAAAAGATGAGAAATATGTCAAAAAAATCTTCGAGAGTAACCTTTCATAGAAGTATAAAACACAATGTACACACGGACAACAGATATTGCAGTAAAAGATAAATGTATCTATTTTCGAATAAAAGATATCTAAAGAAAGAAACGTTAGTACTTAATTGTCTACAAAGGTTGAATAAGCGTGTCGGGAAGGGTCAGGGTAAAGTGGACGCGACGTGTTGTGGCATCTTAAGTGAGGAAGGTATGTTAATTTCCCGACGACGATTTATTTGGAGTAAATGGATATAGAAATACGTCCTTGTCTCCATACATCGTTGTGACGTCTGATTTGATACTGTTATTAGTGTTGAACTTTGATATATGTACTCATATTGTAAGATATCTGTTTTGTTTTCTTTATATTATTTTTATATATTAAGATAATATTTTTTATATATATTTAGTGGTGTAGCGAGTTATTTTTCCTTTCACTATGAGTCCCACTTAGTTATCTATTAATTGTATGATATATAATATGTCTCTAATATAACAAAAAAATATTATTATACAACGAAGAAAATTAACACATTATAGTTTCATACTTTTATTTAGTACCAAAAAAATAAATCGTGCATGACACCATTATATCTAATAAAGCAGCATCGAAATAAAAATTAATGCAACAGGTGTTTAAATCATTACACGAGCCCATAAATGGCCATAAAATCATTCATACGTATGAAGAAATGCGCATACGAGGCGTGAATATAGCCGTATATTGAGACATCAAATTTATTTCACTTTAATAAACGCAAATACAAATGCAAATGTAGTCCAAACAAATTTATTGCCCCTTTTTGAATATAAAATTTCAATCTATTTGAGGGGGTTAAGTTTGAAATGCTAAACCAGATGATGATGTTAGTATTAGAGTAGGGAAGGATAATGTTTTAATAAGTATTACTTAAAAATCTATGTAGACATATGGTATTAAAATAATTATAGCATATAAGTGTATACTATATATATTTTTCTACGGTTCTCTTGCTGTTTACGTTGTTTATATGATTTAGCCCGTATAGATATATTTTTTTCGAAATATTTTATTATCATAATATTTATTATAAAATAACTTTAAACATAAAATTTCTGGCAATTTACTGCTTTAAAACCTTGTTAGAACATGCAACAAAACTTACAACTTAAAATTCCAAATACGTGCCATATTTACATATGAAAAAGGGGCGGAGAAAGTCGAGTAATCCGGATAAGTAATTCTCTCTGAGTAAGTAATGCGTTGATAAATGAAATTAAATCGCACAAACAAGTGCTGCCATTCGGCCCGCGGCTCCCCTTTCATGCGGCGGCTTCTATGAGGATAGTGATGGCAATGATAAAACGCATTTCTTATTAAAAAAATAAACAAATTATTCCTCTTATAGTTTTGTATCACAAATCATGTATAAAAGCTTACAGAGACATAAATTAGTAGTTATCTGGAAGCCGCTACTTATTCCAATGTTCATTTCGTTTGTGACAAATGTTATTTAATATTAGCGTACCAAAACCACTTTTTAATGAAAACCCTTTATCACAGATACATACAAATATTTCAATCAGTTTTCAAAAATAATTGAACAAAAATATATACATAACGTTAATAAATAATAATATCGATAAATATTTACACGATATAAAACGATCATCACTATTAAAACTTAGCAAAAAGCACAACGCATCTCGACATGTGCGCGGCAATCTGTCGCTACTACTTCAATCTCCCGTCCCTTTTTTCATTTAACTAAAACATCCGTCCGTCCTTTTCGCACACCCTTGTGCATTCCACCCCACACTACTCTGTCGCGAGTACTTAGATACGCGATAATCGCTCGTTCGAGTATTGGATTGTTTTCGATTGTCCGATTCGATTACTGGGGTCAAAAAAGTCGATTGTTTTCATTCGATTACACGTCATATGTCACATAGAGCACATGTGACTGGAAAAATGATTGCACTAGTCTATGAGCTCAAATATCTAACACGATGAGGTTTTAGTTTTATATTAGAAGAAAAAGATTTACCTAACAAAAAAGTGCAATAAAGCACGTCAAATAGACTAGCATTTTCTTCTGTTAAATAATGAATTAAATACTTGACATCATATTTTATTAGTAAAAGCTTTTTAGTTAGTTTTTTCGGATTTTGTCACGGATTTATTTTTGTTTGGTTCCCGACATTTTGGAATGCAATAGTGGTCACAGGAGAGACTGAGGTAATATTTATCTCAGAGAGATTATACAAGTACTTGTTAAACACAGTGCCTAAGTTTCATTTATAACCTCTAGCATATATTACGAATATAAACTATACAATTTCCATTTAAACACATAAATAAAGAAAATTATTTAATTTATTTTACAAATCTACATAATATAAAACGCTTTATCAAAATATATCACATTCTTTGTTTTAATCTTAACTGCAAATCTTTAAACAGTCTCCGCTCAACGGCACCTGTCAATCTCTGAAGTAAATCTGCTAAGAGCCGTGTGAAAAGGCAGATGGCATTTACACTGTAGTATAGCTTGTGAGCTAAATTGGGGGTGAGAGGGATACATTGATTACAGTATTGTTAAAATACATTACACTAGCTTTCGCTAGCGACTATGTTCGCTTCGTTCAAATGATAAGCCAGTTATTAATGAAATGACTTAGGCATATATCACTACATATTATAAAATAAAGTCCTCCGCCGCGTCTGTCTGTCTGTTCGCGATAAATTCAAAAACTACTGCACCGATTTTCATGCTATTGTCACCAATCTATAGTGGTTCTCGAAGAAGGTTTTAGTATATAAGTATCAGAACCCGCGGCTTCGTTCTCGCTAAATCTAGGGACGAACCCGAGCGAATCGAGGGTGAATCGCTTAGTCACCTATATTATAAAAAATAATAACAGAATCTATGTTTAGTTACTCTTTCACGCAAAAGCTATTAAACTACTAAGCTTATGAAAAAGCTTACACTTTGAATAGATTATAACTAATAGAATATATTATAGAATATAATTTATAAATAGTAGTAAGTTAATATGTTAAATTATATGCGTGGATAGAGCTGCGGGGTAACGCTAGTCCCGACTTTAAAATGTACGTATTAAGATTTCCCTAATAAATGTAAGAAAACAAGAAAAAACTATAACCAATTTTAAATTTAAATATTATATGGAATTTTAAATAAAGTATTATGTACTTAAATTGTGTTCTAATTTTTGCAGTGGGTATATATAATATAGACGTCTAAGAACGGATTTTGCGACAGGACCGAATTAAGGTGGTCTAAGGGCTCTCGCGAGGTTGTATGATAGTACTTGATTTCTTGTGCTACAAACTTTAATTTTGGCAAAGAGCACCTAGGGACGATCGAGTCCGAGTGAATCGTGGATAAGTCGTTAGTAGGTATAATTTAGTCACTCTCCTTAGCGAGTCTCCTTTCTCGAGTCTACTCTACTTGTGCTCAACTAGTAATTAATTATTACTAAACACCAACAAGGAACTGAATTGATTTAGAATTTATTGGAACTTGACAATTTCTAAGGGTAATGTATAGTATCGTGCGAATCGCCAGCTGACATTCGCGCTTGCGCTTAAATGAAAAACAATAATAAAATATTGGTAGCGAAAATACTTTCTAACGTATTTCAAAAATAATTCCAATTACTATTCAAATGATTTGAAAATTTTGGCATTTTAGGCATAAGCTTATACCAAAAAAGTTGATACAAAAAATGAGGCTTTGATAAAAAGTTTTTAGTTTCAATAATTACAACACTATTTTTTTTTTTTCACTACTATTAATATAAATTTAAAGAAAAATAAATAAACAAACATAATTCTAATGATAAATAAGTGGCAAAAGCGAAAACCTTGACTTGTGAATAAAGTTTTCAAAAGTTTCACCACTATGGGCAATTTCAAATAAGCCCTTCTCTAACGAGTTAATAGACATCCCGCGGCGTCGCCCGCTGCCCACAGAGTACAGTGATTAAGTTGATTCCATTATACTTTAGTGGTCAGATTACAGACACTTCAATCAAAATATAAAAACAAACAAATAAAATATTAAATATAAAAACAAATAATAAAATATTAATGACATATAATTTACATCAATTTAAAACAAATTTCGCTTTAAGTGCAAGGTTCTTCTCATTCTTTCATCGAGACGAAACTTTGGATCTCATAGAAATTATTTCATTACTGGCTACACCTTCGTTTAAAATATTTAAAAAAAAGTACAGATTAAAGTTTATTTTCCTTAAAAATGATGTACTTCTACGACCCTAAAGTGGACACAAGAGCACAGTGGGACGTCAATTGAGATATTGGTACAATGGGAGGCGGAGTGTTTATATTGAATGTACTTATAATAATATTGATGCATATGTAAAATTTACATAATTTTTTATTTAACGACACATTTGGCTAATTTGTAGTGACTACTTGCTGTTCCCGCGGTCGCGGGTTTGAGTCCCGCTAGAAGTTTCTTGAAATAGTCATTATTATCTATTCTCAGACATACCAAATATAATACTTTCTTAGATTTACGCGAATATTCGACATTATAAATGAAAGTACCTTTTCGGATTTTGTCGCGGATTTATTTTGATTTTTAGTTCCCGACGTTTCGAATGCTTTACAGCAATCATGGTCAAGGGAGAGACTGACTGAGTCTCTCAGAAAAGGTAGTTTCATTTATAATACCAAATATACACAAAAAAATCATAAAAATCGGTCAAGCCATTTCGGAGGAGTTCGATAGCAGACACTATGACACGAGCTTTTTATATATTCGATTATGCTAGTTAAAGAAATACAACATAAAGACGCCATAAAAGTTTTTATATATCTTTACACAAAAGCAAGCATATAGAACATAACATAACATTAGCGTTTTTATGCTCCCAAGAAACCGAGAATAATGTAGAGGCAACAAAAGCGCTGCGGGGTTGCCACTACTGTTTGTATTAGACGCGTTAGTGATTTACCGACAGTCGACGCAAAGTGGACAATAGTCAATAATCCTGACCGACAAATGGGTGGTAATTAGAATGTTAACATTAATATTTTCTTAGATCTCTACATTGCTGTAACGCAATCGAAACGACGGAAAACAAAACATCCGTAAATATATTTTTATTCATAATTTTAATTTTGCTTGATTTAATCCAGAATTTTTTATACATTAAATACAATTATATCTATCTCTATTCTTATGAATATAAATCAATTATCGTAGTAATTATACGAAAGATAGTCAAAAAAGTGTTAAATCATATTTTTCCATTACTTTTTTATATTTAAGTAGAGCTGAAAGATAGTAAACCATAAAAATGGAGCTTAATTACATATGATAAAAAAGGACTCTACTAATAATCTAATAATAATCTATAATTCTGCCAACGAAATAAATAAATATACTAGTAAGATCTCGAAAAAGAGGCTACTGTAAGACATCTAAGCCACTAGAAGTCAATAGATAAATTATATTATTAAAAATATCTTAGAAATAAAATGGTTTAAATATATTTTTTTAGCTATAAACCCCTAACAGCGAACACAAGTACGCAGCGGGACGTCGATGGAGATGTTGGCACAATAGAGGCGTGCTAAGTGATTTGATTTATCGATATACTACTGTTTGTTGACGCCTTATAGCCCAGTCATTTTAGGGGTTTCACCTCGGAATGAAAGATAATAAGCTATAAATTGGTATAAACCTTTGTTTTGTCGTTCTAAATGTTGTCTCAAAAGTCACAAATGATACCGTGTCCGCGTCTTAAGATATTGAAGGTCAAAGGTCATAAAAATTGGTTTTTCGTGAATATCTCGCTATCTATTGCTTAAATGATATATTTACCTATAATAAAAGTTGTAGAGTATAAAATTCTCTATAATTTTCGTTTCATGTTTTTTTAAATACGATCAACCGTTTTTGAGGTAGAGCGCGAAGAGTGCGCAGCGCACAGTCATATATGGTCCAATGCAAGGTCAAGCGTGAGTTACGGTTATCAGTAGGTACGTTATATAAAGCCTATTATTTATTAAATTATTATAATTATTAAACAATGGCCATTATTTATGTACAAATTGATATTTTATTAAAATCAGTAACTTAATTATTTATATTTAACTATTCAACTATAGTATATTATTAATTCTGGAATATATATTTTCAGTTAAAAAGACAATAAGGGGATATATTTTATGCATATCTTTATTTATCATTAAATATGCCATACTATACATTTGTTGAAATGTCAGTTTAAATATTATAAGAATTTTTATTGGTTTTAATTATAATAAAATTGTGAATAGAAGCTAGTTATCTTCATCTTCTTCGTCGTCTTCTTCTTGTTGTCGCTCGAAAACGTTCAATTCATTGTCACCATCCTCATTATCGGTCATATTCATCTCCAAACCCTCCAGAATTTCAGGATCGTATGCATTTTCTTCTTCGGGATTACTTGGATATTGTGCAGCGTTCAGGCAAGCTTGTCCATTGCACTGGCTACAAGCTAAAGAACATAGTAGCCCTGATTTTCGGCATCCACAGCGGGAACCACAACCACTTTTGCAATTGCAAAATATTATATTTAGTAGTTCGGTTGGTGCTGGAGGTAATAACGTTCTTATGGGCTCCAGGATTCCATTTTCAAGCATCCAGCCCCATTCTTGAGGTTCTAAGTCGATCCCTAACCACGTTTGAATCTGGTAGTAGACGCGATTTATATGTTTATGAGCTGCTACACTTGAGCTGGTACACTTAATAAATAATAGACTTTATATAACGTACTGATAACCGTAACTCACGCTTGACCTTGCATTGGACCATATATGACTGTGCGCTGCGCACTCTCCGCGCTCTACCTCAAAAACGGTTGATCGTATTAAAAAAATCATAAGACGAAAATTGTAGAGAATTTTAAACTCTACAACGTTTATTATAGGTAAATATATCATTTAAGCAATAGAAAGCGAGATATTCACGAAAAACCAATTTTTATGACCTTTGACCTTCAATATCTTAAGACGCGGACACGGTATCATTTGTGACTTTTGAGACAACATTTAGCACGACAAAACAAAGGTTTATACCAATTTATAGCTTATTATCTCTCATTCCGAGGTTGACCCCTTTTTTTACCTAATATGACTGGGCTATTACGTATTAATTATAGTCTCGATTAAACTAGACATAAATATAGGAGGAGTTTTTAATAAGAGAGCTAGAACTTCATAGTTTTGTCTGGTAAAGATTATAATAAGAACGGAAATTTTAGATATTCATAATTTAATAAAATTTCTTTAGAATATGAATAATAAAATAACTTTTAGTCGTCATGCATAATCCGCTTTTTTAAAACTATTACATCGACGTCAGCCCTTAGTTGCCATTGTTCAGCCTTACATATTTTTACTTTACAAAGTTTCATTTACCTAATTACATTATACAATTTGTATGACAAAACACACTAGTGAGCTTTATTTAAACCTGCCTTATAGAATAGATCTATTGTATCTAAAAACTAAGCCCTGCATGATACAAAACGTACATTTTTCTTCAAGCCATCTACGAGTATACGAGCCCATATACGAGTTTTAAATATATTTAATTACCTACCTGTCTTTTGGTTCTTGTGCCTAATATTTTTTTATATACAATTATTACAATACATACTTGTAAAGTACTAAAATGCATTAACGCATATACATAGGTAGTTCACCTAACCGCCAGTGGTAATCGGGTAATCGTCAAACGGAGGGCAGACCGGTTAATAGAAGCCAATACTAGGTTGTATTAATTATTTATTATAATAATAATTAAATAAATAATTTACCTAAACGCTGCTGTAGGAGAAGTACCGTAGTATAAATCCATATAACTAATCAATGGGACCTCGTAACACCGTTGAGTTGAGCTATAATTTATATTTCTATCACGAAAATTTGTCATTATCATTAAAGACATCTCACAACAAACACAAATACCTATTTCCCATTGAAGTATACCTAGGTATTTTATTAGTATAACTAATATGAATCTTTGTCACAGATAATAGTGCCGAAATCTCAGAAACTTATGCAAGTCTTAATAGCGTTTGCGAAAAACATGATACCCATTTTACATTCCATGATACACAATATTAAAAAATGTAATTTAAATTGTGATTTTCGCAGATATATTATAATAAACCTCAGCTGGGGTCACGCAGTCACGCTCGCTCCCGGGAGTATACACCGAAACCGCATTTGCGGGACACGCGCTCTAGTACTTTTGAACTATGTTGTGTAAAATAGTATATTATGTTTTTACTCTCCAGAGATGTAAAGCAATTAAATGTTATTATTTATTTAGATTTACAGATTAGTTTAATAATGATATTTTATAATACAAAATCATTGTTCTTTATTGTTGTTTCTCTTACAATAATGTATGGACTTAGTCGTAGACTGTGTTTTACCGATGACCATGTTTGCTGTAAAGCATTCGAAATGTCGAGAACAAAAACCTACCAATTATAAAATTCTGAGTCGAAAAATAACATTGAATAATTTTGAAAAATCTCATTGAAAAGTCATTATTAGTTAGTACAGAGGCCGAATCTATAGCTTTACGGTTGTATTATATACGTCTGTTCATCTGTTTGTCTATCTGGGTGCATGATTAATGCGCTTAAATAGATTATACTCAAATATTTTAAATTTCTTACACTCATAACATTTTAAAAGGTCATGTCACGTCTCAAGCTTTTACTTCTTCCACAGTCATTTAACTCAAAGCTCTTAAAAACACAACGTATTCATAAAACTTTTGAAATAAGGCTGTAAACTGTAAAACTACAAACTAGTGGTATTATAATACCTACAGAATTTCGACGAAATACGTCAAGAATATGACGAATAACGTGCACAAATACTAGCCCCTAATCTAATTAGACGAATGTAAACAATTATTATAATATTCGGCACGCGTATGGTAATTACTTACTGAGTTACAGGCGGCGACAGTAGGTACATATAACTAAAAATAAACCTACGATATTTTGAACTGTATTCCAAACAAAGTAGGGTATATTTTTAAACCACACATGAAAGCAAACAAAGCAAAACTAAGTTTTATGAAAATATTAAACAAGTAAATAACTCAATTACTGTATTTTTATGGTTTGCTAAGTTTTTCAAAAAAATGAGAGACCATTTACATTTTCTGACTATTTCTTAGAAGATTTTCCAAAAAAAATCAATGTGCAGATTAAACTCGGTTAGAATTTTATTGTATGTATTAGACTTTGTATAGAATTAAATACCACATTTGAGTTTAGAAATAAACTGTTTTCGTACAGCGAATTTTGTCTCAATGACATATCCCTTGCAAATGACAGACACGAGGACACAGGGGACGGTAATCGAACCTACGGCCCTAGAGGATACTCCGGCACGCGACCTGTCACATGTGGGTAACCGTTAAATAAGTTTTATTTGAACAAAAAATTATAACCCAATTCTCCATTGCATAGATTCCCGTCGAAAATATTATTGTACCATACTTTACATTTGCAAATTTTCATATTATTATAATTGACATTTTATATAAAATTGAAAAAAAAAATATTTTTAATCTATACTACACTATTAGTACTGACGGTCCTCGTCGAGAACTTATGTTCTAGTAGACCACCGTCATTTCCCTAATAACGGACTTTCTCATAAAAAAAGTAGAATTTAATGAAGTAAAACAAATAAAATAATAGTTTTTATAGTTTTAGAACGAAAATCGTAAAATTAACTATGTACAATATTATGGTCCTTACATTTTTATAGCTATTTTAAAGCCAAAACACTGATAAACTTAATTTATTTATTAAAGATTAAAAGAACCAAGTGACGAACGGTATTTTACAAATATATATGGAAATCTTCAAGCAAGTCGATACACCATCATATATACTCGTAAATCATGTCTAGATGAATAGGAATTCCTCGTGGCTATTAAAACAGAGTGATAAAATCTTATTTTACTTTAAGGCATTCACTTTTAGGCTTAAAAGGTTTCCTGCACAATATGGGGACTTTGGCAATATGAAGATCCACCAACCTGCGCTGGGACAGCGTGTTGGTTGACTATAGCCTGATACATCGAAGAGACACCCAATCCGTGCCCAGCAGTAAAATTTTAAAAAGGCCTCTATACATGAGACTTTGGCAGATCCACTTAATAGTAAGTTAGACTAATAGAAAAAAAAAACAAGAAGTAAAAACACTAAAATAATGAGAATCGTTTTCCAACTTGAATTTAAAAAAAATATAATATGTATGTACTTGTATATAAAGATATATATATATGTATATAATTTGTATATTATATCAACTATGTGGTATCCATAACACAAGCCTCGTAGCTTACCATCGGGTTGTATGTAAAAATATCCGAACATACGAGTATTTAGTTTTCTAAAACAAGCTAAGTTAATGACAAAAAGCAACATTCCAATCTTTAAAAACCATTCGACAATATCGGTCAATCATTACAAACGATGACTGACTATAATAACATTCAACACACCCTATTAGGCAACACCTAATACTTTCAGTCGATTGCCCAGAAAGCGACATATGCGCGCGTCGACTGTGAAATTAAATCAAAATATAGAAATAAAAAATACGGCGACGAAATTCGCGTTAATTGCACTTGCTCCATTGCCTCTTACCCTATTATGAGATCTGACGTTGTATTAATTAAATAAACAGCGCGCCTTTTCTGTATTTTTATATTAAGGAAATGTTATTATATCTTAGTTTTTTTTTTACAAACTTCAAAAAAGAAAAGTACACGAATGAAAGATATATTCGCCGATTTTAAATATTTAAATGTCCTTAAAATTCATGCAAAACTACTTCTAAATGTTTAAGACATAATTTAGCACATGAGTAATCATGACACAAAATATTTTAAGTTAGTAATGAACCCGCCAACTTCCTCATTTTGGAACTTGTTTTGAGTTTCTTGATTAAAATACTCAATAACTACATTTTAACCAGACTCAGACTCGAACCCAGGTCCTACTGATTTGCTACCGTACATAACAATCATTATACCGAAGAGACAGTTTCAAAAGGTTCCTTATATCCCTTCTAGAAGTCAGTAGAAAATAAGACTTATCAAAGCCTGCACCGAAGTAATTTTTTTTGGAAGTTAGAAACGAGGAAGCTATTATAAAATACATCAGACATACTGTAGGTAATATAATGAAAGTCCACAATGACATGTTAAGTCTTAGTAAACGCAAAGTAGGGCAAATGTCCCAATAAACGTCACCTGCCATTAAATCGAGCGCGCATCATTGACAAAACACAAATTGAATGCAGGGTGCTCCCCCGTCCGTCCGTCCGTGCTGCTATTGAATAAATATTGTTTCTTCGGTATTGAATTATGTTGTTCTGTTGGGGACGCTTTTGTTGAGTGCAATAAAAAGGCTCGAATTATATAATATTAAACATGTGCGTATTAGATTATTTACGTCAAAAATATGTTGGCAGTTTAAAACTATGTTTAAGGTTAAGATAAATTATTATCCATACACAAGAAAGCAAGATGAAGCTTATAGAAGTATATATTAATACTAATCAATTGGAAAGTTAAGAAGAAGGAATAAAAATGAAGTACCTAACACATTTTCATTTTCTCATTAAGACAATTTCATTCAAATGTATTCAACCCCTTTTTTACAAATCTCACAGCTCTGCCTACCTTTAACAAGGGCATTACATCTATTTCGAGAACTAGTTAGATCACTTAGACATGAAGGTTTCTTCACATACGAGACCCGAACTCCCTTCACTTGGATCCTGAGGCGAGCGCGTAACCGCTACTGTTACCTACTAGGTAGGTACCACTGTCTATTTATATATCATATTAATTTCATAAAAAATACTTTTAAAGCCTTTCGTAATCGACATTCCCATATTCAATAAAATAAAAACACAATTAGTTCCAACATGACCTAAACAATTAATGTTGATAAATTTGCTAAGGAGAAAAAGATAAGATTCAATCATACTACTCAAAATTAAAGAGAAAGTAAATCACTCTCCTCCCCTACTGGCCAAATGTGAGAAGCTAGCGCTAATAAAAAACAAATATTGGTATATCAAATAATCATCGAACCGTCGGAGTTTTAATAAATTAAAAATGTCCTCGTTAAAACTGCTGCCCGAAAGTTTGGGGTGCTAGTAAAAGCGTCGCGTTTAATATCCACTCTACATCTTATATTTATTTAGCATAACTAAATAACTCTAACCAAGAGTTTTACACATCCTGGACATGTTCTACTTGTTTACATTTAATTAACACGACACATAACCTAAGCTTTTACCAATCAACTTCGATATTTTTTTATGTATTAAAATCAATGTAGTCGTTCGAAAGTTTCGCAAGGCAATAAAGTAACCTTTGACCACCAGTTGACCAACCTAAATTTGGTCCATAAGCGAACAGTCTACAACAAAATATCTAAAGAATAATCCATTTGGATTTGATAGGTCTTAAAAATAAGAGTGCCCTTTTATTATAATTTTAGCAGTTCCAGCGGCTACACCCGTGTTCAAACTTCACAAGATTACACGCTTGGCTAACCTTAATACTGAATAAAATTGGTATCTATATCAATAGTTACTACTCGTGTACTTAATTTAAAAATGCATTTCACATCTTATATATAATGCTAACCCGCTGTAAGTAACACCACACACAAGGGCCGTTCAAGCACCGCAGGACGGTTTCGATCTCGAGTTAAGAGAACATTTAATTTCGCAATTGGTGGGCGTGGCGATCGGACGACATGCTGTCTAATTATAAAGCGGCTCATTGGCTTTTTGATATTCAAAAAGCTGGGGACCCCGAAATAGGTGTTTTACCCTGTTATTGTTTGCTTAGTCCCATTACTACGACTGCTTTAGATAATTGTTTGGAAGTTGAATGTTATTTTATAATTATCAACATTTTTGCAAATATTATAAAATCAAAACAGCTATTGTAATAATTTTAATACTTTAAATACACATAGAAACGAAACTTTTAAAAGTACATTTTTGATATTCATTTACAAATATAATTTATAAATGGGTCACTTCACTCGGGTTTGTCCGTAGGTACGTTTTATCGATTAGTATAGATATATGTAGTAGATGAAATATTTTCCCACACGAAAAAGTATCAAATATATTAACATTATACCAAATTTCATCAAAACCTGTCCAGTGGTTTCCTCATGATGCGTTCCATCATGAGAAACAGATAGACAAAAATATAGATATATCGATACTAAAGAATGTCAAAAAAGTTTCCAGTAAAAAATTTATTATATTATGTAGGATAAACAGGTACAGCAATGAAAATATTTTAAAGCTAACAATAATTTAGTAATATTTTAATTAATGTTATTCCTTTATCACACACAAGTTTCTCCCAAACCTATAATCTGCTAGTAAAGGTGCTAGTATTTTCCTGCGGTTCTGCTGGCGTCGTAGGAAACTCAATATACGTATAAATTCTCTATCTAAATTATCATTTTAAGTTTAATCATTGGATCAACACAACGCAAAGAGATGCCATGCATTTGCGAATTTAATATTAGCATGATTTTTATGTTATAGTGGTTTACATATATAGGGAAATTAAACTACACTCCATATCACAAAACACCTAAAAACCAATCATACCATCGCAATTACAGACGTAAAAGGGTACAAGTATCGAAAGCTCTCGATAGCGGACAATAGAATCGAGTGGCGGAATCGAATTAAGCACTCCATTCGATTACCTCTTACCTCGATAATGGCATTATGCTCTTAGTGAATGTGACTTAGATTTCAAGAGAAAAATGTGAAAAAGTACTTAATGATCACTTTTTGTGAAATAATACCTTTTTACCATTTAACCGTAAACTGAGTGGTTTTTTTTTTTCAAATTGTTTTATCTCTTTATATTAAGTAATTTCTTTTTATTATTTTTCTGTTAATAAAACCATATCTTCGGATTTTTCGTAGATTTATTTTAAATTTTGGTTCCCGACGTTGCGAATGTTTTACAGCAATTATGGTCATGAGAGAGATGAAAATATAGTTTTTATTTAATATATCAAATATTCGCTTTAATTTAAGAAAGTATTGAATTTTAACTTGATAATTTCAACTGTTATACAACTGCTGTGTATTATATTACGTTATTTTAGACAAAAATATGGTTTTAGATAAAAAAAATGCATACATAATGTTCTATTTTATAAAATATATAATTATCACTTTAAGTTAAAGCTTTTTACCGTATAGTAAGAGCTTTTACCCTTCACTCTTTAAATATCACACACTTCAAATTTAATACGTACCTACATCTTTTCCGAAGTCAGTAAATAATTTTGTACTTACTATAATTTTCACCGAACTACCATTGCTTTAATAGTGAATCCGACTGAGAGCGAGTTCACTATACGTATACCTACCCGATTAATCGATAATCGCTTGTAATCTGCAGATTATTGACATCGGGGCGATACACAGAGACACAGACTAAAGTTTAATGTAAATCGTTTCTACAATACGGACAATTGAGTTATATTAAAATTTATTTTTCGATACTCCATTTACAAACTTCAAAAATGAAATTAGTTTTCGTTTTAATTAGCAAATTCATAGTTGGTTTCTTTTAATAAATAAGCTTTTTTATTAACTTTGGAAATGGCAAAACCTCAATATATTTACCATATATGATTTCATATGTTTAAACATACACATATTAATAATCAGTACCTACACTGTTATTATTATCGATATCAAATTTTCGATATCGACAATAATATCAATTGAAGGCGGTTAAAATATTACAAAATCATTTGAAATTCAAATATTTCTATTATACATCCTTCTTACAGTCTCTCTCAAAACGCAGTCTCGCATATAATTTACTCTGTGACAAGGTTCGGGTACACAATAAAGTAAGTGCGCCCATATGTACACAATAGAGTAATGTCGCTGTCACACACATGCCCCGCTAACGTAAATATCGCATACTTTGACAAAGAAAACAATTGTGCCGACGTTTTTGGTATCCAAAATTCAAGCAATACATGAGGCTCTAAAATTTTGCACATTGTAATGTTATCTGGAAACATTTCCTATACACAAAATATTTTTTAAACTACTAAAAAGACGTTTAAAAAAATGTAATATCCCCTATATATCTAAACTAATCAAATGAACCCATGTAAAAGGATTTACTAATAGCCCTTGAAAAGTACCACCTCCATCATTAGATTAGTTCAATGGCAACAGGTGACAGTATCATTTCTATGCTCATACTATATTATATTCGGACTTCACATACATATATATGTCTTATACTGTAAAGCCTGTTTATCAAAGCTTATAATAAGCTTTATATTATAAACTTAAATCTCTTTTGTACACGAAAATATCTACGATAAGAAAAATTCTTCATAAAATCGATTAAAAGACAAATACTATTATTTTCTAAGTTGTAAATTGAAAATGACATTTCACTTTCTATTGAGTGGTTAAATTTTTATAATAATTAAACACGCCATATAAACAATACAACTTTAGTGAATGACAACAAAAACCTGTACTCAAAACATGTGTTCCTTTGATTAAACGAGACTTTTGTGAGTTTTAATAGGGTGTTAAATTCTTTTATTTATATTGACAGATTTCTTTTTGTCCCGGTGAAAGTGTACGAGGGAAAAAAAGTTGAAAAGTGTCATAAATAGGGTATTTTACTCCATATGATAAAAAAACTACAATGTAGTCGGAAAATGTTCTAGTTCATAAAATAAAATAAATTTTAAAATTAAATTCAAAGTTTTCATTTTTTTAATCTGTTTTCAGTTTTTTAATCTTTAATAGAAGTCGCCACGTTATTACGTCATACGGCTGTATAAGCAAAAATGAATGCATAATTTGCATTTTTATGACACTTATCGATTGAATAACAATAGCGGTTTATTAGCACTACTAAAATCTAATCGAGACACTTTTCAAAAATGAATGTAAAAACCCTATTATTTGCCTTTGGATATGAAACATAACAAAATATTAAGAATTCAAATATTCTTCTAACTTTTTTAGATAACTTCGACGAAGTTTGGGACAAGATCGCAAGCTTCATGAGAGCTCTTTTAGGAGACAAAGTTTTCTAAGACTGTTGTAACAAGATTGATAGTACCGTATGATTAAGTTGACTCTAAAAGTAGAAATGTCCCAATCAATGTATAGTACAGACTACAGTGTAGTAAATGCAGAATAAAACAACCCTGTATACTTTTTACCCCTCGACGACAGAGGGTGAGTGTTAGTGCATTAGAGAAATTAAATTATTACTAGCATGAAATCTGACAAGACGGTTTTAAAATATTATATACTTCTTATTATCATAGAAAATAATTCTTTTTAGTAATTAAAATAATAGGTATAATCAATAAAAAAAACGATTAGTTTTTTTTTCATATAATGTGGTAGGTATTTATTCTGCATGTGTTACTTATTTTCTTCTTCAATTTTAATTAATTTTACTCGTTCAATTGAAGCATTTTAGCAAATTAATTACAAAAATTCATAAAGTAACTGAGTATATTGGTTTAAAAAATATTGATGTATAATATTTGAACAACTTTGAAATTACGAGTAGAATTTACTAGATATTATTCTGAACGCCGCAAAAACTAATGAAACGTAAAAGGACACTACTCCCTCTGAAGATTTTGGGAAGAACATGATATTGGCAGGAGTTTCTATCTACCCCCAGATATTCTATAGAAAGCCTTAATTTAAAAAATGTTAATAAATGCAAAGTCGTCCACTTTCCAAAAATAAGTTACCCCAAACAAAGAACACAAACTTTCTAACAAACTTCGTGTAACTAATATAAAATTCAAAACTACCCCCACATCCCACCCCGCGCGAGGGGTGAGTGCTAGTGCATTAGACAAATTAGATTATTACTAAGGTGGTGTATCTATCAAAGGAAATGTCGAGCGATACATTAACCATATGTACATACGTACATACATACATACGTATCATAAATTATAATTGCGTGCATTGAAGGAAGCCTGTATTGTCTTGGGAATAGTGTATTTAATAGCTAATAGCGTGTACTATGTAGGAGACTAAAATAGGTCATAGGTAGGAAATTTAGGTAACTGCAAAATAACTTTAACATACTCGTAGTCAAAGTGAATTAAAAAATTAAATTAACCGTATATTTTGTTATGACACATTAAGCTTATCAGTAAAGTATTTTAAAGTTGATTGAATATATAAATAATTTAATTCAGATCGTATGTTTGTTTCTCATTTTAATGGAAAAAAACGTTTTTCATATGTTAAGAGGGATTTAAGAAGAACCCAACCCAAGGCGAAGAACATTATTTTTATAAATATCCACAGCAACGTGCGGCCGACTCTGCTTTAAATATTCCTAATTAATTTAAAAAAAGTAATCGATCTAAAAACAATATTCTACAAACTTACCTTATATTCTTGGCAGTTTGTTCCTTCTAACATAAGTATACAAATCGTCAACTGTATGAATGAACTGAATGAATGTATGAATGTTAGTGTATTATACAACATATTATAAAACAAAATCCTCCACCGCGTCTGTCTGTTCGCGATAAACTCAAAAACTACAGCACCGATTTTTATACTGTTTCCACCAACGGATAGAGTGGTTCTTTTGAAAGGTTCTAGTATATAATTTGTCAAGTTTCTGTATACATTTACTAGCAGAACCCGCGGATTTGCTCGCGCTAAATCTAATACTATATGAGTATATATCCAAATAAACGTACCTTATAATCTGATGAGCTCTATTTCTTAAAAAGGCCAAAATCTCCATTTCTTCTTTCCCATAGTCATTATCGTTTTGATGCAGTCGACTCGCGCACAACACGGAGTCCAGCGCCACGGAGATAGAATCTGCCAACTGCTTAGCTAACTCCATCTCCCTGTGATCTAATGAAAGATCTTTTTCCTAGAAAAGATATTCAGCTTTAAATATATCGGTTTGGAGATAAATTGCAATTACTAGGATTACACTAGGTTTTATTAAATTTAATTTTCTATTTCATAGAATTTTTCGTCATTCCTATAATATAAGCCATAGACCTTAGAATATGTGTTATTAATTATTATCCTAAGCTATAGACTACGTTCACATATTGTTTAAATCAGGGCCTCAAGTCTGCTATTACAATTGTGTCACAGTTGTCTTTCAATGACATTGTAATTGCTATTTTTTGCAATTTTTGCAGTCTACTAATTCAATGGTTTTCCGATGGTTTGTCACTGACACTTCAATGACTCTTCAATGATACATTTCCAAACAATTGGTAGTCCCGTACATAATGACAAGTCAATGATCGGATGAATTGCGTAGTTTGTTAATATTTTGACAGTTCTAATGACCACTGGAACGCCACTGAACTACCATTGATGTGCAATTGTGCTGTCATTGTGATTGCATTAAAGCCGATGGAACGCCACTGAACTACCATTGATGCGCAATTGTGCTGTCATTGCATATTGTCACCTAAACCAATATTATCACGGTCTCGTTAAAATAATATGATTATAATTGTTTAAGTAGTTATAAATGCAAGAAAAGTGTATAAAAATGATAAAAATACTTTGCTACGTCCAAAGAAATATCATCTCTTGCCATGAATGAAGAAGATATGCAAAAAAAGTTCAAAAGTACGAACCTACTGTCAAGTGAATAGTGATAAGTGAAATTAAAGCGAAATCTACATAAATGAAGATATTCCACCAGATATACTAGAAAAAAGGAAGCTACTACTAGAAAAATACAGAGAAGGGAACAAGGAGAAAAAGTAATCCTAAAATATGATAAAATTGTATCTCTAAACCCAAACAGAAACAAAGGTCAATTACCCAAAATATACTATGAACTTAGCAGTAAAGAGAAAGGATATGGTACAAACCCTTCAGCCCGATACAAGAAAAGAAAACCTGAATCAATAATAATAATAGTAATCAACTTATTATAATGAGGAAATTGTTATTTAATTGTAATATCTTATTTACATAAATAAGTTAAGTAATTACATACTTGAATAAACTTAAAGATGTTTCTTAATTAAAGAAAAAATTTTTTTCTTAATTTTCAATTAACAAGTTGTAAACAAAAACACATAGGTTCCTATAATTAATATAATATTCCTATAATTATAACAAAAAGAACTGACCACATTGTATTTAATTTAATAAAATAAGTTTAGCATTATTATCCTATTTATAAATACTATGTAAACAAGAGTTGTGAATTAATGTTAATAATAGTTATAGACAAATAAATAATGTAAGGTAAATTAATGTGAAATGTTGTGAATTAATATTAAAAAAGAATTTAGTTGAATCAAAAATACAATGAATAAATGTATAAATGTTAATTTTTTTCAGTAATAAAAGGCTATTTTTATTTATTTATTTTATTTATAAACCAATATTCTTAAGTTGTGAAGTGTGTGAACCATTGCTTCACTCATTACTTATCAATAAAGGCATAGCTATAGTCTAAGTATACTTGATTTTCATATTAATCTATACTAATCTATAATAATATTATAAAGAGGATAGATTTGTATTTTTGTATGAAATGAATAAACTCAAAAATTACTATTATTAGTTTTATTTTTTAGATTGCACTTAAAATTTATCTTTTTGGCTTTTTATGATCATTTTACATAATATTTAGTCTTTAAAACATAAACTAATAACATATAATATTATAATTGAAACTAGCTTAAAATTAATTTCGGCGAACGCTTTTTGCTAATGGCAATACCGATTCCCTTTCGACTACAATTCAACTACAATCCAATGACAAGACCATTGATCGACCATTGTAAATTTGTCAAATTTTGGACCAATGGTAATTGAATTAAAATTGCATTGTAATTCAATGACAATTGCATGTAAAATAGCAGACTTGAGGCCCAGGTCAGAGGTTATTTCTTACATTTAAAATTTATATACTTAATACATTGTACCTATAGTAAAATGAAATCTTAAAATTTTTTAGTTAATTTGAGTACTTAAATTTATTAAATTTTTGTCTGGCCGTCTGTGACCGCATCACGAAAAACCACTGCACAGATTTTAATGTTTGGTATGATTATACATAGATGGTTAAATATAGGATAGTTTTTACTGCTGGAAAACATCTCATTTCTGAGAAATCTATATTAACCGTTAAGAAATGGAGATGAGCCCGAGTTAGTTCACAATATGGGTGTCTTCAACGCTAGAGTGAATAGGTGGCTACTGAATTAGTGCGACTTACCATCTACGACTGCGTTACCACTTACCATCAGGTGGAACGAGGCTGAGTCGGTAGTTTATAATCTATACTAATATTATAAAGAAGTAAAGTTTGTGTGTTTGTATATTTGTTAAATTGTAAGGGGTAATCTCGGGATCTACTGAACCGATTTTAAAAATTCTTTCACCAATAGAAAGCCACATTATTGCTGAGTGTCATAGGTTATATAAAAAAACGAAAAATAAAAAGGCTTTTACGCGGTAGTCCGTTTTGCAAAGTGAATCGGAGAAAAAACGGTCGAATGAAAGCGTTTCTTACGCGATTATATATGGAAATTACGTCATTTTTAAACTATACTAAAGAGGTTACACCTGGGGACGAGCGAAGCGAGGGTGAGTCGCTAGTACATAATATAAAGATAAATGAATATATAAGCTTTCTTAATGTTATAGATGTATATTTACGTATAAATAAGGAGAAGACGGTATAGCATAGTTCACGAGTGTAAAAATGCAACGCACGCCGACCATTAGACGAGGTTACGTGGGTACTGTATCAGCGTGATAGCACATTAGAGATCGAGTGCGTTCACATCGGGCGAGCTACTTGCCTGTTTAACTTAAACAGGATAGGAACATTTTGAACAGATGTTACAGAATAAAATCATAAAAAGTGGTATATATATTTAGTAAAACGCGTATTACAAAACCCCTTTAGATTTTGCTATTTTGTGTGTATGTTTTTAGAAAAAGTCTGGAAATTACAATTACTTTAAAAAACCTAAACTGCCTTTTATGCTGTAACATAATAATTTAACATTAAATTCTATAGAACATATCAAAGGAACCTAACACTCAGACAAAAGCCTATAAAATCGAAAAAAATATAGACTGAATGTGGTAGAAAAATACAAAATTGGTCCAAAAATAACAAATTTGGCACGCATCGTGATGTTATCGCGTTTCATTTCGACCGAGACCTCATAAACTACTAGATTTACTGCATCTCGACAAATAAAAAGCAAAAAAATTAAAGATCGTGTCAGTGATAACCGCTATTAACACGGCACACTGCCTGTACCTTCAAATACATCCTAATTAATAAAACATTATGGAATGGGAGCAAAATTTGAATGGGGTGGATACTTTTTTTAATTTATTGACCTCGATGCATCTACATCGTCGAGGTGACCTTAATTAATAAGCGATTCGTTTTTTAGATAAATTTACAATGAAAATTGTGTTGGATATAAACTGATAAAGATTATTATCGAAATATATTTTAAGAAGTTGATATAAAAAGTAACACTTTGTTTATTTCCTTATTAATCAGATTATTATCAATTTATATATTGGAAAAATTATATGATTGTATGATGTACGTATGTTTGTTACTCTTGAGCGTTGAAAGCTAACCCAAGCGAAGCGAGAGTAAATCCCTAGTCCCTAGTATTATATAAAAGCAAAATACTAACCACTCAGTGGTTAGGCATGAACTATTCATCGTTTAATATACTTTACACATAAGAGATTGATTGTTTATTGTAAGTTATTAATAGAGTCAAATGATTTCTTGGAAACTTGACTTAAGGTGTTGAAAGCAGATAGAATTTTGTATGAAAATCTGTTAAAAGTCGTTAAACAAAAACATGAAATAATTTTCAAGCACTTTGCTCTCTAGCTGAGAGAAAGAGAGAATTTGTTGAAGGTTTAGAAAATAACCAATCACCTTCAAAAGTGATGATGAAATTATGGAAAAAAAAATATTTTTATTTACAATAAATAAATGGGCAGACCCGCGTGTAAATTCTAGTTACAATTGCATTTAAACCAAACATTAAATATTTTGGTTAATTTCAATACTGTTGGTAGTAGACTCATGACGTTCAGTAAAAAATTGTAATAATTTCATGCTGAATAAAATATTTTGAATTTAAATTTGTTTGCTAATAACTGAAACACTAATCTCATGAGTGAGATAAGCAAAATCAAGAACACTTGCAATTAACACACAGAACCAAATACCTTATGATACGACGATGTGCAAGAGATAAGAGAGGATAAAACGTATATTTTTATACTAGCGACTCAACCTTGCTCCGCTCGGGTTCGTCTTTAGATACGTTTTAGCTATAGATTTAATCCATTATACATATACTAGCGGTGCCCGCGGCTTCGCTCGCGCTAAGAGTGAATAAAATAAACATTTTGTGCCACCCCCGTTAACGCCCATAGGGGTTGATTTTCAAAAAATGCTTAGATATGTACCTCATAATTTGTATTGCAGAGCATTATTTCAGTGTCACGCAAAATATTTCAATAGAATTAAATTTCCCATACAAACTTAGCCACCCGCTTTAACCCCTTATGGGGGTGAATTTCGAAAAACCCTGAAATACGTGTTTCATTTGTACTAAAAAGCATTAATTCAAAGTTTCATGCAAAAATGTGCAATGAAAATATTTTTCTCATACAAACTTTGCCACCCTTTTTAACCCTTTTAGGGGTTGAATTTCCAAAAATAATATGCCTATGTTCTTCTCATGAATGCAAACTATCTACATACCAAATTTCAGCAATATCGGTTGGGTGGTTTAGGCGTGAAAAGGTAACAGACAGACAGACAGAAAGACAGAGTTACTTTCGCATTTATAATATTAGTATGGATTAAACCTATGGTTTTATCGGTTCGTATAGTTTTCTCTAAAGATATTATATTTTTCGCAGTAAAAAGTGTCTTATATTATGTTGACCTGAATAACGAGTTATCATCTACCAAAATTCATCAAAATCTATCAATTGGATTTCTCGTATTGCAGTCAATACAAAAAACTATAAATTTGATCTCTGTATATCGATACAGAGACCGATCAAATTTATAGTTGATATCGATCAATAATAACTGATATCAATTATAATCGACATTATTATCGACATCAATACAGTCATTATAATCAATATTATCGAAATAATCAAAGATATCAGTAATAATGACTAGGTATTTCAATTTTTTTTTTCTTTAATATTCAATGTATAAATTAACGGTCCAGATGCTGTGTTACACTGATTACAACAAAGTTACATATAAGCCGTCAATAAAACTAAACCCAATGCAAATTAAGAACGAATGATATCAGATTTTTATTTTTGCGGAATTTAAAATTACAGTTTTAACATCGTTCACTGCAAATATTATCTCTTCAATCAAGTATTTATAAACAGTATTTTATGAATTTTATTATTTTTAAGCCCATGATTAGAATTACTGAATATTTATTTTAAATTAAATACAAAGTCAAATTCTCAGAAACCGCAATTGTACTAAAATTTTACAAAATTTAAATATTTATTAATTTAAAACTTATACAAATAATTTAAAGCTCGTTAATCCAATCAACTAAAATCAAAATTTTCCATTGTGAAATCATAATAAATGTAAGTAAAAATGTTTATACAACCTAGCATTTGATCAAGAGCCTTAATAAAGACAAAGAGTCCTTTCATGTTCACAATATTTCGAAAACGTAAGAACAGATTCTCAAAATGTGGTAATGTCATTAACTAGCATACTATCTAAATTAATGTAGAAAATATCTACTATTTTTTTAAATATTATAATCATTGTTTTAGTGTTTTAATATGTATTACCCTCATAATAATATATTCATCGTAAATACTTAATGCAGTTACCTAACTACCTTTTATTTACAATCTTTAATAGATTTTGAAATTCATTGCGAATTGCTTAAGCATCAAGCATTTTCCAATGAAAATAATTCAAAACCTAATCATTATTTAAAACTTACAACCATAAAAAGCTACTGGTATAACTACTATATTGAAATAAAATCACTCAATATTAAAACCTAGGCAAGTAAGCTGTATAGAGTAAACGCTCCTTCTGGATGCATTAGCGCCGCTTTTAAGACGCCCGCCCACTCACCGCTACCGGGAGAGCTCAGGGTTGACACAGTTATACTATTCCTTTTAAAACTATTTTCTTTTTTGTTTATAATATACATTCACTAGAGGCTTAACTGCAATCCGCTCGGATTAGTCATAACGTACATCTTATAGGTTATACATGAAGGGTACAGGGGCGAAACAAGCAATGTATTTTTTTAATTAACATTTTAATCTATAATACGTGGCAAAATCTTAATGTTCCCGTACTTTTCAACTTTTTTTAATTTTATGTGACATTCTTGTATTGCCCCTGTACCCTTCACATAATGTATACATTTGTTATCCCGCAGTGAAAACTACCCTATAATTGATCCGGATAAACAGCTATGAACATAGCGAATTTCATCAAAATTAGTAAAGTAGTATTCTTTTAATACGGTTACAAACAAACAGACAGACACAACTTCATAAAACTGTAAATTCTGTTTGCGTATCGATAATACAAATATTTCAATATTATTTCCCAAGAAAATATTCAATGAAATAATGTAAAATTTTCAAAATAGCCATCCCTAAAAACGCAAAGGCGCAACCGACGCGACGTGTGCTTTATATGATCGACCCGCACTGTTTAACTGCGAGCTATACACAAGCCGGGGTTATACGGAGAATGTACCTAGTTTCAACTACTTACAAGGATGTGTATATAATAACAATATTATACCATACTATAATATTTAGACTGCCTTGTACTAAATTTCATCGAAATCTATCCAGCCGTTACTCGCAAACGAGTAGCAAACAAACACATATTATACTTCTTCGATAAAAGCTAAGCGGATTTTTGTCTGTACGTCTGTCTATCTACTGCACGGTTTTTTTCCGAGAAATATATACTATCAAGTAAAACGTATCTACGGACAAACGAACAAAGCGAGTGTTAGTCCCTAGTCAAATATAATGACTTCGCGATAATCTCAAAAACTACTGCATCGATATTCAAGCAGTTTTCACCAATGGATAGAGTGGTTCTCGAGGAAGGTTTTAGCATATTATTTGTCAAGTTTTTGTATACATTTACTAGCGGAACCGGCTTCGCTCACGCAAAATCTAGAGACAAGTCCAAACGAAGCGAGGGCATGTACCTAGTATAAGTAATAATATGAGAGAGTAACTAGATTGGGTTTAACGAAACAAAAAGTAACGACTAAAGTACTGTAGCTATAAAACATCGTAAAACATGTAAAGTTAAGGTTGATTGAAACCCATCAAAACTAACTGCCGGAAGAATACTACTACTACCCCTTTCAATTTGATAAAAAAACTTTAATTTTGGGGTAAAGTTAGGAACAACGTTTGTTGTTAGGGATGATTTGGTTCCTCAAAGCGTGTAATGTGGCACTAGTTTTATCATTCGATTTTACCGCGATTCGATTTTTTCGAGTATTTCATACATATATAGCAGGTCCAGAAGTCTAACCGTGCATCCACACCGCAGTAACTTTTTATAGATCAACGTTTCCAAGTGTTACTCAGCAACATCCGACAGCAAAAAGTTATTTATTGTTAATATGTGTTGCCGTGTTAGTATAATAATTTAATGTAATTTTTATTGTTGGCGGTATGGACGCGTAAGTAACAATCAGCAAATAGTAACAAGGAGCCACGTAAGTTACATCTAGTTACCTAATGTTACCGTGTTGCATTTTGTTGTCACACAAAAGTGAACTGCGGTGTGGATGCACGGCTAGGTTCTAGTCTAGGGTCGAGCCATGTATAAGAGAGGTTTTATTTCAACAAATTCTCAATATAAATAATCATCTTTTTGGGCCAATTTCCCATTCATTAATATTTTCAGGCGTGAGTCTTCCTACATTTTCATCATTTTTCCCTGGTATCATGTAAGGCATAAATTATAACAATATTCCAACTTTCAAGACACTGTTTTCGTATATTTTATATATAAAATATATTATTTAAAGCTCGTAACGCCATCTATTAGATATTAAGTAAACTTTTTAGTAAAACTCTTCTAGAGCTTTCAAGTAGTACTCAAACTTAGCGATAGATGTCGTTAGAAGTATAAATACAACAAACAGCTGTTGATATCATTTGATTCAACAAAAAAATGTTATTAGGAACGCTTTAACTTAATATAAATGCAAATTTTATATATAATAAGAAGATAAAAGGAAAAAAGAAATCTCATTATGTAATACTCTTAGTGATTCGTTGTAAAATGCCCAACTAATCGGGAGCGAAGTCAAAAATGCGATTTGCTCCTGGTACTTTATTCATAGCAGAGTAAATTGAAGGGTTGTAGTTTTTAATGGCTTTAAGTGCCATTTTAATTATTGTTAATAAAATTGGCTTAGCACTTTCATGCGTGTGTGTAAAATTTTAAAAGAACCTGTTTCTTTTTTCGCTTCGATCCTTTTTGATATTATTCGGCTTATCACTAAGATTGTATTTTCGTAAAAACATTGTCTTTCGTTTCTTTAAGCTTAGACCCTTGAGATTTACAACCCTTTAATTATAAGAACGACTACTATAGCGTAAGCGATTTTCCGACGCCGGTACTAAATGGGTGAGGTTTTGTTGGGTTTAGTGGGTAGTACTGATTATAGTAGCCAATGCAGTCCCTTTGTAGACCCACAGGTGATATGCAAATTCATTGTCCAAGAAAAAAGTGTGTGTTCACGCACGTCAGAATTGGACCTTTTAGAAAAGAAGGTTATGAGAGAATGATAAAAATATTAAGTATCAGGAGTATTAGGATAATTGTTTATTATGTTTATTATTTTTATAAAATTACCAAGATGAAAAATCTATATATATAAAAGAAAGTTGTGTTAGTTACACTATTTATAACTCAACAACGACTGTACCGATTTGAAAATTAGTGGGGAGGTAGCTTAGAGCCAGGAGACGGACTAGGCTATTTTTTAAGGCGAAAAAGGGCTGAAAATAGGAGATGAAAATTTGTATGGAAATTACGTCATTTTTAAAGCTAGAAGCTTGATTTGGCGTATCAGTTATAACCGTTGCCATGGTGCGTGCAATGGTAATTAAATCAGCAAATAATTCCGGGTGGTGCGAAGTAAATATATACAATACGTACATAGGGACGAACTCGAGCGAAGCGAGGGTGAGCCCCTAGTTATTATATATTTTAATGCAAATATTTCATTTTTTTTATTATTTATACGTAAATAATACACCATATTGACTGTGACGCATTTTCTGTTTTTTTCGCAGGCGCAGATTTCTCTGCTGTCCCATTCACTCGCAGGCTAAATCCTATTTATGAATATATTTGTCTCATATTGGTGTGTTTAAATAAAAGAGGTGCCAAAGAAGTTTCACGTCAAAGCGTTCAAATGGCATGACGTGACGTGTGTGACGTGCAATGTATGACGTGACATGTATGACGTACCATCTGCTTGGCGAGCAGCGTGACGTTGTGCACGCAGGTGTTGATGGCGAGCAGCTGCGCCGCCGTGGCCGTGCACGCCGTCATCACGCGCGACACCAGCGTCACGCCCGCCGTCAGGCACCTGCACGACAGCTCAGGTTATAGTTATTATAATAAATAAATATGTTGACACATTTTCGCACATAGCGCCATCTAGTTCCGTGGTTACCTACGAGGCTCGTGTATCTCAGTTTAAATACATACATTTTAGAAAAATTAACACCCATGACTGGAGTAAAAACGTTCGTGGTCAACAAATGAATGCCCCCAGCGGGACTCGATCCCGCTACCGCTGGCACAGCAAGTAGGGTCAATTCAAAGTGAGCAAAACGTGCTGTCATTCTTATGTAGTAGACAAAGAAAGACTATATATTTTTTAAAAGACTGAAACCGACTTCAAAAAAATTGTCGTCAGGTTTTTTCAAAATTATTATCGTCAGGCATCTTGACGGATAGTGACAGAAATTTAATTTAAAAAAATAACCTAATTTTACACTATCTTTACTCATATAATTATTATTTATAACTAAAATACTAGACACTAACTTGGCCGAAATAGGAGGATTGAGGTTCTCCTTCTCCGCGGCGACTTCTAACATCTGCGATATCACCTTCACCGCTTGGAATCTTTGCACCGCCACAATTTCCGTCATTTTAAGCTTTTTAAAATGAAATAAACATTAATACGAGCAGTTTGAATTTGGAGAAACGTTAAATTGTTAAAAATTAAGATGTAAGAAATCTTCAATTCAAAGCTCTGATATAAAAATTTATATCAGAGCTTTGAATTGAAAGGTACAGAGGCAAAACAAGGAATGTCACATAAAATTAAAAAGTTGGAAAGTATGGAAACATTAAGATTTTGCCACGTATTATAGATTGCAACCTCAATAAAAAAAAAGTGACATTCCTTGTTTTGCTCCTGTACCCCACCCTTCAATTATATTTGACTTCGTCATTTTGATTTAAAAAAAATAATTATTAAAATCGTCCGAATCGAGGCCGTCCTCGTAATAATCGTAAACTCCTTCATAGCCAGCATGGTGGACTATTAGCAATAATAAGCGCCCAATACTAGAGATAATTATGTATATAATAATTCAAAAACGAAAGAGGCACTTAATCACTCACGATAAAATATGTAATAACAATTTTTACTGTTCTATTTTAAATAAATTGGTCATTATTGTACCGCATTTAATTTTCAAAATTTAGTTCAAAGATTATTTACTAACATAGTTAAAATAAAAGTATATTAATTTAATTTAGAATTACCTTCTCATATTTCTCCATCAACCTGTTCAATTCATTCATTTGTTTCTCCAAAAACGGTAAATCAAGATCGATCTTCTCCTCCACTTCCCGCCGACTCCCCTTACTCATATCACTTAGAGAACTGCTTATGGAACTCGCTTTACTCAATTTAGCCTTTTCTTTTGTGTTCTTCTTTTTGTCTTCTGCGTTCTTCTTTTTTTTCTTCTTCTTACCTTCTCCAGATGGGGCTTTCTCTACATATGTACTCGTGTTCGGTTTGTCTGTTTCAACTTCCATATTTTGGTTTCCGTTATCGTTAACTTTATTTTCACCACTAACAGTTCCGTTAACTATAGTTTCGTTATTATTATTACTATTAGCATCAGGACCGTTAACATGTTTATCATCATCTGCCTTGGCAACTTTATTTTTGTTTTTCTTGCCAGATCGACCTCCATCTTTACCGTTTGGATTCATGTCTTTTAGCAGAGGCGCTATAATGTGTCTAATAGAGCTAATCACGCGATACACTTTATTTGTTAAAGGGTTAAGGAAAGTGTCGGATTGCGTGATGCAGTCATCAAATATTGGGTTAGCGTTGCCTCTGTTGGAGAATTATTTAAATATATTAGTATCTCTTTTATTTTAAAAATAAATGTAAAATAAATTACTTTATGTTTAAGATCAAATATGTATAAATAAATATTGAATAAAAATTATTTATAAGCCATAAAACTTAAGAATTAAATAATTTTCATATAAACTACCATCAAACCAAATTCCATTAAAATGTGTACAGTACTTTTCTTGCGATTCATTACCAGACAGACAACAAAAATTTTAAAAATTATACATTCGGTATCGATAATAGTGACTATTTCAATAAGATCCTTTAAAAAATATTAAACGTACAAATTTGACTCAGTTTTTTATCATATTATGTTTGTTGAAATTTCTTCACATTATACAAATCTACCAAAGAAAGTAAGTTGATTATTAGTAGTAAATGCAAATTATACACTTAAGTACAGAAATTTTTTTTTTTTTGTTAAATAAAAATTTATAAAAAACTCACGCATCCAATAACTTCTGCTTGAGTTTCCTCGCTTTCTTCTTGATTGCCTTCTGCCTCTCTCTTTCTTTTCTTATTAACTCTACTTTATTCGCTTCTTCCACATCTTTTGGAGTTTGATCTTGGCTTTCTGAGTTTGTCTAAAATATATTTACTATAAGTAAAATATATGTAAATGTCTAACTAACAATAATATTATGTATTACGATTAAACGAAGGTAATTTTAATTAATTTTTTATGTTAGTACCATATTTTTATTTATTTATTTTTATTTTATTGGGGATACAAATAGTGTTTACAAATATTTATACATAGTTGATATAAATGGTACATAGACCGATAGTTTCAACTGATACATAAATCATATCGAGCGGTGAGGTTGATAGTTACTAAAAAAAGAAGTTGCAACAAGAATACAGATTAAAATTAACAAAACAAAAAAATATTACAAGATATAACCAAAGCAAAATTACAGAACAAAACATTATAAATTTAATCTATAAAAAACTTCTTCCAAGTAGGTAAAAGAGTATTACATAACATGTATCAATATGTATAAATAAATAAATAAATAAATATGTTGGGACATTATTACAACAGCGCCATCTAGTTCCGTGGTAAGCTCGTTACGTGCTTGTGTTACGGATACCAGATAGTTGATATACTACACATATAAATTCTAAATACATACATATTATAAATAAAAAATATGATATGATTATAGTATAACTAGCGGACCCGACAGACGTTGTCCTGTCCGCATGCGCAAAACAACGTTGCCTAGCAACGACTTGTTTATAATTGGATATTTCATTTATTGTGTAAATGTATAAATAGCTAATTAATTCAAAAAATACATGTTGTAGTGGACCGAATTGTGAATCTAAACCATTCTCGAATGCACTCGAACACGCACAAAACATTTCATCAAAATCGGTCCAGTCGTTTAGGAGGAGTTCAGTCACATACACACGCACACAAGAAATATATATATTATAAGATATGATGATAGTACGCACGGGCGCGCGCTGCGCGGTGGCGCGCTCGCGGATGGCCTGCAGGTGGCTGGCGAGGCGGCGCTGGCTGGACTGCTGCTTGTCGCGGATGCGCGAGCGCAGCGCGCGCGCCTCCTGCGCCGCCGCCGCCGCCAGCGCCGACAGCCGCGACCGCACGCCCTCCGCCTGCGTCATCGTCACACATCACGTCCACTGACCTCTATAATACCACTGGACTGGCTGTTGTCAACGTACTTTTGTGGCTGCTTGATATTCGCCATTTTGGCGCGGTCCGCCGCTGTCGGACGTAGCGAGAGTTCGTGGTACTAAAACTAATGATGTCGATATAAAGATTTTTATTTTTTTATTTTTATTAATCAATAACCGTATCATCATAATTACTACTTATGTTATATTAACAACGAAAATGCAAAATTGCTTTACAGTAAACAAACACTTCTCGCTGTTATTTGCAATATACGTCAAAATTAGTTCTCGGGACTCTCGCTAGTGGCGCTTCAAATGGACACAAAACAATTGCTGTCAATCGCTTGGAACAGCCAGTCCAGTGGTATTATAGAGGTCAGTGATCACGTCCCACTGCTGGGCGCGGGCCTCCCTCAGTACGAAGGGGATCAGGCCATAGTCCACCGCGCTGGCCCATTGCGTGTTGGCGGACTGAGCATGTCTTACGATAACTTGCTAGGTTCTCTCAGACATACAGGTTTCCTCACGATGTTTTCTTTCACCGTAAGGTTAAAATAGGATGGATGCCCCGAATGCCAGCCCCGCTCCTAATAGCAACCTATTGGGCTATTTTATTATTTAAAGGAATCTTATTGTTAGATTTACTAATGTCGCCATCTAAAAAATACCAAATAGTATTTTTATTTTTCATATAATTGTAAAGAGCAATAGATATGCAAAATTAAAAAAAAAATCATCCTATTTTTCAAAAAATAACATTTTTTTTTATAAATGTTATTAATTGTTAAACAATAATATTCAAATGTGTTATTGCAAGTTAAGCAAGAAATACTAGTCCACAATTTCACTTTAGATACCACAGCCCGGCTAGCTCAGTCGGTAGAGCATGAGACTCTTAATCTCAGGGTCGTGGGTTCGAGCCCCACGTTGGGCGAATATACTTTTGTTTTTTTTTTATTTTTAACAATTTGTCATCTTTTCTTTTTTTTTTATATTTTTTTTCTTTTTATATTTCAGCTTCTAATTATTTTTTTGATAATACATACTAATATAGTACTAGAACTCAAGGTATCGTTACCTCTATGTACCTATATGAAATATTCATTAAAATTCATTTAACTTACAAAAACATTTATGTACGATTATCAAATAATATTACTTACAGTTCCAAACCACCAAATAAAAATTCTGATTGCATTAACATCTATTCGAATTTACTTTATGAATCGCTAATTATGTAATTTGAGCGTTCATATAACGAGATCCTTTCAGCTGTTCATCACAAGCCAAAAGCCAAGTTAAGTATTATGGGCGATATGGTATTTTTTCCTAGTGTTAGGTAAATTTCATAGTTCCTATTTCATTCCATCATAACTTTGGGAAATAATTTACAGGTGGATATATGGATATAATTATATATACTGACTACTGACATCCCCCTCCCTCCCCTTTCATAACAAGACAAAGTCGCGTGCACATGTCGCGTGTCCAGTTGCATAGCTAAATGCCACCACGACAAAGTGAACACACTGGGCGTGTCCAGTTCTCTCTATCAAAGGAGTACCAGAAGCCACCTGCATGGCACACAACCTGCGCCTTTCGTAACTCCACGCTTAGCCGGATTGCCGGACGTTACTGAGACATCTCCCCCCCAGCACAAGGTGAACACGCCGGGCGCGCCACGTACCTTCTCGCGAGCGGCGTCGTCGCGCTCGCGCTGGCGGGCGCCGCGCGCCTCCTGCACACGCTCGGCGCGTTCGCGGCGGCGCTGCAGCAGCGCGTCAACGTGCGCGCGCCGCGCCGCCTCCAGCGCCGCGCGCCGCGCGCCCACCGCCGCCTCGCGCGCCGCATTCTGCTCCTGCACACACGACACGCTTGTAGTGATCCTACTTGCTGCGCCAGCTTCGGCTAGGGGCATTCATTACTTGAGTTTACTCGCACTTCGCTAATGGGTGTTTATATTTATCTATACATAATATAATGAAATTCTAAATTAGTCGAATCTCTACATTGAACATTTTTTGCAAAATATTATTGGCAAAATTTTATTTTATTTCATTTAAATTATTAAACTTACTTTGAATTTACATGTAAGTAAAATTCTAATATAACTATATGACGACTTTGACCAACGACATTAAAATCCAACCTCCTGATCCCTACTTAAAAGCCGTCAAATATTGTATAATTTGATTTTAAAACTCTACACTAAACGAGAATCGAAAGGAAATAAGACATTGACATTGAGGGACCCCTTTGTCCACTCCTTTGTCTTTCTCTCTCTCTCTCTCTCTCACTTTCTCTTTCTCTCTCTGTCTTTCTCTCTCTCTGTGTTTTTCTCTCTCTCTGTCTTTCTCTCTCTCTCTCTCTTTCTCTATCTCAATCATTCCATCTCTTTTTCTCTTCTCCTTACCAATTTAAGCAACCTATCCCTGCGCATCTGGCGCAGTCGTGTGGTGTGCGTGCGACACTGCTCCAAAAACTCATGCCTCCTGTTCTCCGCCTCCAACTGCTTGATGAAAGCTATCTCACGAAGCTTCTCTTCTTCGTCGTGAGCTTTACGTACTATGCCCTGTGAGAAGACAATATGATCTAACAATATGCTGTAAGAGTGGTTCAGTTTATGATGAAAGTATGAACGTCTGTAGATTTAATATATTTAGAACCTATAAATACAATAATGTGTGACTTGTCATTAGCTTTTTATTATATGACACTGTCATTTAATTATTCTTCTAATATATATATATATATATATATATATATATATATATATATATATATATATATATATATATATATATATATATATATATATATATATATATATATATATATATATATATATATATATATATATTAGAAGAATAATTAAATGACAGTGTCATATAATAAAAAGCTAATGACAAGTCACACATTATTGTATTTATAGGTTCTAAATATATTAAATCTACACGCTGGCCAAGTACGGGTTGGCGGACTTCACATATCATTCAAAAACTTGCTAGGTTCTCTAAAACATGCAGGTTTCCTCACGATGTTTTCTTTCACCGTAAGACAAGTGTTGATCAATGATCATGTTGGAAATGATTCGCACATGAAAATATCAGAGGTGCGCGACCCGGGTTTTGAACCTGTTCACTCAGTTTCCCAAGCGAGCGCGTTACCACTGGGCTACTACTGTATATTAAACTATGCAAGAAAAAATTTTCTTCCATTAAATAATTTTTTTTTAAATAATTCAGGACATGTTAAATATTGCATAATTGATTTACAAAATATTTAAACTACTGTAAATTAAATTAAAAATACAATAAAACTATATATTATACAAACTTTAAGGTGTTGGTCGCGGTTTTCAGCCGCCTTCTGCAAGCGCTTCTCCATCCTCAATCTCTTCTCTTCAATCAATTGATTTTTCGCAATCTATAAAAATAAATTAATTACAACAAAGTTTCTGGAACACGAATGATATTTAAGGCCGATAGTTTTGTCGGGTAAGCGTACACTGGCCCGACTAAACTGTTCGGTTAGACAAACTATCGGCCGACAGCTCTTAGTCTAGGAGCCCACCGCAAGATTACTACGTTCATCGCGTATTTGATTGAAATCTATTTTTATAAATTACTAGCGGACTCGACAGACGTTGTTCTGTCTACATACAAATTTTTTATAAACTTTTCCTCCCGGTGAAATGTTTTATTACGCATTCGCAAAACAACATTTACTTCGCACCTCCCAGTATGTATTCGCTGATTTAATTACCATTGCACGCACCATGGCAACGGTAATAACATGATACGTCAAACACCATTAATGTTATAAAGATTTTTTTTAATTTCCTAATTTTCCGCACAACTTTCATATTTATTCACCTTTTAAACCTTCCCTGGACTTCCACGAATAATTCAAGACCAAAATTAGCCAAATCGGTCAAGCCGTTTTCATGCTATGTCGTGACAACGGAAAACGGGTTTCATTTTTATATAGGTATATAGATTAAACATAGGAGAATATGGTATTGGCCCAGTTAAAATTTAAAATTTGGACACAAGTATTTTTAATTAAAATAATATTAATTAAATAAAAATAATATATCTCTAGATATATTTCTGTGAAATGGAGTATAGTTTATTGAAATACCTAATCAAGGATTTTTTTAACAAATTTTTAAGTGACCTAAACACTTTTTTTTATTTTTACATAATCGAAAGTTTTATAATTATATTATACAATTTTGTATTTATCATACCTTAACTTCTTCAACTCTGGCCAACAATTGGTGTATCTTCTTGGCTCGTTCAGTTTGGTACTCCAGCCTTTGGCGTTCAGCACGGGCTTGTTTTGCTTGGAGTCTGAAAAATACATATAAATATCATGTACTTGATATAAGAATATATAATAATGAAAGAAATATTAGAATTCTATGAATTCGAATTTGTACATTAAATACTTTTTTCAAAATCTTATTGAAACAGTCATTATTATCGATACAGAGGCCAAAGATAAACTAAGCATTATGTTATGGTTCACAATTTTTAGACAGTTTACAATCTCGCGAGATAGATTATAATCTAACGGTATTTAAGATATGCTTAAAAACAAATTACCCCTGAAAGAAAGCATACCTGATTTTAAAATCGTACTTTTTTACTGTTGCCATCGACCAACAAATATTTAATAGTTAATACACATAGTTTTTTACCTTCGCAGAGCGTCCTGCAAACTCCCACGTCGCTTGATGCCTTGCGATAATTTAGCATGCAGCTGTTGGGCACGACCTGTTAAACAATTACTTCAATTAAGAAACTATAATTACAGTTATCCATACTAATAACATACGTATTAAATTCTTTGAGTGAAACTCTAATTCTTTTTCTAAAATGTAATTAGCCTAAGTTACTCCTTACAACATGAGCAATCTCGCAATAAAAGTTCCGTCAAAAATCGGTGCTGACATTTCGTAGATTATTCAGGACAAACAGACAGACAAACAGTTTACAAATTGTTTTTATTATCGACCCATACATATTTAGTAAAAAGTTGTTATTTCGACATTAAAATCAGACACTTCAATTTCATGTAGATAAATACGAAAATATACAGTGTATGTCGGTCTTTAGTCCTTTTTAACGTCCCACTGCTGGACACGGACCTCTCTCAGTACGAAGGTGATCAGGCCATAGTCCACCACGCTGGCTCTGTGGGAGCTGGCTTCACATGGCTTTCGAAAACTTGCTAATTTCTCTCAGATATGCTGGTTTCCTCACGATGTTTTCCTTCACCGTAAGACAAGTGGTAATCATGATAGAAATGAACGAACATGAAAATATCGGAGGTTCGAGACCCGGATTTGAAACCGCGTCACTCGGTTTATATAAAATAGAAAAAAAATGTCTCAAGTATGGGATATAAAACTCCAACCCTTGTATGTATATTGTATAGTCTAGTCTACCTAATCCCATTAAGTTCGATCAAGACCCACCCTTCTCTTATAGTAACCAGCTTGTGTTTATTACTTACTTAATAATTTATTAATTAGAGGACGCCTAATAACTTTGTTTTAATTTTTGTTTCTTCTATATGCAGATGGCTAATGTTATAAGGAATAACTAAGGCTACTTTTATTTTATTACAATTAAATTATAAAAAACCGTTTAATTTATTTTAACTGACGCCCAGCAAAGAGAGCAGAGTTTGCTAGTAAATTAAAAAAAATAATCCCATAATACATACCGGGATCTCTAGCAACCAGTGCTTCAAGAACAACCAAGGTATCAACCCGCTCCGCCCACGACATCCCCGCGAGAGCAGTCTCGTACTGATCTTCCAGCGATGCCGCGAGAGTACCCAAAGTTTCCGTTTTCATTATTTCCTGCGGTGGATCCTCGCAGAGGATCTCTGCGTCTGTCTGTTAGAGCAAGGAAGGTACTGTACACATCAAATCCAAAATTACTTAAGGTCCTTAAAAATGAAAGAATATTTTCAGATTTGTGCACGCAAACCCCAATTTTAACTTATGACTATCTGTAAGAAATATACGGGAATGGATGGGAACCAAAAATTAAAATAAATCCGAAAAGATAGTTTCGTTTATAATTTCAAAATTCAAATATTCGCGTAAACCTAAGAAAGTTCTATTTAGTTTTAGCAAATATTGTAATTGTTCCATTTTAATGAAAAAACTATTCATAAATGAACCCAAAAAAATTTACGGGCCATTATATTTTTATAATATCTCATTTAATTAGATCTAAAGCTTAATAATATACAATAATATTAAAAATATGTTACCTCTGTATCATCAGTTTCAGTGTCGATCTCAATGTCGGACACTTGTTGCAACTCTAATATCTGCCTGTTCAAAAGATCTTCCTCTTCACAAAGCTTTCGCTGATCTACTTCGGCTTGAAAATCCAAAGCCAAACTTATTTTTCGTTCGTTTTCCTCAATCATGGATGTCATAGCCTCTATTTCTGACATTTCTGAAGGATCAGCCGCCTTTAGTATTTCGTTTTGATCGGGAATGTGGTCTTCATCATCTAAATATTTAAACGTCGATTTGAATTCAGTTTTCCATTTGTCAAAGTCAAATGGTTCCTCTGTGCTCTCTTGGGAACGGGCTAAAGCTGATGTTAAGCTTTCTAAGGACGAATGTAAACGATTTTTGGTTGGTGGTTCATAATCATCGTCATTTTCGCTAGCATTTCCTTTTTCCGCTCTCTTCGTTAGCACTTTGCTTCGTGAGGATTTTGTCCTTAATCCCGTCACATCTGACTTTTGTCTTATCATTGATGTATCCCTCGCTTTATTTTCTGATTTCGATTTTGCTAAAAAATTAACAAATTTTTCAGCTTTAGGTACCTTCTCAGATTTAGGTACTTTTTCATCGTTAGGCACTTTTTCATCCTTAGGTAATTTTTCATTCTTAGGTAATTGTTCATCCTTAGGTACTTTTTCATCCTTAGTTACTTTTTCATCCTTAGGTACTTGTTCATCCTTAGGTACTTTTTCAGACTTGGGTGCTTTTTCAGCCTTAACTACTTTATCAGCCATAGGCGCTTTTTCAGTCATAGGTACTTTTTCAGGGCTCTGAACTTTTACGTTATGTTTTTCCACAGCTTGTGGCTGTTCAGATTTAGCACGGTCTTTTTCTGATTTGCCATCTTCAATTTTCTTAGATTCCTGCTTAGGTGTTTCGAGCATGTTCAGAGTAGGTAGACTAATTGTAGCAGACGGCTGATTAAATCTGTTTGCCCAGTGCGTCTTGGATTGCTTTTTCGACTCGCGACTCAATCGCCTTGACTTTACAGTAAGCCAACCATCATTATCATTCTTATTATCAACATTGAGCACTTCAATGGAATTTGCCACATCTTGCAGTGATTCATGATTTTCTGGCACTACAGTTTTCAAGCTTTCACTTGATTCTATTCGTGACATATCAATTTGGGTCACAATTGTTTCCGAACTACTATAGTCCTTAAATTCCTTATTTTTTTCTAAAGCAGGGTTAACTTTTTCTTTTACATCTTGTTTCTCGACAACCTTCAATGATGCAGGCTTAGGTGGTCGTTTTTTAAGGACTTCCTTAGTAGCAGTAGTAGGTACTGGTTTGGGATCACCTGGCGCAAATTGTGTATTCTTAATGGGACGTTTTGGTAAGCTCCCCTTTGTTGATGAACATTGAGTTCCATCAAATACACTTGTACGTCCAGTCGTTAAGTTAAAAGGATAACTGCATTTATTTGCTTGGTTTTTTTTCTGAAATGATTTTTGTGATCTAGCTACATTGGTAGCAATTTCCATTGCTGTAGTACTTCGCGCTAATCTTGTAGGGGCTTTGACTTCAGTTTTCGTTGAACTTGGTGCTTTAGGTTTTGCAGCAGCTTGCGAGTATGCGGGCTTAGCGATTAGTTTGGAATCATTTAAAAGTTTAACGTCAGCTTTTTTACAATCTTGATCTTTTCTTGATTCATCTTTATCAATATTAGATAGTTTAGCTGGTTCCTTATCATCTTTAGCTATTTGATTTTTTTCTATTTCTTTATTTGGCGTTTCTTTAACTACATTATTGGAAATAATATTATTTAAGTTATCTCCTGTATTAATGGTTTCACCAATACATTTCTGATTTTTCTGATCAATTTGTATAGTTTGCTTTTCACCTTGATCATTAACTTTATCATTTATATCAATTTTGACGCATATATTTTTATCAACACACTTCTTACTTTGGGTGGTATTTGTCAATTTTTTTATTACATTGTCTTTTAGGCCGTCTTTCCCTTTTTCAATTTTTTGAATTTCAGAAATTGTAACACTCGAATTTTCGATGGTTACTGTTTCTAAAATATTATTTATGTTCTGAACTTCTAAAGCATCTTCTTTTTCTGATATATCTATGTTTTCTTTTGCTATTTTATCAATTTCAGTTTTTGGCGAACTTTCATTTGATATATCAGCAAAATTATCTTCAGACTTAGTTGGAGATTCACTTAGTAAAATTTCTTTGTTCTCATCTTTTACTTTTACATTCAAAAGTTCAGACACTGCTACAGTTTTCCTTATTTCTTTTTCAATATCCTGGTTTATCATGTTTTCATTCTTTGCTTGATTAGTGGTTAGCTGCTTTTCTAAAAAAGTATTTTCCATTGCATTTAGATGCGCTATTGTAGCTCGTGCTTGGCTAGAAATATTGTCGTTATTTTTAGAATTAACTGTAATTAATTTGGTACGCTTCGGAGATTTAATCACTACTTGTTTTGGAGAAACATTTTGGTACTCTTTTACTGTGCCTATTTCGATAGATACAGGTTTAGCATCTTTTAAGTTTTTGGAATCTTCTTTAGCAATTGGCAATTCCTTAATAGGTTCTATTATAACAGGCAATTCCTTCAAAGGTTCTTTTGAAATTGACAATTCCTTTGCAACATCAGCAGTTTCTTTTACGTCTTTCTCTTTAATATCAGAGAGTCTAGAAGTCTCTTTAGCAACTTTCGGCTCCGGTTTAGCTGTTACCTTAGAAGCTACGATTTTGTTACTAAAGAATTCAACAGTCGCCTTTGGACTGGAGCTAGGATGGGTGGATATCCTAGGACTTATTTTTCCACTACCTGGGCTTGCTTTACCCGTCAAATTAGGGCTATTTTTGCCACTGGGCGTATTGTGTCCTGAAAGACAAGGGCTGTTTTTCCCTGAGACAGACGGCGAACTTTTCACCGAGTAGGTACGTCGCGATTCTGGCCTAACAAAATCAGTCTTTCGAATCTCCCAAGCTAAACTCTGTGGCCTCTGCGGTGGGGGTGTATTATCATATTCCCATTTCAGTCTAAACCATTCTCCTAAAGCTTTAAAATCACGCGTGTAATTCTCTAGCACTAGTATAACTTCTTGGCACTCGTTTAAGTTTTCATTAGCCTCTACCGTGTTATAAATCTCACCGATCTGTCAAAGATGGATATGATTATATATTTAAATAACACGAAAAACTTAATTTGTATTATTTTTTTCTAAATAATATTACACTGTCAAAAATACATGCAGTAATCTGTAATACATAAGTGACTCACAGCACGTTGCAGATCACCAAACAGTAGAGCCCAGTACCTAGCCCGCAGCTCAGTTCGTTTGTCTCGGCCAGCCGAAGCTGACCTCAAGCGAGACGTTCGAGGTAGAACTCGACGGGCAGGGGGCAACGCGCGAGGCGGTTTGCGAGACACTCGTGCTAAAAAGAAGTAACAAATTGATAATTATATTAATGTCCTTCCAACCGATTTCGGCCACGGCGGCTTATCTAGTTGACACTAGTCGTCTGCGGAGGAGATCATATAGTGCGCAGACTCAAGTGCACTCTCTATTCCTGTCACTCTGATACAGCGCCTACCATACTCTGGGCTATTGATTAACTAAGTAAGCTCAGTAACTACACTTGGCCCGATCCGGGACTCGAACCCATGACCTACGATCGTACACGCTAACCACTAACCACCGAGGCATCAAATTGAAATGTCATTATATGAAACTATATTTATATTGTATGGTGATCATCGATAATCGATATCTATATCTGTTTATTGTTTACTGACGTGACCACTCCGTATTTGTTGCGCGCCTCCACCCTGTGTTACGAGTTTTTGGTGCAGAATTATTCTATATAAAATAAGTCTTTATTTTATTATTGGGAAGTACATTTATACAAACTATTTGTAGGCATACAGGTGGTTATACAAAACCTCCTTCGTCTAAATAGGGCGTCGCAGGATCGATAAGTTGATATACAACAAAGGCAAAAATCAAACAAACGATGTGGCTGAAGAGCTCTTATGATTTCGTTACATTCGTAATAGGTACTCCTCAGTCATTGCGTATTTTGATACGATGGATCCAGCCGATTTAGAGATAAGCCGGAACAAACAGACAGACAGGCAAAAATTTTAACATTGATTTTTTGATGCAAGTACCTACTGCATATTCTCCAATATGCATGAAGTGACACAAACAGACAATTAATTTTTTTTATAATTAATGATATATACTCGTAAATTAATACTTCATAAGAACGTGAGATACGTTTAAATACTCAATATGGTATAAGTTTTAGAAACCTTGATCGAGGTGTTTAAAACCAAATTTGTAACTCGAAACTACAGATAAAACAACGATTTACGCAACGCTCTTGTATGATTCATATTATTCTATTTCAAATTGAGTTAAACGGCGTAGAGTCAGAGATTATCCTATTTTTGCCGAAACAATGTGTAATGCTACACTTGGACTTATGTCGCAGATCACTGACATCAAATTTACTAATAAAAATATATTAGCAGGATTATTTAAAAAAATAGGTATTAGAAATAATCTTTATTATCGATTATCTTCTAAATATATAAAAACGTAGTCACTCACTCACTCATCACGAAATATCGAAAGCCACAATAAGTCACAAGACTTATAAAGTGTTTGGCAGGGAAGTAGTCTATAGATAGTAAACGTCCGCATAGAACAGATTTTGCGACAGGGCCGGATTAAGGAGGTCTAAGAGCTCTCGCAAGTTTGTATCGAAGTCCTTCATTTTATGTGCTACAAACTTTAAACTCGGCAGGGAGCACATAGGTACGAACCCGAGCGAGTCCTCTATTCGCTAGTTTAAAATAAAACTACCTTTTCGGATATTGTCGCGGATTTATTTTGATTTTTAGTTCCCGACATTTTGAATGCTTTAACAGCAATCATGGTTACGTTATTATAGCTTTTATAGCGTTATTATAGCTTTGTGGGTAGACTGTCTGTAATAGCTTGCAAGCTGATGAGCGTCACATTATTTATTATGTTAAACAATAACCTTTTTTTACCAAAGTTAACACATGACCATAAATAATAATTTATTTTTAACTTAAATATTATAAATTTTAATCTTAACCACTGAAGGAACAGTAGCATAATCTTTTGAATTACATTTTTTTAACGTATTTTTAATAATTATTTATAACTATAATTCACATAAATTCTACAAAAACTACCGTGATTTCAAACCTGCGTCCCTTTAATAATGTGCTAACCACAGACAACAACACTAAACTAGGTGCTAACTAACCAGCGCGTCCCAACCACCAGTCGTAGCCGGTCTAAAATATAAAGCCATCTAAAATTCTGTCCTATATTAAACGAAACCGAGACGTTTAAAATTATACGAACTAGAAATCATTTTGTTCTGAAGAATGAAAATAGTTTATGTAGACGAAAGACAATCGATAATCTCAATGCAACCAAACACATGGACGTTCACAGCATTAAATATTTAAGATATCGATCACATTAGTCTATTTCGTATGTACTTCTAAGAAATATGTTTCAGATATATTTAAAGGCACCTAACATTATAATTGTTAATAATTCAGGTCCTTACGTCCCACTGCTGGGCTCAGGCTTTCCTTTATAATACGCTAGCCAAGTGCCTGCCGGCCGCCGGTCCTCTCATGTATTTAAAAAAAATAGTTTGCCTTAAACATGTAGCTTTTCTCCTCAACATTTTTCGCTTAACTCGTTTTAGTAAGCTCGCACAACATTGTTAAGACTTAATTAAGACAATCTATTTATTAGAGCGAGCGAAGCGAGGCCTAACACTATCCCACAACCTGAGCATTTTGTAGTACACTTTACTGAAAAACTGTCACGTCTAAAGATTTGTGCTTTAACATAGTAATTAAAATTCATATCTAGATGTGTTATCTTTCAAAAAAAAATATAATTTTATAACATTTAAAAAAATGAACATTAAAAATTTTGTGGTCATGTGATAGAATGTTACTGTACTACTAACGCGATCTGTTAGAAAACCAAACAGTTAACATCGCTGTAATACTACGGGAGGTAGCGTTGCATTTTTTTTAGTCATTTTATACCGAATGAATTTTACTTTAAACAGTTCTTTAATGTTGGGAAATCAGTAAAGTGAGCGTCAGTTGTCGCACTAGCGGTGGAGCTAAAGGAGACAGCATGACAAAGTCATTGGAAAAAAATCTGCTCCGATGAATTTTATACCAAGCGAAACTTGTATTAAATCATTGTTTTAATCATATTTTTTCAAAAAATTATCGTCAGCTGTATTGACGAGGGGGGGTTCAATGTCAGTCACGTGCATAAACCTCATTAAAAATTTGACAAATAAAGTTATTTTATACCTTATGAAATTTATGTATCTCAATTTTTATACTTTTAAAATAATAAAGAAAATCGTCAGCTGCACTTTGGACGGGGGAAACACCGTCAGTCGTCGTGATAAACATGTCGCGCCCTCAACGGTATCGAGCGTTGCATAGTATCTTTGGAACATAAACTGACGATCTTTACACCCACAAACAATCAGCTGACGACGATTTTTTGTTTCTTTAACATTTAAATCACACATAACATAAATCACATACAAGTTATAACACAACTAATCGAAAAAACAAAAGAGTATGGAAAGACTTTATATATGTGTTTTATAGACTACACAAAAGCATTCGATTCGATATGCTTCGAATCTATATGGGCAGCATTAACACAACAAGGCGTCAACCAGAAATACATAAACTTAATTAAATGTATACATACAAGATGTCACGCCAAAATAAGTCTAGAGCGTGAAGGGTCAGAATTTCCTATACAAAAAGGAGCAACACAGGGAGATCCTCTCTCTCCGAAATTGTTTTCAGCGGTGCTCGAATCCATTTTTAGACGACTAGATTGGGAAATGAAGGGAATACAGGTAGACGGAGAACTACTATATCACTTGCGATTCGCGGATGATATTGTGATCTTCGCAGAAAGCGCCACGGAACTATAGAGTATGGTGATTGAACTAGCAATGGAAAGTCAAAAAGTGGGACTTTTAATGAATATGTCGAAAACCAAGATTTTAACCAATGGAGTACCTCAAGATATTATAATAGCAAACGAAAAGATCGAATATGTAAAAGAATATATATATTTAGGACAGCTAGTAACATTCGGAAATAATACAGGGAAAGAGATAGATAGAAGGATAACTCTAGCTTGGAGGAAATACTGGGAACTGAAAGAAATAATGAAAAATTCTGATATAAATATAAATATAAAGAAAAAACTCTACGAGGTAGTGATATTGCCATGTCTGACGTATGGTTGCCAGACGTGGTCACTGAAGAAAGATGACGAAGAAAGGATTGCTTTCTGCCAAAGAAAAATGGAAAAAGGCATACTTGGTTTAAAACTATCAGATAAAGTTAGAAACATAGACATCAGGAAAAAAACAAAAATAATAGATGTAAAGAAAAGAATCAGGTTACTGAAGTGGCAGTGGGCAGGACATATTTGTAGAATGAATAATAATAAATGGACAAAACGTTTAACAGAGTGGGTACCAAGAGATAGAAAAAGAAAAACAGGGAGGCCAAGCAAAAGGTGGAGAGACATTTTCAACCAGAGACGTGGACCCCTATGGATGAGAAGGGCGCGGGAACGAGAAGTTTGGAAAGGTTTAGGAGAGGCCTACGCCGCAGAGGCGACTATTACAATATAAATTACTTTATATAAGCATAGAAAATAAAAATATATACATAGATATTAATCACAAGTAAAAATTGTATAATAAACAAGATAAACCTTAGATTAAGTTTTTTGAATTGTAGTAGAAAATAAAGGCTATTTTAATTTTATTTATTTTTATTTTATTTTTTAACATTTAAATTAACTCCAGTTACTGATGGTGGAACTTGGTCACCGTCGAACCACTTAAATGTGAATTTATTATTTTCTTCCTTCCATCTCCATCGAAATTACTTGCAACATTATGAATGAAATGAATGTATGAAACTATCATTCTAGGTGTTATTATTCTAAGCTACCAGGTATATTCTACCTGGAGGCCAGAATAATATTTTTTTAGGAAAGGTACGTTGAAGTAGAGAGACTTTTACAACTTGAAATTCCTTGATGTTAGAGTACATATTAATATAATTTGGAGCCTACACGGAATTAGTAAATATACTGTGGTGTGATTTATATGAAATTGATGTTATACTTATTGAATTTTAAGTATAAGATAATTTAAATGTTAAAGAAACAAAAAATTGTCGTCAGCTGATTGTTTGTGGGTGTAAAGATCGTCAGTTTATGTTCCAAAGATACTATGCAACGCTCGATACCGTTGAGGGCGCGACATGTTTATCACGTCGACTGACGGTGTTTCCCCCGTCCAAAGTGCAGCTGACGATTTTCTTTATTATTTTAAAAGTATAAAAATTGAGATATATAAATTTCATAAGGTATAAAATAACTTTATTTATCAAATTTTTAATGAGGTTTATGCACGTGACTGACATTGAACCCCCCCTCGTCAATACAGCTGACGATAATTTTTTGAAAAAATATGATTAAAACAATGATTTAATACAAGTTTCGCTTGGTATAAAATTCATCCGAGCAGATTTTTTTCCAATGACTTTGTCATGCTGTCTCCTTTAGCTCCACCGCTATCGGAGCAGCTGACGTTCAGAGCTGTTATGTATGAGGGGAAAACTATTATTGTTATGATTTTCAGCCGGTATAAAATGACTTGTTCAACTATAGCGCTACCTCCCGTAGTATAACATTAATACCCGTTAGAAAACTACGTGAGCACTCACAAAGCTCAGCTTTTTGCTAGTATATTTTATAAATATGATAAAACAGTAAGTTAGTTATATCGATATGCGCGTTTCACGCAAGAAGCACTCGACCGATTTTAGCCATATTATTTGTAGTGATAACTTATTACCCGGGTCAACATTTAGAAAACAAAATAACTAGTTCATCAGCATCATCATCATACTAAAATAGACTCGCAATAACTATTCAAATCTTTTTTAAAAGTATCCTTAGCTTCTGTTAAAAACTACGCTAGCGCCAGCACACTACTCAGATTCAGAGAATACGTAAAAGTACCTATATCTTATTAAAAATAAGTTGCAGCATGATAGAAAAATGAAATTAATATGATATTTCTCTGATCAAAGGACAACATTTTTTGTATTTCTGAATTAAAAACCAGGTTTCTTTAGCAATAAGTCCTAAAAATGACTATAAAGATTTCTTCTTTCATAAAAAATATTTGTTTAAAACAATTAAGCCTAAAAACTGCACATTTACTATGTACAGACAAACAAACATTCTAATTAAAATTTTTCACAATCCCGCAAGCAACAGTTGATAATAAACATCGTAAAGTAAAATTTACTTTAGATAATTCACATCTTAACAAGTCAGGCTATTAATATTCTTCGTCTGAGTCATAGACTCGAAAGGTTAATACTAGAGAAACATGATATCATTGCTTAAATACAAAATCCTGATTCATAGAAAACAAAACTACTTAAATCCCTTTTTGTACAGAATAGAATTGTATAAGCAGATATTATTACACAAATGGAAAACCATGATGACTGCTCAGTGCTGATTTATAATTTAAAATGGGTATTTTATGTTTGATGTTTTTTAATATAGTAAGTGCATGTATATAAAATGGCTCTCAAGTGGTGTGAACTGAACTATAAAAGTGATAAATATGGTTGTTTTAAGATTTAAAAGTGTTTTTACACCTAAAACACCGATATCTATACAACAAACAGTAAAACTTATGAAATGCGATAACACTTTTACCCATTCATTGATGTAGAAAATTACCATTTATACTGTTGGCATTAATCCATATAATTTGATAGATTGATTGTCTTTAGACTACGAAAACTATTAAAAATATGTTTTGCAACACACACAAAGAAATATAAGCACAAAACATTGTAAGACTATTAGATTACATGGTACAAGTAATTCAATTCTCCTTTAAAACATTCAACATTGTATTCCGCAAAATAATCACTTATACATACTTAATAGGTATGTATGAATTATGATGTTACATAGGTATTATAAATGTCAAGGACACTTCTACTTCTACAAATGCATGTGGAAAAGTAATTTTATAAAGTGCACATCGTTTAAAGTTATACTGAAAATGTCTATTGTGTAGATATCTCATCTAATGCAATGATTGTTTTTAAATAAATTGTGTAATATTGATTAAATTGTTTTATTTTTTATACTTCATATTAATTATTAAGTTTATAATTTATAAGCTAAAGTAATCCTTACAATTTAAAAAAAATTTCTCAGATACCATTCATTGTAAAATTAATTCCATAAACAATGAGTAATGTATGAAAGCTTTATTTCATAAAACTAATAAAAATATTCAATCTAGCGAAGAAAAGAATGGATTTTTTTATAATTTCCATTATTTGTATTGCACATACGCACACCCACGGTTAATAACGTCTTTCATATAAGACAAACAGTCGATAACTTATAGGTAGAAAATATTGATTTACCTGGTGTATCCACGGTGACATGGAAAGCTACAAGGTTTCTCGCCTCCCTACCTTCTTCTTGCACCAGCTGCCTAACTTCTTCCATTTTCTATTAGCCAAAAATATTTCTGGCTAACGAAAAACAAATGGTAAAACAGAACACATGGCTCTGACGAATATGTTTAAACCAAACACTATTTAATCATAGAAAATGAAAAAAATGTAACAAATAAGAAATAAAACATAAAAACAAATCTGTAAAGACAAATGTACTCCTCAAAAGCGAATTTAATGGAACGTTAAATATTTTCATAACAATTCCCACTTTGACAAGTGGATTTGTTTTTTTTTAATTTCACAATTCTATTTCACGCAATGGGTAATAAGCTATATTATTTATGATATATTGAAAATATATCATAAATAATATTGCTCATATTATTTCAATGATATTAAATAAATTAATATTGGAATAAAAATTTAAATTGCTTATAAAAATATTATGCTTTAAAAATAATAAAAGTTATCTGTGGCGTGTGTAAATCAGTCAAAACTCAAAAGTTAATCATTTTATCTGTGATATTTCTTTTCATTGTCAAGCAAAATGGCGGATCAGGTATGTGCCGAATTTATTGATATAAAATGTGTTTTTAAATAGTTTTACTTTATTTTCTTACATTATTCATAACTTAAAATCAGAGAAATATATTACCCCATTATTTTTTTGTGAAAGTGTACTTCAAATTATACGAAATGCGTTTATATCAATCCACGTGGGAATCTGGTGTCTTGTATCTCCCCTGGCAATTTATTTTTATTCAGTTATATTGACTTATAAAGATATATGACTGTTATTGATAGTAATGTTAAAATATAATATTAAATATAGATATAGCAAAAAAAATGCTTAACAGGTTACCTAGTTTAGGTTAGTTTTTTCATAAATCATAGCAATGTTGGATATTTAACATGTCAGGGTATGTATACACTCAGGATTCGTAAAAACTGTCATTATAATTTAAATTTTAAAATACTGACAAAAATATTTTAATACTCTATAATAATAATAGTAATAATAGTACATCATATTATAGTAATCAGCAGCTTTGTTTTGAATTAAAATAGCTTTGTATCTCGTAATAAATTATTCGAAAATTTATTTATTTATTTTAGTTTGTGTAAAATAGTTACCAGTAGATATTTAATAATACTTGCGAATTCCAGACCGAACGTTCATTCCAAAAGCAACCTACGGTCTTCTTGAACCGTAAGAAAGGCATTGGTGTGAAAAGGAGCCGTAAGCCACTCAGATACCACAAAGATGTGGGGCTTGGTTTCAAAACACCGCGAGAGGTAACGCATGGTGTGATTAATAGTGTGATTTTTTGTTTAGACCGAGAAAGCGTTTCAGAAACAAGCCACGGTTTTCCTCAACCGGAAGGGAGGTTTGAAGAAGAGGGATATGCGACATCATAAGAATGTCGGTCTAGGTTTCAAGACACCAAGAGAGGTCTGAATTTATAGTAAAATTTAGGTGGCAAGAGGGCTTCGTCGTCGCTAACAATGGTTTTAACGGAGTAGAACAGATAACTTTACTGAAATTTAAAAAATATTCAAATATTCATTTAGTCAAAAAAGATATATGTTAAATAAAAGTTAACTGGTCTATCTGTTTAGGTGCTGGTCCATGTTTCATACAAGCTATATATAAGCTAATATTAAGTTTATAATTTATATATCACAAAATAATTTACATCAAAAAACTACTAACAATTTATATTTATTGGGATATATATAATAATTATTATTTTTATATATATAATTATTTTGTGAACATATTTTCACACTGCTGCTAGAAAAGGTAAGTTTGCCTGCCACAATATATGATAATGCCTGTATCAATATTCCCTATAGAAATAAGCTATAATCTTATCAAAATATGCTTTAAAATGCTAATAACACTGGTGAGGCCATTAACACATTGGAAATGCTATGCAAAATATACATAATATAGAGATGGGCACATTTTATTCTATAACCAAATCCATCAAGTGCTTTAAAAGAAAAAAAGATTTTTTTTATTACTTGCAAGTAATAAATTGTAAGCTCAGTATGCTAAAAATATATATAAAATGATGAAATCCACACGACGGTCTTCTGATTACTAAATGAAGAAGACAGTGTTTCAAACCCAAAATCTGATCTACGGTTGCTTAAAAATTTTACATTTAATGAGGATGTAAAATTTGTAAGCAGCTTCTGTAAATACTGGAACAGTTTGTTTTATAAATGCTTGTTATTAACATTTTTAAATGAATAATTTCAGGCGATTGAAGGAACATACATTGATAAGAAGTGCCCTTTCACTGGCAATGTATCCATCCGTGGTCGTATTTTAACTGGTGTGGTACAAAAAATGAAGATGCAACGCACTATCGTCATCAGACGCGACTACTTGCACTACCTACCTAAATACAACAGATTTGAAAAACGTCACAGGAACATGTCTGTACATTTGTCGCCTTGCTTTAGGTAAGTTCGTTTTGTATTGGTTTGTTCATTGTTGTAGCAAACAGTATATGTAAATGTTTTAAATGAATATGGCTGATAATTTTTAAGTAGTGTATCAAAGGGTACAAATAAAAAAAAACGATTTGTATTTAATTATTTTTTACAATATTACGTACATTTTTTTAGTAAAATAACATATTAAATACATATAGGCCAAAAATCTTATTTCAATGCATCAAAAGATAATTGACCATTCAGTATGACTAAATGATGATACTCACACGACGGTCTTCCGAATACTATTTGACGAAAGACGTGTTCTAACCCAACATCTGATCATATATCCTTATCAAATTTAATTTTTAACATGAAAGAGCAATTTTAACCGTAACTTCTTTACTTTTCAGGGATGTTGAATTAGGAGACATTGTGACTATCGGTGAATGCAGACCGCTGTCCAAAACTGTCAGATTCAATGTACTGAAGGTTTCCAAGGGCAAGGGATCCAAGAAATCTTTCAAAAAATTCTAAATAAAATTACTTTATAAGTATTTGGTATTTTATTTCATACTTTTTGATAATAACATTTGACAATACATTTGGCTCAGTTGGTAGTGACCCTACTTTTTGCTCCAACGTCGCAGGTTCAAATTCCGCTGGGGACATTTATTTGTTGAGCACGAATATTTGTACTCCAGTTTAATGTTTATATTTACAATATGTATGTATTTAAAGTTATATATATGTAGTCTATCAAGGGATCTGGTATCCGTAACACCAGCCTCGTAGCTTACCACGGAACTAGATGGTGCTGTTGTAATAATGTCCCAACATATTTATTTTGTATCAATTTCTATCTAAATATATGAAAGCGAAAGGTCACTCATCACGAATTATCCAAAACAGCTTAACATGTAAAGATGCAATTTAGCAGGGAGGTAGTATATTATAGTAGATGTCCACTAAGAACGAAGGGAGATCTAGGGACTCGCAAGTTCGTGTGAAAGTCCTTTTTTTGTGCTACAAAAATACCCTCCCTTGTGAAGTGTACCGATAAGCGCTTATGTGTGCGTGAGCGTTGGTAAAGTTAGCAAAAAAATCATCTTTTACTATTATCAATATAATTAGTATATTTTTATTATAAATATAATTAGTATTATAAAATTGGTAGTAAGTAAAAGTACTATTAGCACCATCATAAAATATTTTTATTTTACGTACAAATTATTAGAAGAATAAATGTATTGCCCATGGGCGTAGCCAGGTACGGGCAGGGGGGGGCAGCTGCCCCCCCCTAGAAGATGAAATGCGCACAAACGTAATATTACGTAGGTTGCAAATTATAAACAAAAACAAAGTTGATTCTATTGACAGACGAATTTTATAAGATTGCACTATGAATGGTTGATTCTAGATTTGCTTTTATACGTGCAAAATATCGTTACGTCGATTTAAAACATGGCTGAGATCAACGATGACTCTCAACGTCGACAACTTTTTTTCAATACATAGTATTGTGTGAGAGCCATACGGGTCTAAGTTATGCGAAGGTTGCTCGTGCTTTGGCGATTCTCGAAGTGATGTCCTCTTCGGTTCGTCCTATTTCAGACACGCAGCTACTGAGGTATGTGCATTTATGGACGAGTTCCACTGCCTCTGTGCGGATCACCAACGGGAGTGTACTCGTTTCTCTGCTCCTCATTTCCCGTGTCTTCCTTATATTTACTTAGAGCCCCGTGCTAGCTGCCTCCTGCCGTAAGTCGTTCAATTTGGCCTGCGTGTGCGAGTGTGGCTCAAGAGACCAGGGTCTTCTAAGAACTTGATTATGCCTCATTCAACGCCGTGGCGCTTGTCCTTCGTGGTTTTATGCAGAATACCGTCAAGAAAGAGAAGTGGTGAAAGGAGACAACCCTGTCTTACGCCCACATGTACCTACCTCTATGTCCTCCGAAATGAGCCTTTTATGAGTCACTTTACAATAATAATTCTTGTGATGTTCTTTATTTTCTCTGGGAAGCCAATTTTGCGTAATGGAGGCCAGATGCTGGCCCACCTCACGCATGTATCAAAGGCCTTTTCGAAATCTACAAAAGTGAGATACTATCTCCCTTTGCCATTCTGTTGCCCGTTCTAATATGATACGGAAGATTTTGATCTGATTTGTACACGATCGATTGGGCTGAAATCCCGCTTGCTCTCTGCGTATGAAGGGGTTGATGACCTGCGAGAGCCTAACCAAAATTACTTTTCAGAGCACTTTGGACGTGACCAAAAGTAAAGTCCGAAAGAAAAATACCTCTCCAGTTACAGCATTGACTTAGTGCCCCCTTTTTTGGATTAGTGATAAGAAGGCCTTTGTTCCAATCGCCTGGTAAATATTCTTCCTGCCATATGTGCTGTTATGATTCGGTCTGAGATCGGTTTCAAGTCCAGAAGGCCTCTTTTCGCAACATCCGATAATAGAAGTCCCACGACGTGTTCTCAGGTGTCGTCTTCATCCTTCTTCATTCTTAGGGAATCTTATCTCGTAAATCAGGAATATAAGGCCCGAGCGAAACGAGGGTGAGACGCTAGTGTATTATAAATTCACTGATGGATATTTTGTTTTTTACTAACCCCCGACGCAAAAACGACAGGTTGTTATAAGTTTGATACGTCTGTGTTTGTGTGTGTCTGTGGCATCATAGCTCCCGAACGGATAAACCGATTTTGATTTTGTTTTTTTTTTATTTGAAATGTGAATTAGTCAGAAGTGTTTTTAGCTATGTTTGGTAAAAATCGGTCCAAGATGGCCGCCACCACAAAATGGCGATTTACATATTTTTTTCACAACTTCCTCAATATGGGTATCAAATGAAAGGGCTCGACTAGAAGAATAATGTACACTATATTACAAGGGAATGAGGAATATTAACTAAGAAAATAAAACTAAACTAAACTTGTTTTTTTTTGGTTGATCAATGCCTTAGATTTATAAGGAAAGTGGAGTGATGACTGACATAGAATCTGTTAGATTCTATTAATAATCTTTTTTATCACTATTATTTTGTCTCAGAGGTTTTTGAAATTTTTAATTTTGTCTTATCTTATATATTACTAGCAGGGCCCGCGGCTTCACTCGCGCTTAAAGTACTAAAAATATTTTGGCTTTATGCTATTACTTGTTGTGTAACAACGAATCATTCCTCATTTAAAGGTACACCCTCTTTTATGAAGACTACCTACTGTTAACTGTACCTATACAACCAGCTGCTATTGTGTTTTCCTGTGGAGACATAGACTTACTATTTCAAACTTTTCGGTAGGTCTTACAAAACCATACAGAATATTCTAAATTAATACATAATTTTGATATATAATCTTTTAAGTTTTAGTAAGAGTTAGCCATATTTTGTTGCCCTTATCGTTCAATAGAACCAGTTATTGTGTTTTAACGTATGAATTAAAAAATTTACTTCAGTAAATTGTATTTTAAATGTTGTTTCATGTAATTTACTTGTAATCAGTACAGAACTTTTTGCCTGTAACGCGTACATCTATATGCTGTTACTGTTTTTATATCTACTGATAAAAATAGGTATTGAGGAGAGGAGATACGAGAGGATATTTGATATTTTAGACATTCCTGTCGGACTTTTTAATACCCACAATTTCCTACTATATAGTTTTGATATATCTCTCAAGATTTAGTCAGCGCTAGGTTATTAAGACGACTCAAATGAACAATTATTTTGTTTTCCAGTGGAAATGAAATATTTTTCTGCAATAAAAAGTATCCTAAGTCACGACCCCAATAATAAGCAATCACGTCACAAAATTTGATTAAAATCCGTGCAGTACTTTTTGAATTAAACGATATATTGCAAATAGACAGACATACAGGCAATCAGACATAAATTTTTAAAACTACTGTTTCAAGGTCTATATTCAATACAAAATATTATGTTACGGTCACTGTTCAAAAAAAATATTTACAGTCTCTTCTGAGCTACTGTTTTATTATAAGCATTTGCCTTAGATTATATTCTTGGTTTGTCTAGCCTGCCCCCCCTTAAACAAAATCCTGGCTACGCCCTTGGTATTGCCTATTAGGATGAAAATATAAAAGTAAATGACAATAATTAAAACAAATAGATATATAATAATGGTAATTTAATCGCTATCTGAAAAACAATTTTTCTGCGCATTGTTTCCATGCCGACAGTACTCGAAATAAAAAAGTAGCGTGAATACTGAGCGCTCCTGAGCTTACGCACACTAAAACAATATGCACATGCATGCACAACCACAAACATAGCCAAAAGGATTTCGTGAAATAGAACATCTATAATTTAATTATATATTAAATTATACTTTGCGACGCTAATAAATAATTATTTTCTTCTAAACCAAGGTTTTAGAGGTCTTCCAATAAAAATTTACTAAGAATAAAAACTTATCTTAGCCCTTTTACCGTCCCACTGCTGGAAGTGGGCCTCCCTCAGTACCAGTGACGGATTAACCCTTAATCAAATTAAGCAATTGCCTAGGGCATCACGTCTGGGGGGGCACCAGTCACCACAAGAAGCACAAAAAAATCTTAGGGCATCACGTCTTACTCTCACTTCTCCAAAAACCACACCAAAAAAGTTTCTTTTGTTGACCAAAGATACAAACTACCATAGCCTCCGACTGCGTTTAATGTAAATTATTAACTTGCAATTTTAACCGACTTCCAAAAATGAGGAGGTTCTCAACTCGTCTGTATGTTTTTTTTTGTTGTTTGTTACCTAAGAACTTTGAACTGGGTGAACCGATTTTGATCATTCTTTTTTTATATGAAAGGTAGTGCTTCCCGTGTGGTCCAATTGTAATTTACTCCAGTTCTTACAATGGCATCCATGAGAAATCCATAAAAGTCTTAAATTTGCAGTAAGTATGTTCGCGACAAATGGACGAATAACTCAATATCACGCCAACCGATTTCGATGATTATTTTTTTAACTTACCAAACTCTCATCAAACTACTCCAAGGTTAGTTTGATGAGAGTTTGGTAAGGATCTGATTATGGGATCCACGACAACGTAACGGTACTCTTCAATTCTTAGGAGCAAATTAACAATACTCGGCGGAATCTTTTATATGCTATCTGGATATTTGAGTCACGTACCGTAACTGATGATGGAAGGTACAACTCTTCAACGGTTAGGAGTTTAAAGAAAAATCTTTAAAGGTAAATTTTGGGAGTTAGGCGGAAAACTGGACGTGGACAAATCTCGATTGCCTAATAATGCTTATTCCGAAGCCTCGTTGACTTATTAGAGCAGTGGTTTAGTTGGCCTACCCTATACCCATTTTATATTTAAATAATAGTAGACACTCCGTCTGGGGACCTCAAACTTTTGTTACAGTGAATGAATTTAAATGGTCGAGGGGGGTTTTCTTTTTTATACTATAAGTGTAAAGTTTACCCAAAATTTTTTTGTGCTTTTGATTTTTTTATTATGTAAACAAAAACTTTAAAAAATTCATGCCAAGCAGAGAGCGATGCAGACAAATTAATTGTTGATACAGCAATTAATTTAGAAACAAAAAAAATTGCTGTCGTGTCATTTAAATAAAAATGTTTAGAATTAAATTTTATAACATACATACTTTGATGACATTTTGAAAAAAAAAAAGGAAATTGTGGGTAGGCACTGTCTGTAACAAGTATATAAACCTCTGAGACGTCAAATCCTTAGTCTCTCCCGTGACCATGATTGCTGAAAAGCATTCGAAACTTCGGGAACTAAAAATCAAAATAAATCCGCGACAAAATCCGAAAAGGAACTTAGTTTCAGTTATAATAAATGATGCTTTCGTTTTTATTGTTGTCGCACCTACTCTAAGTCTTCTTCTAAGGGACGTTACATCTCATCATCTTATTTTACAAAAAAACTTATGTTTTTAAGCGGTAAAGGTTTAGAGACCGATTTTAGTTAAAATACGAATAGGGGGGCCCACAGGCGTGGATTGCTTAGGGCATCAAGAAGTCTTAATCCGTCACTGCTCAGTACGAGGGGGATCCAACCATAGTCCACCGCGCTGGCCTAGTGCATGTTCGCGGACTTCACACGTCTTTCAAAAACTTGCTAGGTTTTCTCAGACATGCAGGTGTCCTCACGATGTTTTCGTTCACCGTAAGACAAGTGGTAATCATGATAGAAATGATTCGCACATGAAAATATCAGAGGTACGAGACCCGGATTTGAACCCGCATCACTCGTTTACCCAAGCGAGCGCGTTACCACTGGGATACCACTGCCTTAAAATAAAAATAATAGTTTATTTATGCATGTTACTAAATAAAAAAAATATAAAGCAGATTATCAAAAAGGGATCGAGAAGGCCAAGGTGTGGCCTTGTTGCCTCTCCTTGAGGTTGCTACAAAGCTTACGCTTACAATGTGAACAGTGATGAGATACATCACGTTTTACACAATTACTAAACTTAAGAGTTTCATCTGAATGGGTTGCACCAACTTAGACCAGCTTGGCAACTGGCTTCCCTCAAGGCGGCTGATCCCAATTATAGCGGTCGAATTTAATGTATATATATGTAGCGCTCTAAAAAATGTTAATAGCGCGATTCAGGGAATTGAAAGATGACAATTCTAACGTTACGGATATTGAAACGAGATGGCGCAATACATCAAATTAAAACTCCTATAAGCCACACAATATGTCATTAGTTTTTGATTCATTCACATAATTATATCATTTTCATATACTATTATATAAATTAAACGAATAACTAAATAGAAAATGTGTAGTGTATAACACGCTTTTGTTTTTATAATTGTATCAATAACTTAATTTACAAATACCCACATAATTTTTCATTACAAAATTAACCTAAATTTTCAAAAGATAAAAAAATTATAAATGTTTTGTCCTACACAAAGATAAAATTTATAACACTGAACAGATGTAAAATAACCTTAACCAACATCGAAAAACCAAGAAGATATAAGGAAAAAAAGATTTTTACTATAAAAATATTATTTTTTTTTCTCACCTACATTATTACATATCTGCTACTTAGAAAGAAAAAAGGTATATATTTTATTTTAACTATCTAAAAACTTGATAGATTTATTTCATGACACGTTTAGCTGTGTTTACTTTCTATGCCAGCAGTTGCGGGTTCGAGTCCCGCTTCACTTGTTTGATGAGCATGAATGTTTTATTGTTCTCGTAGTAATAGGTATTTTTTAATAAAAAAAAATCTTGCGTCTGTGACTTTAATATCTAACTCCTCCGAAACGGCTTTATCGATTTTTTCGTATTATGTATTTGTTTTTTTATGATTTGGCATCAAAAAATACTTATAAGTTATAAACCTAAATTTTCAACCTTCTACATTCTTTTTATAAGTGATTCGCGGGTGACGCCGCGGGAATTGCTTATTTATAAAGTTTCTAAAGTAATTTATGTATGTATAATGTATCAAGTGTCTGATATATAAGCCTCGTAGCTTAGCATGGAATTAGCAATTAGGTGGTACCGGTGCTGTCTGTTAAATATTGATGTCTTAAATCCTAATATATTTATTTTTTGATGGGGAGACTAATATAAGGATAATAATAATAAAAATAAATATAATAAAAAAACCTAGACGTGAATACTCTATTAAATTTTCCAAGAAAATCGAAATATTATGGCAAATGAAACCAAATATATTTACTTATACATGTATACATAACTGGCTCAATAGATAGGTGAAGATGTAACTCGAATTGATAACGATTAACGATGCAAGAGTTTATTAAACTAGTACGTATTAATTTTTTTAAATAAGTGTTACTTATCACGTTTTAATATGCGTTAATCGAAACGTAATAACCATCATTTTATGTCAAAAGGGTAGTTCAAAGACTACAATATATATATACGGGGGGTAGTCTGAACTTTATATATGTAGCAATATACTCTATGGTCTACACTCTTTGAGACACTGACCTCTATAATACCACTGGACTGGCTGTTGTCAACGTGCTTTTGTGGCTGCTTGATATTCGCCATTTTGGCGCTGTCCGCCGCTGTCGGACGTAGCGAGAGTTCGTGGTACTAAAACTAATGATGTCGATATAAAGATTTTTATTTTTTTATTTTTATTAATCAAATTAATCAATAACCGTATCATCATAATTACTACTTATGTTACATTAACAACGAAAATGCAAAATTACTTTACAGTAAACAAATACTTCTCGCTGTCATTTGCAATATACGTCAAAATTAGTTCTCGAGACTCTCGCTAGTGGCGGTTCAAATGGACACAAAAAAATTGCTGTCAAACGCTTGGAACAGCCAGTCATAGAGTATGTTGCTACATATATAAACAGCCAGTCCATAATCCATATTATAGAGGTCAGTGCTTTGAGATGTACTCTTTTGAAATTTGTAGTTTTGATTATTTATATTTTATAATCGTCGATAGAACATATTATAAGCTTACATGAGTGATGAGATATTTAATATTTTTTCAATAATTGAATTGTATAAGGTAAGCCGGATTTTTTGTCTTTTCTAACACCCAACATCAAACATCAAAAACAAAGTATGGGCGTGACTAAATTGTTTTGTTAAAACAACAAACATGTTATCCGAGGCGGATGGAGCGAAAACATCCCCGCGTTCGCCTGCGGGGGAAGGGTAATTTCATTTCATCGTTGCTTGCGAACATTGAGGTTGCGCTTTGTATTTCCTGATTTACTTAACTATAGTATATTGTGGTTTAATATGAATTGGAATAAAAGCAATACGTTATTTTTCATCGATTTAATACGCGAGCACCCTGTGATTTGGGATGCTTCATTGTCAGATCACAAGAACAAAAATAAAAGACGTGAAGCTATTGCGGAGGTGTCTAAACAGATGGGAATTACAGCTAAAGAAGTTAATACGAAGTGGACAAGTCTCCGCGGTCAATATAACCGTGAGAAAAAGAAACATCCTGAAGTTCAGACAGGCAGTGGAGCAGATGCCCTCCATACAACGAAGTGGTTCGCCTATAAAGTTATGGAGAGTATGCTGGGCTGCAGCATACCTCAGGATTCAATTTGTAACATTGTAAAGGTCAGCTTTAATGAAATCATTTGTTGTTCCTAATTATAAGTTATATTTATTTGTACCTATAATTTTTTTTAATAATTTTAAAAATTATTTTGCCAAGGCCAAAAATGTCATCAAATAAATCCATGAACTCTTTCACTGACAAAGTATGAAAAAACTCTACATGCATGCTGCAACTACTTCGCGGTGGTCTTCTTGGTACTCTTGGTAATGGTTGCAAATTGATATGTATGCCTATAATACTAACTGTATTGTGTCTGTGTCTTAAATAATTGTGTAAGGCAAAACAAGCCAATATTACATGTAATTGAATTGTATAAGGTAAGCCGGTTTCTTAAAAATATGAAACACAATGAAATGCCAGTATGATATATGGCATGTCAACGTTGCTGCCGGGGAGAGGCTTTTGGTCAGGCCTGTTTAAAGTATTATTATGAAGACATTTAAAAATGTTGAATTTCTAAATATCCCTCTCTCTGATATTCTACCCTGACTACCAACATTTACATACAAAAAAATATAATTGTCGTCAACAAGTACTAGAAGTAAAATACTAAATAACATGTTTTCCATTAAGTGCATCTATTGCATGTGGAAAGTTCCATCTTGTTTCAAATCCCCTGGATATTTTTGGCCAATAACTTTGTTAATAGGTATCTAAAAACAAAAATAATACTTTACTAAAGATTACATAATTTATTTCAGGAAGAAACAACTTGTACATATACTTCAACACCACCGCCACCAACTACGCCAACACCACCGCCAACTATGCTAACACCACCGCCAACAATGCCAACACCACTGCCAATTATGCCAACACTACAACCAAAATCTTTTAGTGTATTGAAAAAAAAAAGATTTGGGGGTAATTCCCATGGAGAATGTGAAGCAAATGATGACATATCTGCCTTTGGGTTGTATGTTTCAGCTCAGTTACGCCAATTCAAACGTCGGCTTCAAACAAAAGCAAAATTTGAGATTAGTAAAATACTTTATAACATTGAATTAGAACACCTCGAGAGTATAACTAGCTCAAGTATTGAGAGAAACCAGAGCTCCAATTTGAGCAATTACTTAGAATTTGAAGATTCTGTTGAATCATCAACCAACCAACCAAACCATTGCATTTAATGCCCGATGATTCAATGTTAGAAGTTACCAATATTCTATTATAGAATCACAGAATAAATTATCTGCCAATACTTCTACATTGCTGGGTTTAAAACAGCCAGTAATAAACAATGATGGCAAAATTCTTACATTGCCTCTTATAGCACAACATAGTTGCAATGCAGTAAACCAATCTGTCATTATTTTGGATGATACTGTTTCATCTTCTCCCACGACTCAAGCCGCTAACCAGAGGCTAAAGAAACTCAGGAGGCTATTGAACATTTCTTAAAAATAAAATAAACTTCCACTCCCAGATAGAGTCTATGTAGAAAGAGAACCGTCGTGGCATAAAATGGAACCAACATAATAATTTGTATATGGCTACCCAACCTAACCATCCAACTTTACTCCATTCGAAATGGGGAAAAATATTTATATTAATATAATTATTATACAGTTATGCCAAAGAGAAAAAATTGGCAAAATATACCATTTTTTTACTTTTTAAATAGACTCACGGAACATGTGGCAGCTATTTCTGGTATGTAACAGTTTTATTTTATTTTTTATAGATTTCCTAAATAACCTCCGGTCCCTGACATCTAAAAATATTTATAAATTAAAAGGAATTCATTTAGACATAATATGATAATTTTTGCTCATTTTGTTCCGATAAGTTTTTGATAACAGATAGAAAGAGTCTTGATACTTTAATTTATAATGCGCTTAGACTAACTTAAAATATTTTTTCTATTTTTTCAGGATTGAGTAAAGGTACAGTATCTAATGTACAAAAGAAGGTTCCAGAAATAACGGCGTGTGGCACACGCCAGGGAAAAACGTAAAGGACCAAAAAAGTAATGGTTGATGAGTTTGATAAGAGCGCCATCTGTAACAAAATTCGTGCATTTTCTGCTCCTTCCTTACAGTGTATAAGGAAGGAGGTGCCGACTTTGAAGAAGCATACATCGCGATAGTTCTACCGTGTCTGCCATTAACTATTTAGAATCAGACTTTGATTATGGATCTGATCAGGGAGCCAGTAAATATATGTTCAAAGACTAAATAAAACTAGAATTGTGTATATATTGCGTGTGTTTGTAAATCGTCATAAGTCAATATTGTTAAGCGAAAGCATTAAAGCAACTGTAGTGCAGAATACAATATTAATTAATTATAAGATATTTCTGAACCCTGAACTCATAGAATTTAACACAACTTATTAGCCCCGGACTCCCTTTGCGACATTTATTATCTTTCCTGAGGTTTTGCAAGTGGCGCTCCCCGCTGCACAAAGACGTTCGAGACCGCACGTGAATGTAGCTCTACTTCATTAAATGAGTGTACGATTACTTAAAATTTGACAAGTAATTATTTTTAATTATTCAAATAACGGTTATTTATAATTGTGTGTCTGTCAGTTTGTGTGTCCATGATTATGAATAAGGTGCAATAAAAAATGTAGTTTTAGAAATGTATTGTTTAAATGATAAGAACCGCAGCTGCGTACGTTCTTTTGTTTTATTGCTTTATTGTCTAGCACCTGATAATGGATTTACCGAAGATTCTAAGAAATTAGTTCTCTTTGGCTCTCGACACGTTTGGCTCAGTTGGTAGTGATCCTACTTCCTGCGCCAGCGGTCGCGGGTCGAGTCCCGCTGGGCCATTCATTTGTTTGTACTCCAGTCATGGGTGTTTATATTTATAATATGTATGTATTTAAAAATTTATATGTGTAGTATAAAAACTATCTGGTATCCGTAACACAAGCCTCGTAGCTTACCACGGAACTAGATGGCGCTGTTGTAATAATGTCCCAACATATTTGTTTGTTGTGATTGCCTTGCACGTTTACCTCGACTGCTACACTTTCGTTAAATTGTTATGTGTTATCTTTGTACATCTAAAGTAATATGGATTATTCTACTCTGCGTTAGCTGCTTTATTGTGAGTGTATATTTCCAGATAACCGGATATTACTTTTCAATTAACTGTATGCTTACTCTTCAAACTAATTTCAATTCTAATCTAATGCCAATACGATTCCAATGTCAATTTTGAAGTCACGTGATTCGGTACTCTTGAAAACAATATTGTCAACATTGGATTGAAATTGGGATTGACCCGCGATTATTTTGTTAAGAGTGAAGTTAGCTATGTTACGGGCCGCAATAGTGTCGTTCTTCTTATTACGATAAACCAGTAATATGGCTTTAAAATGCTTTATCCTTTCAAAAAAAGTACTCTCACTCAAGAGTAGCGTTTACGGTGCGCCAAGCCCGATCCCGATTTCACTTAGTTCCCCAAAATGGACACGCAATTTAAAAACAATGTGGCGCTAGCGTCCAACTCAAGAGTACGAAACGTCACAATTCCAATGTCGATCGATCGGAATTAAATTCAAGAGTAAGCCCGCAGTAGAAATTAACAAATATCCGGATAATACAGATAATAAAGACAAAATGTACGAGGTATTTTCTGGGAGAAAAAATATTTAAAATAATAATAATCATGCATAATATTATAACAATTTTTTTTATTTAAAACAATATTAATTACAAGGAAATAGGCAGTTATAAGCTAAACTTCTTTTTACAATAAGTTTGTTTTTGTTTTGTTTTTTTTTTCTATGGCGGCTATTATATACGGCGAGTATTTTATTGGCATAGAACGCTCAAGGCGCGAGTCAATTAATTCTGGCAGTAGACAATTATAATAGAATTGTGTTAAAGGGCCAAGCATTTTTGATTCCCAAAATACTTTATTTCTTTCAATATATTCGACTTTCATCGGTTGCTGCTCACTCGTCCAAACTGCAAAAATACAAAAATTTTGTTCTGTGATATTTATTTGGCCTTGAATTTGAAAATAATAATCATGGTTCATATCAACTTTAAACAAGTTCTTTTTTGGGTCGTATTTCCAAAACTTAATTTTTTTTCTCTTTTATTGCATCTTCAGGATTCTTGTCCTTCGCTGCAAATGGACATTTCACCTCTATGATTCCTGTTTTTCCTTCTTTGTCTTTATAAATGCCATCAGGAGTGGCACCCAAAAAACACTTTGTCCTATGAATATAAAGTCCACATCGTTCAATTTTTATTTTTTCCTGTTGCGCTAACTGAGAAAGCGCTTTTTCTTCATTCTCTTTGCCATACGCAATTGACGATACATTAGATAAGTCTTTCTGTCTGACTATTGATTTAACTAGTGGCGCACAGCTAATGTTATTTTTCCTTTTACAAATTTTGCCAAAAAACTAAGCTGTCAGTCTTTTTTTTCTTTGCTCTATCCAGTTTTGGCTATTACTTTGCTGCATAGTATTTTTTTGAATATCATCTCGCTCTTCTGTAGTGACCTCCAATTCTCTTACAAAATATTGTTTAGCAACCTCGAAAACTTCTTCCGACATGTCCGGACGACGAGCGTTTGCCCCATAATCTGGATCGTTTTTAGTGGCAGCACGAAATTTTTTTCTATATTGTCTTGTATATTTTTTTGCTTGGTTTTATGTGTTTCATATATTCGTGTGTATTTACCTATAGGTTTATTAAATATAAACCTGTTTACTGCAGTGATTGGTGTCTTTGTGTTAAAAGTGATGGCGGCAGCCGAACATCTTTCTTGATAAGAATTTCTTAAACTGTAATTTATCCTCTTACCTCCAACATATTTAGCGATAACTGAATTAAATGTTTCAGCTACATTGCTATCCACGTCAAAAACAAGGCTCTTTGCATTTGATGCCAAATATGAGACGGATTGGCTCATTTTTAACCAAAGGGCAGTGTTTTGCAAATTTTGCGTCACATGTATGTGGGATGAATGTTTTAAATATAAATAGATTATCTGTGAAGTGTGAATGAAAGGAAGAATGAGTGAAAGAGATAGAGTGTGTTCGGCCATGATTGATTTGATAGTTAGAAAGAAGGAACGAGCGAAAGAGTGCACAACGAATATTTTAAAAAGAATTAAAATAAACGTATTAAGATATATAGTTTTATTGCTGGTATCCTCAATCCCACATCTATGTCGAGTTTATCAGTTGAAGGACATATCTGATCTTCGCATTTAGTATGATCTCCTAAAGCATGTCGTAAGGCAATGTAAATATCTGCGTTTAGATTAATTATCTTTTCTGTCTGAGAAACCTCTGAATGTTTTCTTAATTTTATTGTACGTACCACGTATCTTCTCAATTTCATAATTTTAAGCTCTGTGAAGAGTTTTCTTTGTTGGAGGGGAATTTGAGTGTCTTTTATGAGAAGCCGCAATTTATTGCATAGGTTTCGTAAAAGGTGATTGCGGCATTCGATCTTCTCAACTTTTACATTTTTGTAAGGGTTGCTAACCAAAATTTTTTTTATGGTGCTTGAATCACCGTCTGATATCAATTTAGCATATATCAAACCATGTGTGTCAAGAGACTGCTTGAAGCCTTCAACTAGTGCTGCCAATTCCATACTAGATGAGCTTCCTGTAAAATTTTTATAACATGTATGTTCTTTCGGCTCAGTTTTCTTATTGGCTGCTCGAGCACATATAATGCAGTATTTATTTTTGACGCCTAGGTATAGTAGTTTTCCAGTATAGGCACCGTTTATTGCTGCTGCGCCAGATGCAGCTCCATAATTATTTCGAAATAATCGTTTGGACCAGCATCCATCAGCAATTACAACTATCATAGGATTTCCTTCGCTATCAACGCTTCCAATTTCCTTTGCATATTTTACTTCTACTCCTGCCTTGCGCATTTCTTCTTCCGCCGTTTTGTGATACCAGTCATAGACATCTTGACTGATTTCAGAAGATATTTTTTTTTGGCATAGGGGGTATGTTAGTGTTTGCGGCCAATTCATTTAAATTTTAACGTCCACAGCCGATACTGATGATGCCGGCAACAATACCATGATTAATATCATAATAAGAATCGGGATCGTCAGTACTTTCATTAAATTCTACGTTACATAATTCACACTTCAGTTGAAGAGTAGAAATAAAACCTTTTCGGGTCTCGCCAATGCATTTCAAATTTGAAAATCTGCATCCTAATGATTCTGCACTGTGATCAGCAACTGCTTGCAAAGATGTCAAGAAATATCTAACAGAAATAATTCTACGTCCATCTAAATCAAAGGAGTCATTTTTATCGCGAAATACATCTTCATGTTCCGTTTCAAATTCAAAGCGATCATCTTTATCAGGTACAGATTGCTGGTACTGGAATGAAAAAGAGGTTTATTGTCAATGATGGTAAACTATATATTATGTAATAACTGATTATTAACTATCATCAGTGTAACTCTGTAATAACTATAATATATCTGAGTTACATTTCCTGTGCCCGTGTTTTATTTAATTACCTTTCTTTTAGTAACCCTTCGAAAAGGTAGACCATTGTATGGTTTTCGCTTACGCCTGTTCTTGGTTACCTACAATAAAAATAAAAAAAAACATACACATAGGACAGAGGAGACGAGCAGTTCAATTATCAAGTATCAATCAAAGTCACATAAATGTATAAATACTATCTGTGTACCAAAATTTTCTTTGTCTGGATCATTTGCTGTACTCTGATCCTTTTTACCTAATTCGATGTTAGCCAACGTAAGTCTAGAATATTCCGTCGGAACTAAAATACTTTCAGAGAAAATCTGACTTATTGCCTCTTGATTACTGAAAAAAAAAAGTAGTTAATCATGTCAATATTGTGTTAATGTAATTATATTTAAACATAAAAGAACATTAAAAACAGTATTCTTCAATTCAATTATTTCCTTTAATGGCTTCCAGGAGTGCCAGTTGGGCACAGTTGACTTCGCCAATGTCGCGTAGAATGGAGAATACACGTTATATATAAACTGATCGGTGAATATGAAAAAAAAAAACAAACACTCAGACGTATTACATGTAGGAACGGAGCGATTCGTTGTAAAATCAGACAACACAATATATACAAAACTATATAAAAAATAATAATAAGTGTTAGGACTACAAGTAACATATTTACAGTATATTTACAATTTAATTTTATTATTTTTAATATATGCACACAGAAATCTACATAATGGACTAAACACAAACATCAACAAACAATTAACATTGATAGGACGGGGGACTTTATAAGGAAGGATGTCATAGATAGGATACAGAAGTTTAGGACAGTTAAAAAGGATATGGGAAGAGGAACCTTCGTCAAGGCCACATTCACACAGGGAGTGGTCCCCGACTCTGATCTTTAACAGTATTCTTACCATTGCACAATATTATTTACTTGAGGGTAGTTGTTGCTAATGTCTGACATCGGTTGACGATCACGAGATACAGTATACAGTAGTACTGACATTACTGCAAGAGTAAAATAAACGTAATGTAATAAACGTAATACTACTTTTTAACACGACTGAACGTTGTTCAGAACAACACTTATAAATTACTATTACTAAATGCTGATTTAACATTCACGTATGTTATAATTGACTAAATGCCAACCGTTTCAAAGCCGCATTTAGTAATAGTCAATGATATTTTAACTATAGATATGTTATGAGCGCGCAATCGTGAAAACTCGAAAACGTCCTAATTAGGACGTATTGCCTTTAGTCTGTGTCACCGCATGGCGACGAGTGGTACGCTGCTACAAAATTTAAAAAATGCCATCCTGTGTATTTAGAAAATGTACCAATTATGATACCAAAGTTAATAAAATACAAGGGATCTCATACCACATGTAAGAACTTCGATTTATTAATATATTTCAATTATTTGCCTAATATTCTGATATTTGGAGATTAGAAAAAAGAAAGAAATGGGAAATACATTTATTTCGTGAAAATGACAATGACGCATGCACTGCAGGCATAGTATAAAAGAACAGATGCGAATATTAGGCAGTAAAGTCATCGTTACCACAGAGTTCTATTTTCCTTTTTCTAACCTTTCATTATTTAATCATTTTGTTTATGTAATAATTGATATACTTAATTAGAAATTAAACATGTCGTATGTGCCAAGTTTATTATTTCTCCCTTACCTACTTTTATTAGTGTGTATTAGTTATTATAGGTACTAACCACGCGCCACTTCTGTATCGTAAATTTGTTAGTCTATGATGCCAACATGCCACTGACCTCTATAATACCACTGGACTGGCTGTTCCAAGCGTTTGACAGCAATTTTTTGTGTTCATTTGAAGCGCCACTAGCGATAGTCCCGAGAACTAATTTTGACGTATATTGCAAATGACAGCGAGAAGTGTTTGTTTACTGTATAGTAATTTTGCATTTTCGTTGTTAATATAACATAAGTAGTAATTATGATGATACGGTTATTGATTAATAAAAATAAAAAAATAAAAATCTTTATATGGACATCATTAGTTTTAGTACCACAAACTCTCGCTACGTCCGATAGCGGCGGACAGCGCCAAAATGGCGAATATCAAGCAGCCACAAAAGCACGTTGACAACAGCCAGTCCAGTGGTATTATAGAGGTCAGTGCTCTATCTCCTAGAGTATTTTTGTTCTGTGAGTGTGCTCTATACTCAATAGAGTTGTAGACATTCTATTGCATTAATTATAATTTATCATAGAGATATAACAAGTCTCTATGTAATTTATAATCGATTATTATTTCCGATAGATGAATCAATTTGACAGCACCCATCCGCCATCACTAACTAAAATTAAAAAACAAAAATGTCCATCTTGTGAACTCGCAAGTCGCACGTAACATTGAATTGTATACGATATGATATCGTTCTTCTCGAAACTATCGTTGAAGAACTCCGAGAAGCCGTCACAGGAAATAGCTAAGCCTGCGTATATGGATAAAAGTGCAACATTACAGGAGCTCGGGTACAAAGACGATAATGACTTGAGAGAAACAATTTATGGTTTGTTTTGAACTTTGTAATTTCCAGTGTTTTTGGATTGCTCATTGTGATTTTAACAGTGTTGTGGTGTTTTAGACTTTTTGCGGACTATCCGGGATCCCGAGAAGCCTAGTACTTTGGAGGATCTCAAGGTGGTGTATGAAGAGGGAATCTTCGTAAAGGAACCTACGGCTGACAAAGTTCCCGTGCTAAGAGTGGAGTACAATCCCACTGTACCTCATTGTTCCTTGGCAACGCTTATTGGACTGTGTATACGAATAAAAATACTGAGGTCTATACATCATCCTATAAAACTGGATATTTATATAAAAAAGGGTGCCCATACCACTGAAGATGAAAGTGAGTATTATAACATGACCTTTAATTTTCGTTTTTATTCCTTACTAATATGTAGTTACACTTTTTATAAATAATATTTTTTATATATCCGTTTGCTTTTCTTACTTGATTATCAGATTATCACATAAGATAAAGTAGTTGAATTTTCTTTATAGTTATTAGAGTTAAACATTCTTTTATGTTAGTATATAATTAGATTCAATAAAACTAGCTTTAGTTAATTACCTAAATTAAAAACTTCAAACAATAGCATCATAATGACAGACAATGATAGACTTATTTAAATTGCTACTTACCCAATTCTTAATTTTCTAATTGTTGTACTAGAATATTATGCAATATTTAAAACTAACTTCAAATAAACCCTCCTTATGTTCACAATTTGTTAGTTTGTATGGAGGTTTTTAAATATATAATTAATAGTAGTAAATATATAACTTTATCTCTCTGGAGAAAAAATAATAATTAAAGTTTGTGTTTTTTTCTAATTTGTTTTAAATCAATTAATAATATTTGCAGTTTGCAGTTAAATTATTATTTCTATTGCAGTGTAACAATATTTCATCAAAAATTTCATTCATTCATCAAATGTTAATTTTTATATTATTATTAGTATAGATAAAGACATCTGGATTATTATTGAACTCTTAGATATAGCTAGGGTTTATTGGACATAAAATGATGTAAATGTTTTGTAACACGGTTATCACAATATAGTGTAAATATTATGATTAACAACTATGTAAGATATAATAGAATTTATGCTCTTTGTTTATAAATAACTTTTACTGAAAAGTAATAAGAGTGTTTGTTGTTATTTTAAAAAAGTACCATTGAATTTCTAATTATGCTATTACTATTAATTTTAATTAAAAATTAAAGATACAACTTAAAAATATATTTTTTTTAAACTGATTGCTTTAAAAAATTATAAACATAATGATTAATGATATATTGAATGTACCTAATGTTGTTTAAAGTAGTCATAAATGAAATCCCATTTTACTTATCTTAGTTTGAATATTACATGAGAAAATATAATTTAATCAAATCAAACCCTTTTGTATACGGAAAACAAGTTTAAAAACGAGTGCTTTTAATAACTTGATATTTCTTTACAAATGGCCATACTAGCAATTTTTCAAGTGATACCAACCATATAAGTCAATTCAATTTAAAATTCATATAGTTCCATTAGAAGTACCAACAAATGAACACACATTCATTGTATATTTTAAAATATTAGCCAAGATAATAGTTTTAGTTGGCAAATTATGGTATCATAGTACATTATCATACATTGTGTTCTTTTAAAACTACAATCTGCATTATTCACATACTAGTGTATAATGTCAATAACATTATATTGCAATTATTATCAACTTATACTTACTTATTTTAAACATTTTTCAATGACCTGATTAGCTGGCACTTTTGCATCGTCAATCAGGAAAATCACATTAAAATTGTTTGATTTGTTAAGGTTTTCGTATTAGGTGAATATATAAGTAACTAATAATAAGCTTTATAGTATTTTGATTTAATAACCCAGTAGTTTCCCACAGAACCATAGCTGACCCAATAATAATTGTCATTTTGTCTTGTTTTAATGTAGTTTATTTTATGTATCACAGTTTGTTTTGCATGGTTTTTAGGGATGTCAGTTTTACTTTTCCTATGTCACATTGATTGATGCTGGAGAGTATCTCAAATTTGAGATATTGGCACTCCTAGAAGCTACTTAACTAACATATTTAATTGAATATCTCAATTTTACTAAATGGTTAAATAAAACTAGGCAGAATAAATTGATATCACTTTTATTTTTTTTATTCGCCAAAGCATATTTGTTTTTGTATTGCCAACAATATTTTATAGCTTTGCGAATTTTCTAAAATCGAACTTGCTATCACCGCACTGTATAAGCAGTTCCAAGCAGATTTAATAATAATTGTAAGACAATGGTTGATGTAGTTGTTAGTACAATGTATAATTTAGGTCACTGATTTCTTTTATTACATGTAAAGTAACACTTGCGCAAACACATCTAGTTAAGTACCGTCATTATATATATAGACTAGCGACTCGCCCTCGCTCCGCTCGGCCTCGTCCTTAGGTACATTTTGAGGGTTATATAGATTTGTCAGAAATTAGACATGTTCCCGCAGTAAAAACTATCCTATATATTGACCCGGCTAACCAGTTATCATCACATCAAATTTCATCAAAATCCATCCACTGGTTTTCTCGTGACGCGGTCGCAGACAGACAGACGGACAAAAATTCATAGATTTGGCCATAGATGTCAAATCTCTGGCCAAATCTATGAATTTTTGTATCTCTCTCTGTATCGTTAATAATGCCTATTTACTCGTAATTTAGAATTTACAAAAAATATTCAATGTACAGATTCGAGTAAGTTAGAATTTTATTATATGTATAGAGATATAGATGACGTATGACCATTTTATTGTTTTGTTGTTTATCTAAGGTTTATTTGGGACAAGTGACTTACCCTCGCTTCGTTCCAGTGCGTTAGATACATTGTTGCGACTTGAGAGTGTACCTTTAAAGAAAGTGTTATGCTATTGCAGCCTTTTCTGTAGACCTTATGAGATCTTCAATTACATTGTTTTGATGTACTTATCTCTTAAGGCTTAACCACCATTAGCTATCAATTTCTTTAAGAACGACTTAATAGAACCAGTTATTGTTATTATCACTAAACAAATTTTAGTTCAAATCGGTCCTGAGCAAATAATTATTTGCAACAATGCATGATTGATAATCCTCGCTTCGCTTCGGGTTAGTTCTTAGTAAAAAGCAGATAACAACGAAAAACAAATCCATCCCACGGAAACCATACATTTTTTCGGATAAAAACATATTCCATTTTAAACCGCCAAATTTCATCCAGATGAATCCAGCCGTTTTGGCCTCAAAGAGCATCAAACATCCATCCCCCCTCATAAACTTTTATATTTATAAAATATTAGTTGGATGAATTGTACTATTAATTATTATGTTGACTTAATAAAACACAAATACCTACTATTATTATTTATTATTATTATTATATAGTAGCATATGATCTAGAAGAAAATCAACCTTAGTTACTATACTACTTGTTATTGAAATTTTCTATGCATAGAATATAAAATTAATGATAACTTGGTAGGTTTATCAATAGTAAACAGATTTAGATAATATGTGAGGATCAGCAAATTGCAATACATATTATTGTACTAGCACTGAGCTTATCGGTATAGTTCAATAGTTACAGATTGGATTTAATTCCCAGGAGGATGAAAACATTTTTTTTTAAATATTTTTTTTAATACATTATAAACCAGTTATAGGGCTTATTCAAAAATACTGGTACTATTATCGTGCGTTCAGAAGTCGTCATTCATCTGCGTAAAAAGAGTAAAAAAGAACGTTTTAATATATTGTAGTTTTTACCACAAACTGAAGTGTCAGTCAGATTTCTTACTTTTTTTTTACATATGATAGAATTCTCTTCTCTTATTCTATTTATATTTAGCTCTTTTTAACGTTCCATTGCTGGGCACGTCTCCCTTCAATACGAGGGGGATCAGGCCATAGTCCACCACGTTGGCCAAGTGCGGGTTGGCGGACTTTACAGGTCTTTCGAAAACTTACTAGGTTCTCTCAGACATACAGGTTTTCTCACGATATTTTTCTTCACCGTAAGACAAGTGGTAATCATGTCCGAAATTATTCGCACATTTAAATATCTACCGTATTAGAACCCACATCACTCGGTTATCCAAGCGAGCGCGTTATATATTATATATTTATATCTTTTACCTTGTTCATCACACATCATTAAAATGGCTATTTTTAAACAACAATGCAAGGTAACTAGTCTATAAATAGGTGTACTTAATATGTCATACAGTATATATAAATTATATAAAATTATACCTAGTTGACGCAAAGCCTGTTTTATAAGGAAGTACCTACGTTTTTTCTTTGACTTTTACATGAATCTGTGGAGAGTGCAACTTGTTATTTTTAGTGAATCGTTTATTTTAATCGTATATTTATAATTAATAAGCTATTGTTACTTGGTTTTTTAATCATGATTTAAATAATTATAAACTTGTTATTTAAAATAATTGTATAGGTACTTATTATGGAACGAAAGTTATTATAAACTTACTCTCATTTAAAAGTGACGTAGCAGAATTTAATTATATAATTATATTAAATGTTTCCTTACTTTTTTCCTGTTCATTACTTTTAAAAAATTATAACATTGTCGAAAATTATTTTTAAATAGGTACAATACTCATTTAAAATTCTATCATTAATTTTTACTCACGACTCCGTTTGAATCAATTATGTAAAGTAGTCTATTTGCTTAGCTAACTAATTGTCTTATTTTCATCTTGATTTTTAATCTGTTGTGCCGTTACAGCGTAATATAGTAACAAACACAGACACATTTATAATATACTGTAAAATTAATAGTATTTTCTTTTGTTTCAGTTAACAAACAGATCAATGACAAAGAAAGAATCGCGGCAGCAATGGAGAACCCCAATTTAAGAAACCTCGTCGAGAACTGCATCGCCGACGAAGGTTAAATCACAAATAGTAGTAAAAGTAGTTAGAATATAGTTATTGTTAGTATTCCTACAACCATGGCGCCGGACGCAGCGTTCTCTAACATCAGTGACAAGAATGAGTTTACAAAATTCGCAAAGTTTCTTGCCTATAAAGGAGTTCAGGTCATCGTTGAATCCAGGAAAGGGGTGAAAATCGAACCCAACACAAAAATGCAAACATCCGACTCAGACTGGTTTAATTTGCAAATACCCGATTCACCAGAAGTTAACCAAGCCACCAAAAATGCTCTACCATCAGATAGGATACTAGAAACTATCAAATCGCAGTTACATGTAGAGATATCTGTCCAAACTGAAGATGGTGATGAAATGGTTCTTGAATTATGGACCTTAGAGCTAGATGACACCCAGTTCGATACGTCACTAAAAGCTATGAACACAGTATACTTCAGAATGGGTATACTTTTAAAATCCTTAATAACAATCACGAGAATTACTCCCGCATATCATTTATCCAGAAAACAGAGGACTGAATCGTTTACTATATTCTACAGAGTGTATAACGGGGAACCTAAATTGAAAGCTTTAGGTGATTCAGTAAAGAAAATCCAAGCTGGTATTCTAAAAACACCACTCGGTGGACTGTGTTTCACAGTTTCTTACAGAACCAACTTCTCAATATCTCCAAATCGATCTGAAACTAATAAAACATTGCTACTTAAAAGTGATCACTTTGAACTAAGCCCGAAACACGTTATTTTTGAGTCGAAAAAGAAAAAAGAGAAAGAACAAAAATCTTTTACACCGGTTGACTTAAATAAGCCCCTTAGATTAGCGGCCTTTGTAGATGAATGTGTCATTCAAAAAGTGGTTCGGGAATTCTTTGAGAAAATGCCCGTACCTAAATGCAGAGCTCCCCCCAGACCACAAACCCCTGAAGACATTCCCAGTGTAATAGACAGCAAAAGCACTCAAGATTTGGATATTACTGTGATATCAAAAAGCCCGACTTCATCGGAATTGCCACCAAAAAAATTTCCAGGATTCCGCAGTGAAAATGAACCGCCCCTAAAACTATTACATTTCCCATTCGCTGACGATCATCCGATAAGAGAGTTGGCCGAGTTTTACAAAGATTTCTTTAACGCGCCTCATTTAAAGTTGTCAGATGAATATCCGGAAAAATCGAATAGTACAGAATGCCTGGATGCGGAGAACAGAATCGATGATCTTTCCAAAGATTTAGCCTTACACGAAAGTTCGGTTTTGGAATTTGATGAACTATTGGCCGAAATGTGCAGATCGGCCGAATGGAGTGGGAACTAAATATGGTGTTGGAAGACTGAAATTGTACTGGTTTTTTATTTTTAAATAAATGACATATTTATTTGTTTATCTATTGTATTTAATTACTAATATTGTTAATCCCTTGATATATTATGTACCTGACAATTGACTGGAATCGAAATTTGAAGATATAATACGAATTCATTGCCTCTAATATGAGCCCAAAAAGTAAATTATTTACACATATCTCTCTAGCGGCAGCTACCATGAACTGAAGTACAGTGCTTACAAAAGAGGGTTAAAATTAATGATGGTAGTTAATTCTACTGTTTAACTTAATGTGATAGTTATTCTTACTTTCATAAATTATAGAAAGAAAACAATCTTTTTCGGATATTTCGAGGATTTATTTTGATTTACCGTTTTGAATACTAACAATAATCATGATTGTGGAGGAGACAGGTAAGATCCAAAGCTGTTTAAAGATCAAAAATCAAAATAAACCAGCGAAAATTGTCGAAATTTTAGTTTTATTTAAAGTTGTTATTCCTTTCAATGCAAATATTTTTTATTCTTTGTAAATAATGTCAGGAATTAACTAGGACTTCCATATTATAAATAAATATTTTTATGTTAGTTTTCTTCAGTATTTTAATTAGATTTTAGATTTAGATAATATATCAAATGCCAGTCTATGAATGAATTGTTTGTCTTGCACATGGCTAAATATGCCAATTGTAACATACATTTTGAGTTTATAATTTCCGACATTATCGGCTTCGTTAGAATTTGTAAACAGCATGGGCTACACCATGATATACCAAGTCACAAAATAATATTTTAAAAAATCATAGTAAAATGCCAATTAATAATAACTGTTACATTTTAAAATAATTCAATTATTTTACACTAATGCATTAGTGTCTGGTTATAATTTTGTTAATAGTCAACATTGTGTTAGTGACAAAGAAATCAGATAGCTATATAGAATTTTAGTTAAATATGTGATAGTCCAAATGTTGAGTATATTTTTATTTTGTGGATTTGTATAAGCATTTTAGGTATAATCAATTCCTAAATAATCTTTTTAAATTAAAGTGTAATAAAATTTTGACAGTTTAGTTCAAAGAGTATAGATAATATACTGGTTTAGTTGACACCTTGTAGCACTTATCTTGCCTAAAAATTGTCTCATAATGTAAATTAAGTTTTAAGTTTTCTTTATTTAATCAAATAGCGTATTTTTATTGTATTATCGGTTAGGAGTGATTAAGGTCATCATAATAAGCGAGATTAAGTCCCTATATTTTTTTATTTTGCTAGGTACCTAGTGTTGTCTTTAGAGCATTACATTCAATTGGAGTTGATAACTGAGGCCAAATTCATTGATATGAAAAATGTACTAATTTAGACACGTTTTTCTTCTTCAAAAAGGTTTCAAATCACTCTGCTCTTAAACTTTACGGTATGGTTATTTACTTAAAAAATATATTTCGAATGAAACATTGGTATTAGAATAATTATAATATCATCTACCTATTTACATTTCCAAATAAACTTTTGTGTAATATAATGGTGTTTTGTTGATACCCGAGAAAAAATGATTAAATCTAATCATATATAATGGGAACTAAATGGCTTGATATAATTAGATACAAATAATGGCTGGACATAATTATATATGGTGATATATAGACCTATACTTAATATCTCAAATATAACTAGCAAAAAGCTGAGCTTTGTGAGGGCTCGCGTAGTTTTTCTAAAAGGTAAAAATGTTACAGCGATGTTAACTCTTTGGTTTTCTAACAGATGGCGTTAGTAGTACAATAAAGTTATATTACATGAACACAAAATTGTTAATGTTCATTTTTTTAATGGATATACAATTATAATTTTTTTACAGATAACACTTCTAGATATGAAGTTACATTACTTTTTTTAAGTACAAATCTATAGACGTGATAGTTTTTCAGTAAAGTGTACCACAATATGCTCAGATAATCGGATAGTGTGAGGAAAAATCTCGTGTAAAGTGTTTTTTATAGAGCTCCTCCGAAACGATTTTTGTCATTTTGTGTACTTTTGGTAGGTGTTAGAATATATAGGTTGTAAACTGTTTTTGATTCCACTAGGTGATAAGGGTGGCCCTCTCAAAAATACTTTTATTCCTAAATTTTTATCCTGCTACCAATCCCTATCTTTTAATAAGGATAAGAACTAGTGATGTGCCAGATATTTGATTTCAAGAAAAAAAAAGTTGTTTTTCATTTTTTTATATTTATAAAAGTATTGACATAACTTTCTATGTGACAATAGTAGTGATGTGCCCGAATCGTCAAAAATGTATATCCACGGAGACAGATCCGGATATTTAGTGTCAAGATCCGCGGATACGGACACGGATCTTTATTTTTTCATTTAATCGGTGCCAAATATGTTCTAATATTTATAAAAGTTAAGTCATAACTTTGTACGTGTAATTAGTAATACTGATCTCATAAGATAGTTGATTTAGTATTTTTCAGATATACGAGTATATTATTGGTATGGTAACTTACTAGAATATATACGAGTATGTTTGCAATTAAAGGTGTCAAATATTTTTATACTTAATCACATACTCTAAGTTGTTACTTATTATGCAGCACTTTATTCTGTCAAGTGAATTTAAAAATAAAATAAAAGATCTGCAAGAATAGTTACGGATAGAGATGGGTAGCTATTTAACTAACTAGCTAAATAGCGGCTATTCTCAAAATAGCCACGGCTATGATATTCGTCAATACGATAACTAGCTATTTAGCTAAATAGCCAAAGAGTATAGATAATATACTGATAAATACAAATAGCTATAGGCTATAGCGGACAGCTGCCACAGATTACATATAAGCACTACGTTATGCAGCCGTTCCATGCACGCATAGCTGACTAGCTAGTAGCATAGATAACATAATACTATACTAGTCTAGTAGCTAGTAGCTATAGCTAGCGAGTAGCCGGTAAGTAGCCGTAGCGTCTCTATAGCCAACGCGACGGACGTAGCTAATAGCTATTTAGCCTAGCGAGTAGGGCTCACTGAAGTTGACCCAACTTGTTTTGATTTTCGGATTTTTTTTATTTTTAATTGTCTGTTCGTCGTTTGTTCGTCAATGTTCGAATGTAAAAATTGTTAGTTCGTCTTTTATTTATTTATAATTAATTAAACAAATGTTCACCCTTAAGTTGGACACCCTTACTAGATATCTTTATTTTTATCGCTCAGATTAATTAATTTTGATCAATCATCGTTTGTTCGACGACTATTGGTGATTGTTCGATTATAAAAACAATTAAATTCCCAATTATTAATTACTTTTTTGTGTACCAAATACCAATGTAGTATGTACTCTGTGATGATATTCGAAATGGAGCACAGTTCACAGATTACTATTATATACTAGTCAAAAAGTGAGCTGCACAATTTTAGCACCCCATCGAAGGATTTTTGAAATCAAAATGACCTGAATCGATAGGTCTACGTTCGGTCTGTATAGGTCTCTTATCATTTTTGGTAGGTCACCTGTGGTTTTTTAATAAATATTTTTTAAAATTTACTATTACTTTAAAAAAAATTTAGCACCTCATTGAAACGGAAACTGATTAATCTTTATATTTCTACATTCTTTATCGTTAGGTCAGTATCGGTCTCTATAGTTTTTGCTTTTATATTATCCATTTAATTTTTTTTATCAATAATTATAAATAATTGACATTGACAATGTCATAAGTCATTTGACATCTCATTTATGTTACCTTTTGAGCATTAGCTTCTTGTATTTAGGCTGTACATTGTTATGTCATATAATATGTATTGTATAGTCTATAGTTATTTAATATTATTATTATTTTTGATTTGTTTTTAATTTATTGTTTTGATTTTTGTGTTTTCTTTATTTATATGTATTATCATTATTTTTTATGCCTTCATACTTTCTATTTTTGGATTTCTTTTGTGCATTGCTATTTTCTGACAAATATATAATAATATTACATTCTTTTCGTCTAAGATATTCTATAGAAACATGATTGAAATCAGCCTTATTTAATTATTATTATTGATTTGTTTTAATTTCATTGCGATATATGAAAAAGAATTTTCCACCCTCAAATATTCTGCTGACCCTTTTTTTTATTATGACATTACCATTAATTTAATATAATAATAAATATATAAATATATTTATTTTTATTTATTGCCTTATTAGGCAAACAAATAAAAAAACATTGACACAAAGTATTTGTTTTTTTACGAACAGCGCCCTCTAGTATTATACACAGATTCTAAAATTTTATTTATATAATTTTTATTATTATATTAAAAATTAATAGCAATATTGTAATAAAAAAAAGGGTCAGTAGAATATTTGAGGGTGGAATAATTATTTTTTGCGTCATTAGAAATAAAAAAATGAAGTAGCGCGACATCTATGGTTAAACTTTTAGTTTACTTGTACTGGTGTGTGTTGTTTAGGTCTGACGTTACCCATATATAATATAGATGGCGCTGTAGATTAAAGATATATTGATTTTAGATTGACAGTTTTTAATAAAATAATTTAATAATACGTATAATAGAAATTCATTTCTTTTCAAGGAAGTATAAAATAAAATAAAATAAAAAAATAAAAAACTATAATAATATGTTCCGTAGCGGGATTCGAACGTTGTCGCGGCTGCGTAGCTAACGTACTATCAGTCGGTTAGTGAGTTACCCAAATAGCCAAATAGCTGAATAGCTGGTTATATAGCTAGTTATTTAACCACAAATAACCGGCTAGCTAAGTTATTGAGATTTTGGCTAGTTACCCATCACTAGTTACGGATACGGGTAGCCGTAACATCACTAATTAGAACGAGGGAAATATATATAATATATTATATAGAGAAAGTTTCTGAGGGGGTAGAGGTGAGTGATAAATAATGTCACAGTGAAAAAATCACCGTGATCTGCCTTCTTGGAATGTCACGGTGATTTATTTCAAAGTAACAACGTTCCAAAAAATAACAACGTTCCAAAGTCACAACGTTTTAAAAGCAGTCACTGTGACTGTCAATGTTACGTGTCACTTGTCAGTGACAGACGATAGTTCTTTAGAGCTGCGTTTATACATAATATGAAAAGTAACCTTATTTTTAAACCCATACAACTCAAAATCATATTTATTTTTGGAACATAGGATTATAAATGATATAACATTAAAAACCATATTTCTATCATCATAAGACTCAATATCAAAAGGATTCGTTTCATATTAAGCGGCTAAATTAGATTCTACTTGTTTAAGTAGTATTTCTGAGGAATTGAAAACGTAGCGATTTTATTCGTGTTTTTTTATAACACAACGAACCGGCAAGTGTGACTTTTTTTTAATTACTACGCTAAGTGCTACCTACGCTTTCTGTTATTGACATATTCGACATCTTACATGATACAATACATAATATTTATTTATTTAATTTACGCGCACGATCAGACATTAAATATTATTTTTATATTTATCTTATGAGTCTTAGTTAACTCATAAACTTTAACTTATATTATTAATAACTAGCAAGCAAAAAGCTTTTGACTCGCGACTCACCCTTGCTTCGCTCGGGATCGTCCCTAGATGTAGCGCGAGCGAAGCCGTGGGTTTCACTGGTTAACATAAATTAAAAATCTAAAATAAAATTAACCTAAGTTACTCCTTACAACATTAGCTATCTGCGAGTGATATTTTCAAAATTGGTCCAGCCGTTTCAGAGATTAGGCGGAACAAACAGACAGACAGGCAGACAAAAATAAAAATAAAATATTTTTGATATTAGTATCGTATATACTTTCATATTATGCATTTTTAGTGAATAGCTGTTAATTTGAAATTAACAGACAATTCAATTTTATTTATGTGTACTTATAGATGTAAGTACAATATATACTTTCATATGTGTTTAAACGTGCGCTCAATTTAAAAAAAATATCACATCTCTAGTAACAATTAATGTAACTAACATAAACTAAGACGACAGTCACGGTAATAACAACATAACGTTTTTCCAGCTCTCTTAAGTTGGCGGCGGAAAATGAATTTTTTTAATTTTTTTTTTGCTAATTCGTTTGTTCGTCGTTAGTTCGTGATTGTCCAATCAAATTTATTGTTTGTTCGTTGTTCGTTTTTTTATAAATAATTTCCAAAAATTTAATTTGAACCTAGCGCCGACAATTATAGGAACTAAGGTTATTTTTTCAATCAATCTAAGCTAGTTATCGTTTGTCCGATCAAAAAAAATGTTTGCTCGATTTTATTTATGCTGATAATTATTTTTTTTTTAATATCATTATACCCACCTTGGGTATGTTCAAATAAATACTACTGCGCATGCGTGAACTCTCGACTGCTACGCGAATGAAAATTTATTTATTTTTTAAGAACTCAATATTAAGAGAAAACAAATTTTTTTAATCGAGATAAATCTCCATTATCATAGCAATTTGTTAGAAGTATAAATCAAAAATTATCTATGACATTAGTCGAGTTAAGCAGGAAGATGGGGTTGGAATACCATACTCGATTTCCTTTTGTATATGGGAGTTTTATAATTCTTAGTTTTAAAATATATAATAATTTTGTGAGTATGCTCTTGTGATAATATGATACTCCATATAGTTAACCATATCTTTTGGCAACTAGAAAAATAAAGCAACTGTGTTTATTGTAATACTAGCGGAACCCGCGGCTTCGCTCGCGCTAAATCTAGGAAACCCAAGCGAAGCGAGGGTGAGTCGCTAGTACAAAATATTTAACAGGGGCTGCAGCACTGACCTCTATAATACCATTGGACTGGCTGTTGTCAACGTGCTTTTGTGGCTGCTTGATATTCGCCATTTTGGCGCTGTCCGCCGCTGTCGGACGTAGCGAGAGTTCGTGGTACTAAAACTAATGATGTCGATATAAAGATTTTTATTTTTTTATTTTTATTAATCAATAACCGTATCATCATAATTACTACTTATGTTATATTAACAACGAAAATGCAAAATTACTTTACAGTAAACAAACACTTCTCGCTGTCATTTGCAATATACGTCAAAATTAGTTCTCGACCCTCTCGCTAGTGGCGCTTCAAATGGACACAAAAAAATTGTTGTCAAACGCTTAGAACAGCCAGTCCGGTGGTAATATAGAGGTCAGTGGGCTGCAGTGTATAATTAAACACATTTTATTTATTTAAAATTTAATTATATAAAATGTTACAGCGTATACTCATTATATATGCCTCAGATTGTATTCATAATAATAATATAACAAAACTTGGTTATGCTTTAACCCTTCTTTATCCACCAAAAATATTATATAAATATTCAAATAATAATAAGTATTGTGTATCAGTGGCGAAGAATGAAATTTTAGCAGAGGCCTACAGTTTAACCTACAGTTTTATAAAACAATTCACAAAAATAAAGAACGTAATCGTGATAATTTTTCCTTTTCATATTAAGCCAATTATCGTTATTTTTTAAATATACCTATATAATATATAAAATATTATAGCAAAATACAATTAACACTTACTCAAATTTAATAATAAAAATATTATTATTTTTAACAGTATATTTTACAAACGAAGTACGTTTTAAGGATTTTTTATATATATAAAATACGGCCATCTGCTAACATCTGTTTGAACGACTTCATCTTACTGAAGAGATTGATTTATTATTTATTTATCAAGTGAACTACTAAATTAAACGTAAAATATGTAGATAGGGGGGTTTATTTATTATATTTCAAATTACGCTTTTAAAATAACTTAAGCATAATTTCACTTGAAACACAAATTAAGGAATAATAAACATGAAAAACAAACTGAATTATTACATTATTAATTATTACATAAAATGTATTAAGTTAAATTCTAAATATTTTTATTAAAATATGTGACCTGCACTTTATTAGTTTATTAAAAATTACGTAAAATGTAAGAAATGTAACCTTCTGGCAACACAGGTGTCATCCGATGTCAGTGACGTTTCGCTTGAGTGGCCAATATGGCGACTGCGATTTGTCTGTTATCACCATTAGAATTAAACGAAATACTCGACAATCCGAATTTTGCGGATATAGAAATGTTTATTTTTTCATGTTTTATTATTCAGCTAAGGTTTCGATCGAGTCTACCGTACCCCTTCACGGAATTATTAATATAGAAATATAGAAATATGACACTAAAACCAGATTTTAAATCAGAATACTAAAACACCTGAACTCAAATATCATCCTACTCATAGATATATAACACCTAGATGGAGTGTAGGTCCAAGCGAATTGTAACCACTTTTTCTGGCTAGATTTCGCGATATGGCTAGATACGTTTTCCGTCGTGTCAATGTCAATAATTGTCAAGTTACACAACTACATACGTACAACTTCGGTTGCAATTACGTGACACTTACGCACACATTCATACTAATGCTACTTCAATATTGAGCGGAATTATGTATGAAACTATCAGTCTAGGTATTATTAGTCTAAGATCCTACTTATATAATATTATAAACGTGAAAGTTTGTTACTCTTTCACGTAAAAACTACTGAATGGATTTTAATGAAACTTTACAGTAATATTGCTTATACATCAGAATAATACATAGGATACAATTTATAAAGATATTGTGCGAATTGTCCAAAATATGATGATAAATGTCAAGTAAGTAGGACAAATTACGATTACCTCTCGTCGCAAGGTGTATTAACTTTTGCCGTATTTGTTTATTGTTTGGAACGTCCCAGCCATATTGACTAAAAATCTGACGAATATTTTCTTCTACACAGAAAACATTTTATATCATTATCACTCATATTATCAAAATAATAATAAATATAACTAACCAAATTGTATTTATAAAAGCAACATTTTATTGCAAGCAAGCTGGAGCTCGGCTTGCGTAAATTGTCAGATTATATATTTTTTGTAATTGTGGTATCATCACCCTTACAATATAAAAAAAAACTGCGCACGAGTAAGTCAAGGTATCTTTTTTTTACAAGCACAAGTTCACTAATATTTACGAATAGTAAACAATATTAATCAAAATATTCAATTCAGATCCGCCATCTTAGATTTGAAAATGGACCTCATTTTCGCAATCAGCACCCCGAGAAACCTCGAAAATGACACCCTTGTCATTATTGTAAAAAACCGGATGTCCGCCATCTTGGATTTGTAAATGGACCTCTTTTTCGCAATCAGCACCCCGAGAAACCCCGAAAATGACACCCATGTCATTATTGAAAAAAAAACCGGATATCCGCCATCTTGGATTTGAAAATGGACCTTATTTTCGCAATCAGCACCCCGAGAAAACTCGAAAATGACACCCATGTCATTGTTGAAAAAAAAACTAGTGTTGACTATAGCTAACTTCAACGTGTAGATTTTCGTGTGACGGTGCTGCGCGCGCATCATAAAAATTCCCTCTCATCATTTTTTCATAACGCGCTTTTGAATTTTATATCATTTGATAAGATACACCGACGTTGTGTCGACCGTCATTGAAGGTCGTTTTTTTTAATTTATGTTAACTCATCGAATACATTGATTCGCAAATTGTTTTCTTGATCGTTGAACTTCGAAATTACTAGAAAAAATAGGTCGACAACATTTATTTAGCCGGAACACATTGTCGACCGAACGTTTATATTAAAAAAACAATATTTATATATTTTATGATCTACTTACACAATTGTTTATTGCATATTATATATGCACGATTTTAGTTTTAAATTAATCATAAAACTTAGGGAGATACGATTAAAAAAAGTTTACTTTAAAAACTGTTTCATAAAACAATATGTCGACACTTAACAATAAAACATAATATGATATTAATCCTTACCTATATAAATAAGTTACTCATCACAAGTATTTAATTTTGAACAAAATTGCTCTTGGCATCATTTGATTTCTATTATAAATGTGTATCTTACGAGATCGAAATTATTATTTTGTTGCGAAGTTGAGTTAACAACTATGATATAGTTAACTTCGCAACAAAATAATGATTTAAATAAATGTAAATTGCGTGCAAGACATCGGTAGCTCTGTGAGATACCGCTTAAAACTCGAAAAAAAAATTTGGTTTCCAGCCTTAGAACGCGGACGTAGTAAATAATAAGTCAATGTTAAAGTCAATAATACTTTAAAGTTCTAAGTAGGTACCCAAAGATTAGTAATTTTATTTTAAAAAAGCGTTTAAACAAATAGCGCTTTTATGTACGCGCTTAAAAAAATAAGTATAACGTTTAAACGTGTAGTCAATTTAAAAGCGCTTACTTCTCTACTCTCTAGTAACAAATGTAACAAATAGCAAAAAGTTAATGTAGTGACCGAATATCACTGTTACTAAAGGAACAGCTGTCACATCGGAACCGAAGTGACAAAGTCACGGTGATTTTTCACGGTGACTTTTATGGAACTGGAACGACAGTCACTGTGACTACAAAATAACACTTTTCCCCATCTCCACGAGGGGGACGGCGCGTACGCAGTCCCCACTACCAAAAATTACGCGTCCGAGTTATCCGCATTAGGGATAATCGCAGAGGTCAACCCAGCCGCAGTGCAATGGAAGGGCCTCGCTCTGGGGGAACCGCCTTCTTGATCACGGTGTCCCCTACGCCAGGTAAGTATGCTTGACGGCATTTACTTCCCGATAGTCATTATACGTGAAAGTATCTTGCCAGCGCGATGTAGGAAACGCTTGGATGTGCACAACACCATCTAGTGGTAGATGCGTCGAACCAATGGCTTGTGTGAACGAACGACTCTACTATATTTATTTTGTAAGAAATATAAGATGTAAATGGGAATCAGATCTTCAAAGTATATTACATTTGGATATGATTATATGAAATATGAATAGACACGTTTGTATATATTAATGTTTGTTTTATAAAAAGATCCAATCATTTTTTCTTTGTGATTGCTAAACGGCTAAACCGATTTTGATAATTTATGAGACTTGTTTCGTCTTCTACTAGCAATTTTCTCTAGAGGTTATATTATTTTCAAATAAGCAAAAGTAATTTAGAATCACATATAAAATATATAAAAAAAACAACTGTGTACAAAGCAAAATAAAAAGTTGAGTACTAGTTGAAAAAAAATGCAGTCGGAACTTGGAGACTTACAAAGTACATCCATGTGGTTTAAATTTCTAGCATAATGCATGTTTTTGAAATGCTGTATGTATGTAAATTCCGTAATTAAAAGACCCCAAGAAATAATTATAAAACAATAATTCTATCAAAATATTTTTACGCTATATTACCATAGACAACTATGTCACATAATACTTTCTTAGATTTACGCGAATATTCGACATTATAAATGAAACTACCTTTTCGGATTTTGTCGCGGATTTATTTTGATTTTTAGTTCCCGACGTTTCGAATGCTTTACAGCAATCATGGTCACGGGAGAGACTAAGGTATTTGACGTCTCATAGGTTTATATACTTGTTACAGACAGTGCCTACCCACAATTTACAAAAATTTTGAAAATGGCATCAGAGTACCTTATAAAATTTTAATTCTAAACATTTATATTTAGATTTAAATAATTTAAAAATAATTTATAATTATGGCAATATTATTAACTTATTTTTAGCTAGTATTATTATAATTATTATAATTTTTATTTTAATATTAGTTATTCAAAAGTATTATGTAGTGTTGCTATTCTAATAATATGTATATTTTCTTACCTATAAATTGTTTATGCTAAGTTGCATTTTTATTATTTATTATTTAAATTAAGTATTAATTTGATATAAGAAAATTAAGTTAAAATATAAATTGAATTTTGATTATTTTAAAGTATTAAGCAACACTACTGCAAATTAAAAATAATTTAATCAAATCAAATTATGCTTAGATTTGACTGATTCTTTTGAAGTATAATTTTTTAAAAAATTTTTGATTTTAGATTGAAAGAAAGCTACTGCACGGTTCGGAAGGCAGTTTGTGCAGAGAAGAACCGGCAAGAAACTCTACACTTGCTCTTTTTAAAAATATTTTAACAATATTGCAATACATACAATAATTATATATAATATTAAATTTGACTACTTGTATCAAGATCTACAGTCGGATGTAGTTAGCTCATACTGCTAAAAATAAGTTAATAATATTGCCATAATTATAAATTATTTTTTAAATTATTTAAATTTAAACATAAATGTTTAGAATTAAAATTTTATAAGGTACTCTGATGCCATTTTCAAAATTTTTGTAAATTGTGGGTAGGCACTGTCTGTAACAAGTATATAAACCTATGAGACGTCAAATACCTTAGTCTCTCCCGTGACCATGATTGCTGTAAAGCATTCGAAACGTCGGGAACTAAAAATCAAAATAAATCCGCGACAAAATCCGAAAAGGTAGTTTCATTTATAACTATGTCACAGTAAAAATATGAACCAGTACGGAAACTGCATACATAACGTTCAAAACGGCACACTCACACAAATACGCGCATCAACGAGGCCCCTTAGCGGACGCTGCGGTGCTGTCAGTCGTGTGTGCCGCGTTTGAGTTTATTACCGCGATCTTTTTAAAGATGCCACGAACTTATTGCGTAGTATACGGCTAAACTCTGCTTCATCAAAACCGGAGATTTCGTTTTTTAAACTCCCTACTGATTTTGAAAGGTAAGAATGATTTATTGTTTTAATCGATCTATAATATAAAAATGAATCGCAAAATGTGTTGGTAAGCGCATAACTCAACAACGCCTGGACCAATTTGGCCAATTCTTTTTTTGTTATGTTTGTTAATGTTAGGAGAAGGTTCTTATGAAAGAAAAAAATAAGAAAGTTGTGCGGAAGATTAGAAAATTTAAAGAAACTTTATAAAATTAACGGCGTTTGACGTATCAGTTATATCCGTTGCCATGGTTCCAAAATAGTCAACAATAATTATAAGTTAATAAAATAATTAATCTTTTTTTTGAATCGACACGTGAATTATGAAACTAATTTTTTCTATTTTTGCCAGTAAGGATCACGATCATAACCGGTTATTATTTTATTACATAATATTAGTTTTTTGAGATACAACTCGATTCCGCCGGAGCTGGGTATTTTTGTGCATTCTCCTTTAAAAAATTCTTTTTTTTAACTTTCGCAATAGACGCAAATATTTATCTGTTACCAACTTATAACATAAATATGTAAAAAATAAATATTAAATTAACATATGTTTCATTCCTAAAAAAAAATACCTGTTTTACTTTTTGTATGTACCAACCCTAGCGCTCCGCTCATATGTAGGTGTAAATTTCAAAAAGACGGCTGAGTTACGCTACTGTCTATCTCTGTATTGTGACTATGTTGAAGCCACTGACCACCACTGACCTCTATAATACCACTGGACAGGCTGTTCCAAGCGTTTGACAGCAATTTTTTTGTGTCCATTTGAAGCGCCACTAGCGAGCGTCCCGAGAACTAATTTCAATGTATATTGCAAATGACAGCGAGAAGTGTTTGTTTACTGTAAAGTAATTTTGCATTTTCGTTGTTAAATATAACATAAGTAGGTAGGTAGTAATTATGATGATACGGTTATTGATTAATAAAAATAAAAAAATAAAAATCTTTATTTGAAACAGTTTTATTGATTGTAAAAACTTATTATTAAAAGTTATCTATATTTGCTCGCTGATATTGACATCATTAGTTTTAGTACCACAAACTCTCGCTACGTCTCGCTACGTCCGACAGTGCCAAAATGGCGAATACCAAGCAGCCACAAAAGCACGTTGACAACTGCTAGTCCAGGAAGCCATAGATGAATAATAAAGTTGAAGCCATGGAGATTAGAGACCTCTTCATGGTTGAAGCCAAAGAGTATAGATAATATACTGGGTTGAAGCTATCTTTATTTTTTTAGTATGATAGAGAGAAACCCAGTATATTATCTATATTCTATAGTCTATACTCTTTGGAGGGAAGCGTCAGCCCTCAGCCGTCAAGCGTCAAGCGATGGCTGTTGACAGTTGACCATAGAGTATATTGCTACAGTTGACTGTTGTTTTGGCAATTGGCATAACAATTTACAATTGTCAAAAAACAAGATTTTCAGTTTACTTCGAAAATATTATGTTAGATCTCTAATATTTACTGATTAAAAGTGCTAGTGCGAATATGATGTAAAAGTTATACAAATGAAAGTAATAGCATAGGACTAAACTATTGTTTTAAGTATTAGTTATACATAACCTACGAGTTTAACAAAACAGTTAAAATGTATTCAATTTGTCGTCAAACGCACCCGGCTACGGGAATCGAGCATGCAATTAGTTGTTGCTTCTTCAATAATGACGAAGTTTGCTTGGTTACTGCTGGTGCTAATATTATCAAGGTGTTTAGGCTGTTGCCTGATGGACAAACCAAGGAGGTAAACGCCGGTAAGTGTTTTTATTATAGCTAATTAAAAAAGACAGAATATTTGTCTTTTGTACTAAGTCCATTTTTAATATAAGCACTATGTATTATGTTTCAGAACCACCAAAATACCTAAACTACTATTTTAATAAATATAAATTAATATAACCTTGAAATATGAATATTCTCCATAATATAAACATAATACATAAAATATTTAATTCAATATAAGTAAATTTTACATAATTTATTCTAGCTGGTCAACCGATTCCGCCCAAAATGAAATTAGAATGCCTTGCTACTTACACATTATGGGGTAATGTTATGTCTATAGCCTCCGTAAAATGCCCCAGTGCTGGAAGGGATATATTACTGGTATCATTTAAAGAAGCAAAACTCTCAGTGTTACAATATGATATACAAACAAATAATTTAATTACTTTGAGTATGCATTATTTTGAAGAGGATGATATGAAGGTAAATGCTTAAATATTCTGTAAAATACTTTAATAGTTTTTCTAAATTTTTCTTATAGAATATTACAAAATCTTACATATTTTAATATAAATGCTGCCACATTTTCCACTAAATTTTAGGTAGGTCTGGTAAAATCTGTATCGTCTTACTCTCCACCAAATAACGACCCTATTGGTGTTAGACGAGTATGGCAATACAAGTCAGCAGATTGGGATGAGATGCGACACTTCTTCGCATCCTTTCCTTGGCGGCAGGTCTGCTTCTCTTCTTCCGATCCGTCGAGCTGTGCGGATGCTATAACCGATGTGGTGCATCAAGCGATGGAATATTTTATCCCGTTCTCTGATGTACCCGTCGGTGGCAAAGCTCACCCATGGTTTAATGCCGAATGTACATTTGCTGAAAAGCGTAAGCATTCGGCTTACCTTGCCTGGGTTGATGCTCGAGACCGCAAAGCTCCGGATGTAAGATCCAAGAAGAGAGCCTTTAACTTAGCCGCCAAGTCCTACAAAAAGACATTAAAGAAGGCTCGTCTTGACCGAATTACACATATTGGCGCAAAGCTCTCTGCCCAACCATCTGGCAGCAGAGCTTTTTGGTCCCTTGCCAAAGCGGTCGAGACGAACTTCTGTCGGCCCTCACTGCCACCGCTGGTAAAACCTGACGGATCCCTGGCTCATACGGCAAAGGAAAAGGCGACTTTGCTTGCTTCTCTTTTTGCCCAAAATTCATGTCTAGACACTGGCAATGCTACTCCACCACATCTACCTCACTGCGGAATCTCAATGGCAGATATCCCCATAACTAATAAAGAGGTCAAGAGAGTATTGTGTCGTCTAGATGTGAATAAAGCCAGTGGTCCTGATGGTATACCAGCGATAGTGCTAAAAACATGTGCTCCCGAGTTGTCTCCGATATTGACTCGTCTGTACCGCCTTTCTCTAAGGACTAGAATAGTGCCTAAATCCTGGAAGCTTGCCAACGTGCAACCAGTGCCCAAAAAAGGTAGCCGTGCCGACCCTGCCAATTATCGTCCGATTTCAATCACCTCCATACTCTGCAAGATTATGGAGAGTGTATTGAATAGTCGTCTAATGGCATACCTAGAACAGAATGATCTCCTCAGTGATCGACAATATGGGTTTCGCCGGAATCGGTCGACTGGGGATCTTCTAGTGTATGCCAATCACACCTTTGGCGAAGCTCTTGAGCGAAGCGGGGAGGCGATTGCCGTTTCCCTCGATGTCTCAAAGGCCTTTGACAGGGTTTGGCAAGCTAGCCTTATACGCAAGCTTTCAGCCTACGGTATATGTCCTGGCCTGATCGGCTGGATTAAAGACTTCCTGACCGACCGATCACTTAGAGTTGTGGTTGAGGGTTATTCATCACAACCCTTAAAGACCAACTCAGGGGTTCCTCAGGGGTCTGTTCTCTCTGCAACCTTGTTCTTGCTGCATATCAACGATCTGCTTATACCCGGTATCTATGGGTACGCAGACGACAGCACTGTTGTAGAGAGATACCTGCCGAATCCTCGGGCTAGTAGAGATCAAATTCAGTCCGAAAGAGAGGCCATGGTAGAGCGGTTGAATCTCACACTCAGGGCAGTCTCCACTTGGGGCGATGCCAATCTTGTGAGTTTCAACGCCACCAAAACACAGGCGTGTCTGTTCACCACAAAAAGGAGTCCTTTCACCTTGACTCCTACTTTCCGAAATGTGCCTCTGGAATACACTGACCGCCTGCAGTTACTTGGGATGGACATTACCCCCAACATGAACTACGGGCGGTTCATCGAGTCTAAGGCTAACTTAGCAGCGAGGAAAGTTGGCATCCTTGCAAAGGTCCGACAGTATTTCACGCCGGGACAGCTTCTAGATTTATATAAAGCTCAAGTCCGGTCGTGCGTGGAATACTGTAGTCACATTTGGGCTGGTGCTGCGAAATGCCATCTGTCAGCCTTGGACTCGATTGAGAGGCGTGCCCAGAGACTTATAGGTGACCCTACGCTAGTAAAAGCCAAGCTACACAGCCTCGATCACCGACGTAGGGTTGCCAGCCTCTGTGTATTCTATAGGTTACATTTCGGAGAGTGTGCGCAGGAATTACACGATTTAATTCCCCCATCCCCCTTCCATCATCGGACGACCCGACGAACGGCTGGTCTCCATCCTTACGTCGTGGACATTCCACCCGTCCGGACGAAGCGTTTCGCTTCGTCATTTATTATACGTGCAGCAAAGGATTGGAACAATCTGCCTGCGTCTGTGTTTCCGTCCGGTTACAATATGGGTGTCTTCAAGGCAAGAGTGAATAGGTGGCTACTGAATTAGTGCGACTTACCATCTACGACTACGTTACCACTTACCATCAGGTGGAACGTAGTCAAGCACTAATTCAGAATGAAATAAAAAAAAAAAAAATAGGTATACTTAAGTATCGTATTTAAAAATTAACTTGTGTTAAAATATAATTATTTTTTAATAATATATTTTACAATATGAGAAATCTTCATAAGTGTTTGTATAATTATTAGGGGAAGACAAAAAATATCCTACTTTTTCTCCTCTCTTTGTTAATTATTTTTTTATTTTTCCTTATTAGCTATTAATTAGTTTGAGTGTGTATGTTTTGCTCAATGTTTTTACATGACATTAAAATATTCATAGAATACTTAAAAATAAATATTTATATTAAAATAAAACAAATATTTAAGGGGGACTCCCATACAACAAACATGATTTTTTTGCTGTTTTTATAAACAATGTTTTTATGAAACCTTTTGTGCGCGAGTACACCTGGCCGGTTTTTATTTAATGTTGGGAAATGCATTTATGCATACAACTTGCAAGCGTACAGACGGCAGGTCTGTCAAAGCAGACCACATAACTGTGGTACATAACACATTTGGACACTTGTTATGACAATTTTCCAAAATAATTAAAATCATACAGTTACAATTAAAAGAAATTGTTAAAAACTACACTATCTTATATTTAAGTATATATATTATAAAAGTATTTTCCACTAAATTTTAGGTAGGTCTGGTAAAATCTGTATCGTCTTACTCTCCACCAAATAACGACCCTATTGGTGTTAGACGAGTATGGCAATACAAGTCAGCAGATTGGGATGAGATGCGACACTTCTTCGCATCCTTTCCTTGGCGGCAGGTCTGCTTCTCTTCTTCCGATCCGTCGAGCTGTGCGGATGCTATAACCGATGTGGTGCATCAAGCGATGGAATATTTTATCCCGTTCTCTGATGTACCCGTCGGTGGCAAAGCTCACCCATGGTTTAATGCCGAATGTACATTTGCTGAAAAGCGTAAGCATTCGGCTTACCTTGCCTGGGTTGATGCTCGAGACCGCAAAGCTCCGGATGTAAGATCCAAGAAGAGAGCCTTTAACTTAGCCGCCAAGTCCTACAAAAAGACATTAAAGAAGGCTCGTCTTGACCGAATTACACATATTGGCGCAAAGCTCTCTGCCCAACCATCTGGCAGCAGAGCTTTTTGGTCCCTTGCCAAAGCGGTCGAGACGAACTTCTGTCGGCCCTCACTGCCACCGCTGGTAAAACCTGACGGATCCCTGGCTCATACGGCAAAGGAAAAGGCGACTTTGCTTGCTTCTCTTTTTGCCCAAAATTCATGTCTAGACACTGGCAATGCTACTCCACCACATCTACCTCACTGCGGAATCTCAATGGCAGATATCCCCATAACTAATAAAGAGGTCAAGAGAGTATTGTGTCGTCTAGATGTGAATAAAGCCAGTGGTCCTGATGGTATACCAGCGATAGTGCTAAAAACATGTGCTCCCGAGTTGTCTCCGATATTGACTCGTCTGTACCGCCTTTCTCTAAGGACTAGAATAGTGCCTAAATCCTGGAAGCTTGCCAACGTGCAACCAGTGCCCAAAAAAGGTAGCCGTGCCGACCCTGCCAATTATCGTCCGATTTCAATCACCTCCATACTCTGCAAGATTATGGAGAGTGTATTGAATAGTCGTCTAATGGCATACCTAGAACAGAATGATCTCCTCAGTGATCGACAATATGGGTTTCGCCGGAATCGGTCGACTGGGGATCTTCTAGTGTATGCCAATCACACCTTTGGCGAAGCTCTTGAGCGAAGCGGGGAGGCGATTGCCGTTTCCCTCGATGTCTCAAAGGCCTTTGACAGGGTTTGGCAAGCTAGCCTTATACGCAAGCTTTCAGCCTACGGTATATGTCCTGGCCTGATCGGCTGGATTAAAGACTTCCTGACCGACCGATCACTTAGAGTTGTGGTTGAGGGTTATTCATCACAACCCTTAAAGACCAACTCAGGGGTTCCTCAGGGGTCTGTTCTCTCTGCAACCTTGTTCTTGCTGCATATCAACGATCTGCTTATACCCGGTATCTATGGGTACGCAGACGACAGCACTGTTGTAGAGAGATACCTGCCGAATCCTCGGGCTAGTAGAGATCAAATTCAGTCCGAAAGAGAGGCCATGGTAGAGCGGTTGAATCTCACACTCAGGGCAGTCTCCACTTGGGGCGATGCCAATCTTGTGAGTTTCAACGCCACCAAAACACAGGCGTGTCTGTTCACCACAAAAAGGAGTCCTTTCACCTTGACTCCTACTTTCCGAAATGTGCCTCTGGAATACACTGACCGCCTGCAGTTACTTGGGATGGACATTACCCCCAACATGAACTACGGGCGGTTCATCGAGTCTAAGGCTAACTTAGCAGCGAGGAAAGTTGGCATCCTTGCAAAGGTCCGACAGTATTTCACGCCGGGACAGCTTCTAGATTTATATAAAGCTCAAGTCCGGTCGTGCGTGGAATACTGTAGTCACATTTGGGCTGGTGCTGCGAAATGCCATCTGTCAGCCTTGGACTCGATTGAGAGGCGTGCCCAGAGACTTATAGGTGACCCTACGCTGGTAAAAGCCAAGCTACACAGCCTCGATCACCGACGTAGGGTTGCCAGCCTCTGTGTATTCTATAGGTTACATTTCGGAGAGTGTGCGCAGGAATTACACGATTTAATTCCCCCATCCCCCTTCCATCATCGGACGACCCGACGAACGGCTGGTCTCCATCCTTACGTCGTGGACATTCCACCCGTCCGGACGAAGCGTTTCGCTTCGTCATTTATTATACGTGCAGCAAAGGATTGGAACAATCTGCCTGCGTCTGTGTTTCCGTCCGGTTACAATATGGGTGTCTTCAAGGCAAGAGTGAATAGGTGGCTACTGAATTAGTGCGACTTACCATCTACGACTACGTTACCACTTACCATCAGGTGGAACGTAGTCAAGCACTAATTCAGAATGAAATAAAAAAAAAAAAATAGGTATACTTAAGTATCGTATTTAAAAATTAACTTGTGTTAAAATATAATTATTTTTTAATAATATATTTTACAATATGAGAAATCTTCATAAGTGTTTGTATAATTATTAGGGGAAGACAAAAAATATCCTACTTTTTCTCCTCTCTTTGTTAATTATTTTTTTATTTTTCCTTATTAGCTATTAATTAGTTTGAGTGTGTATGTTTTGCTCAATGTTTTTACATGACATTAAAATATTCATAGAATACTTAAAAATAAATATTTATATTAAAATAAAACAAATATTTAAGGGGGACTCCCATACAACAAACATGATTTTTTTGCTGTTTTTATAAACAATGTTTTTATGAAACCTTTTGTGCGCGAGTACACCTGGCCGGTTTTTATTTAATGTTGGGAAATGCATTTATGCATACAACTTGCAAGCGTACAGACGGCAGGTCTGTCAAAGCAGACCACATAACTGTGGTACATAACACATTTGGACACTTGTTATGACAATTTTCCAAAATAATTAAAATCATACAGTTACAATTAAAAGAAATTGTTAAAAACTACACTATCTTATATTTAAGTATATATATTATAAAAGTATTTTCATTTGAATACTAGAATATTATATTTTACAGGGTGGATGGACAACACACCCCCACATACCATGGATAAGAGTGGACCCTGAGTTTAGATGTGCTGTAATGTTGTTGTATGGGAAAAAATTAGCCGTGTTGCCATTTCGAAAAGATATCACGTCTGAGGATGGTGATCCATTAGAATCTAAGCCATTGGATAGTAAGAAAAATGTAAGTAAAAATTGATCTGTAAGGGCAATTTTATAAAAAGCTATTAATCTTTTTTGGAGTTCTCAAAAGGAATATTTTTTTCTATTTTTGCAACACTTTCAATTTATACTCTGCTCCTATTGGTGGTACCGTAAAGCCTTGACAAATGCAATATAAAAATATTTTTTCAATTAAAACCAGTATTTTCTGAGATTAGTGCGTTTAACCGAACAAACGAACTCTGTAGCTTTATAATAATAGTATAGATATTTAAAATTGGGTAAATATTATTTTATGCCTATGTGTATCAATTACTGCTTAAACCTTAGATTTTTTTTCTAAAACTAAATAAGTTTTAGAAAACAAAAATTGATTAACATTGATCATTTTACCTTAGTAATGTGTTTGATGGATGTATAGTGATTTTTCTTTTTTTCAGCAACCCGCCCAACAAATGACACGTGCACCTACTTTAGCTTCCTACGTCATAGTATTAAAAGAGTTAGACGAGAAAATAGACAATATTCTTGATATACAGTTCCTTTATGGATACTACGAGCCCACGTTGTTGCTTTTGTATGAGCCTGTGAGGACCTTTGCTGGGTAAGACCCACATCCTAAGAAATTAGTTTAAATTTTGTTATTCTTTCTTATATTTGTCTAGATGTTGTTTTTTTGAATGTGTATCAACAACATGTGGCCTTCTTATTTGTGGAGACTATTGGCTTACATATTAAACATGTTAAGTATTCTGATTTACATAGTAAAAATAGATGATTTCTTTTCTATTTGGTAATAATGATGTACCGTAATGTAAAAGTTAAAAGTCTGCTAAATATATACAAAAACTTGACATATTATATACAAAAATCTTCCTCGAGAACCACTCTATCCATTGGTGAAAACAGCATGAAAACCAGTGCAGTAGTTTGTGAGGTTATCGTGAACAGACAGACAAACATACGCGGTGGAGGAGTTTGTTGTATAATACGTAGTGATGTGTGTGTGTGCGTGGTGCGCAGGCGCACGGCGGTGCGCAGCGACACGTGCGCGATGGCGGGCGTGTCGCTGAACATGAGCGCGCGCGTGCACCCCGTCATCTGGGCCACGGGCGGCCTGCCCTTCGACTGCCTGCAGGCCGTGCCCGTGCAGAAGCCCTTGGGTGAGTCTGCACTCGGATTGCTAGGAAAATTCATTTCCCCAGGAAACCAAAAAAAATATATATACAGTATATCTGTATTCAGCCTTTATTAACGTCCCACTGCTGGGCACGGGCCTCCCTTCAATACGAGGGGATCAGGCCATAGTGCGGCGGACTTTACATGTCTTTAGAAAATTTGCCAAGTTCTTTTAGACATGCAGGTTTCCTCACGATGTTTTCCTTCACCGTAAGACAAGTGGTAATCATGATAGAAATGATTCACACATGAAAATGTCAGAGGTGTGAGACCCGGACTTGAATCCGCATCATTCGGTTATTCAAGCGAGGGCATTACCACTGGGCTGACACTGTCATCCAGATTGTTATAATGTTGTATACATTTTATAATGAAATTCTACTTGAGCCAAATCTGTATATTCTATTTTTAGAAAATTATATTAAAAATTAAAATAGTCATTGTTATCGTTATATAAAGGCCAAATATGTACTTTTAGAATGTTTGGCTATCTGTCTGTCTTTGTTTTTTATGACATTGACTGTGTTTTTGTTAGTTCCAACTAATCTCCTAAAGGGCTGGACCGATTTTAACGGGGCAACTACAACTATTGAATAGTCTAATTTTTATTGTTTTTTTTATTAATATTGTTATAATATTGTAATATGTTGGGACATTATTACAACAGCGCCATCTAGTTCCGCAGTAAGCTACGTAACGTGCTTGTGTTGTGGATACCAGATAGTTGATATACTACACATATAAATTTAAATATATACATATTATAAATATAAACACCCATGACTTGAGTACAAACATTCGTGATTAGCAAATTAATGCCCCCAGCGGGACTCGAACCCGCGATCGCTGGCGTAGAAAGTAGGGTCACTACCCTCTGAGCCAAACGAGTCGTCTTATCATCTAACTATTTTTATCTGTATAAAATAATGCTTGTCAGGTGGTTGTCTCATAATGGCGGTTAACTCTCTGATATATCTCAACCAGTCGGTCCCGCCGTACGGCGTGTCTCTCAACAGTGTGGCGACACATTCAACTAACTTTCCATTACGTGAGTATTGTATTAAATGAGTATATTTTAATATTTTTTATTTATTCGTATACACAAAAATATTAAGTCGAAAAATATATAAAATTCTTGCAGATAAATAAACTGAAAGTGTTTACTTGTAATGTTAAAATAATATCTTTGTATACATAATTTTATAATTGTGTACGGTATTTATAAGAAAAAAAATAGCTTTTATAATTTTTGTCTGTGTTTTCTTGTTCTGGTAGGTCTTCTTCTTAGGTTTGTGTTTATTCCTGTCCTTATTTATCTGTGCTAAATTCATCCAGATCCGTTCAGTCGTTCTGGCGTGACCAGTAACATGCATCCGTCCGTCCAAACTTGTGCATTAACCATATTAACTTACTGAATACGCGCCCCCGAAATGTAAACAAGTTTTTACGTTATCGATGACGTCACCGCGCGGCGCTTGAGTCTGCATGTCCATGTTTCGGAGAACTTTTTGAACACACTTGAAAGCCACAATAATAAACAAGAAAACAGATAACAAGAAATCTTTAATTTACACGTGCTCTTTGTTTCGACCGACCCCAAAGCTAAATAAAAAAGTAAGCGTTTAATACGAACCGTTGTGTCTGGGCGGCGGGCAGGCATCCAGGAGGGCGTGTGCGTGTCGCTGGACGGCGCGCGCGTGGCGGCGCTGGGCGAGGCGCGCTTCACGCTGGCGCTGCGCGGCGGGCAGCTGTACGTGCTCACGCTGCTGTCCGACAGCGTGCGCAGCGTGCGCAGCTTCCACCTCGACCGCGCCGCCGCCTCCGTGCTCACCTCCTGCGTCAGTACACACTCCACTACTGATACGCAAACTCCGCCGCTCATACACAAATTCCGCTGCTCATATAAAAACTTCGTTGCTAATACACAAAGTCCGCTGCTCATACACAAATTCCGCTGCTTATTTATAAACTTCGCTGCTAATACACAAATTTCGGTGTCCATACACAAACTTCACTGCTCATGCACAAATAATGAATTACAAAGATATTAGACAGCCGGCCTTTGCGTTTACCTCTAAGTGTCACCATCAATCACCAAACTAATTACTTGTACTTATGTAGACTTGTTCTGCTAACTAATAAACTATATAAGAATCTATTTTATAAATATGTACTGTATTTTCATGTAGTACTAATAATATTATAATTTATATGACGAATACCTACGTCAGTCTATTTAAAAAAACATATTTAATAAATTTGCATTTTCCAAAAAAATTTGCAAGTTTTAATTGAGAAAAAAACCACATTGAAATATTTTTTGCCATTTTTTTAGTTCGGCTTTAATAATAATTGTCATCAATCAAAAAAATTAAATGTTTATTCAAATGTGATTTAAGATTTTGATTTCAAACTCTTAAAACAATTGCTGTTCGCTAGACAATTTAAAATTTAAAAATAGCTGGGTCTATTTGAATAATTCTGTTTTTGTTTTGTTTGGGCTGTGAACCAGATGAATTATCAAAATAAAAAAAAATATATATTTTGACAGATGTGCGTCATAGAAGAAGATTTTCTCTTTTTGGGCTCTCGTCTCGGAAACTCTCTTCTTCTGCGAGTTACGGAGAGAGAGAACCGTATGCTGTTTTCAGTTGACAAGCCCTTAGAGGCTACTGTGGACCTTACTATGTCTGATACTGGTGAGTTTTGAAATTAATAATAATATTAACCCTTTGAATAATTCGTGTCACGTAAAAGTATCGCTGGAAGAAAGTGGTGGGGGTGTGTTAGGCCTATTCTTTTATTTTTGAACTAGTCTTTCGCTCGCGACGTATATTGTTTGTTGTAGGTACATTGAATAATATTTTAAATAGAATATCATTAAATAGAATTCTAATAATTAATAAAACATGTTTGATTAAGTGTACAATGTTTAATCTAGTTCCAAAAAATTAAATTATGTGTGCGTTCGTGCGTGCGTGCGTATGTGTGTCTGGTAAAATAGGTGAATGAATGTGGATGAAATTTAGTCAGTTAATTAAATAGTGAAGTGTGTAAATAAATGCGAATGTGCTTATGAGCCATTGAATGACAAACGAACTTTGATTTTTTGATATTTGTTAGTAAGTAAGTATGTATATATTTCTCCTGTATATATATGCACTGTAATAAATTAAAATATTTCAGATAGAGAAAAGGAAAAGGAAAAAGAAAAGGAGAAAGAACAGAACAAAGAACCTCAAAAGGAGAAAGAGAAGGATAAAGAAGATCCAGCAACTAAGAAAAGGAGAATGGACACAATAAGTGACTGTGTAGCGACCAACGTTATAGAGATATGCGATAAGGATGAGCTAGAAGTGTACGGGTCAGACATACGGACATCCACACAGTTGACCAGTTACGTGTTTGAGGTATGGTATAACCGATCAGCGCGCGAGGTGCGTCGCAAGCCATTTAACAATTTTACGTTTCAAATCGATAAATTATAATCTATCAACGTGAAATAGACGTTAAATAGTAAGCAATATGATGTGGTTCACAATCTTTCGACAATTTACAATCTCGCGTGATTATAAGCTAACGTGATTTACAATTTGATGGTGACGTATACATTACACACACATGTGTGTAATGTATATTACTCTTCCATACTAAAAGTTAAATGCATCAAGAGACGAAACCGAGCAAAGCTAGTTTTAAATAAAATTATCATTTTGTATTTATTCTCGTATTTATTTTGCTACAGTGTGGCGTACCTACGCCTAAAACCTATTAATTATTATTATTAGTAAAAGTTCATATGCATTATATTAAAGTATTCAGTATTAAAAATATCTTCGAGCTGCAAACATAATTATTTAGTCCCGTCGTTACAATAGGGATTGCTATGTGTGCAGGTGTGCGACTCGCTGCTGAACATCTGCCCGATCGGCGACATCTCGATGGGCGAGGTGCAGCTGGCGGCGGAGGGCGCGGAGGGCGCGGAGGGCGCGGGGGGCGGCGCGGGGGGCGGCGGGCGGCGCGCGCTCGAGCTGCTGGCGTGCAGCGGCCGCGGCAAGAACGGCGCGCTCACCGTGCTGCAGCGCTCGCTGCGCCCGCAGCGCCTCACCGCCTTCGACCTGCCCGGTACGTACATGTCAGGCTCGAAGGACCACAACTTTGTATTGTTACTGTTCTGTTTACTTTTTGTGCAATAAAGGATATAAAAAAAATTTATTGGTCCTCCGATTAAATTGACCCAAGAACAATTGAAGAATTGGACATAGTTATGCAGAGCAGAACCAACCCACAGAATGACTGTTTTGACATATGATTGATTTTCATAACGAAATGTGGGTAGCTTTGTTGACAGTGTTTTTTGCATTCAAAAAATCGCTAGTTAGCTTAGATATTATCTACGACCTATCTGTGTACTTACCTAAAAACTAAACAGAACAGTAACAATACAGAAAAGTTGTGAACAAAGGTGGACTTATCTCTATGAGAGATCTTTTCCAGTCAACCCTGCATGTGAGAAATAGTGTAGTTAATTTTCGGGGTTATATAAAGAGTTTGAGTGGAAGCCTTGAAAGGATTAAGTATAGTTACACGGTTCTTTAACCTACTTGATCAGTAGCTTGAAGGAACAATAGTTATTAAGGTCTTCAAACAGTTACAACTCAAACTTTTCTAAAGTTTGAGGCTCTAGAAGACCTATAAAGGACGCGTATTTAAAATTTGGTTGGACAGACTAGACTAGACACCATTAGGTATGGCTTGAAGGACCAAGTTATTTGGGTCTAACTAAGGATAGTTTGTGTTGCAACGCCTCACCGCCTTTGACCTGCCTGGTTAAACTGACTACATCTGGCTCGAAGGACCAAGTCTTTGAACAGTTTGAGTTTTTGAGTTTTTAAACAGTTTCTAATTTGGAGGTTTTGGAAGACCAAGTATTTGTTGGGGTTCTATAAAGAGTTTCTGAGTTTAAAGCTTGAAAAGATTAAATATGGTTACATGGTCCTTCGATCTATCTGGTTAGTGACTTGAAGGACTAATACTTGTTGGGGTCTTCTAAAGATTTCTTAACGAGTTCCTTAGCCACGAGTCGTGACAAATGATTGGGACATATTGATTATGATATGGTATTTATATTCAATTTCTTAGATTTATGCAAACAGGATATATTTTAGATGAAAGTAAAATAGAATGTTATTTAAAATGATATGATAATGTAATTTAATTATTTTCCCTCAGGTTGTATCGACATGTGGACGGTGGTGGGCGAGGCGGCGGAGCGCGACGCGCACAAGGAGGAGGGCACGCACGCCTACCTCATACTCACGCAGGAGGACTCCAGCATGGTGGGCTATACATATTAATATTATAATGCAAAAGTAACTTTGTCCGTCTGTCTATCTATCATTTTTTGTTCTTAATCCGGTAATCTATTTAAGATGAAATTTGGTAAGGAGATAGTTTGTTACTATGAAAAATCCTGTCCCCGTAGAGTAGAATTTGATGAAACACTATTATAAAATATTTTATTAAGTACTACATTTTTAGTTTTCTATTAACCTTCTATTAACCATGAGTGTACTTTTCTGAAAGAAGTCACTTTCCCACTTGAGAAGAACTGACAGAAGGATCACAAAGAAACTAAAATTGTTAACTACATATTCGATTTAGAATTTTATTGAAGTGAAACTTCTTCATCGGCGTTGGAAAAAAAATTTGTTTACGCGTCGTCATGGTTACGCGTCACGTTTTTCGGTTACGCGCCATGTTGCTTTTTTTATCAAAGTTTAGTATAGTGACGTAAAGAATATAATGTAATATATGATAATAATAACAACAATATATTAGTTTTGAAGTTTGGTTTGAAATAAGTAAATTGCTTTTCTTAAGGCTTAAGCCTTATCTACGCCATTTTCGTGAAGTTGCAAATAGTAGAAAAATGATATGTCGTAAAGACGTTTCACTTCTTATCTGTGTACTCTGGTACACACACATATTTTTTTATAATTACAGATAATGTAAATGTATAGATAATATTATATAGGTAAATTTTCTTTCAGATCCTCCAAACGGGTCAAGAAATAAACGAAGTAGACAACTCCGGCTTCGTGACGGGCTCGCCGACGATATTCGCCGGGAATCTCGGCAACAACAAGTTTATGGTGCAAGTGACCACTACCACCATACGATTAGTGCGAAGTGAGTGCTTCTATCAATGTTTTTATATTTTTAAATGAGCGTAGTTTAGTTTTTGAAGCGTAAGCTTTTTATTTGTGTAAGTGATAGCCAAAAGCCAATAGCCTCGCTTCAAACGTCAATATATACGGATTTAAACGCGTTACGCTATAAGCCGTACATTTCTGCATATTGCACGAGCACTAATGTAGCTGAATTTAGACGCGAGGACTGTATAATATACTAAGGGCTCACCCTCGCTTCGCTCGGGTTCGTCCCTAGGTACGTGTTGTATATATTTACTTCGCACCACCCGGAATATATTTGCTGATTTAATTACCATTGCACGCACCATGGCAACGGTTATAACTGATACGTCAAATCAAGCTTCTAGCTTTAAAAATGACTTAATTTCCATACAAACTTTCATCCCCTATTTCAGCCCTTTATAGCCTATGTCCGTCTCCTGGCTCTAAGCTACCTTCCCACCAATTTTCAGCCAAATCGGTACAGTCTTTGTTGAGTTATAAATAGTGTAACTAACACGACTTTCTTTTATATATTCTTGTGAATTTAGACCAGAAGTGAGCTTCTTTTTAAAAAAAAACAAGTTTACTAAATCGACTTCAATTTATTGGAAGTATCTGAAAACGCTAAAACACAATTAAACTAACCAAAAAGACAACTAAGCTACCAACAATGATATTTTAAAGAAAATAGACCAACAGAGTAACGATCTAACAATACTACCACGACAAGCGTCAAGATACACCTACCCCCCGATGCTAGTTATGCATCGACTTTTATAGCTTTTTCCCCACTCCAACATCCTCTTTCCTATTCATCTTCCACAATATATAGATTATCAATAGGGAAATGCGTTGATTTTTTTTAATAAAAATCTAATTATAAAAAAAGTGCGAGCGTACACAAGTAGTACACGTGTCAGAAGTGAAACTTCTTTGTTTATAAATTTAACTCACTGTTTACACACTGTATAAAATACTGATGATATTGTAATTTCACTTCAAAAACAATTCCTTACGATGAGCAGCCACGTCGTAAGCTAGGCTGTAAATTGTAATACTTTTGCCTTGCGGTGGGCGAGATCCCCACCTGCGCATCTTGACCGTCTGAGGGGTGGTGGCGCTGACTCTTCCCCGTCTCTGAGTGCCTGGTACTTGTGCTGGTACTCGTTTATATTTATACTAATCTAAAGCTTCCAACAAGGTAGCGTTAAACGTTTAACGCAACCTTGTTGGAAGTCGCATTAGAAGTTTCACTTCAAAAAAAATATCATCACACGCATAATCCTCATTTTTTGCTTATATTTTTCATTGTTCTTAATGACGTGCGTCATTAAGAACGTATAAAGGGTACAGGTGCAAAACAAGGAATGACATATAAAATTAAAAAAAGTTGAAAAGTATGGGAATATTAAGATTTTGCCCCGTATTATACAATGCAATGTTAATTTTAAAAAAAATGATTTTGTGGCATTCCTTGTTTTGTCCCTGTACCCTTCATATATAAATGTGTGTGTGTGTTTGCTGTCGGGCAGACGGCGTGCAGGTGCAGTCGATCGCGCTGGAGTGGAGCGCGGCGCGCGCCGCCGCCGCCGACCCCTACCTCTGCGTGGTGTCCACGTGCGGCCGCGCGCTCGTGCTCGCGCTGCGCGAGGCGCGCGCGCGCGACCCCGCCGTCAGTACCACCGCGCCACCACCACCACCACACCACTACCACCACACCACTACCACCACACCATTACCACCACACCACTACCACCACACCACTACCCCCACACCACTACCACCACCGCACCAGCAACACCACCCCACCACCACCACACCACCACCATACCACCACCACACCACCACCACCACACTACCACACCACTACCACCACCACCACCATCACACCACTACATCACTACACTACACCACTATAGTTGCATTTTTAATTAGACGAAGCCAACTGACAGTAGCTAATGTCTCTTTGTAAAATAATTTAAAGTAATAGTGATGCGTTCAGTTCTCGTTCAATCAGATGAATGAACAATGAGTGTGGATAGTTAATCATTTCAAACTATAAAAAAATATTATTATTTTGTTACAACACTATATTTATTTTATCAAAAACTGACAACACAGTAAACGTCAGTTGACTTCGTCTCATAGAGGTTAGAGACCAGGAGAACCATCGCTTCATACTAAAACATTACCCGCCTGTCCCTGAAAATTTGTAGAATCTATAACGCACTGTCGTCGGTAAGTAGTATTTGTGAAGTTAGCTGTTAATGAGTATTGTCACTATTGTGACAACGTGAAGTTAGGCATTGAGACAACATAGCGATCGCAGCGCTTCCTTAGTTTGACAATATTTCTGAGACACTACATTCTAGGGCAATGGTCCTCCTGGTCTCTAATCTCCATGCTTTGTCTGATTAAAAATACGACTTTACACGACACTACACCACCTCATTATACCACTACCAAAGTAGTCGGCCAATTGACGTGACAGCGAGCCCAAGCTGCCATACACTCGCTTGGGACATTAATATACTACAATGGCAGCTTGGGCTGTCACGCCCGTTGACCAACTATATGTTTCATAGGCTTTGCCACTACACTACAGCACTACACTACTATATTACATTACATACGAGTATACTGTACATATTACTTTACTATGTTTTAAAGTTTAATCAATTTAAAAAAGAGTAAGCTATTTAAGAATAAGAAAGCATTTTTTGTATGTTATGATATATCATATAACATTGTTTTTTTAAGTAATCCTAGATAAACTAACATAGTGTGCTAATTATTGTAAGCATTACTCAATCGACAAGTAATAAAGTATTTTTTAATATGACAACACGTACAACTATACAACTTGACATATTTGAAGTATTTTTGTGTTTTTTTTAATTAAAAAAAAACTATTCCAGTCAGCCCGCCTGGCGCCCACGCGGCAAGCGGTGCCGCACCGACCGTCCATAGTGCAGGCAGTGCCGTACAGAGATCTCAGTGGACTGTTCACCACCACTGATGAAAATGTGCAGGTGTGTGCCAGTCTAAATTAAAAAATATATGGTAGCTGTTCGGATAGAGGCAGGGGCGGTCATCTTGATTGGCATACTATTGCTTTTATATGATAGTCGAGGGATGGCTTTAGGGTTGACAGATATATTTGTATCTAACTTGTTATGAGACAGCACTACACCGTCTAAATTGTACTCCTAATATTCAACTAATGATTCACACACGCTTTGCTCGGGTCCATCCCTAGGGACTCCCTGCCAAATATAAAATTGTAGCACAAAAAAAAAGGATTTTCGTATAAACTTGCGAGAGCTCTTAGACCTCCTTAATCCGGCCCTGTCGCAAAATCCGTTCTTAGCGGACGTCTACTAGCTATAACCTACCTCCCTGCCTTTCATCTTCATACGTCAAGCGGTTTTCGAAATTTTGTGATAAGTGAGTGACCTTTCGCTTTTATATATTTAGATGTGTTTCAGGTTAAAGGAGAGTTTACGGGTAAAATGAAGGGTAAGAACGTGAAGGCGGAGGGTTTCAAGCCGGACACAGTGTACGAGTTGAATGATGAAGATGAGTTGCTGTACGGTGGTGATCAGACCCCGGCGTCGATGGCTAGTGTAAGTGAACCCATTAAACAATAATTTTTGATATATAGTATTAAAAAAAAACTTTTTTATGTACAATTTAAGTGTTACGCGTTTTTTAATTTTGAATATTGTTTATGATTGTAGTGTTTCGTATATAGATGTTTAAAAAACTAGATTTTGTTAGATTTTTTGTGGTTAAATAAAAATTCAAAAAACTTTTAAAACTATTATTTCATTGATGTTGTGTATAATGGAGAAGACGCAGTAGAGATTGAGACTTGATCGGTTCAAAGTTAATGAAGGAATTGAATTGACTTGATTTAGTCTGTCAATATCAATCACGTGTCTTCAGCCCTTTTTAACGCCCTACTGCTGGGCACAAGATTCGCTTTAAATAAGGGAGAACAGGCCATAGTCTACTAGCGGACACTGAGCATTCAAACTTCTCTCTCAGGTTCTCTCAGACATGCCAGTTTCTTCACGATGTTTTCCTTCACCGTAGGGTAAGTGCTAATCATGATAGAAAAGATTTGCCCGTGAGAATCTCAGAGGTGTAAAATCCCGAATTTGAACCCACTTCACTCGGTCATGCAAGCATGATCCCACTGGGCTACCACTCTGCCTTGACGTGACTAGATAATACCTGTTTGTGTGTGCAGATCTATTGTCTTGACGTATCTAAATAAATTACGTCTGTGTGTGTGTGTGCAGATCATGCTGGCGGAGCAGTCTGCGTCGCGCGCGCACGCGCCGCGCCGCGTGGCGCGCTGGTGGCGGCGCGCGGAGCCGCGCGCTTCCGCGTGGCTGTTCGTGCTGCGCGACAACGCCAACCTCGAGCTGTACTCGCTGCCCGAGATGCGCCTCAGCATGCTCGTGCGCGACTGCCTCTCCGGCGAACGGGTGCGCGCTTATATACACACGCACATACGCACCCGAGAATATACACATACATACGTACTGTCACTGACCTCTATAATACCACTGGACTGGCTGTTGTCAACGTGCTTTTGTGGCTGCTTGATATTCGCCATTTTGGCGCTGTCCGCCGCTGTCGGGCGTAGCGAGAGTTTGTGGTACTAAAACTAATGATGTCGATATAAAGATTTTTATTTTTTATTTTTATTAATCAATAACGGTATAATCATAATTACTACTTATGTTATATTAACAACGAAAATGCAAAATTACTTTACAGTAAACAAACACTTCTCGCTGTCATTTGCAATATACGTCAAAATTAGTTCTCGACCCTCTCGGTGGCGCTTCAAATGGACACAAAAAAATTGCTGTCAAACGCTTGGAACAGCCAGTCCAGTGGAATTATAGAGGTCAGTGCGTACTGTACATCATTACACAAAAACTCACATATACACATCTACATTTGCTCGCACGCGTATGTGTGGATATTTAAACATATTTGTGAACTCGTGAACATACATACTCTCGTCTGTGTTTACGTAAACCGTACCCATTTTTTTCTATCACTTTTAAAATACAAATCTCTATCAATGCTAAGTATACAATTTTTTTTACAACATTTTACGAAAATGCACTCGGCATTGTAATCAAACCTGCAAAATATAATATTTTATCATCTGGGGACAGCTCTCAGGAAATTATGGATTGCTAATGCACAAATACTGTAGTAGTATACATTGATATAACACGAGTTAAGGAGTATGATAAAAAGAGATCGCTAATCTTATTCAAAAAGTTTTTAAAGACAAAATTGAATTCACTTTCTAATTAATACCATATACGTAATAGTTGTCGCCTACACCATGCTATAATTATAGTAAATAGTATAATAACAACATCGACATGTTTGTATGTATATAATAATAATATATTTTATTCTTCAGTAATATTGCGAAAAAATAACCAAGACTTAATGCGTTTCTCTGTAAGATAAAAGTTTATTTACATTAGTTACATATTTTACAAATCTACTTAATTGAAAAATTACATGAATTATTTATTTACAAAGGCTTACTAACCTGTAAGATAAAAGAAACAACATTTAAAGTCTATTTCAGGTTATATGTTGGCAAATAATTATAAAAGAAATTAATAGTTGAGAAATTCTCTCAATTACAATTGACGTTTTTTTAAGAAAAAATAATATAATTTTTATAATGCTTATTATGCCAGCTTGACATAATATACTCGTAGTACCAAATCATACATAACCTTATTAGAGAAATGTATTTTTCTTTACATGTATGTATGTTCCAGATCCTAGCCGACAGCTTAGAGTCGGTGCCGATACCCGCCAGCATGGAGGAAGAGCCGGCGGGGCACAACCCTAGCGTGGAGCGACTCAAAGAGCTACTAGTGGTGGGACTCGGGCATAAGGGCTCGAGGGTGCTCATGCTGATGAGGTGTCAGGAACAGCTCATGATATATCAGGTAAGCTGCGGAAGTGGGAGTAAGAGAGAGATAGAGAGAGAGAGAGGGAGGATGGTAAGACATTGCTGTGTTAGTTTTTATGTATGAGGTTTGGTTAGGTGTTTATTATTTTGTCGTAATTCATGTTTTTGTGTCTATTGATTATTCGAGAATATTAGAAAATATATTAAGGTCTTATTTGTAACCGAAGACTTAATCTTTGGTCCGCTCGTGTCAGTTCTTGTTAACATTTCTATGCATTTCTCATCAAGTCATATGTTGACCCGGATAACCAGCTATTATCATACTAAATTTCATCAAAATATGTCGACTGGTAGACACATAAAAAAATTGGCTTCTCTATCGATATTAATAACTATTGCAATACAATTTTCCAAAAAAAGAAAAAAAGTACAGTACGACTTACAGTACCCAGCAATAAATATTGCACATCGACCTTTGGAAAGAAACCATCGGCTAATTTCGGTTTCGTAGAGCGTTGTCTCTGTCTCACAATATCTATGTGACGTTTGTCACTCGTTATTTAACTGCGGTGGAGTATAGACGCGTTCAGTTAAATATATTCGTAAAATATTATAATATGTATGTATAGATTATTTAATATCATTGTCATCAGCCCTTTTTAACGTTTGCTGGGCACGGGCCGCCCTCAGTACGAGAGGGATCAGGCCTAATGCGTGTTGGCGGACTTCACATGTTTTACGAAAATTTGCTAGGTTCTCTCAGACATGCAGGTTTCCTCACAATGTTTTCCTTCACCGTAAGACAAGTGGTAATCAGGATAGAAATGATTCTCACATGAAAATATCAGAGTTATACAATCGAGCGCATTACCGCTGGGCTACCACTGCGTATTTAATATCGTTTAACAGATGATATAATGAAGTGTAACCCGTCCGTACGTCGCAGGCGTACAAGTACCCTCGCGGCAACCTCAAGCTGCGCTTCTCGCGCGTGGCCGCGTCGTTCCCGTTCGGGTACCGCAGCGCGGCGGTGGCGTGCGCCGACGACGCGCCCGACGCCGCCGCGCTGCGCGAGGGCGTGCGCCAGATGAGGTACTTTGGTGAGTTACACCCTTTTTAAATATGTTATACATATGAAGGGTTATACAGGGTATACAAAACAAGGAATGTCACAAAATTATTGAAGTGAAACTTCTTTAGAATTGTTGTGATTTCAAACTCGATGAAACGAAAATGCGTCACGATAAAGAAAGAAATACATAAAAGTGTAAGATTAAGTCGGAGAGAATGAGATAGAATACATTCCCATGTTGCCATGGTAACCGTTGTTTATTTTTTAACATTTCTTTTTTTATATATATTCATCTCATTCTTTTGTCGATTTACTGAAGTTTCACTTCTATCGTGTGTGAATCGCACACATACCTTTTTTATTTTTTAATTTACATTGCAATCTATAATACTTACGTGGCAAAATCTTAATGTTTCCCATACTTTCAATTATTATTTTTTAATTTTATGTCACATTCTTTATTTTGTCCCTGTACCTTTCATATAAACTGGCATGTGGCTTCTAAATTCGAGAAGCGTCCATGGTCATTGGTCATGTATATATTTTATCTTCTATGGATGTTATCCTGTGCATGTAGTGTATCAACTATCCGTAACACAAGCCTCGTATCACAAAAGTAAATGGCGCTGTGTATAGTGATGTCCTAACATATTTAGTTATTATTTATTTATATCTGAAAACATGAGTGGATGAAGGTGATGGAAAAAATTGAGTTCATAGATTATGTAATTTATTGCGTGCATTTATAAAATGGCAGTTGTAAGATTTAAAACTGCTTATACACCAACATTTTTGTATTAAACAGCGAAAATTTGAATCTATTACATTGTATCATCTTCATCCATTGTGTTTATTTGTCTATGGTTGCCCGCGAGCAGGCAACGTGGGCGGCTACAACGGCGTGTTCATCTGCGGGCACACGCCGTACGTGCTGCTGCTGGGCGCGCGCGGCGAGCTGCGCCTGCACCCGCTGTGCCCCGACGAGGGGCCCGTCGCCTCCTTCGCGCCCTTCAACAACACCAACTGCCCCCAGGGGTTCTTGTACTTTAACGCTAAGGTCCGTTTGTGTCTATATTTATATTTACTTTTTACATGGAAAAATGTATTTAATTTTGGAGAACTATCATGTTAATACGCTTATCTCGATTAGTTTTTGAGATATCGATGTTGGAATACCGAAAAAAAAGTCTGACAATCGGTAAATTGTTTTTGTTTTTATTTTTGATGTAATTTAATATATTTTTGTGAAGTAAAATGAGAAAAAAAATTAAAATATTCGATATATTAATTAGTTCCGAGGTACCGATATAAATAAACAGAAATGAAGAAAAATGCTTTACAAATTGGAAAATTCAATATTCGTGAGATTTGAAGCGACTCGGCTTTGCTTCGCCCTGGTTCGTTTGCTACATTTAAAGTTATTTATAGCATAAAAATTAAAAATTAATGACTTTTATACAAACTTGCGCCCTTAGACCATCTTAATTTCATCCGTATAAACTATCTGCCTTTCATCTTAATAGTCAAACAGCTTTCAAATTTTCGTGATAAATGACTGTGTATGTTGCTTTTATAGTACATATATCTAGTTATAATAATAAATATAAAAAAAAATATTTATAAAACAGGTTAAATAAATACATAACTTTGTTGTTGGGACATGCTTTTAAGTAAAAATGTGACCTGTGCCAGGATGTCCAGTTGTTTATTTATTTATTTAAATCTACCAGTGATAATTACATTAAAACAACATTGAGTAAAAAAATGGTTGCCTGTAAAGTCGGTTTTACGGGCGAAGATTTTACGTGACAACGTCTTTTTCTCGGTAGAATATTTATTGATATGAATATAATTAAATTGCACAATAGGAACAAGGAATTGAATGAAAATAAGAATTGCACAAATTTTAACTATAGAAATATATTTTAATAGTTGAGTGGGAGAGAGACGCAAGGCATTCGGCGGGCCTCTCTCTCGTTCGGTGACTCATCGTAACGTTACCGAGCGTTACACTTTTTCATAAGTGACTCCCAGCTTAACCTAATTTAAGACGTTGTCACGTCAAAAAGAAATACAGTGTAGCTTAATTTTAAATGCATTATCTTTAAAGGCAGATACAGCATGCAAATATTAGGAAGTATATAAAATATGATTTATTACACTATATTAAAAACGTATTAACTTATTAGCGAAAAATATGAATGAGAAATATTAAAATTAGTTAATTATAGTTTATTTATATTAAGTTTTTTTTAATTTATCACTGAAAAAATTTATTACGAAATGTTTTGAGTGAGTCCCCAAAAGGGTCTAAATGTTTGCAACTATCATTTAGTATTTTAGACATCCTGGATATTGGTGAGTCGTTGCCCAGAACAGTTTTTCGAAGAGGTCAGAGTTGTATAAGATTAGCTGCGTGTGCGCAGGGCTCGCTGCGCATCAGCGTGCTGCCGGCGCACCTGTCGTACGAGGCGGCGTGGGCGGCGCGCAAGGTGCCGCTGCGCGCGTCGCCGCACGCCGCCGCCTACCACGCCGAGTCGCGCGTGTACGCCGTGGTGGCCGCCGCCGCCGCGCCCGCGCGCCACTACTACCGGTTCAACGGCGAGGACAAGGAGCGGGCCGCCGACAACAAGGGGGACAGGTACGGGACAAGCTATCAGTTGAAACAAGTCTGGTGCCGATAGTCGACGACACGTTTGGCTCAGTCGGTAGTGACCCTACTTTCTGCGCCAGCGGTCGCGGGTTCGAGTCCCGCTGGGGGCATTCATTTGTTGAGCACGAATGTTTCTACTCCAGTCATGGGTGTTTATATTTATAATATGTATGTATGTATGTATTTACAATTTATATATGTAGTATATCAACTATCTGGTATCCGTAACACAAGCTTAGCTTACCACGGGACTAGATGGCGCTGTGTGTAATAATGTCCCAACATATTTATTTATTTTATAGGGTTGGCCATTTCGGAGATTGGTCGCGACAAACAGATTGATACAAGTCTCGTCGATATCGATCTCGCTGGGTCGGAGATTAGCGGAGACAAATAGACTAGTTGAAATTTAGCTATCTGCTCATAAAAGTCACGTCGAAATTGGCCAAACTGAGTGGAGATTGGCCGAGACAAGCCAATTGATGACAATTTTGATTTTTCACTATTTCATAGCTGTAATTTTGGCATTAGAAATAAACATTTAAATTTTTTATCTATATTTTCTTGATAGAAGATTAATTATGAAATAATGCTAATTTCATGTTTCATTTAAATTGGGACCATTTTCATATCAAATAGAAAAGTAGCGTCGCTTCGTATGTTGAACATAGCGAAATATGACGACTATCCTCGACATATTTTCAGAACACGCTAAAAACTTAAATCGAATGTCCATTTTTAACATCTTTCTATACTTCTTCTATCTTTGCTACAGGTTCCCATACCCCATGGTGGAGAGGTTCTCCATCATGCTGTTCTCCCCCGTCTCGTGGGAGGTGATCCCCAACACGCGGATAGAGTTCGACGAGTGGGAACATGTCACGTGCTTGAAGAATGTTTCTCTTTCTTATGAAGGGACCAGGTGAGTTACCGCCCTCTTATTTTGTTACTAACATTACTAACTTTAATTGTAGTCTGTGTTCGTACAGGTTGTAATTTATCTGTGTATCAAACTGAATCATAATCAGTCCAGGGCCTATAGCCAACCGGCATTCGTTATGAAGCGATTCGATTTCTACAATCGTCATCGCTTAAACGCAGCGTATGCATCTTGAACTTTAAATCACTAATAATTGAAATGAATTTACATTGTCTACCATCATCTATTCGTTGACAACAGATCACGTGACATATCTAAGGCATATGTCAAACCCATACATTTTGGACTTTTCTACTATCGCTTTCGCTAATTGATTGTTACATTGTCTAGGCCCTCAGAGCTTTCTGCGCGAAGTTGTGACGCATATACGATTCGGGTCCCGCTGAAAATTCATTTCTGTGATGAAAAAGAATGGTTGTAATCCAGTCATGGGTGTTTATATTTATAATATGCATATATTTAGTGTTATATATGTGTAGTGTATCATCTATATGGTATCCGTAACACAAGCCTCGTAGCTTACCACGGAACTAGATATCGAGGATTTATATACATTTTTGGGACACGAGACACTGATATTTCCAATTTAAATAACAAATTTTAGTTAAAATAATAATTTCGTGAATTTATCACGGAATTATTATTTTAACTAAAATTTTCGGATTTTTGGCAGATATATTTTGATTAAATATTATATTAATAAATGATTTTTGTCCTTAGATCGGGACTGCGCGGGTACATAGCAATAGGAACAAATTATAACTACGGTGAAGATATCACGTCTAGAGGAAGGGTAAGTCTGTTCTATACATCTTCCATAACCATCCAACTAAACATTTGTGATAAATTAAACACTGTTATTAAATACTTTTCTTTGGGAATAAAGGTGCTTTTTTTAAGTTGTTCCTATTTTTTCATGCTTAATTCACCCCCAACTACCCCCAACCAAATAAAAAGAATTATACTTTGTCCAGTCGTTTCTAAGTATTAACGATATTAACGAACAGAAATCGATTTCATACGTTTAGCTTCAATGTTCAGTGCTTTGAATTAAAATAATAATGATAATAAAAATTTTATTAGAACAGATTGAAACTTCTCTTCGAGTCTCATATGTCATGACAAAAGGTCCAAAAAGTGTTTTCAAAGCTTTTTAACGTAATAATAATTATTACAGATATTAATCTACGACATCATAGACGTGGTCCCTGAACCCGGCCAGCCGCTGACTAAGAACAGGTTTAAAGAGATCTACGCTAAGGAACAGAAGGGCCCCGTGACAGCTCTTACGCAAGTTCTGGGCTTTCTCATATCTGCTGTTGGGCAGAAAGTAAGTTATTTATACATATTCAGCCCTTTTTAATGTCCCACTGCTGGGCGTGGGCCTACCTTCAATACGAGGCTGATCAGCCACAGTCCACCGCCAAGTTAAGTGCGGGCGGACTGAGCATGTCTTTCGTCAATTTCCTAGGTTCTCTCAGACATGCAGGTTTCTTCGCGATGTTTTCCTTCGCCGTTAGACTAGTGGTAATCATGTTAGAAATGATTTACTTATGAAAATATGAGAAGTGCGAGACCCGTAATTTGAATCCGGTTCACTCGCGCTTCACTTCGCAACCGAGCACGTTATAACTGTGCTTATTTAAAGCAACTAACACATCTCATGTATTTCTCTTTAATACCTTTTTTCATTTTTTTATATTTTCGGGTTGTTATAGATTTTTGTTTTCCGTCTCTCGTAATAATGATTGCTGTAAAGCATTCTTTGAAACGTCAGGAACCAAAAGTCAAAATATTCCGGGAAGTCCGAAAACATTGATTCAAAATTCACAAAACGTTTGTTCTGAATTAACATGAATGTTTCAGATCTACATCTGGCAGTTGAAAGACAACGACCTAGTGGGCGTGGCGTTCATCGACACGCAGATCTACGTGCACCGCATGCTGGCGGTGAAGAACCTCATCCTGGTGGGCGACGTGTACAAGTCCGTGTCCTTACTCCGCTACCAGGACAAGCAGAGGACGCTGTCGCTGGTCTCCAGGGACCTCAGGACTGCTCAGGTAGGCCAGGATCTGGTATTGCTCTGGATGTAAGAGGTGCTCAGGTACTGGGTACACATCAGGATCTGATGATGTTCTAGATCACAGAAATGATCAGGTACACTTCAGAATCTAATGATGTTCTTGATCTCAGGAGTACTCAGGTAGACCAGGATCTGATAGTTGAATTTTCCAGTAATTTGATTTTAGGTCTTTTACTGGAAAAAAGTAAGGAAATGGATAATAGAGACGATACCCAGAAGGTGTCTGTGGATTATGTATAGTAAATAAGTTATTTATTGAGTTTTTTGTTGGGACGTTTGTCATCGTCCTTGTTATTTCATTAGCATTACACGATTGTATAATCTGTCACTTGACGTACACACACGTACACATACACGCACACACATAGGGGTGTCTCTAGGACACATACATAATGTGACTGATAGCTAATACCATGAAATACCCCACAGATCTACGACATGGAGTTCATGGTGGACAACACGAGCCTGGGCTTCCTGGTGAGCGAGGCGGAGGGCAACCTCGCGCTGTTCATGTACCAGCCGCAGGCCAGGGAGAGCTACGGCGGTGAGACCATACATTTGTTTTCTTTATTTATTTATCAATCCCTAGATTTAGCACGAGTGAAGCCGAGGGTTCCGCTAGGTGTATACTAAAACCTTCCTCGAGAACCACTTTATCCATTTTATTTCGAATAAAATGAATCGAGTGAAAGTTAATTTCAATAATGTAAATGATTATGTTTACTATAGCATAGTACGAATGATACAGTCAATACTATCTAAATTGGGAAGTGACAATTTTGTCACTAAAATATTTAAATATCGGCAATGTCGATCTCGTGTTTAACTCACGGATTCAAAGGAAAAAATGAGGGAACTATTTTATATTTAAGCTATCGTATTTTTAACATCCTATTAACGGCACGAGCCTCCCTTCAATACAAATTACAAGGGAGAATAATGGTCAAAAAATAGGGGTAGGTTTTAGGTATTATTTGTTTTATTATATAAATTATAATTTTTTAATGCATAATTCCATTTCGCTGTCCAAGTGCGGGTTGGTTGGTAGACTCACATGTCTTCGCAAAACTTGCTAGGTTCTCTCACACATGAAGGTTTACTCACGATGTTGAAGTGAAACTTCTTATGCGACTTCCAACAAGGTTGCGTTAAACGTTTAACGCTATCGGGGTTTTAAGTCTCGGAAATCTAAAGCTATAGATTAGTATAAAATATAAACGAGTACAGTACAAGTACCAGGCGCTCAGAGACGGGGAAGAGTTAGCGCCACCACCCCTCAGACGGTCAACATGCGCAGGTCGGGGGTCTCGCCCACCGCAAGTCGGGGATTTTTAATGTGACGTCATGTGTGGCATAAGTATTACAATATACAGCCTAACTTATGACGCGGCTGCTCATGCTGGTAATCGTGAGGAATTGTTTTTGAAGTGAAATAACAATATCATTAGAATTTATACAGTGTGTAAACAGTGAGTTAAATTTATAAACAAAGAAGTTTAACTTCTGACATGTGTACTTTACGCTTGCACTTTTATATTTTCCTTCACCGACAGACAAGTGGTAATGATGTTTGCTATGAATGTGTCGCAGGCCAGCGGCTGATCAAGAAGGGCGACTACCACGTGGGCCAGCAGGTGCACGCCATGTTCCGCATCGCGGCGCGCGACCCGCGCCTGCAGCGACACGTCACCTGGTACAGTTAGTATCTCACATACATACAGTATTACACGTTTGTAGTACTCACCCTAGTTGCGGGTAGTGACGGTCGCGGGTTCGAGTCTCGTTGGAGACATTTTTTAAAAATGTATTTGTCATCCAGTTATGAGTGCTTATATTTATAATGGTCTAAGATCCGAGCCTACATCGACCTTCACCGAGCTGATAATAGAATAAAACTTATTTTATAATAAATTTAGTATATCAGAAAATATAATAAAAATGGGTTGGCTAAAAAAATCCTGGACAGAATATTTTTAATTATTTTTTAAAAAATGATTTTTCATTGAATATTGCAACATCAAGATAATAAGAAAATTTTATACTGACTTGAAAGTAAAAAACATATAGAATATGCCGACGTTGGGTTGGCTATTATTTACGTGGACGAACTACTGGGTTGGCAGGTATAAACAGGTATGTCGTACCAGTTACTTTCACATGATTGGATAATAGAAAAAAAATTATATCAACATAAGCGTTGTTTTATGACAAACACGTTGATATAGAGTTGTCTACAAAAAATTCGGTCCTAATAGAGGTTTGCGAATTTTAAAGATTTAAATTTCAACGCGTGGAAATGAGTGACAGAGATATCCGAGGTAAGTATTATGTGCAATAATAAAGGACCCAACACTGCAGTCGTGTCTGATGGGACCCTGAATATAAGAAAGTGCACACATGTACGTAAACTTACGTGTACGTAAACTATGGAGGGTAGAGGTTTAAATACTACCTTCCATATGGTAAGCAGTGTTATTTTTTTATCTAAATAACTTTGTAATGTATATGGCCTTCTCATAAATAAAATAAATAAATGTAACCCGTATAAAATTCAAACTGTGTTTAGCTAATGACTTTATATATTTTGACGACACGTTTGGCTCAGTTGGTAGTGACCCTACTTTCTGCGCCAGTGGTCGCGGGTTCGCGAATGTTTGTACTGCAGTCATGGATGTTAATATTTATAATATGTATGTATTTAAAATTTATATGTGTAGTATATTAACTATCTGGTATCTGTAACACAAGCACGTAACGTAGCTGTAAGTAACTGTTTTAGGAAATAAATACAATGAAGAATTTAATTTTTTTCTTAAAGAGTATTCTGTAAGTACATAATACTGATTCTTTCAATTATTATCAAATAGAATTCGAAATAACACAATTTTAACGTTCGTTGAATTCGTTTCTATCAAAGAAATAATATGAAAAATGTTTTTTCTGAAGGACCTCTCCTGTTTTTTTTTTGTTTTTCAGTTTCGACCTTCTTATTTTTTAAGTTTCTACTTTACAATTACACTACTACAACTACAGTTTCGACTTTATTATTTTTAAAAAAAATCCCTAAGAAAATTAGACAAAAAAATATTATTGATGTAAATAAAGCTTTTCATAACAATGAAATTTCAAACATTAACAATATATAAAAAATTGCTTCTAGAAACATGTTAATATTTCAATAGCTGACGAAAACACAGAATGTCTAGTTAGAGGGTGAAGAAAGTAACACTGATGCATTATAAAGATGTAAAATTTTTTTATATTTTTGTATTATATGAAATATATTAGATTGTTATGTACTTCATTAATTATTTTTTTTGCAATTCAAATGTCAGTTGCTCCAAAATAACGCGTACTGCTTACCATATGGAGGGTAGTATTTAAACCTCTACCCTCCATAGTTTACGTACACGTAAGTTTACGTACATGTGTGCACTTTCTTATATTCAGGGTCCCATCAGACACGACTGCAGTGTTGGGTCCTTTATTATTGCACATAATACTTACCTCGGATATCTCTGTCACTCATTTCCACGCGTTGAAATTTAAATCTTTAAAATTCGCAAACCTCTATTAGGACCGAATTTTTTGTAGACAACTCTATATCAACGTGTTTGTCATAAAACAACGCTTATGTTGATATAATTTTTTTTCTATTATCCAATCATGTGAAAGTAACTGGTACGACATACCTGTTTATACCTGCCAACCCAGTAGTTCGTCCACGTAAATAATAGCCAACCCAACGTCGGCATATTCTATATGTTTTTTACTTTCAAGTCAGTATAAAATTTTCTTATTATCTTGATGTTGCAATATTTAATGAAAAATCATTTTTTAAAAAATAATTAAAAATATTCTGTCCAGGATTTTTTTAGCCAACCCATTTTTATTATATTTTCTAATATACTAAATTTGTTATAAAATAAGTTTTATTCTATTATCAGCTCGGTGAAGGTCGATGTAGGCTCGGATCTCCTACTATAATATGTTTGTTTTTAAAATTGTATGTGGGTAGTGAATCAACTAGCTACATCTATTAAAAAAGTATGTTAAGTTCAAGTTAATCTTATTGAAAGAAGCCAAATCTATAGGTTTTAAGATTTTTTGTATATCTGTGACCGCATCACGAAAACCTACTGGACAGATTTTGTTGAAATTTCGTATGATGATGGTTGGTTATCTGGGTTATCAAGATATAGCCTACTTTTACTGCTGAATGTCATCTAATTTCTGTGAAATTTCAACTAACCCTTGTAATGCTTGCTTTTCAATGTTCAGAACGCGAGCGGAGTCGCGGGAAAGGCTAGTTATAATAAATAATGTAACAATATGAATGGTCTACAGCCACGCTGGACGGCGCGCTGGGCTACGTGCTGCCGGTGTCGGAGAAGGTGTACCGCCGCCTGCTGATGCTGCAGAACGTCATGAACAACTACTGCTGCCACGTCGCCGGACTCAACCCCCGGGCCTTCAGGTTGGTTGCGTATCAGGGATCCGTATAAAAAATTGGGTTTTAAATTGTGTTTGATATAATACATTCTTAGGTAGGTATATGCGAATACTTTTAAATAAAACCTTTTTGGATTTTGTCGTGGATTTATTTTGATTTTAGTTCCATACGTTTTGAATGCTTTAGAGTTTAGAGCTATCATAGTCGTTAGAGACTTAGTTAAGGTATAATACTTTTAAAATACTATAAGGCGTTACGACCGTTAATTATAACTTTGAAAGACAAGCGATGAAAGAGAGGGAGTAGCGGTGTCACATTGCTTATATACACTATCGTATTAGTCAAAACAGCAACAAATTAATTAAGATTATTTTTTGCATACTAAAAGAAGTCAAAATACCAACACTAATTAATCATCATCAGCCCTTTTTAACGTCCCACTGCTGGGGGCGGGCCTCCCTCAGTACGAGGGGGATCAGGCCATAGTCCACCGCGCTGGTCTACTGCGTGTTGGCGGACTGAGCATGTCTTACGAAAACTTGCTAGGTTTTCTCAGACATGCAGGTTTCCTCACGATGTTTTCCTTTACCGTAAGACAAGTGGTAATCATGATACAAATGATTCGCACATGAAAATATCAGAGGTGCGAGACCCGGATTTGAACCCGCATCACTCGGTTATACAAGCGACGCGTTACCGCTGGGCTACCACTGCCTTTTTACATTAATTAATATTAAAATGAAATCACTAATTCATACATTCGGCAAATTGACCGATCATTCGGGTGTAACATATGGAATGTGATACACAGGACGTACAAGAGCGCGCGGCGCGCGGCGGGCGGCGGCGCGGCGCGCGGCGTGCTGGACGGGGACCTCGTCGCGCTCTTCCCCACCATGCCGCTCGCCGACCAGCAGGACGTCAGTACACCCCCCCCCCTCCCTTCTTACACCTCCTCCCCCCACACCTGCCCCACACACCTCCCCCCCCCCCACACTTGCCCCACACACATCTGCCCCATACACATCTGCCCCAAACACACCTCCCCCATACGACTCGACATTTTGTTAACCTTACTATTTAAATAGCGAATCATTTTGTTTATTTTGAATGAAAATTAATTTGAATTAATACTTAAGTGTCTGTAATACATTTTGTTATTATTCAAGTAATATTTATTATAATAATCTTTATAATTCCAGATCGCGAAGAAAATTGGAACGAAGGTGGAGGAGATATTGGCGGATCTCTACGACATAGACAGACAGACTGCTCACTTCTAATGTTTATCAATTTACTTGTAAATAAACTTACTTTTGCTACTATTGTTTTTTATTTATAACCAGTGTCTTGAGTTTAAATGGTTCAGGAACGAGTACAAAACGTCGAAAAATTATTTTTCTAAGATAATTCATCTTATTTTCTAATAAAAAAAATGAAAATAAAAAAACCTAAGTTTCATCACAATCAGATCAATGGTTTACGAATCCATAGAGAATTATTTATTTTTATATGGTTTTATCGTTTCGGACTATCTTTCAATAGTAAATTGAAAGATAGTCTGAAACGAGACTGACGAGTTTATTTTTATTACTTTAGTAAATAAAGTAAAACGACATAATAATATATAATAAGTACTGTATATAAATAAAATTGAAGTGTCTGTTTGTAATTTCAAATTAAATGCTTTCACTTAATGAATATTAAAGTTACATCTAAACTGACATTAAAAAGTATTTTTTTTAAATTTTGTTTGTCTTGTCTGTCCATTCTGGCTAATTTCTGAAACGGCTGGACCGATTTTAACGGGACTTTCACTCGCAGATAGCTAATGTTATAAGGAGAAACTTGCGCTATTTTTATTTATAACAAAATTATAAAAACCGCTTAATTTATTTTAAACTTACGCCGAGCGAAGGGGCCGGGTTTGCTAGTCTAAAATAAAAAATTGTGAAAATACTCACATATGTACAATCAGATGTAAAAAGTGCACTCCCTATTCATCTCAAGACTAGATAGAGATTTAATTATAGTAATACAATTAATATGTGATAAAGTATAAGAATTCTTGATAAATAAAAGTGAAGACAAAGTGAAGTTAAACAAAGGCGTTCGAAATAAATTACTCCAAAACAGTATCTAGAGCTTGAATGCGTCGTCGGCGGAAACTACCTTTGTTTTCAGATCTGATGTCGATTAGCAATTGTGGACTGTCTTCATTGTTGTAGCGATAGCATGAAAATGCTTAATAGGTTTTGATTATATTTTATTTTTTAAGTGAAACTTCTTTAGAATCATTGTGATTTCAAACTCGATGAAACGCAAAAGCGAGTCCATAGAGACACAAACACGTAAATGTATAGGATTCAGCCAGCGAGAGAATGAGAGAGAATTCATTCCTATGTTGCCATGGTATCCCTTGATATTGTCTGACAAGTATATAATACTCGGAACAATGGAGATATAACATTATATTCTTTATTCTTTAAATATGTGATTGTAATATGCCGTATTTAATTATTGATTTGTTTTAATGTAATTGCGATATTTGTCAAGAAGTTTTACTTCTATCGCGCGTAAAGGTTACACGCACCCATTTTTTTATTTACTTATCTAACTTCCTAATTACTCTTAAAATAAAGAAGCTTAGGCTAACTAAGGCTTAAGAAAAGGTTGCACTATCGCTTACCTAATCTCCACCTAACACACAGACAAACAAGGAGTTGCTTCATTGGGACATTATTACACAACGCCATCTAGTTCCGTGGTAAGCTACTAGGCTTGTGTTACGGATATCAGATACACTACATATATATAACTTTATATACATATTATAAATATGAACACCCATGACTGGAGTATAAACATTCGTGCTCAAAAATAAATGCCCCCAGCGCTCGAACCCGCAACCGCTGGCGGTAGAAAGTAGTGTCACTACAAACTGAGCCAAAGGAGGTGTCAGTCCACTCCATTGGTCTGGTCTCTGGTCTGGTCACTTTTATTAGAGAAGTACTTATCAGGAGCAACCTGGAGCAAAAGGTTTGCTCGATTTTGTTTTTTTATTATCTATGCTCTAAGTCTATAGTTTTATCGGTAAATATTTATTACAGAATTTAATAGCTATTAAAAGAAGCGGACATTTCTAAGCAATTGTTCTACTTATATTTTTTTAAATACGTATTACTTTGTATAAAATAAATAGGAGCCTGTCAAAAATTTTCCCTTTAGAACATTTTTATTGTAAAACGTTGCTTTCAACATTCATTTTGATAACAAATAAGATAAAAATATTTTTTCCTCACAAAAGTACAGACAGCACTCCAATTGTTTTCTTCCTGATCGCGATCAAATCTACAATTGTAAAGAACTGTACAATCACTGCGGTAGGGTCAGAAGAAAAGCTTTCTAATGTAATATAATTTTAAACTATTTTGAACCGACTTCAAAAAACGTGGAGATATCGATATCCAGGATTAGATTACATTTTTACCTCATAACTTTTTCCTAGGTTTCTTTTTTATTTTTTAAAGTTGGTGCTTCTCCTGTCCATCCATTATATAAATTTGATCGATATAAGACCAGTATTTTTGGGTCATGCTTAATTTATATTTTGACCCGGATAACCTATCCGGATAAAGCTATCATCGTACATCAAAATCTGCCCAGTGGTTTTTTCGTCATGCGATCAAAGGCAGGCAGTTACACAATAATAAAAAAATGCTAAAAATTGTAGATTCAGCCTTTGTATCGATAACAATGACTACATATATTAATTCAATGAGATTATTCAAAAAATATTTAATGTACAAACTAACTCAGAATTTTATTATATGTATATTGTGTATATTACACAAAGTTCGCGCCATAACGTAAGTCAACTTATTATACAGTGGTAATATTAGCAATTAAGTTTTTTGCCAACAGTACTTCCATATATTCTGTTAGCATAGTTCCGGTAAAAGTAAATTGTGTCTTATGTAAAATGCATTAAGGTTGTTTAGTTTTTGTTGCTACAATATTAATGGACATGCAGCGGTCTCGTTACGTAATACGAAGATGAGCTTCATCCACCAATTACAGTCTAGGTATTATAACACTGAGGTAAAAAGTAAAAAAGGCAGTGGTAGCCCAGTGGTAACATGCTCGGTTAAGAAACCGAGTGAAGCGGGTTCAAATCCGGGTCTCGCACCTCTGATATTGTCATGTGAAATTACGAAATTATTACAACTAGTATTATGGTGAAGGAAAATATCGTGTGGAAAAACATCTGTATTGTGAAGTTCGCCAATCCGCATATAGCCAGCGTGTTGGACTAAGGCCCGATCCTTCGTAATGAAGAGAGTCCCACCCCCAGCAGTGGGATATAAAACATGATATAACCAAGATTAAAATAGCCGTCATCGTTTTCTTTTTTTATGTTGAGACATTAATACACATCACCATCTAGTTCCATGATAACGCCTGTGTTATGGATACCAGATAGTTGATACACTACACATATATAACTTTTAACTATTTCCATAATACAAAATCTTTATAAAATATAGCGTAACTGAACTTATAAAAAATAGTACTTACTTATAAATAATAAATATTGGGACATTATTACAACAGCACCATCTAGTTCCGTGGTAAGCTACGTGGCTTGTGTTACGTATACCAGATAGTCGATACACTTCACATTTATAACTTTTAAATACATACATATTATATAATATATAGACACCCATGACTGGAGTGACAGACAAACATCTGTGTTTAACAAATGAATGCTCGCAGCGGTACACGAACCCGCGACCGCTGGCGCAGCAAGCACTACAAACTGAGCTAGAAGTGTCGTCAAAATCTTACTTATACAAAGAGAGAACTGTCGTCTGTCACTAATGACTAAAATTATTAAGTTTTTAGGACGTAAAACAGACCGTTCTAATATTTTTGATTCGTCGCGAAAAATTAAGTCATCACGCCATTAACTCGCTCCCAATTACAGTTCTTATATAAGGTTGACGTAACGATCAAACATATCTATTATTTTATTGCTGTCTGTACTTTTGTGTTTCTTTTTATTTTATTGAGGTCTGTACTTTTTTGGTTGTGTGGTGCAATGGCTGCATGCGTTACAGGTTGTAAGTTCGATTTTTATGTCAGAGGCTTTATGTTTCAAAGTGAGTTAAAATTAAAACTAGGTTATGCATGCTACAAGCCTTGTTTCCAATGATATTATAAGTAAAAAGGTGTAGATACGTTACCTAAACGACATTCTACCTTCAAAAACGGCACACTAACGCACACATGAATAACTAAAAATATTGCAATAACACTGAACACACTACATTACGATTAGTTGTCAAAATAGGATGGCATGATTCAAGTATCGCCAGTGAAAAAGAGACAAATATAATTCTCGACAGTGCGTCGTCAACGCGTTGGTAGGCCAATAGCCTAGTTTTAGTGTGCCACTTTTTGAGCGCGTATGACTTATCTACACCTTTTTTCCTAGTATATCATGCTTGTTTCATAAAATAAAAAAAAATGGTGATCGACAGATCCAGGTATAAGTAAACATCATTAAAATCTATCAAGCCACTTATGAGGAGACGAATTGACATTTGTACATCGGAATTTTAAATTCATAAGCAGAAAATAAATGTAATAAATCAATTCAATTCTCTCGTTAATTCAACACGTGCTAGTCGAGCGCAGATTACTTCGCCAATGTCACGTAGATGTAATGAATCAAAGGTGTGTCCTACATTCATTTTTTTGAAATTTATGTTTTGAATATAAAATAAAAACTAATGGTAGGCCAGTGGTAACGCGTTCGTTTGTATAACCGAATGATGCGGGTTCAAATCCGGGTCTCGCACCTCTGATATTTTCATGTGCGAATCATTTCTAACATGATTACCACTTGTCTCACGGTGAAGGAAAACATCGTGAGGAAACCTGCATGTCTGAGAAGTTAGCAAGTTTTTGAAATACATGCGAAGTCTGCCAACTAGCACTTATCTAGCGTGGTGGTCTCTCCTTCCTTAATTGAAGGGAGGGCCTTTGCCCAGTTGTGAAATGTTAAAAAGGGCTGTATATCTATCTATATAATATTTTATTTTTCGTCTGACTTTCCAGAGAAGCCAGCCAGATACATCAAAATTTTTAACGCGCTTAGTAGCTTCGTTATAATAATATATGTAGATTTTAGTAAGTGATGATTTGAGCCTTCGTAAATGTAAGAAATTGTGATAACTATTAAATGTAATAAATGAAACTATCTTTTCGGATTTTGTCGCGAATTTATTTTGATTTTTGGTTTCCGACGTTTCGAATGCTTTACAGCAATCATATATATAATCATATAAACTGATCTTCTTTTTCTTATACGAAGTCGTACAAGATATAAACAAATTGTGATGTAATAAAAAATGTGCAAAATTAAAAACAAAAACAAAGTCAATTTAGAATGTTAATAAAGACAAAATGAACTACAGAATACTTATTACATCATACAAAATGCAACTATAGCACGTTCGGCTCAGTTTGTAGTTACCCTACTTGCTGAGCCAGCGGTCGCGGGTTCGAGTCCTGCTGGGGTTGATTTATTTATATAAAGAGCATGAACCTTTGTGCTAAAGTCATGGGTAATATGTATGTTACATAATATGTCTATTATATCAATTACCTGGTACCTAAAAAACAAGTTGACGAAGGAACATAGTATTAGCATCGCCTATTAAAAATATAGTCGGCCAACGGAAGTGACAGCCAGCCCAAGCTGCCATACACTCGCTTGGGACATTAGTGTATGGCAGCTTGGGCTGTCACGTCCGTTGGCCGACTATATGTTTCATAGGCTTTGGTATTAGGCAGTCAGAGAAATTTACACAGGCAGAGATATTCTAAAACTTTTACTGTATGTACATACATACAGGTCAACACATAACTCTTCTTTGAGTTTCGTCGCAGTCGGGTAATAAATTAATTAAAAATAATACTTATTTTTTATTCAACATTTGTCTTTTTGTCTCGTGTATTGGTTATTTTATTTACATTAAGATTTATTGCGAATAAATTCTCATACAGCTTCTCTTTTAACATCATTAAGTGTAACTGATGATCAACTTCCATCTAGTAAGGACGCAAAAACTAAGATGTAAGCAGCGTTTTACTAAACTAGTTTTTACCTGCAGTTTTCCTTAATTTTTTCAGGTCCTAGTTAAACAATAATTTTAGGATAAATATATCAATGTGGTAAACATATACGTATTTGTCTATTTTGTATGTATTTTTACGTAGTATTTAAAAATTTATTTATATTATTTAGTTAGATTTTAAAAAGTCTTAAATTTCTAAAAACACCGCCAAATATCTCCTCGTACTAGGTATAGCTAAGAACCGTCTAGTAATCTAATAGTATACGAAAAACATCAAAATTAATTCAGCTGTTTTAAGCCAGCCGGTTAAGAAAACGAATGAGTGTATCTCGTGATTTTTCTATGAATATGAAAAAATAATGGGTAAAATTGTGAATATCCTGTAGGTACTGACATCCCTTTGAATAGCTTCCTGAAAGATTTTTTTTAAAGAGATACGTTATATTATGCATTGTTTTAGTTTTCACTCGATATAATGTATGAAGGAAAATAAAAAAAAATATGTAATTTGCTAACATGATCTAATCTTTTCTATAAAATTAGTTACAGTTTCATTAAATGTATTTCATTTTCATATAATGTTTTTTTTATATTTTTATACAATTCGTAGACTTTCCTTTAAATTATATGTAAAAATATCTATTTTAAAACAAGATTTTGCTGGACACGAGCCTCCCATCAATACGAGTCGAGCCACAGCCCAACACGCCAGCGAAGGCGGACTGGCAGATTGCATAGGGTCTTTCGAAGTCTCTTTCTGAACCTCAAACATGCAACTTTCCTCACGATATTTTCCTTCGCCGTAAGATCAGTGATAATTATGTAGGAAGTTCAAGCCCAGAGCACAGAGAGCGAGACCCAGGATTCGAACCCGCTTCACTCAATTATCCAAGCGGTGCCATAACTTCGATATTCGGGCTAAGGCTAAATAGAAAAAAATAATTTAAATTAATCACAAAACCAGTTTAAGCGACGTATATAAAAATAAGGAAAGTAGAGCTCAACTAATAATGGCGGAAAACAAAAAAACAAATGAAGTGGATTACTTTTCAACCTGTCACTGCGGTATATAACAGCGGCCCCGGAGTGTTGTGACATCAGTTACTTGTCTGTTCTGAAACCATAAGAAATGTGCTCTCTAAGGATTTATGTGAGTTTTCATATTTAACAGTTAAAGTTGTAATAGTTAATTTAAACCTTAGTTAAATAAGTGATTAGTTACAGTTGTTTTGTGTTGTTTATTTAAGAATTTAGTTTATTAGAGCAAAAAAATATATATATATTAGTCCCGCTGAGTTTCTTTCGCCAGTTCTTCTCAGGTCAGTGGTTTCCTCCTTCCGAACTGGTAGTAAACTCATGACGTTCAGTAAAAAATTGTAATAATTTTATGCTGAATAAAATATTTTGAATTTGAATTATTAAAAATATTTTTTTAGTTAAGTACAGGTGTATAGAAACCTATATAAATATATATGTATGTGTGTACGTGTATAACATTTTTAAATACGTCACACGTAGAAGGAAATTATATGATGGGTTTAATGTGCTATTAGGATAAGCTCTAAAAATTTGATGTAGAAAAAATGTTTCTGATTCTGCTAATATATAAAAATCTCGTGTCACAGTGTTTGTTATTGAAGTCCTCCGAGACCGCTTGACTTGATTTTTATGAAACTTTTTGTGTATATTTGGTAGGTCTGAGGTCATAGGCTATTTTTATTCCCCTAAGTGATAAGTGGGCCCTTTCCAGATTTTTTATTTTTTTATATTTGACCAAATTTTTTTTATTTTTTTAAGATTTGGCATCAAATAAGACTTATAACCCTACATTTTCATCCTTCTACCACGATTAGAACGCGGGCGGAGCCGCGGGAATTGCCTATATTAAATAATTATTTTCACGTATCTAAATTATATCTATCACAATGCTTTAATCTTTTTTTTAAATATTTTAAGCCGTCAAATATTAAAAATAACAGTTTATAATTGCCTGATTCGCGCCGGACATCCGGCAAACTGAAAAAAGTACTATAGACATTTTTTATATTTATGTAATAGTGTATCACTTTCGGCAAACTCAGGCGCGACAGACAGACTGACCAAAAGATTCGGCCTCTAAGTATGTGTCGAGATTATCAAAAAGTATTGAATTTTAAACTGAATAAGAATTATATTATTATTTAGCACTTAATAAGCAAATAAAAGTTTCTTTTGTAGTTCTGTGATACTGAAATTAGTCTAACAAATGAGTTTACAGAACTTTCTTTTTCGCGTAAAATGAAGATGAGATTGAAGTTGAACTTTATAATAAGATTATTATAAAATAAATTGAGGTTCAAAATATCGGAGCTTTAAACATTTTCGACAGAAAAATATTAACCAAAATGACGTATGGCGTCTTTATTTGTGAAATTTATTTATTTATGTTTCATACTTTTTTGTTAATAAAAAATCGTTTATTTAATCTATTTCAATATATTGGCGAAGTAATCTGTGATCAACAAGAGAATTGAATTGAATTGAAACTATTTCAATGGTATTTAGAAAGCTGTAATAATATTCTTCTAATATATAAAAATCTCGTGTCACAGTGGTTGTTATCGAACTCGTCCGAACGTCTTGACTGATTTTTATAAAACTTTTTGTGAATATTTGGCAGGTCTAAGAATAGGTCGTTGGCTATATTTCATTCGTCTAGGTGAGAAGGGTGACCCTCTCAATTTTTTTTTAGACCATTTTTTTATGATTTTGCATCAAAAAATTGTTATACTTATCTGGCGCGGGCCGAGCCGAAATACTAATACAGACAACTTTTGTTATCCAGGTGCTAGCAGCCGTGGTGATGACATCACTGGCTTTTCCACAACATCAAGAACAGCAACAGCAATGGATGCCATACAACAATGACCTTCAACAATATTTACAACATTATGATCAACAGGTAAATTAGCTTCTTTCTCTTTGTTTCTTTGAGTGGGGAAATGCATTTACGCACACTTTGGATTAGATGGTTAGTCCTAATAGGACTCAACTCCATTCTTTGTTGGAAAATGCTTTAACAAAAATCACAAGTGGCTATGTGGGATTTACTGGCGAGCGAAAAGAGAGAAGAAATCAGTACTATCCACTAAAACCCAACAGACCTCACCCATCTTAATGAGGCGTCGCAGGATCGCTTGCGCATTCAACCACGGCGCTCCGAAGGACTCAACTCCTAGAATAGCCCAATAGATCTCAATAGAACCTCTCTCGCCTTAATTAGGCGTCGCAAAATCGCTTACGCATTCAACTACAACGCCCCGACGGCAGGTCTGTCGAAGTAGACAACACAACCAAGGGGTCGCTCCCTCGGTCCCCCCTGCCGTCGGCAAAAAAAAAAGAGGATAAGGTTTTGGGAGGGGTGAAAGTGTTCTTCTTGCATCTTTCACCTGTCATGTCTACCTTTGTACTATATTTTTCCAAATCCGTAATCAGATTGTCCGCCAACCCGCACTTGCTCGGCGTGGTGGACTATGGCCCTCTCGTATTGAAGGGAGGCCTGTGTCCAGCAGTGGGACGTTTAAAAGGGCTGAATATAATTAGCATAGAGTAAACGTATAATAGCGTTAAAGCAATAAGCAATAATGGGAATCGACAATTCTGTCTAAATTAGAAAAATTTAATAGAGTCTACTATACAAACGTTCGTATAGTATTCGAACCACCCTCAGAGCATGTCATAGAAACCACACAAGTAGTCTTTATAAGGCTCTATAAATATTAAAGCATACATTTATTACGAAGTTAATAGGTTTTGAATTTCTAAAGCTCTACGCAACTCGATTAGCTGTACGGATATAATAGAAGCCGGGTAATTGAGTGTATCATATTATACGATTCGGGATTTAACATATATGTATTAATGGTTTAATAATTTATCTATACTAATATTATAAAGAAGTAAAGTTTGTGTGTTTGTTAATTTAAAAATTCTTTCACCAATAGAAAGCCACATTATTGCTGAGTGTCATAGGTTATATAAAAAAAACGAAAAATAAAAAGGCTTTTACGTGGTAGTCCGTTTGCAAAGAGAATCGGAGAAAAAACGGTCGAATGAAAGCGTTTCTTACGAACGCTGCCTTAACTATGAAAGATATATTTTTGAGTTGTAGAGAAAAGATGTGGAGCTTGAAAATGCCTACAAAAAAGTCACCGACAGCATATGTCTAACTTTTATATTTAAGTTACAAAAAGTAGTTTTTTTTATATTAGTATAGATAATTTAATTTTTAATATTAATAAAATACCTACGTATAACCCTCCTTTTGGCAGTTAGAAATTAAAACATAACACTCTGTACTAAAAAAGGATTATAAACATTATGCCCAACGAAGTGGGCACGGGTCAGCTAGTGTAAATTCAAATTCAAATTCAAAATATTTTATTCAGCATAAAATTATTACAATTTTTAACTGAACGTCATGAGTCTACTACCAGTTCGGAAAGAAGAAGCCACTGACCTGAGAAGAACTGGCGAAAGAAACTCAGCGGGACTAATTTTTTTTTTGTCTGTTTTAATATTTTTTTAAATGGAAATCGAAATGAACAATAATTCTATTGGTTGAAATAGTCTGGAGGCGATCACATCATTCCCAAGGCGTACTGTCTTCTAAAAAATCGTTAATCGAATAATATCCTTTACTACACAAACGTTCTTTCACAATTTTTTTAAATTTGGCAATAGGAGCTTTTTGAACGTTTTCTGGGATCCTGTTGTATAAGCGTATACATTGTCCATAAAAAGAATTACTGACTCGGCGTAAACGAGTCACAGGTATTACAAGTTTATGTTTACTCCTAGTATTAATGGTATGCATGTCGCAATTCCTGGGAAATTCGTGTATATTTTTATGAACATACATAACATTTTCGTACACGTATTGAGAAGCAACAGTCAATATTTTTATTTCTTTAAACTTATCTCTTAATGATATTCTAGGACCTAAACTATAAATTGCACGAATAGCTCTTTTCTGCAGGACAAAAATTGTATTAACGGTAGCTGCATTTCCCCATAATAAGATTCCATATGACATAATACTATGAAAATAACTAAAGTATACTATGCGAGCTGTATCTACGTCAGTAAGAAGTCTAATTTTTTTAACCGCGAACGCTGCAGAGCTAAGCCTATTCGCTAGCTCCTCAATATGGAGATCCCACCGCAATTTCGAATCTATGATAATACCTAGGAATTTGGTAGACTGTACCGGTTTTAATATTTCCCCGCCTAATACTACACCATTATCAACAAGTTTAACATTAGGTGTTGTGAATTTTATTAATTTTGTTTTTTTGTTATTTAATAATAAATTATTCGAATCAAACCAATAGACAACCTTTGAGAGAGCATCGTTTACATCGTCATACACAAGTAAATTACGTTTTACCTTAAAAATAAGTGAAGTGTCATCAGCGAACAATACTATCTCATGTTTGTCCTGCACAAAAAATGGCAAATCATTTATGTAAACTAGAAAGAGAAATGGACCAAGAATAGAGCCTTGTGGAACCCCCATATCTAACGGAGCCCCAGGAGATCTCTTACCATTTACATCAACCCTCTGTATTCTATTACTCAGATAGGAATTCAGAAGGTTGAGTGCCTTATTTCTAATCCCATAATGATGCAGTTTCCTGATCAACGTCACGTGATGCACACAATCGAAGGCCTTGGATAAGTCACAGAATATCCCAAGAGCATCCTGCGACCTCTCCCATGCCTCAAAAATATTTTTAACTAGCTCAACACTAGCATCTGCTGTGGAGCGACCTTTTGTGAAGCCAAACTGTTTCTTATGAAGTAGATTTTGTGCATTAAAATGCAATAACATTTGCCCAAGTATGATTTTTTCAAAAATTTTACTAAATGTTGGGAGTACTGAAATTGGTCTAAAATTATTAGGGTCTAGGGTACTACCCGATTTAAAAATTGGAATAACTTTACTATGTTTCATTAGATCAGGAAACACACCACGTTCTATACAGTCATTAAATATAGTAGCTAAAAGAGGTGCAACAACATCGATTACCGAACTAACAACTTTTACAGATATACCCCATAAATCAGCTGTTTTCTTGACGTCCAGGCCTCAATGTTCTAAATATACTTTTGTTTGTAAGATAAGTGAGAAAAAAGGTTGTCGAAAATTTAAATTAAATATCACACAAAGTCAACAAGTTTTTATTACAGTAATATACTAAAGACGTATTCCTTTATTCCTTTTCAACGTCTCACTGCTTGTCAAGGGCTGATGATTACCACTTGTAATACGGTGAAAGAAAACATCGTGAGGGAACCTGCATGTCTGAGAAAACCTAGCAAGTTTTCGAAGGGCATTTTGCAGTCCACCCGCACTAGACCAGCGTGGTGGATTATGGTCTGATCCCCTCATCTTGAAGGGAAACCCACCCCCAGCTGTGCGACGATATCAAGGCTGAATACACAACCTGATATTTTAGTATTTTTTTAAAATATTTTACTTCAATTATAAGAACCATACCTTATTATTTATGTTATGTTAAACGTAATACTTTCTTTATGCCTTTGAACTCTACAAACGGTATAGCGATTAGCCTACTTATGTACAAATTCGTAGAAAAAACAAGTTGAAATATAAGAAACGAATTTACTTACATTCAGAATTTTCTTTTTATATATTCACGTCCTCAATTTTTTAGGTTAAACAATTTTAATATTAGAGAAAACTTTTTCAAACGTTTAATATTAGAAATTTGTAATATACTCTGGCTTCAGATGTATTGGGTATATTCTATAAATAGGTATTTTGTTGGAACACATAAATTCTTTTAAGGAGTGGTAGTCTAGTTTGTTTGGAAAACCAAATGAAGTCGTTTCAAATCCAGGGTTTCGCACCTTTGATAATTTCAAGTGCGAGTCACTTCCAACATTCAACCTTCACCGTAAAGCCTACCTTACTAAAACATCGTGACGAAACCTTAATCTCTGAGAGAATCTAGCAAGTTTTCGAAAAATATGCGAAGTTACTTTTCTTGCACGCACTTGACCAACGTGGTGAACTATGGCCTGACCTGATCCCCCTCTCATTGAAGGTAGGCTCACCCTACAGTGGAACGTAAAAACAAATACACACATTAATTTTATTAACATTTTTGTCCCAAAAATACAGTCTTGGTTACAATTTATTGGACATAAACTATTTTCTTCAACATTTCTATTAGTCTCTAAATAGATGTTCAAAGATAGATTTTGAATGTCCCAGTAGGACACACTATTATTGTCGAACTAAATCATCTCTGTTCATTCCATTATTAGGATTCACGTGATTCTATCTGTGGTTTGGCAAAATATAGGTAATAATGGTTAGGTTATCTACTTATTACGATATTTTATTGTGGCTACAATGATATTTTAACTATAGATATGTTATGAGCGCGCAATCGTGAAAACTCAAAAACATCCTAATTAGGACGTATTGCCTTTAGTCAGTGTCACCGCATGGCGACGAGTGGTACGCTGCTACAAAATTTAAAAAAATGCCATCCTGTGTATTTAGGAAATGCACCAATTATGATACCAAAGTTAATAAAACACAAGGGATCTCATACCACATGTAAGAACGCAGAATACTTCGATTTATTAATAATTGACAACACTAGCTGTCTCTTTTTTTCTTATTGATTTTATCGACTATCCCCTTTCTATCATTTTGACATGTACCTTGAATGAAAAGTGTGTATGTGTGCAGCGCGGAACACTTTTTCGGTTGTTTAGTGAGCGTATAACATATCTATAGTTAAAATATCATTGTGTGGCTAGTATTATTTAGGCTAGATATATTACATACGTTTTTAAGCACAAAAATAAGTTTTTAAACAGGAAATTTAAAAAAACGACCTCTTCGGACTTATTTTGTGGATTTATTTTTATTATTGACTGATATAAGAGATACATTTTGAAGGTTAATATAGCTATCTCAGATTTTAGATATATTTCAGCAGTAAAAAGTATCCTATATATTGACCCGGAGAACCAATTTTTCGCACAACAAATGTCATCAAAATCCGTCCAGTGGCTTTCTCGTCATGCAGTCACATACACACAGACAGACAGAAATTCTACTATAGATTCGGCCTCTGTATCGATAATAATGACTATTTCGATTAGATTTTCCAAAAAATAATCAATGTACAGATTTAACTAAGTCGATTTAATTTCGAATGTTGATGCATTAGTTAACTAAAGCCATGATGTCAGTATTCGCGAAAAAAAAACAGATGTAATTTAATGTTGTGTAGTGAAAAATATTGTGTTTGTACGGTAGGACCTTAGGACACCGTTTATGCTTAAAAAAAATAGAAATACAACAAACTGAACGCATTCGTAATATGGCGTAAGTCTGTTGCTGAAGCAATATTTGTATAAAGAACTGAAGCAATATTAATTATTTAAGTAAATTCTCTCGCTAAAAGTTTTAAATAACAATCCAAGTAGGTAATATTACCTATTGTCAAAAATATTAGTTTAAGCGGATTTTATGTATTATTAAATTGGCAAAACTCGGTGCTAGAACCAATTTAGATATTCGACTCAATGATTGAACACAATCTGTGTTCAATCAGCTAGATTGCTCTAACGTTTACCTTTCATTAAAACTAGTTGTTGTCAAAGGCGTCTGATGTGTTTTCATTAAGTTCACAAACTACTGATTATGACTGCACCGACAATTTATCATCTCTACGTAGTATAAAGTGGCTGTGGAGTGTGGTAGCCCAGCGGTAAAGCGCTCGCTTGGATAACCGAGTGATGCGGGTTCAATACTGGGTCTCGCGCCTCTGATATTTTCATGTGCGAATCATTTCTATCATGATTACCACTTGTCTTACGGTGAAAGAAAATATCGTGAGGAAACCTGCATGTCTGAGAGAATCTATCAAGTTTTCGAAAGACATGTGAAGTCTACCAACTCGCACTAGGCCAGCGTGGTGGACTAAGGCCTGATCCCCCTCGTACTGAGGGAGGCCCGTGCCCAGCACTGGGACGTTAAAAAGGCTGGTGACATAGTATAAAACAAAGTCACTTCCCGCGTCTGTATGCTTAGATCTTCAAGTACGCAACGGATTTCAATGCTATTTTCATTAATAGTGATTCAAGAGGAAAGTTTATATGTATCAGTTTATATGAGAGCCAGCCTTATCATCTAGAGGAATAAAAAATAGCCTACGACCTATTCTCAGACTTACCAAATATACATTAAAAAAATCGGTCAAGCCGTTTCGGAGTATTTCGATAACAAACACTGTGACACGAGATTTTTATATATTAGAAGATGGATTAGATGTACGTATTCTAAAGTATTCACGGTATGATATAAACACACGTCTGTACATTTTTTATTAATACTCCGATACTCTAAACATTTCGCCGTAAAGATGCTATTTCGCAAACATAGAAATCACATTACTTCGGTGAAAAATTTTGATATTTCAGCGAAATGAAAACGTGGATCATAAAGTGGGCTACGAGGTGGGCTCGAAGCAGTAAAATTACATTATTACGAGCTACAGGTGCTTTGCATTCATAAATTGTTATTTTACGAAGAAATTTCTATGAAAAAACCTAACGCTTCAATTTATTTGCTTTGGAAAGAAACAGGTTTTATATGATTAATGACGGCAATAAAAGGTACTGGACAGTAAACTGTAAAATATGTACGTAGGTGAAGATCTTGATTATTATTCATAAATATTGTTACTTGTCCTCAATAGGAATCAAATTTATCAGTTTTAGCCTACCGCCGCATTCATGAACCATTAAGGTCCGATTTCACCAACGTAGTATAAATTTTATTCCTAGGATAAAGCTGTTATTTAATCTCAGATAGCCTTCATTTCACCAACTACTTATCCTAAGCATAACAAAGTTATACGAGAGTTACTCTTATACCAATTTTGAAGGAATAACCGGCTTATTCCTCAGATAAAATGTTATGCTATACTGTACTGAGACCATGACAAGCCCATTTAATTTTTCTGCATTTACTTATCTAAGAATAGTAATTATACTAGAAGTAACTTTTATCTTTACAAAGTGGTGAAACGTACTATGAGTTATTCTGAGAGTAAATGCAGCGAATAATTTTATACCTGGCCAAGTTATTCCTTTATTAAAAACACCATCGGTGAAATCGGAAATAAGTGACAATGAATGCGGCGGTTAAACTTATACAAAATACGTGCACGTTCAATACCATTTTGTTAAATATTAATGTTTTAGTACATCATGTATATTATAAGTACTAATGAATCAGTGCTTTTTAAAATATCACAATTAGATTTTTTTTTTGGTTGTGAGGTAAGAGGTGTGAGGTTCGATTCTGTTCTGAATATAAATTTCTATTAAATATAACAGTATTGACTTATTCTGGCAAAGATAAAACGTTATTACCTTCATCCAATACATTGTTTCAATATATCAATAGGGTGATATCATAAGCTTTTTATTGTCAACGTAAAATGGAATATGTCTAAAGATAAAAAATATTAAGAATAGTGCGTAGCAATTTGGACTCTATGACTGATAGAATTTAATATATTTTATTTATTTATCTGTTGTTTATAACCGGGTAATGCAAAGAACAACAATGCAACTTGCATTGAGATAATTAAAAAATATAAATGAATTTATTCATACATTTTAAATTCAAATTCAAGATGTATTACAATACTGAGTTACAATGTTTTACATTGCAGGCGCCGATTTATAACACTCATTTCATAGTAAAACTAGATACTAAAAATACAACACAATCTTCTAATATTGTATTTATTATATGGGGTCTTACAATATCTTCCTCGTACTTTATGATTATTATTTGTTTTTTTTTACTTTGCTGTTATAAGTAACACTTAACCAATCAAACTAAAATATAAGCCTTAGTTACTGAATATAACAACAGTTTTATGCCAGTGAACGTCCTATTAAAATTTGTCCAGCCGTTTCACAGATAGGCCCGAACAAATAGACAGACAAAAACTAATGTTAAAATCGTGAAGTATCGTTACAAACGAACATTTCAATTTTATTTTTCGGTATAGATGCCCTAAAAAGCAGGCAAACTGTTTTTAAGCCTTTCTATTGGTGATATAATATTTCAACAACACCAAGTGACTGTTCGTATAAAAAACTGGCACGTGCAAGTCGGACTCGCGCACGATGGGTTACGTACCATTATCTATCAAACGACAAAAAATCATGTCTGTTGTATGGGAGTCCCATTGAATATTCATTTTATTATATTTTTTAGTACTTGTTGTTATAGCGGCAATACATCATCTGTGAAAATTTCAACTGTTTAGGTTTCACAGTTCATGAGATACAGTCTGGTGACAGAAGGACAGACAGATAGACAGGCGAACAGCGAAGTCTTAGCAATGTCCCCGTAGGGTCCCGTTTTACTATTTGCGTACGGAACCCTAAAAACAGCTAACATCGTTAGTGCCACTAGCTACCCGTTATGCGGAACTGACTGTAACCTGTAAAGAAAAAAGTCTTCTTGACGCTTATGCTGTTGACTATTTATTTATTTTTCATTCCGATCGTGAGATAACTTTCGTTTCATTATATAAGTTTAAATACGTTTTTTGGGCTAAATAAGAACACGATTTCGTTTAATGTAAATCATAATTGCTGTTGTAATGTTGAAGTTGCAATAGTTATACATTCTTTGATAGTTTTTTCCTTTATATTTGTTTTGGTTTTTTTAAACAAGTTTGTAGTGCATACTTACTGTGCCAACGATCGCGGGTCTGAGTTCCGCTGTTGGCATTCAGTTATTGAGCACGAATGTTTAGTCATGGATGTTTATATTTATAATATGTGTAGTTTAATATATAATAATGATTATAGCAGCATAATAATTTTAATCGTTGCTTATAATTTTAAATAATTTGACGATATTTAAATTCTTGTTATAGTTCCAACCGAGCGAGCATTCTGGTGGATACGACTTCGGTGGTGACTCCTCAGACCATGGAGACTTTGGCCAAAGCTATGGGGGTCATGACCTGCAATCCCATTCTTACCCCGTTCACCAACATATCGAGGAGGAGAACCCTGAACCCATCAAGCATTATAAGGAAGTAGTTGTCCCTATACCCAAAAACGTGGAATTCAAAGTTCATCAACCTGTGTTAATTCCTGTCCCGCATCCCGTTCCCATCCATGTCCCAGTTCCGAAAGCCGTGGTTATCCCGATTATCAAGGAAGTTTCTATCCCCGTTGAAAAATCAGTCCCTTATCCCGTTGAAACGACCGTCCATGTCCCCAAAATTAAGGAAGTACCCTTCGAAGTTATCAAACACATTATAGTACCAGTGGAGAAACCCGTACCTTTTAAAGTACCAGTTTACGAGACCATTATTCATACTAAAAAGGGATCCCATAAAATATAATTTTGTTATTGTTGTTATCCAATATGCTTTGTTGCAATTTTTGGTCTTAAAGATTATTTGCTTTAAAATGACTATAATTATTATCCTTAAGAAGAATAATTTCGCTTATTTTTCTTATTATTACTTACATCTCCCCGCCGTCGGATGTTACTAATCTATTTTGTTGTATTTTTTCAAATATTTCCTTGATGTTGTTATTGTTGTGTGTTGCTAAATGTTGTTGTATGATTGTGTTGTAAATATTGTTGATTAGTTTTAAGTTAATAAAATATTTTATACTATAAGTGCATTTCTTTTATGTTCTTTATATTTCAATAATTTAACTAATTTAAAAAAATCATCAAGGCCTGGATAAATGTATGTATGTACGTATATATGTATCCATATATATTTTTATTTAGTGAATAATAAATAAAACACTTAAAATCTAAAAATAATTTTAACTTTATTATACCATCCTTATTTTAAGACAAAGTGAGTCTCACCGCCGTACTCAGAGTCACTTAATGAACCATTAAGCCGTTCTTTAGTATAATCTTCCGTGACTTAATGGATCATTAAGTGACTATGAGTGCGGCGGTAAAGAGAATATAAATATAACTAGTTGAAGCAAATATTTCACTTCCGAAGTATCTATAGTAAAAATATTTTAATCAAGCTTCTTATTTTCTTCACGTTTAAACCCATTTCCAGTTTTAAAGTTATTTCCCTTTCCTCTCATTCTGCTGCTCCTATGAAAATATAATTTTTTTAATCTTTTCCTATAATACTTTCTTAGATTTACGCGAATATTCGACATTATAAATTAAACTACCTTTTCGGATTAATCATGGTCACGGGAGAGACTCTCCCGTGACCATGATTGCTGTAAAGCATTCGAAACGTCGGAAATTAAAAATCAAAATATATCTGCGACAAAATCCGAAAAGGTAGTTTCATTTATAATCTTTTCCTTTTATGCAATGCATAAATAACTAATACTTTCTTAGGTTTACGCGAATATTCGAGTCGCGGATTTATTTTGTACAAAATCCGAAAAGGTAGTTTCATTTATAACATAAATAACTACTTTAGTTAGTACATTATTTTTCGATTTAAATAGAGCCAAACATCGTTTGTCAATCAAATTATAATATTCTTTTAATATTTTGTATGGTGTTTTAAATATCTTTTATCACATACTCTTATGAATATAGCTATATAATATTATAATAATTTGTGTTTAAAAAAATAATTGAATCACTCAATTAATTACTCGTAATCAACACAAAATCTTAATCTTAATGCTTCATCATCATCATCATCAGCCCTTTTAACGTCCCACTGCTGGGCACGGGCCTCCCTCAGTACGAGGGGGATCAGGCCATAGTCCACCGCGCTGGCCCAGTGCGTGTTGGCGGACTTCACATGTCTTACGAAAACTTGCTAGGTTTTCTCAGACATGCAGGTTTCCTCACGATGTTTTCCTTCACCGTAAGACAAGCGGTAATCAGGATAGAAATGATTCGCACGTGAAAATATCAGAGGTGCGAGACCCGGATTTGAACCCGCATCACTCGGTTATACAAGCAACGAGTTACCGCTGGGCTACCACTGCCTTATTAATCTTAATGCTTATAGGCGACTAATCTGAAATACTGCAATTTTTATTTGTTTAGTCGAATGAACCTCAGTAGTCCACCTGGACTACCTACCTAGGTAATTACGTAAATATTGCCAATTAAAAAATTGTGGGAGTTAGCAGAAAATACAGACACGTTACCTTTTCCCCATAACCATGTTTATTATGTTGGCCATCGGTGCTTCGAAGAATAATTGTAGAACAACACTAAGACAACAAGATATTACGATCACACCAAATGTATAGACGACCTGAAATTAAAACCGTAGATGAATAATATGATAATGGTCCGTGAACGTCACGAGTTCGATTCTCAGATAAGACATGTACATTGTACATGTTTAAGGGTTTTAAATGATGGCGGCTTTCTTTAAGATTAAATGGTACTCGTCAACTACCCTTCTGTAGACTGTTAAGACTTCCACGAAGATCTCAATAACTGTTTTATTACGACCAGGACTCAAACCCAGGACTTCACGATTTAAAGCCGTACTTCTTTTTTTTATTTATAATCTCTAAAGTTCTGAAGTATTTTATAATCAGTTTTTCGAGTATCGAGTATTTCTCGAAGAACAAACACAGCAGTAACAATATGACTATTATTGCAAATGCGAACGTCTGTATGTTATTATCTCACTCTAAATGGCTAAACTGATTTTAATGAAATCCTACAGAGAGACTACGACTTGAAGTGGCATAAAAAGTGGATACGTATATGGTTAGGTACCTATGGAAATAAGAAAAACAAGACTTACCACGGTATAAAAACTGTATGAATATGGTGTTCGAATAACAGCAACTACGAAAGAGAAGACCACTGTATGCAACAGGTAGACCCCATAAGATAACTTGCTAAGGGGAATGAAGGGTTTCCAAGCTAGGAAAGTGTGGACGATAGCTGAAAGATGATTTTACAGTATATAGTAAAAAAATCTATTAATTTAAAGTGTTTTAATAAGATTTACTTAGATTTAGTCAAATATTTGAAATTTTATAAAAGAAAATGTTTATAAGACTAGAAAACAAGTTCTTATTTACATATTATTTATTATACCGAAACCCGCTGCGTCCTATGAAATAAGTTCCATGTTTATTAATTTTATTATTATAATAAGAAAGAGATAAAGATAGAGATTTAGCCAACTTTTTGGTAATATTCGCCAGTGTCGTGTGAACAAACTTTAAAGCATACATTTAGCCTATTTTGTATCCAAACTATATACAAACATTTTTTTTATGAAAATCTTCACATATATAGAGAATTACTTAACACATTTTAATGGGGTTTTAACCGGGAGATAGTCGATTTAGAAGAAGTATAATATCTTAAAATATTTTTATTTATATGCAATACATCAAAGCAAGGACATTGCTAGTAGTAGTATAAAAATAAGTAAATTAGCTTGTATCTTCTATCTATAAATATTATAAAACAAAGTCCTCCGCCGCGTCTGTCTGTCTGTTCGCGCAGAACTCAAAAGCTACTGCACCGATTTTCATGCTGTTTTCAGCAATGGAAAGAGTGGTCCTCGAGGAAGGTTAGGTAGTAGGTTAATATATAATCTGTCAAGTATTTTAATTTATTTTGTATAAATTATCCAAAATGTCGCAAAAAATACGGACACGAGAATAAAATGCAAGCGCTGCTTCAAGCGCCGCTTCGCTTGATACAATCGCCGACCCTACACGCACCGTCTGCCTACTGTTTAGCTCTTACAAGAAGCGAAGATTTTTGTTTAAATTCTGAAGAATTTTAACGTTCTACCACCAATTCTTATTTTTTAATAGTGACAAAAACGCGGGAGTTGCTAGTTAAAATATAAAAATACTTACGAACTGTTCCATATTCGCAAAACAGTATAATCGCTGCCATAGCAATAGCCCATATCGTTCTATTCAAAGAGGCGAATATCGCTGCTTCCCATACATTATAGGGTTTACTTTTATCTTGTAGAGAGCCTCCCATAGTCATAACTTTGATAGCTACTGAAAAAGCTATTACGAAGCCAAGTGTCGACCAGAGCTGAACATATAATGATAAAACTTTTAATAAATAGAACCTTTAAGTATAAAAACACTTATCAGTACATACTCGTAAAAATAAAATTGAAGTGTCTGTTTTTAATTCCAAATTAACAGCTTTTTACTAAATGCATATGAAAGTATATACGGTACTAACATAAAAAAATAATAAATTTTTGTCTGTCAGTCTGTTTGTTCCGTCTAATCTCTGAAACGGCTGGATCGATTTTGACGGGACTTTCACTCGCAGATAGCTAATGTTATAAGAAGTTACTTTTATTTTATTAAAAAATTACGAAAACTGTTAAATTGATCTTAAGCGTGGGGTGGGGTTAGCTAGTAGTTAAAAAATGTGTTATCTATACTTACTATACCAATAATATACTAATATTAATAATATTTAATATAATATTATAAAGAGGAAAAAATTGTATTTTTTTATTTTTGTATGTAACAAATAAACTCAAAAATTACTGGACCGATTTAAATGAAATTTGGTACACAGATAGTCTGGAGCCTGAGAAAGGACATTTTATAGACGAAAAATTAGCTGTAAGGGGTTAAAATAGGGAATGAAAGTTTGTATGGAAATTACGTCATTTTTAAAGCTAGAAGCTTGAAACTTATTATTTAGCCTTTTGATTAGATATAAATAAGTAAGACATTCAAAATTTGTAAAAATTGTATGCTAAAGGGGGTACGAGCCAGGGTAGTAGTCGCTAGTATTTTATAAAATACTCAAATCGCATAAACATTACTTTTAAATATTTCGTTAAAGGCGCCTTACAATTTTAACTGCGCTATATTTTTCCAAGCGTAAGCGCTTTTGCTTCGCGACAAAACTCTCTAGAAGTTTAATAAGCAATATCTTATCCTACTAGAGGCCACTACTGATAAAGTTATTTGAAAGTAAACTTTAATATAATTTTTCATGTACTTAAAGAAAACTATCATTCTTAAAACAATTGCACCATCTACCAGTAACTAGACCTAAATTGCAAAATAGCTGCTGATATCCGAAACGGCTTGACCGATTTTTACCGAATTTTCACTGGCAGATAGCTGATATTATAAGGAGTTAGGCTAATTTTATTTTACAAAATGAATTAGGTTACGCTCAAAAGAGTTGAGTTGAACGTGCCTTTCTAGGTAGCAATTTTTTTCAAGGATTTAAAAAAAATCCCCTGGTCATATTTAACTCAAATCAGGACTCGAACCGGATATCCATATATGCCATCTCAAGTTGGCCACTAATCTAACGAGCCACTTAAATAGAAGTTCAGTAGGTAATGGCAGTAATAAGTCATAAAAGGCTTGTACAACATGTATATTATTTATTACCTTTGGTATTATTTTCCTGTGATTGATAGGATTGTAAACCGTTAGGATATATCCAGCAACGATACCAACGAAGTACGGTCCAGCTCGAAGATGGCTCCATATGTACGTGGGATTGTTTAATATAATATTTCTATAGTCTCTAATATCACTGAAAAAAAATATGAATATTGTTATTAAATATATAACAAGCTGGGTTTATTTTTGTAATCGCCTTTTAAAATATGTATTTTGATACCCCACTGGGCTGATTTGGACGGTTTTTTTTTCATACACAAATTGGAATAAATTATGTAGAAGCCGCCATTTTAATGTGAAAATTTCATCCCCCTATCTATAGTTTATAATAAACGTCCAGTTCAATTACGGAACCCTAAAAACGGCTAACTTACAAAGATTTAACTTACGTTACATCAAAGCCTGGCGCCGCTGGTAGCTTCCTCTCATACGTGATCAAGCCAGGCATAATCAAGGCTAAGAAAGACAATGTACTGAAAACTAATATTCCGATACGTTTGTTCTTGGTGAAAATCCAATATAACATTATTCCGACAGCAGACAAATGGAAATCGCAGGGCACTGTCCATAAAATTGGGTAACACTGGAAAAATTTATTATGTTCTATGTTTTTTATTTTGTGGCCGCTAGGCGAGCCATTTGGGCACACTTTACTTCGTTAATGTCGTGTAGAATAGAGAAGACACGATCTCAAGATTGAGAATTGCTCGGAAAAGTTTATTATAGTTTAAACAAATATTTAAAATGACAGTACTTCGCATTATGCCAGATCCTCACTATAATGTCGTTTACAGTTCGCCTTCGGTCGAATCTCGAACTGGTAAAATATGTGTATATTTTATAAATGGTGTGCACTAGGCCAACGCAGTGGACTATGGCCTGATCCCCCTCGTACTGAGGGAGGCCCGAGCCCTGCAGTGGGACGTTAAAAAGGACTGAAGACATTCATACTATCGGTAACAGTCAAGTTTCGGCCCGTCCCATTCCAGTCACGATCAATCTCTAAGAAATTTTATTATTTTACCAATCTATTCGACAATACTGTAAAAATAACACCATCATTCATTTATTGTGTACTGAGTCAGATTGTATAATGTTAAATATCATATTTACCAGACCGAGATCGGACTGAGAACGAACTGTGAGGATCGGCGGTAAAGAATCCCTGTGCTGAATCCAAATAGCTATTTGGTGGTAAATTCTTAGTACTGAAAATGGTGTGGCTGTTGGAAATGGCTTATCAGATGCACCGATTTTAATTGAACTTTCTCCAAAACGTGTTGCCTATAGTATAGATTATAATAAGTACTAACTTATTTTTATATTTATTTCCATTTATCCTTAAATAAGTTAAATAATTTAACCTCGAATACGTAAGAGGTTAATTTATTTGTGAAAATATTTATTTTTTAAGGCATACTGTCTAAATTTATATTGTTACATAGTTTAACATTAAAATTCTTTTTTTATATAAATTCCGTTTAAAACTATGCATAGCTTTCTACAAAAGATAATACCAATAATACGTACAATGTTAGCAGTGTCAATATAATTTGCCAGCATAACCAAATTCAGCCACCAATTTTTGTTGCACATCGAAATTTCTACAGCAGATAACTTCGGCCACAAAGGTCCAGAGCCGGCGTAAATTAACACTTTAGTAGTGAATAAAAGGAATAATGACGTTATCCATAGAAGTCTGTAAAAAATCTTTAATTTTAATAATTAGTCTAAATAATTGCGACGACACATTTCTCTCAGTTTGTAGCGACCAAATTTACTGTGCCAGTGGTTCTGGGCCAGTGGTACTAGACCATTTTACTACAGAAATATCAAACTTTTTACATGTTTATAAGTACAATTAAAATATTATATAAAATTCTTTTTATAGAAGTAAGCAAGAAAATGCCTTTTTATCAAAATAAACAAGAGTAGACTGGAAATTGCTAGGTAAAAAGTATCCTATTTCTTGATCCGATTACCAGTAAACAACAAAATCTGTCTGATTTCTCGTGATGCAGTTACAGACAGATTTACAGACATACACATAGTAAGACAGGTAGACAAACGGACAAAAATTATAAAAAATTTGATTTTGAATTATATTTTTATATATAGATTAGTGTAGGTTTATCAAAACTTACCTCAAATATCGTTTAGTGATCAACACAAACGGGTTAAAATGTTCAATTGACATAACACCTTTAATTAGTAATAGGCCAGACATCATGAGGAATGTGTCCACTATAAGTTCTGCGTGATAGAACCTAGATATTTTGTAATTTTCTATATCCTGAAAAGAAATAAAGACAAAATTTAGCTAAATATAATAAAAATAAATTTGTTTGAACATTTTTATACACAGCACCATCTAGTTCCATAGTTCGAGGCTTTACGAGGCTTGTGTTACGAATACCAGATAGTTGATACACTACACATGTATAACTTTAAATACATACATATTATAAATATAGACAGACATGACTATGACTAGAATATAAAGAATGCCCCCAGGGGACTCGAACCCACGACTACTAGCGAGGCTTGTAGGGTCACAAAAAACTGACAAACATGTCGTCAACATACAAACATTCCAATTAAGCTTTTAGTACATATTTATTCTTTTATAAAACTTACCATATCAATTTGTAAGCTATTACCAGGTATAATGTATATGCTGACCAACCAGACGTGCAAACCCACGACTATCCCAGAAGTAATAGATCTCATTCCATGCAACATTGTTATATCGTCTTCACTCGATTTATTTAAATATAACAGGTTCCTTTCCATGCAAACTGCTCTTAGAAGTTTATTCGCTGGAATCATATCGAATTATATTGAAAAATTGTAATTGAATTTATAGAAGTCTCACGATCAAAAAAAATATTTTTACAACGAACACGTCAGAGATGTGCTTTTTTCTTGGTGTAAAAAGTATTGTGGCAAACGAAAACAGTAATGAACCAAATGTGCCTAATGTATTGTTTCAAAGTTCTAAAACCATTATCGCTTTATTGCATTTCTAATGAAACCGGTTTAGGGCCACATGTGTTGGATGGTTTAAAGTCTATAACGGATATAGGTAGAAACAATTTTTGTGTTTTATATTCAAAAGGTACTGCTAGCCCAGTAGTAACGTGCTCGCTTGAATAAATGAAACGAGTTCAAATCCGGGTCTCGCATCTCATGATTACATCATGATTACATCTTGTCTTACGGTAAAAGAAAACATCGTGAGGAAACCTGCATGTCTGAGAGAATCTAGCAAGTTTTCGAAAGACATCCAACCCGCACTTGTCCAGTGAGGTGTCAGGTGACCTATGGCTTGCTCGTTTGTAGGGAGCCCCATGCCCAGCGGTGGGACGTTAAAAAGTGCATACAAATATTTAATAGTAATTCAGGTAAATTTAACTCATATCAATGAATGTGTTATATAATATTCTATCACAACCTTTAATATTTAGGCTTTTAATATAGTAAAGGCATAGAAAACCAAACATCGTTCATCTAATCTTGAGGCGGCGATCCATCTAGCCGCATGACTAATATTAGTTTTCATCCACAGTAATAGAAATAGTGCGTTAGATCTAATTTGTAGAATAATAATAATAATAAGTGGGACTTATATAATTTATGGGGATAATTTGAAAATTATGAAAGAAATAGGATAAGTGAATTGTAATAATACTGTAGAAATAAAAAGTTTTACTTTTAGTTATTAGATTTATTGATTGATTAGTCTTGTTATTGAGAAATAACTCATTTGTTTGACAATTAAATGTTTTTATCAGGTCTTTGTCGTAGGAAAAAGAGAAAATGTAAAAATGGAGAAAATGGAGAACACGGAGAAGGACAGAATCTTTTCTTAAGAATAGCTGAAAATCCTAAGACAGCTACTGCTACCAATATTATATAATATATTTTCGTAAATGAAGTTCTTACCTAAAGAATTGGACATATTAGCCTCTTCATATCCAATTATATTGCCTAATATAACCAAAAAAACTATTGTTAAGAAAATTGTTCTGAAAAAAATAAAGTAAAATTAGAAAACAAAGAATCATGAGATAAAAGTCTTCCTTTATGCTTATGCTGTACTATTGAATTACTTTTTTGAGCATTGACACAGCACCACCTAGTTCCATGGTAAGGTACGAGGCTTGAGTTATGGATACCAGATAGTTGAACGCTACACATACTCAACTTTAAACATATTTTTTATATTATACATGTTATAAATTTAAACACTCATGACAGAGTACATCATGCACTTCATACAAATGAATGACCTCATCGGGACTCGAACCCGCGACTGCTGGCCCAGCAAGTAGGGTCATTACAAAATAAGCTAAACGTCGTTCAAAGAGAGCTTGCACATGCTGGCTTCAAGAAAACATATTATTATTGAGTTTAATTAAAAATACAACTGTAAAAATTTTTATTTGATTTTAGGCCCTAATAGGTTTATCATATTATGTGAATATTAAATATTATATACAAACATACGTGTCGAATTGATAGTTGATAACCATTAACATTTTTAATGATAGCACTACTCTCATCAAAACCTACTACACACATCGCTCCATAAATGTGAACGACTGACAGAAAAAACCAAACTAAAAAATAGAAAATAAATATTATTGAATTTAAATTAATTATTTGATTTTAAAAAAAGCGTGGGGTGCATGGTGTCAATAGTTATAAATATTTTATTGACAGATATGAGTAGAGTGATTATCATTTTGATTCACGCTTTTTTTTAAATCAAATAATTAATTTAAATTCATTAAAATTTATTTTCTATTTTTTAGTTATAAATGGAATAATTTTATCAAATTAGTGTATTGTCATCGGTCCTGGATAAATCTACAAAGTTTGAACTGGCCGTTTAAAGTGGGTCAAAATCGCACCCAAAGAAGTCGGCTACAAACATACAAACATACAGGTGAAGCTAATAAAAAGCGTGTAAAAAATACACTCAACGGTTTTGCTCTTGCCTATTTATATATGTATAAAGTAATAGTTTCTAGAACTTACACTACAATATAGAACTCTCGAGAATATTCGACGGAAGCACCGGCAACTTGGCAGTGGTCGACGGCTATATCCACTTCCGGTACGGCGTTTCCAAGATGGCCGTTCTCGAATAGAACTTTGACGAATTTCCTAATGGATTTAGATTGACATTCACACGGCAAGCAGACTCCCAACGATAGTTTGTTAAAAGTCACACCATGTCTTGAAATAGACTGTAAAATAAACATTTTGATTATTGAAACTTTTCGGATTTAACGCCATGTTATTTTGAATTCAATTAATGCTTTACTTTTGAGACATGGAAAACAATACGCTCTTTTGACTATGTTTGCTGCAATGCGTTTGAGGAAAAATGGGGAAAAATTGATAAACCGATAAATTGTATGATAATAAGAGCTCTAGAGACCCCAACTGAACAGAACTTCTGTCTAATCTAATATTAAGTTGTATTTAACTATCTCGATCTCATCCCCTTTCACTGCTGCAATACTTTCACTGCGACGAGAATAGTACCTATAGTATTTGAACTAAAATCTTTTTCCAGTTGCAAATCAAGTGTTTTACCAGTTTCACTTATAATCACACTCAAAATAAGTATTATAAGTACAGTTGAAGAACAATAAATTGTTACACAAAAAAACTTACGTTAATATACATTTCTACAGAACTTTCAGGATCAACTGATATTTCTTCTAACTCTCCTTTACTTAGTGTAACATCAACGAGGCAATACTGAGTGCGATATTTGGGATGAGTTTCTAGCCAAGGAGCTTTCATACATTGGTCATAATTACCAAGTTGATATTTTGCACCGAAAAACACGCCTGTAGAGCTCTGCATTGCATCCCAGACTGAAAATGAACAACACTTTTTTTGGTTAGACGAATATTTGACATAAAAAAATAATGTTTGCTTTTGATTTTTCCATACGTAATACGAGAGACTAAGATATTAGATGTGGTGCTTATTTATTATTCCACGAAGTAAGTATTTTTCGTCGCCAGAAAACGTCGAGGATCAAAAACTTTTGATTAATATGTTAAAATATACTTAAAAGTTGTTATATAAATTCTAAAATATTAACTTTTACATAATGACGGTGTTAAAAGAGAAAATCTTGATTATTACATAATTATTTACAAGTAAATAAACTATGTTTAAAATTTATCCTAAATGAAAAAATAGTCTTTTTTTTCTATTTTTTTTAGGCAGTCAACAAAACTCACACGGCATTTTTTTATTTTCATTAAAGAAATAAATACTTTCATATACATACTCCAGGTCGCCCATAATGTAGAATTCTTCACATTATTCATAATATTTAATATCTTCTCCAAGCAAATGTTCTCATCAGGGTCCCATTCTTCGTACATCATATTGTTGATAAGTGAATCAATATGCGATATTCGTTTGTTTTCACTACATATATCTGGGGGCTTTTGCTGTATTTTGTTAACATTGATATTTAAATTTTGCGATAGGATTTCACCTGTGAACATAGAAAGAATTTATTCTAAGACGATTTTAAGTAATCAACCCTTGAAAGTTCAACTGAAGGACATGCAGTCCCTTTTAAATTAGGGGCGTAGTCTATAACCGTAGCTTTATTGGTTGACAGTCCTTATAATATTTTCTGTAAGACAAGTAAAAATAATGTTAATCACGATTTTAACATGAAAATATCAGAGATGCGAGACTCGGGATTCGAACCAGCTTCATTTAAAATAGTTATTGCGAATGTACCTTAGAAGATAAAGGCCATTTGGATTTTTCGTAGGTTTTTAAAACTGAATAGTTTCCTAGTACATTGTTTTAATATATCTACCAAGGATAAGTCAGAGTTAGCCATGTTTTCTAAAGACGACTCGACGGAACCAATAATTGTGTTTTGTCGTGGGAACGAAAGACTTTCCCTGAGCTAAGTAATCACAAAATATGATTCAAATTAGTTCAATACATTTTGCGTGAAATGCACATAGACATACTGACAAACGCACAAACAGACGAAAACGTCAATAACTATTGCGTGAAAATCTACATTTCGTGCAGAATATTAGTTTTTAAATTTAAATTGTTGTTTTTTTTCCTTGGACAAGTTCTTGAACAAAGCCTGAAAAAATTTGGCTCTATAGATTGTGCAAAGGAAAAGAAGTAATTAAAAAAAAATTAAAAAAATTTACGCTACATTATTTTCTCAGTAAGATACTGGATGGATTTTATAAATATAAATAAGTTACAATTTGAACGTTTGTAGCATTTGCCCTCAATTCGTTTGAAATGTCGATATCCCACATACTTGTGAGTCGGAGATGAAATGTCTTTGAATTTCTTTTCAGACATGCTGATTTCGTGACATTTTTCTTCTTGTGCTACCATGACGTACATTTTATTTAATGTATACGAAAATGTCTAATGCCATATTCGCAATTTATACTTTCTGTACGAAAATTCAGATTTAAACATTTTATGTGCGATAATGATCGCGTATTACAAAATATTGTTTTTATACTTATAAAAAACTCCACCGAAATCGATTTTTTTATTATAATGTAGGTACATCTTATGTATTAGGAATTATCTAGTTTGAATTATTTCAAAACTAAATGTTAAAATAACTTGTTAATCCACATCGAAGGGTCTCAAGAAGAGCACAGTATCATCTGTCACTCACTCAATCACAGTCATTGATTTTATTGTAAACAGAATATATGTACATACATACGTATAATTTATTAGTATTGAAATTAGAAATAGCGACTGTCGCTTCGCTTTGGTTCGTCTCAAATAAAAAACAAATAAATTCCGCTTTCAAAATGAAATCTAATGAATAATTATTAATCACTAGCGAGTAACCCTCGCTTCGTTCGGGTTTGTCCCTAGGTACCCCCTTTCGTATAAGCTTTTTTTTTAATTTTGATTTTTTTATTATTATTAAATCCTTCCTTGTTACTTACGGAACATGCAAAATAAAAATTAGACGAATTGGTCCAGCCATTATCGAATTTTGCGCTTACCAATATTCATTTTTATTTATGTATTTTTTTCCTTTTTTTTTAGTATTAAAACCTTCCGTGGACTTTAAGGAACATACAAAAAATAAATTTGCCGAATTGGTCCAGCCATTCTTGAGTTATGCGCTTGCAAACATTCATTTTTATTTGTATAGACTATATTTTCTATAAATGATGTTAGAAATGATTCGCACATGAAAATATCAAAAAAGCGAGACGTGGATTTGAACCCGCTATGATCGGTTTCCCAGCGCGTTACCACTGGGCTACCGCCGACTTGATTTATAGTATTTTTAATAAAAGCGATATAAAAAAACCATTAAATTACGAGAACAATTTAATAAATGATATCTTAAAGTTTATGCAATATATCTAAATATAATCGGATTACAACGGCCAAGGACATTAATATTACACTACAGAGTATTATAATATATTACTGGCAATTCGCGCGTCTCTGCTTGCGTTGCTAGAAGGATGAAAATTTAGGGTTATACGTATTTTTTGATGCCGAGTCATAAAAAAATAAAAATGGTCTAAAAAAAAATTTGGAATAAAAATAGCCTGCGACCTATTTTCAGACCAACCAAATATACACAAAATACCAAATATACACAAAAAAAAAAATCAAAAATTGGTGAAGCCGTTTCGAAGGAGTTCGAGAACCAACTTTGTGACACGAGATTTTTATATATTAGATAACATAATATGTTGTAATCATATTATATATAAAAATATTATAATCTGTATGTAGGTACATTAGCAGGTTTGAATAATACTTTCTTAGGTTTACGCGAATATTCGACATTATAATTAATGAAACTATCTTTTCGGATTTTGTCGCGGATTTATTTTGTTTTGGTTCCCGACGTTTCGAATGCTTTACAGCAATCATGGTCACGGGAGAGACAGATCAGTCAGTGTAAACTCTGAAATTGTGTGAACTAAAAATCAAAATCCGAAAAGGTAGTTTCATTTATAAGGTTTGAATAGTTTGTTAGATGTGTTTGAATACATTTCTTTTTGTACGTCTTTATGCAGGCTTATACGACCACGTTATCTTATCTGTGTATACGACATATAAAAATAATAATTAAAAGAATTGATTTCCAGACACTAAAAATCAAAATAAACAGATAATTTTAAAATCAGTACTAGTAAAAATATTACTTTACACTTCCGGGCACAAATTTGTCAATGTTTTAGTAAGCTTTTTTGTGACTTTTTTCATTTATTTAATTTTTTTCGAGTTTTAAGAAAAAATTAAGTTAGCTGATAATGTGTTGTGCTTATATTCCAATCCATAGTAAAAAAAGTTATAATTAAGTAAATAGCCCAGTGCTTATTACGTTTGAACCACCAAACTTTAAATCAAATTGAGCAATAACATCTACGATATACGACATATACGAGTAAAAACGAAAGCAAACACTAGTAAAAAGCTTAAGTTATGTTACTTGTTAATATAGTTAATATAATTTTATATTAAAAATGTATATTTTTAATATAAAATTATAGCTTTATTATTTGAATTGAAGTTTGTTAGTCTCACAAAAACTCGAGTGTTGCTAAATTATGGTTTTGAATTTTTAGAAGTCCAAGGGAGGTTGAAAAGGTGAAAAAATTAAAGTAATTGTACTGTTTAGTATTGTTTGTATTGTTTAATTGCAAGTTTATGTTACAAAAATCCAAAACTTACCAAATGAAAGAGCTATCAGTAATAATCCTGTCACAATCATGTTCACGTTGAACTTAAAGTTTTTACTGCAACTCAAAACAAAAAGCTTTAGTTAATATTTTTTTTATTTTTTTAAAAATTAAAAGTAATAAACAATATTAACTAAACAATGTATAAGGCAATTTTTTAAACAATATTAACTGTTTATAAGCCTTTAATAACTAATAGTCCGCGACGCGAGCGACCAAGAAATGCATAGTTTTTGAAAGGTAAGTATTTTTTATAATACGAGTAAACAACATTAATTGTAATCTACAGATATAACAATCTGTCGTCAGTTTTCGTCATCGAAGGTAACTTTAACTTTGGAAAAATATTTATAACTTGTACTTGACTTTGTTGACTTGAACTTCGGTATAACTACTTTCTATAACGTGAAAATTGATTTACGAATATATTCAATGCAAATTCGTTTTTAACTGTAATTATTCGTCTGTTCCTATGCAAATTTCCTTGATATTACAAAATCTGTCGTCGTGATGTGGTCATAGAAGGACTGACCGTCAAAAATTCTAAAAACTATTGATTCGGTTTCGATTGTATCGATAGTAATAAGATCTTCCAAAAAATATTTAACATACAGATTCTAATTAGTAGTTAGATCATCACATGGTATAATCTAATATATAAAAATCTCGTGTCACAGTGTTTGTTATCGAACTCCTCCGAAACGGCTTGACTGGTTTTTTATGAAATTTTTAGTGTATATTTGGTATTTTGTGTATATTTGGTTGGTCTGATAATAGGTCGTAGGCTATTTTTTATTCCCCTATGTGATAAGGTCCTCTCCAGATTTTTTATTTTTTACTTTTAGAAGCAATTTTTATTTTTTTATGATTTGGCAACAAAAATACTTATAACACAAAATTTTTAACCTTTTTATAAGTTTTTATAAGTGAGTCGCGGGAATCGCTAGTAATATGTGAAGTCTAAGAATTATTTTACATATTCTTTAAAGAAAAGTAAGTCCTATGATCTATCACACTACTTAAAAGCTTGTTAGATAAATATGTGGAAAACTTATTTTAATTTATAAGCTACGTTACAAATTAACGATTTCAAGTGTCCATATTTTTTTTTTAAATTAACTCATGTTGTTTTTCCTTACCCCTTAAATGACTTCACTTTTATTAGAAAGCTTTTTGGAGAAGAATATTTTACTCTTTTTATTTTAAATTTCAATAACATTATCTAGTAGTAGATTATCTTCTTCTTTTTCTTCTTCCTGTCCTTATCCCACGCTATGTGGGGTCGGAACAACATGTCTTCCACTCTCCTCTGTCACTCTTTGACACTCTTATACATATTGTAATTGGTTTGGCAAGAAATTTTAAAACCGGCCGCCTGCCTGACGTTAACCCTCTTTGGGAATCTAGTAGTAGAGTACATAAAATTGAAAGTTTAATGGATAAATGTTTATTACTCAACCACCTGGCATATTAGAACGGCTGAACGGATGAAATGATCATGTTTGGCACATATACTCGTAGATTATAGTCTGAAGCACACAGGTTATTATTGATCCCGAAGAAAATTATGGTTCCCTTGGGGAAGATTTGTATATTTTTCAATAAGGATGAACCTGAAGAGACTCTTAAACCATCCAAATGTTCCCCAAACCAGTTTCATTAGAAAGGCAATAATGCGAAGATGGTTTAAGAACACTAAAATAATGCATTGAGTACATTTATAAGGTCCATTTTCCACGATAAAGTATCGTAAAATAATATTTTAAGTATAAGGTTATTTGAATAATTAAGGTTATTCTAACTATCACTGTACATAATTCTGACCAGCACATGACATTGACCACTTGTAAGCCGAGGATAAAGCGGAAGGAAATAAAAATTTTAAGATTTAATTGACTTATTAATTTGTTTTATGAACATACTAGCGACTCACCCTTGCTTTGCTCGGGTTCGTCCCCAAATTTGCGCGAGCGAAGCTGCGAGTTTCGCTAGTTACATAAACGTAAACCTTTCTCGAAAACCATTTTATCCATTGGTGAAAACAGCATGAAAATCGGTGCAGTAGTTTTTTAGTTTATTGCAAACAGACAGACGCGGCGGAGGACTTTGTTTTATAATATGTAGTGACACAAAAAGAAACATATCAAATAACACATGTTATTGGTGTAAAGTTACTTTCAGAAGCTTATTTAAAATTAATCGTCTAAGGTCCGATTTCACCAAAGTAGAATAAATTTTATTCCTAGGATAAAGCTGTTATTTACTCTCAGATAACCATACATTCATTTCACCAACTACTTATCCTAAGCATAACAAAGTTATACGAGAGTAACTCTTATACCACCAATTTTGAAGGAATAACCGGCTTATTCCTCAGATAAAATCAAAATGGTGGCAAAATTATGTCACCTGAGCGCTTAGAGTTACATTATTACTGAGCGACCATTACATTAATAAATAAATATAAATAAGCATATAAGTTAGCACTTCGTTTCCTTTAAGATATTTTTTTTAAAACAGTAAACACAACACAAAGCAAACTAAATGAAATTTAAACACCAGGCAGCGTGACTTTACAGATAGTTTGTTTGAAAAATAGCACTGACACATTGACACAAGTTCAAAGTGACGACTAAATTAGAAATGTCCTGTTATGCTATACTGTACTGAGACCATGACAAGCCTATTTAATTTGTCTGCATTCACTTATCTAAGAATAGTAATACTAGGAGTAACTTTTTGTCCTTACAAAGTGGTGAAACGTACTATAAGTTATTCTGAGAATAAATGCAGCGAATAATTTTATACCTGGCATAGCTATTCTTCGATTACGACACCATTGGTGAAATCGGACCTAAATGAAATCATTTAGCACAATTTATATTTCTGAATATGTTACATATTCCAATATTCTTATACTTGAGGAAGATCGTATTGACCTTTGTGTAAGAACGCGAAGAGTTTCTTTTACTTACTAGTAAAAAATATATGACAAAATTTGATGCTCCTACAAGTATTAAAGTCTAAAAAAATGTCCCAATAGAAATGTTCAAACTGTTCGAACAAAGTTATTCATCAAAAGTCGGACGGCTTCTGTGTTGACCTTTGTACGTTGATTGACTTGGACGAGTAAACATTTGTTGAATTGTTTACTGCCCAACAATACTTCTTTTAAAATTTGAAACTTTTTTTATTTTAAAAAATTGTATTTTGTACTGTTTGTTCTTAATTCGTACTAAAGATCTATTTAGATTAAAGCGACATTGACGACACGTTTGGCTCAGTTGGTAGTAACCCTACTTTCTGCGCCAGTGGTCACGGGTTCGAGTCCCGCTGGGGGCATTCGTTTGTTGAGCACGAATGTTTGTACTCCAGTCATGGGTGTTAATAATATTTATAATATATATGTATTTAAAATTTATATGTGTAGTATATCAACTATCTGGCATCCGTAACACAAGCTTCATAGCTTTCCACGGAACTAGATGGCGCTGTTGTAATAATGTCCCAACATGTTTATTTATTTATTTGTCATCAATATGAGTAGCGAAATCTACGAAACGTATTACTACAAGACAACAATTTAATTGTTGTTAAATGGATATTATAAATTTATTTTAAATCTGAAGAAGATCGGTCTGCTTGTAGTTTTGATTGAATGTGAAAAATCTTTATATTTCAAATTTGATTTTCAACTTATTGTAGAAGGGTATTGTGTTAAACATCACGTTGCAATCCTGAAAAGTAAATACGGTTACATCAAAATATCCATAGCTAATCTCTGAAACTGAAATAAATAAGAAATAAGTAGTAAATCTTGTATACATACAAACATACAAATTTTATTAAACCAATTTCATGTACATTAAAGATCATATTTTGAGTATGTACAGATTATTCTTACTTATAAACTATTGCTTCAAAAAATTATCAGGCGCTATTAAGTTGTAACATGGTATAATTATTTAGCATATTTCCAGCAATTTGAACCTTTTAACAGTTTTTTATTATATTTCTTTTATTATAGTAGTAATGTGTGGAAAATTATATGTAAAAATATCTCTAAGCAAAAATAGAACGTATTACAAATAGTTATGGACTTAATTTAAATGCAGTCTTGTTTTCCTCTTCATAACATTGATGTAAAACAAGTAATTCTCGTTTATGTTACAGGTAATTCTAAAAAGTGTTTATTTTAACAAATGGTTTGTGTGCTAATTTAATAACTTTTAGAGTAGTTTTAAAAAAAATCTTGCAGAAAATCATGATCACCTAAAGAACAATGCTCCTTGCAGCATGCTAAAAATCCAAAAAATAAAAAAAATCTATACGGCACTAATGCAAGTAATAAATTAAGGCCAAATAAATGCGGAAACTACGACTGGAGTAAAAAAAATTGTGCTCATCACACCAATGAATGCTCCCAGCGAGTCTCGAACCCGCGACCGCTAGTACACCCAATAGGACTCACTACAAACTGAGCCCAACATAAGACTGCATACTTTGTTTACTAATGAAATAATTAATGGTTTCTTTTACCTTCATAAAAACCATATTTGAAATTAACCAGTCTTTTGCGAGGTAAAATCATTTAGATTTTAGAAAACCTAATTTTATATTATTTACTGTAACATTAGCGATATGTTGGTAGTATTGACATTAATTGCCATCGCGTCGAGAGCTCGCGAACTGGATACAATAACAAAAATGTTTATAACCTAAAAATTTTAATAAAAAATGTGCAGATATAGTTAAAATATGTGAAATATAAAAAAATAACTTTACTTAGTGATAGTAATTAATAATAATGGGAACTAGTGAAGTTATACTCCTTGTTCTATCGATAGTTTTAAGTGTAAACAGTATAAAATTTTTTAAAAGTATCCGTCCGTCAGAAGTGTATCAAGCATTTCCATGTTCGGATCAGGATGTGATATCTAAATTTACAGCTGGTTTAAAATCTGGCTACAATATAACGATAAATAAGCCTTTAACAATTGCCACGGATTTGAGATTAGTTTTCGATTCTCAAGCAGCTATTCTAGTGGTGAGTTATAAGAAAAACTTTTTTATCGATAAGCATAAAGTACGTCATTATTACTAAATAAAGAAAAATATAAAAAAATCCGTTAAAATTTTGTAGAGAAAGAAACTCAACTATTTTGTCTTTGCCTATTTGTATGAGGGCTCTTAAATATTAAAGTTTAATTTTGTTATTGATACTCTATGTATTTCTAAAGTGAATTATGGACGGAATATTAATATTTTTTTTGAATGATATTTAATTAGTATATTCAGAGTACAACATTTAATTTTCTGTGACTCACTGCTTGGCCTTGCTTTGAACAATAACTCAAAAAACAATTTGATTCAACCTTTTATAAGAAAAATCGACTTATGAGGACTTTTGCGCATTAGGTTTCAACGGTTCCGGTTTTTCAACCGACTTCCAAAAGGAGGAGGTTATCAATTCGTCTGTATTTTTTTTTTTTTTTTTTTTTTTTATGTTTGTTAGCTCATAACTTTGAGCTGGGTGAACCGATTTTGATGATTCTTTTTTTATCTGAAAGGTAGTGCTTCCCATGTGGTCCCATTTTAATATTTTCCAGTTCTGATAATGGCATCCATGAGAAAACCATAAAAGTCTTAAATTTGCATTAAGTATTTGCGCGACAAATGGACGAATAACTCAATATCACGCCAACCGATTTCAATGATTCTTTTTTTAATGGAAAGGGTATACTTCAAGGGTAGTTTGATGAGAGTTTGGTAAAGTTCTGATGATGGGATCCATGACAAAGTATCGGAACTCTTCAATTTTTAGGAGCAAATTAACGATGCTCGGCCGAATCTTTTATAGGCTATATGGATATTTGAGTCACGTACCGTAACTGATGATGGAAGGTACAACTCCTCAACGGTTAGCAGTTTAAAGAAAATTCTTTCAATATAATACGCAATTATGAACGGATAGTTGTATACTTTCAGGCTATTAGGTTTACCTCATAATAGAAGGTAAATTTTTATAGTCATTAACACAATACGTATCTACTTTCCGCAAAAAAGTTAAAAATAAATTATTTTTAACAAAAAAACAAAAACCGACTTCCAAACTTAATAAATCTAAACTAAAAAGTAGAAAATAATACTTTTAAGGACTTTGTTAATTTTGAAGTCGGTGCCAGCCAAAGCAAAATAGCCCTAAATAGATACATATTTGATTAATCTATCAATTTGTAAACATAATCTGGCTGGCACCGACTCCAAAATTAACAAAGTCCTTAAAAGTATTATTTTCTACTTTTTAGTTTAGATTTATTAAGTTTGGAAGTCGGTTTTTGTTTTTTTGTTAAAAATAATGTGATATTTTATTTTCTATATTATTTATTTAGCTAGCTAGTTGCTTCTTTTGAATGTGTCCCTAGGTGCCATTTTTAATTATATTTTATCATGATTACCACTTGTCTTACGGTGAAGGAAAACATCGCGAGGAAACCTTCATGTCTGAGAGAACCTAGCAAGTTTTCGCAAGACATGTGAAGACCACCAACTCGCACTTGGCCAGCGCGTTGGACTATGGCCTGATCCTCCGAGTATTGAAGGGAGGCCCGTGCTCAGCAGTGGGACGTTAATAACGGCTGAATTCATAAACACATACATACATTGTGGCCGCGGATTCACTCGCGTGATCAGTGATACACTGTACCCGGAATACAATTTTTGTTTATGCCAATTTTTATCAAAATCTGTTTATCACTTTAACAGTATAAAGACAGACGTAGTAACTTTCACATATATGTCATGTTTAAATATAGATAATGATAATTTTATCATTACCAACATTTACTCTTAACATAATGTTCAGTTCAGTTCATCGATTTCGGAAAACCCAATAGCAGTGAATGTCGTCAATTTCCTCATCCGTTTTCTTAGTAGGGAAAGTACGTCATGAAAACTGATCAAATAATTAAATTATTTATATGCAGAAAGTTTATTAAAGTATGTAGTGACCTACTTGCCGTACCTGCGGTCGCGAGTTCGAGTCCCGCAGGGGTCATTCTTTTATGTAATAAACGTAAATGGTTGTACTCCAGTCACTTATGACTTTATAATTTTATATTATGTTTGTATTTAATGTTATATAAGTGTAGTGTATCAACTATCTGGTATTCATAACACAAGCCTCGTAGCTTACGATGAAACTAGAAAACCGTAGCTTACCATTAATGTCTATTTATTTAGTTTTTTACAAAAGTAAGGATTTGGTTCCGTTAATTTTTTATATATTGAAATGCGTCTTAACATATATATTTATAAAAAGCTACTACACTTTTAGCTCGAAATGAATCATATTTTTTTGTCAATAATTTTACGATTTTCGCTATCTAGTTGTTTAACCTCTTTGATGACTTTATCATTGAACTTATATGTACTTATTAAATAAATAAATATGTTGGGACATTATTACAACAGCGCCACCTAGTTCCGCAGTAAGCTACGTTACGTGCTTGTGTTGCGGATACCAGATAGTTGATATACTACACATATAAATTTTAAATACATAAATATTATAAATATAAACACCCATGACTGGAGTACAAACATTCGTGCTTAACAAATGAATGCCCCCAGTGGGACTCGAACCCGCGACCGCTGGCGCAGAAAGTAGGGTCACTACCAACTGAGCCAAACGAGTCGTCAAAAAATAATATTTGTATTTAAAACAAATGGAAATAATTTTTGAATTTAAGATATTTTTTTAATTAATTAATATATATTCAATTTGAACAAAATAAAATATATGATTTTTAACACTATGACTATTTCTTTGTTTACTACAAAAGGGTACGATTTAAGATTTAATAAATATTTCTCAGAGATGAAATTTATTCCTGTACTTAAAAGTATTGTATATATATTACGCCATATAACCAGCTGTCATTATACCTAATTTCATAAAATTCTGTTAAGTAGTTTTTTGTAAAGAGTTCCCAAACAGACAGACAGAAAAGCGACCCAAAACCATATCGATATTAAATAATGTACAGGTTTGACTCAGATTTTTTATATGTACGAGTATTATATGATCAATAAGATATACCAAGAAAATATAGAGATTAAAATTTTTCATTCGATTGTTACTACTACCGTCGTATTGCGTTTGAATTTTTGTTTAAACATCAAAACGGTAGATTGTAATAATTTCCTTTTAAATCATAGTTTTCTATGCTAAAAACAAAGCGACTCGCCCTATCTTCGCTCGGTCTCAACCCTAGATATAGCGCGAGCAAAAACTTATAAATTATATACTTAAACCTTCCTCGAGAACCACTCTATTCATTGGTGAAAACAGCATGAAAATCGGTGCAGCAGTTTTTGAGTTTATCGCGAACAGACAGACAACAGCTTACAGAGTTACATGGGTGTTAAATTTTAACTAAAATGGTTCATATACACTTGTTTAACTTCTCAAGTATGGCTTTTCTATAAATATATTTAAACTCTATGTCCGTTTCCGTATATTTCAGGATAATACAGCAAAATTTGCGACAGTACAAGATGACATATATAACGTTTTCAACCTCATATTAATTCAAAATATCGACAAATTCACATTTACTGTGAAAGGACAAGCTGCTCCATATTCTTCGCCTTATTTGACAAGTCTGAAAGTAAATGGAATAGAGCTTTGTAGGGATCATAATTTGGTAAGTTAATAATTCCTCACCTGCAAGGAACAATAATGTAACTCGGAATTGTAGCAATTTTTATTTCGTAGTGTAAATTAGTATTGAAATTAATGCCCGTTTTCAAATTATCTACCTTTAGCGTTATAATGTTGTTCTTTGCAAGCATAAATATAGATTCATAAAAAATTTGTACCTATCGAAAATGAGTATAATATATGGATAAGTCATAAAAGTCTCAAAGGGCATGCCAAAGTAGTTTTATTTCTTGGAGCAATCGTTGACAGATAACCCAGAGAGTTGGTTGAACTGTAAGCGGCAGGGTACTGAATGAATTTATTATTAAGTAACAGTTATATGTAATAGTTAAATCATCTTAAAACTTATATGATAATATTGCAAAAATACTAAAAGGCACGAACCTAAGACCTCTGAATGTCTGTAAATGATAGCCACTAAGCCACGGGGAAGTAATAATACAGCAACGTTCGTGGTACTCGAATATTTGGAGTTAGTAAACAATTAAATATTGTTTCGACAGATATTAAATTCATACAGTCCAAACAAAACGTGCAGGGTATAAATGTCATATACGTTAAAAGTATTATAACTCGCAAACGATTTTCACTTTAAACTATTTTTTAATATGGCGATTTCAATTTGATTTTACCTTTTCAATTTAAAAATAATACAATAATTTAAAAATTTCTCTTACCTTTCGAAATTATTGTAAATTTTTTTGTCGGTAACTGTCCTCCTTAACGGTATTTTTGAGAGGTTAAATATTTTAGTCTCTCTCGTAAACATATTAGCTGTATATGAAATGTTTGATACGAGCAATCGAAAACAAACCACTTTATTTGGAAAAATAGTTTAATACTAGTAATTCATTCTGGTTCCGTTTGGGTTCGACCGGGTTGGTTCTTATTAAGTTAGTACAGATTTTTCAAGGATATAATATGTTGTCCCGGAAAATCAACTAACATTATAACAAATTTCATCAAAATCTGTTCAATGGTTTTCTCGTGATGCGATCACAGGCAGATTAAAATCCAAAAAAAAAAAAAAGATTTGGCTTCTATATCGATAATGACTATGTTAATAAGACTTCCAAAAAAATATTCAATGTACAGATTCGAAAAAGTTAGAATTTTATTATATGTAGCAATTAGCCCAATTGAAAATAAGTTTCCTTGATTCCAGACATACTTTGAAGACTTCCCAGTGGGAGTTATAAAACGATCAGAAGTCCCTGACAGATACTGCGGTAAACGTAAAGTATTACACACAGAGCTGATAGTGAACGGGTACAGCACGAAACCAGGGGACTGGCCCTGGCATACCGCTATATATCGTCACGAGAAGGCTGGTCTGAAATACGTATGCGGTGGGACACTGATTACTAAACATTTTGTTCTAACAGGTACATCGAAATCAAGTTTAATTAATCTAATTACTGAACCCATTTTGATCTGATATCTTTTATTATATAATAATAGCATGTATAAGTTTTTGTCTTGTTAAATGATCTATAGCCTATTTATTTTTTGTTTGTCCGTACGTGCTTATCTCAGAAAGAAATTCTTTAATAACGAAATATTTTTTTCCATTTCTTATATTTCTATATTATAGTTCAAAATTCTGATGCCAATCGATATATATTTATTATATCAACGGAATTTTAAGTATGTGGTAACAAAAATATAGACTTGAATTGTATAGTCTGAGAATTTTAAAAGTGTGTGAACAATGATGCATTAATTAGTATGTATAAGTCATCAACAGGGAATCAAACCTGCTAGCCTTTATTGTATTGACATATTTAACAGCATTTACCATTTTCAGCTGCTCATTGCTCAACGATAAACGGCATACCAGTACTGCCAGATATTCTCGGAGTATATTTAGGAAAATATAATTTATATGGCAGTGATGAAGCGATTCAAGAGAGACAGGTGAATAAATTTGTTCGCAAAATCTTTTTGTTGAGTAAATGAATTACATCTTATTTTAATGTCTTAGCTTTCCTCGAGTTAAGCAACTTCATGTAGATATTATTTATACCTGTTATTTCGTAGAGTTTTCCCATTTAATTGTTTCGGATAAGGCACATGCTTGTTACCTTCGGGTAGCAGCCGAATGGGCCGGCACGCCCCGTATAGTACCACTCTCTCTACCCACGGTAAGTGAGAGTCCGGGAGGCCCACTCCCCATCCCTCCTCCCTCCTCCCTCCTCCCTTCTACTCTCTCCCTCCCTTTCCTAAAAGGCCGGCAACGCACCTGCAAGCCCTGTGGTGTTGCAGATGTCCATGGGCGGAGGTGATCACTTACCATCAGGTGAGCCTCCTGCCCGTTTGCCCCCTTTGTCCCATAAAAAAAAAAATACGGGTTACTACAAACTGCGCTAAATATGCCGACTAAATAATCGACGTAATTCTGATAAAAGTGAGTTTCAAATATTTTGTTTTGAATTCTAGGTATTTAAAGTGATTGTCCATGATGAATTTTACTCGAAGACTCTAAAACACGACATATCCCTGCTCCAATTGAGAACCGATGCAGTTTTCAACAACTACGTACAACCTATTTGTCTCTGGTATGATGAAGCATACTACCGCTTGCCCAGTGTTGATATATTTGGAACGGTATGTCTATATTGAAGCATTTAAGGCCAATCTTAATGATATTAATTATATCAGGTACTTATTTTGGATATAAAATATATACAAACGTGACCAAATTCATTTACATTTAATATATTAAGCATAAATTAATCCTTTTATACTAGATACTCACCCCCGCTTCATTCAGTTTCGTCTTTAGAAACGTTTTAACAGTTTTAACAAACAACCAGCTATAGTCAAACCAATTTAATCAAGATCTGTCCAACGTTTTCTCGTGATGCGATCACAAACAGACAGACAGACATAAAGTCTAAAAACTGAAGATTTTGTTTCTATATCGAACATAATACCTATTCAGAAAGGTTTTCCAAAAAATATTTAATGTACATCATCATTATCAGCCCTTTTTAACGTCACACTGCCGGGCACGGGCCTCCCTCAGTACGAGAGGAATCAGGCCATAGTCCACCGCGCTGGCCTAGTGTGTGTTGGCGGACTTCACATGTCTTTCGAAAACTTGCTAGGTTTTCTCAGACATGCAGGTTTCCTCACGATGTTTTCCTTCCCCGTAAGACAAGTGGTAATCGCACATGAAAATATCAGAGGTGCGAGACCCGGATTTGAACCCGCATCACTCGGTTATACAAGCGACGCGATACCGCTGGGCTACCAGTATAGTCAGAATTTATGAATGTAAAAATGTAATAGATATATTATTATCTTTTATATGCGAATATATTTGATATTAATCTTTTAAATAAATATACTGTTTCATACAATGTTGTGTTGTGCTGAATTTATGCTATTACTATTCAAATATTTCGACTAAGAACTTAGTTCTTAATAACAATAAATACAAAATTTCAAACAATTTAATTTTAATAGTTAATGAATAATGTTTACGACAAAGAAAATGTCATCTGCCAAAAACTCGCAATGTTGTTCTATTGTGACTTTCATTTCATATTATTTTTCAAAAAATTTAAAGAAATTTAAGCTAATATTTAAAAAAACTCAAGATTTTTGTCAAAATGAAAAATTCAATTTTAGGTAGTAGGATGGGGATTGGACTCTACAGATGCCTTGTCATCAACACTTCACGCAGCCACTATGCCTCAAGTAACAGAGTTGACCTGTGTGCTGAGCAACCCAGTATTTTATGCGAACTTTATCCGGGATGGGACTAAATTCTGTGCAGGGTATATTAATGGTAAGTAGAATAAGACAATTAATTTAATAATTTGTTTTTTGAACACCTTCAATCCGATTTATCTGATTTTTACATTGTGGGTTCCAAGCTGTAGAGCCATATTCAAGTATCGGTTGAACAAATGAATTATAAAGAAGTGTCAAGGTACTAGATCGATTGAAATCTTTAAAAGTTCTAAGCACAAAGCTAAGCATGCGGTAGGCCCTAGCTATATTTTTATTAATATGAAAATAAAGGTTAACTTATTGTCCAAATATATGGCCAGGTCTCTCACCTCGGTCACTCTATTTATGTAAGCATCGTCAAATTGACAATTATATACAGTAGGATAGCGTCTCCGCGAAATGATATTATGACGTTAAAAGTGTCAAAAGTGAACAATCTAGCGGAGACACAATCTTCTGATTTTCATATCGTCTGCGTTTGGACTTGGACGTATTACTCGGATTTAATTTTTTTTGCAAGTTAGTCACTTAACCAAAAAAATGTTTGACTCATTATTACTACTTAAAAAGGGTTCGACGGTAATAAATATGTAGTAATATTGAAAAACTTAAATTAATCGTTTGTAGCGACACATAATCTCACGATTCGACGATAGACAAATCGGAAAATGCAAATCGGAAAATTTGAATAATTAAAATAATCTTTTCTCATAGAAAAATCTACAGTTAAATTGATTTTTAGCGAATTTTTTCTTAGGATTGAGGTTTCATTCCCAAACTTAACTTATTATATCAAATTTTAAATTGATATTAAATAAAATTTGACCTTTTTATTAAACATTTAATAAGAATTCAAATTTTATTTATTATATATTCTGACTGTGCATTAAATATAACTGTAAACCGGAACTTTAATCTAATCTACACATGGCCTTTACTCGTAATACAATATATTCTCTACAAATATTTACAAAATCGTATTTATATTCTATGCTGTATCTTAAATAATATTTAATTTCTTACAATTTACAGGAACATCTGCCTGCAATGGGGATAGTGGAGGTGGCTTTCTAGTTTTCGTACCTGACTTAGCTAAAAATGAGAATACTCCAAGTGGTGATGTACCAGGAGCTTGGTATCTCAAAGGAATTGTATCTGCGAGCTTATCGAGACGCGATGCGTCAATTTGTGACCCATTTTCCTATGCAGTTTTTACTGATGTATCCAAATATTTAGATTGGATAAAAGATTATATTAGGTAATTTATTTACTCTATCACGTCCATGGCTTGAATTTAAAGATCGAACCCTTCTTAGGGCCTGTTTCACAATGTCCAAGTAAAGTCCTGAATAAGCTACTTGCCACTTATCTGACATATTATAAAGTCATCGTTGGCGTTTCACAATCTTCAAAAATGCTTAACTGGTAAACAAAGTGTCAAGTAAATTAAAGGTCATATCATCTGCCAAATAAAGAAGTTATTTGGTTGTTATTTTAGTTGACAGTTTTATGTGTCAAATAATTTATTTGTTAATTAGTTATCCAATACTTTACTTGGACATTGTGAAACAGGCCTTTAATATTTTAATAAGCTACAACAGAACCGGTTTTATCCTATCGAATACACTATTTCCTACGAACAGGGTTGACCGGAAGAGATCTCTTATAGAGATAAGTCCACCTTCGTTCATATCATTTTCTGTATTTTTAGATTGTCCATTTACTTTGTGTGCAATAAAAATATATTATTAAGCTTTCTACATACTACTCTTCATGGTATCAGATGTTAGATTATTACTTTAATCGATGATCGGTAATCGATTTTTTATTGATTGTCGTAAAAAAATATTTTTAAGTCCCATATGTCTGAATTAAGCGTGCTGATCTTTTAAAGTCAAATTAAATATTTTTAGAGAAGTTTTACTCAACTTTGTCACTTACCGCCGTATTCATAGTCACTTAATGAACCATTAAGTCATTCTTTAGTATGGAGATTCTCGACTTAATGGTTCATTAATTGACTATGAGTGCCGCGGTAAGTAATATTTTAAGGAATACAATGTATAATATTTACGATGAATTAAAATATTGTCATTCTAATAAAGTAAATTAGAATATAGGAAATAAATATATTTCAATAAAAAATTAGAATACTCTTTTGTTACAATATAAAATTATTTAAAAAAAAAGTTCGTTTCCAATTAACACCATTGTTTCAAAAACCTGCTACGTTCAGTGTACTTACATTTTAGTTCTATGCTGTATTTTCAATGATATCGATGTATATTTATTTATTCAGACGTTTTGCATTCGATGATATGTTTAGGATTCACTTGCATTATTGGCGTTTTTATATAAAAGGTTAGATTCGCGATTCACTCTTGTTCCGCTCGGGTTCATACATACCAGACTGTGCGGGGTGAGTCAATAGTCACATAAAATCATATAAATTTTATCAAACCATAGTTTTTGGAGATTTGTTAATCTTCAGACGAACTTACACTGAAATATTTCCTTACATCATTTTTCACCGTCAGTCCCTCGCCTGAACGCTATATATCATTTACGGGTACCGACAAAATGTAGGTGTTTGATGTCAACAGTCTTAAAATAGATTACCCTCTTATACTAGCATAAGACAAGCGAGATACGAGACATTTTGACGTTGTTTGTTGAATATATTGAATTAAAACGTATTATGTTATTTGCTGTGTAAATAAAATTGAGGTGTCTCATGTCATAATTTCTTAGATTTTAGCAAATATTAAATCTAAGACGTTTAAAGACTTATTTTGTTCCGTTCGCTTAATTTCTAACATGATTACTACTTGTCTTACGGAGAAGTGAAAAATCACGAGGAAACCAGCTGTGTGTCAGAGAGAACCTAGCAAGCTTTCGAAACACATGTGAAGTCCATTAACCCGCACTTGTCCTGCGTGGACTATGGCCTGAACCCCCTCATATTAAAGGCAGGCCCGTACCCAGCAGTGGGACGTAAAAGGGCTGAATACTTTTTCCTGTGACCACGATTTCTGTAAAGCATTTGTGTGAAGTAAGCAAAAATTAAAATTAATTTGTGAAAAAATCCGAAAAAATAGTTTATTTAAAGTATATATAATAATCAAATCAAGCAAACAATTTATATAATTACAAGCGATACGTCCTCGTACATGAGTAAAAGCGATTTAATATAGCTTCGCTAGAAAACGTCTCTTAGGAAGAAACACATTTTCATACTGTGTACTTATGGGAAGAAGGATTCATTTCAATTATAATACGACTGTAAAAAGTTGATAAAATCGACTTCAAAAATTGATTACATTGTAATAAATGTACATTTATCCTTAAGATAACATGCATATTATAAATTATAATACAAATTACGTTAATGTCGTCCTAGCCCATTACTATCAATTACAATGATGAGATGAGATCTCATTTAGGTTGGCCATCTGTTGGGACGAACTCGTGATATATTGCTAGCACAGATAATTTTTCCATTCTCAATGTCTGATGGAACGACAATTCTCGTGAACTAGGTGGACGTTATTGATACAATATTGCCTAACGAACTTGCTGTGAGAGAGCAGCTTCTGAGAATTTCTTGAAAGACACTTCTGATAACCAATCTTTCTCTTTGACTTGATCCAAGATTGTAACTTGATGTTATACAAATATGTCAACGTATTATATTATACGAGTATGTGTAGCGCTAATTGAGGATTTGTTTTTACTTTATTTGTTTAGCATACATGTTTAAAACACTTATTTAATAGCTAAACGTCATTTATTCATCACGAAATATCGAAAACAACTTAACGTATTTAAAATATGAAATTTAGAAGGGAAGTTCGAGTATTTTCTGAAATAAAAATATTAAAAATTTACTACGTAAAAACTGTAAATGGATAAACATTAAACACTTTAACGGAAGAAATTGGAATTTTAAAATAAAACAAAAAAGTTCTTGTTACGGAACTCTCGATGTATAAGTACTGACTTGCACCTATTTTTAATTTTACCTGATAAGGTTAAACATGTTTGCGCCTTCCTTATTCATTTGCAAAACTTTGTTTAGTTTTATCGTAGTATGATTTCATAGAACTTATTCTATTATTATTCGTTTAAGCACCTAAATGGAACTTATAATAAAATGAGCCCTAATTTGTAATAAGATATCATCATCATCCTAATCCCACTCAGGACTTTAAATGAAAATCTGTGTACCCTAAGAGCATTCAACATATTATTAACGAGGTTTTAAATTACTTTTCCTTTGCCTTTTATTTCTCATTTCTTCAAAATTAAAAAAAAATCAGCAAAATGACTATTTCTAAATGCTTGCACGATCATTTACGTCGTAAAAGAATCCTTGCCTACTAAAAATCTCGCAGATATATCTTTCATAGATTTGTTTGAAAATTCACCAAAAAGTCACGTGATTTTATGAGATCCAATAGTACTGGTGCCTAAACTGGTGATAAAGTGTGGAACATAAAACTCTCGCGAAATGACTGCTCTGTCAGGACCAAGCACGCAATTTATCCTGAGCAAGGATATTTTAAAAGTAATATAAGTCTATTTTATTCGTATTTCCCGCTTAACTTAGATTTTCTGTATTTTGCTTATTGCTTCTTACGAAAAACCTCACATTTGTCAAAATATTTTGTATCCAAGTATTATAAGTATTCAAAGGCAACTTGCGTATTTGATGTAATTAAAAACCTTTACATTTATAGCTGATTGATTGATTTTTGTAGAAATTGTTATAGTAAGAGCACTTCCGAGAAGGAGTGTAAGAAAGCTTTATATTGCTTTTAGATACATCAAACACCCATGTGATACTAGATCGCCTAGAGCAAGTAGTAGTGAATAAGTAAGTAATAATTCAACAACTAGTAAGTAGATTCGAAAGCGAGTACAAAAGGAAAGAGAAAAACCTAATTGAGGATATTGATTAGAAACTAGAAAAGCATATTATGGTGAAGGAAAATTGGGAGCATTAAGTTGATTTAAGTTTAAAGAAAACGCGAATTTCAAAGAAATAATGAAGAAAGGAGATAAAGATAAGATAAAGTTTTTGAAGTCGCTGTTATTTTTATGTTATTCATATCACATATATTACGTCGGTGTAGTCGAATGTGGGTAGAAGGAGAGATTTTGCGAGCATAATTTTGAACTCTAATGGTAGACAATACAACAATATGATACAGCATAAAAAGTTTTTTTAGTCTAAACAAGTAAATCAAGTATATAAATGCATGTATGATATATAGTAACAGCATTTTGTCCTGGTAGTAAAGTGGGTCGCTAGTTAATTATAAAAATATAATTGAAAATTTTGTAGCAATTTTCAGTGAACACACTCGGTTCCGCTACTATTTTAGCATGTATGGTGTTTTAAATTTTTAAGCCCGAATAAGAGAGCATTAATATTCAGAGTGCGATCACGATAGCCTTTGCAGTCGTGGGTTCTCAGCAAATCTAAATTAGTGCGATAAGCAACCTCATTTTGGTCTGTTTGTGAGCAACTATTAGGATTATTAGGCCTGTCTTTATTGGGAACTTGATCAAGGTCCCCAAAAATTTGTTAAACCGAGATAATTTCTTATCGATTTCTCACAAAAATACATATTTCCACCTAAAAAGTAGCGAACTGTTAGACGAAATGTTACCGTCTATAAAATAAGAAATGTACGAAAACCATTATTTACCAAATCAAGCTTATTCCTTTTGATCAGAAATTCAAGTTGGAATACAAATACACTGATTTGGATGAAGACCGAATTTAAAATATATCCTATCTCGGAATTGATCGCTTGAATGCAAAGCGGTGATCAGCGGAGCGATTGACTGTTTTAGTTCTCATAGTAATCACAGAAAGTTGTAAGAAAATATTCCAATTTTTACAATTCTTGCTGGTAAATTTAAATGTACCTACATAAAGTACTATTTTGTTAATATAATAAAAAATGATTTATACTTACAATGATTTACATAGAATTTTTTATAATTCAAAATTGAAATAATTATGTATTTAACCAATTTATAAGTATTGTAAGGCTGCTTTAATGGTCAAGTGGCTAGGTTAGAATCTACAGATGTGCAGGTTTTGGGTTCAAGTCCCGGTCAAGCATAAATGGGTGGGTTTGTTTGTTTGTCTTTTAAGAAATACTGACTAACAGTTCAAGATTTGCTATAATTACATTTGGATATAATTACAAGCTACATCTACCTATATACTTCTATACTAATATTATAAAGAGGAAATATTTGTATTTTTGTATGTAACAAATAAACTCTAAAACTACTAGACCGATTTTAATGAAATTCTTTACACATGGAGTCTAGAGCTCGAGAAAGGACATGTTTTAAGGCGAGAAAGGGCTGTAAAGGGTTTTTAAAGATAGAAGCTTTTTTAGGCTTTTGACTATATATAAATTACTAAGTCGTTCAAAGTTTGTAAAAATTTTATGCTTACCTAGAGACGAACCTAAGCGAAGCGAGGGTGAGTCGCTAGTGATATATAAATGTCATATAATATATGGAGTACCTGTACCTAGTGCGTAATATCATTTGTTATAACGTAATATTATTCCAATCTGTAGAGAAAGAAAAATCTTAAATCGGGAATACTATATAAAATTAAAAACTTTATTAAAATCAGTCCACTCTTAGATGGTAGAGTTGATAAAGACTACATCTGAACATTAAATCCTCATTCATACAAACGTAGAACTCAATTCGATCTAGAATATACTTATTTTCTCTTAAATCTAAATGCTAAAAATAGATTTTTTGATAAATTCATTTATTTACTTAGATTAGTTAGCATCAATTTTTAATTTCTTAATTAGATCAATGCAATTTAATTAGAATGACGATGATGAGAAACTGCTGTTTAATTTAATATGTCTAGATGTATGCAAAATATGTGACGTCACACTAGAGTTTCACAAACTACACATAGTTGATCACAATCAACTGTAACAAATTATGTGATAATATATTTTGTGATTTTATCACAAAATTAGTGTGACATAATTTATGAATGACCCCTTATGTAAAAATCCATTCCAAAAAATGAATTGTACATATTCGTATTTAAAATTTCTTTTGCCACAACAATAAATTTATTCTTGACTCAAGAATAAAGCGAATAGGATTAGACGCAAAACTAAAATGACTTTATTCTAGCAAATCACATCCAGTTCCTTTAGGAAAGTAGAAACTAACGTTTCCCGTCTCACTTATTAAGTCTCCATAATCAAGATACTTAGTTTAGAATGTTCTAATTTATACTTGGGATTACATTTCTTTCCGGTCAATGTCTAGTTGTAAAATTTTACGAGTAATTTTTCTTGCTTTACGTCTTTATAAAGGCAGTAAAGTATAATATTATAAGTACTACTTATAATATTATCTAATATGTAAAAATCTCGTGTCGTAGTGTTTGTTACCGAGCTCGGACGGACGGGTTTTTGTGCTTATTTGTGTATATTTAGTAGGACTGAGAATAGGTCGTAAGTTATTTTTTATATGGGTGATAAGTGTGGCCCTCTCCAGATTTTTTTATTTTTAGACTAAATTTTAATTATTTATTTTATAATTTGTCATGAAAAAATACTTATAACCCTAAATTTTTAACCGTCTACCACCAATCCCTTTTTTAAACAGTGATAAGACTGTTAAGAGTTTACATTATTGCCAACTAGATAGCGCTGTCATGTTTCTAAATCACACTATGGTTTGGTTCAATACTAGTTTAAATGAATGTTTAATAGATGGCATTACGGTCTGCCTGAATCGCGCTATCGTTTGGTTCACTACGATAGTATGTAAGCAAATTTTGGTTTCCATTAAACGTGAAGCTCCAGGAATACCCAGTGTTTTATTTCATCATCGGCTCCGTGCATCACTACTGGATTTCCCTGCGGCGTTTTTGGGACATGGTCCTTCGAGCCGGATTATAGCAGGCAAGAAGTTGATCAAGGTCCACCCGTGATCAAGTGGCGGCGGGTTGTCGTTGAGGATCACGCAGCACCTGGTACTACGGCAGTACCCGGGACATCGACTACGGCGTCTACACGGATGGACATCGGCTCTACGGGGTGAAACCTTCAGTGTGATAGTGATTAGTGAAGTGCTTAAGTGATCACAGTGAAATTAGTGAACGATATTTGGACAACAAACTGTAAGTACAGTAATATTATATAACTTAAGTAAATTCAGACTTTTGGACTTAGAATATTTTACCTAAAGTGAAATTAGAATATTGAACTCAATTTAGACTTAGAAGATTTAACAAAATTTGAACTTAGAGAATTTAATGCAACTTGAACTTAGACAATTTAACGTTAACTGAACTTAGAAATTTTACCGCAATTTGGACTTAGAAAATTTAACGTAAAGTAACTTAGAAAAATTAAAGGAACATGGAACTTATAAAAATTCAAGACGATATTAGATTACAACTCCAAAAAGCAAAGATTAACTTTAAAAAGAGTCCAAAAGAAAGAATAACTAAGTCTTACATAAAAACTAGAATTGATATTATTAATACTAAATGGAAAGAGTTCTGTCAGAATCATTATGAGATTTTAAAATGTAAAGAAACCATAGGATCTAGTTACTTTCAAAAAGACATACACAACGAAGTTGAAGAGTTTTACTTAGACTTTATTTCGGAACTTAATGAACTTTTAGAGGACAGTAAAGGTGACTCGGTAGCGTCTAACAAGTCTTGCCCAGAGATGAAGGCCACAAAAACTTCAGTTAGATTACCAAAAATAGCAATTCCCACATTCTCGGGTAGATATACTGATTGGATTACATTTAGAGATTTGTTTGTTTCTTTAATTCACAATAACGTTGATATTGATAATGTACAGAAATTACATTACCTTAAGGGGCATTTAACTGGAGAGGCAGAGCAGTTATTGAGACACATAGCCATAACAAACGATAATTATGAACAATGTTGGCATATTTTAGAGAAACGGTACAATAATAAGCAATTTTTGGTGAATAATATCTTCTCACGGTTTTTCGCACAACGCCAGACGACAGAATCCGCTTCGAGCCTTAAACAACTACTAGACAACACTACAGATATGATGCAAGGATTAAAAAATTTGGGCATCGACACCTCGTCCTGGGATGCAATCATTATTTATATTGTGTCACAAAAATTAGATACGGAGACAAGAAAGCAGTGGGAAGCTAAAGTTAGCGAAATAACATTTAATTGTAATGTATTACCTGATTTTGATCAATTTCGAAATTTTTTACAAAATAGATTTCATTCCTTAGAATTTTTAGATAATAAGCCTATTTCTGAATATAAATATAATAAATCTTCTAAATGTCAACTTAAGAATAGTCTACACATATCACAAAATAATTGTTTGTATTGTCAAGGTAACCACAGAATAAGTTCTTGTAGTAATTTTATAAAATTAGATAATGATGCAAAACGTTTGTATGTGCAAAATAATAAGTTATGTTATAATTGTTTGGGAAACAATCACCCTGTAAAAAATTGTAGAAGTACAACTTCTTGTCAAATTTGTAAAAGACGACATCACTCGTTACTTCATTCCGGTAGTGATAAAATGGAGCCTCTAGTGTCACCTCAGGTTTTAGATCAAAAAAATGATAAGGGTAGTTTACATGTTTCAAAGGGTGGGGAGCAAATTTCTTTATTACCAACAGCTATTGTTTATGTTCAGTCTAAAAATGGAACGATCCCATTGCGTGCATTAATTGACCAGGGATCGCATATTTCATTTATAACACAAGCTGCAGTTCAGCTGCTGGGATTAAAGGGCCAAGCAGTCAAGGGTCACTTTGCAGGGTTAGGCGGTGGAATAAATGTGGTTTCTAGATCTAAGACAGATCTTGTTTTGCATTCACCGTATAATCAAGACTGTAGCGTCCAAGTAACAGCCTTCGTATTAGACAAAATAACAGGACTTTTGCCTCCTCAAAGGGTTTTGGTAGCATCATGGTCTATCTTAAATGATATAAAGTTAGCCGATCCGAATTTCCACTCACCCAACAAAATAGATTTGTTGTTAGGGTCAGATGTTTATGGTAATATAATCATGGAGGGTATTCGCAAGTATTCATCCGGGTCGTTGCTGGCTCAAGCTACAATTTTTGGTTGGATTTTAACTGGAAATAATCAAACACAATCACATTCTACAGATTTAGTAAGCATGCATGTTCAATCAGATGAATTTTTGAAATCATTCTGGGAAATGGAAAACGAACCAAATTTAAATCAAAGGATAATGTCAGAAGAAGAAAGGCGCTGTGAAGAAATTTATACTTCAACTACTACACGTGATGAGACAGGTCGTTATGTTGTCAAATTACCGTTCCGAGATGAGAATCCTACTTGTCGAGGTCAAACACGGGAAGTAGCCTTGAGAAGGTTTCTAAAACTTGAACAACAATTAACAAAGAATGAGAATTTAAAAAGGGAATTTAAACAAACCTTTGACGAGTATGTGGAACTTCAGCATATGCGACCAATCAACAGTGAAGACAGTAAGATTGGAGTGCACCTACCTTACCACGCAGTCATAAGAGAAGATAAGACGACTACGAAAGTCCGCATTGTTTTCGACGCATCTTGTAAAGGCAAAAACGGTGTATCATTAAATGACGATTTGATGGTAGGACCAACCTTACAATCAGAACTTCGCCACATAATATTGCGTTGGAGGACACATCGAATATGCCTCTCAGCAGACATCACCAAGATGTATAGGCAAATACGTGTAAGGGACGAAGATGCAGATTACCAACGTATTTTTTGGCGAGATTCTCCTGAAAAGGATCTAATGGAATATAAAATATTGAGAGTGACTTTTGGCACGTCATCAGCTCCATATCTGGCTGTAAAAACACTCATACAGCTGGCTATTGATGAAGGAAGCAATTATCCATCAGTTGTAGAAAAAGTAAAAAGGGATTTTTACATGGATGATTTTATGTCAGGATGTGAAAATGTAAATCAAGCAATGGAAATATTTAATCAGTTAAATGATTTATTACAAAAAGGGGGATTTCAACTTCAAAAATGGAAAAGCAATAATGAAACGGTAATGGAAATGATAGAAAGGAAAGGTAAAAGGAAAGGGTGTTAGGAGAAGGCAAAGGGATTGAGGAACAACTAATAGAAGGTAAAAATAAAATATTGGGACTTACCTGGAACCGAAAACACGATGAATTTGAGTACGCAGTTAACTTACCAGCCATGTCTGCACCTGTAACAAAAAGAAAGGTAATATCCGATATATCACGATTATATGATCCATTGGGATGGATTGCTCCGAGTATAGTAAGTGCAAAAATATTCATTCAAAAATTGTGGATGTCCGGATTGGGTTGGGATGATGAATTGTCGCCAAGTTTGCTTGAAGAATGGATTTCGTATCGTAAAAATTTAACTCAACTTACCAACTTTCGTTTGCCTCGGTGGATGAAGTGTGAAAGTAATAATCGTCTTGTGGAAATCCATGGATTTTGTGATGCATCTAACGTGGCCTACGGTGCTGTAGTGTACTTACGCATTGTTACTTGTGAGGGTAGCATTGAAGTTAGTTTAATATCAGCTAAAACAAGAGTGGCCCCTATCAAACAGGTGTCTATCCCGAGGTTAGAGTTATGCGGAGCTGTACTTTTGGCAAAACTCCTCGTGGAAGTAGGCACAGTCCTAGATGTACCCAAAGAGCACTGGCATGCATGGACTGATTCGGAGGTAGTATTAGCATGGTTGAGTAGTCACCCTAGCAAGTGGAAACCATTCATTGGTAATAGGGTGGCAACAATTATGTCACTTTTAGAGCGAAATCAGTGGTCATATGTTAAATCAGAAGCCAATCCAGCCGATGCTGCTTCGCGTGGCATAAAACCATCTGATATTAGTACTCACCAGTTATGGATTAATGGACCGAATTGGTTAAAGCATCAAAACATCTCATACGTAAATTCTAAGAGTTTAAACACACACCTAGAAGAAAAAATTAAGTCAGTTAATATAGCAGTAGAAGAACCCGAAGATATCTGGAATAAATTTTCTTCATTAAGCAGATTATTGCGAGTAGTAGCGTACTGCAAAAGGTTCCTGAAAAAAGAAAAAGATAAAATACCAAAACATATTTACCTTCTGAAAGAGGAAATACAAGAAGCATTAGATTGTTTAGTCAAGCAATGTCAAAATAAATATTTTAAGCAAGAAGTGCAAGATATCACTAGTAGTAAAAGCGTAAATTCTAAATCAAAACTTACCTCTTTGAATCCTTATATGGATGATGTCGGAATGCTTCGTGTAGGTGGGCGGTTGCAATTGGCTCAGATCGAAGAGAATAGAAAGCATCCCATCTTAATTCCTCATGACGCCCACTTAGCTAAACTTATAGTAGCAGATGCTCATGTAAAAACTATGCACGGGGGCCCACAGTTAATGTTGAACTATATACGTTCCAGATATTGGATCATAGGAGCTAAGAATTTAGTTAAATCTCATTATAGAAATTGTGTAAAGTGTATTCGTTATCGCAGTCAAATCAAAAATCAACTAATGGGTCAGTTACCAACGGAGAGAATTTCCGCATCTAGAGCATTTTCATTTAGTGGAGTAGACTATGCGGGCCCAATAAACATTAGGGTTTCAAAGGGACGTGGCAACAAATCCTACAAGGGTTACATTTGCCTTTTCGTATGCATGTCAACCAGAGCAATACATCTGGAAGCGGTTAGTGACTTAACAACTCAAGGTTTTTTATCTGCATATAAAAGATTTGTAGCAAGACGAGGTCATTGTAGCAATCTGTACAGTGACAACGGCTGTAATTTTATTGGAGCAGCTCGAGAATTAAAAGCGTTGTTTCACGACGAGAGGTCTAATTTAAGAGCGGAAATTTCAGATTGGTTAGCCACAAACGGAACTCAGTGGCATTTCATCCCGCCTCATGCACCCAATTTTGGAGGTTTATGGGAGGCAGGGATAAAATCAACCAAGTACCATTTGACAAGAGTGATCGGCAATTCCACACTAACCTTTGAAGAGATCTCTACTGTATTATCACAAATCGAGGCTTGTCTCAATTCGAGACCAATATGTTACATGGAAGAGCAGGATGAGATTTTACCTTTAACTCCAGGTCATTTTTTAGTGGGAGAGCCTCTAATTTTACCTCCTGAGCGTAACTATGAACATACTGCCCTTAGTTCACTGAGAAGATGGCATTTGTGTCAACGCATGTTGCAACATTTTTGGAAACGATGGTCGCAAGAATACCTGTCGGGGTTGATGCAGAGGCGTAAATGGAATCGTACAATACCGGAACCAGAGATTGGTGATGTTGTCTTGGTTAGGGAGCCTGATTTACCACCGGCCAGATGGTTAATGGGTAAAATTGTAAAAAAGCATCCTGGCGTTGACAATTTGACTAGGGTAGTTACATTACGTTATAAAAAATCCTATATAAAAAGACCTCTGTCAAAGATTGTTATTTTACCTGTAAGTAAAAATTAATGTATCAGTTAGTATGTTAACCTAAGTTTACTGATTTGTTTCATTAGTCTACTGGCTTGTTTTGTTTGTTTAGCATTTATAGTTGTGTTGATTGTTAGTTTATATTAAGGACTGTCGTCCTTAGTGGGCGGGTATGTTAAGAGTTTACATTATTGCCAACTAGATAGCGCTGTCATGTTTCTAAATCACACTATGGTTTGGTTCAATACTAGTTTAAATGAATGTTTAATAGATGGCATTACGGTCTGCCTGAATCGCGCTATCGTTTGGTTCACTACGATAGTATGTAAGCAAATTTTGGTTTCCATTAAACGTGAAGCTCCAGGAATACCCAGTGTTTTATTTCATCATCGGCTCCGTGCATCACTACTGGATTTCCCTGCGGCGTTTTTGGGACAAGACTGCCAGTTGAACCGCGGTAATTGCTAGTTTTTATACACAGATGTGCGCGTTTTACAATAATTACAGAACCGCAGTTAAATAAAAAATAAATAAAAATAAAGTTCAGGCTAGTCTTAACTAGCTTTTCAACAACACCAACTGTTCAAACAGGTTCATTATGTAAAACCCTTATAATAACAAAATGTAATATGTTAAATTTAATAAATATGTTGGGACATTATTATATACAACACCATTTAGTTCAGTAGTAAGCTACGAGGCTTGTGTTACGGATAGCAGATAGATGATACACTACACGTATGTAACTTACAATCTACACATATTATAAATATAAACATCCATAACTGAAGTGCTCAACAAATGAATGCCCTCAGCGGAACTCGAACCCGCGACCACTGGCAAAGCGATTAAGGTCTCTACAAACTGTGCCATTCGTGTAATTAACTAAAATTTGTGTAAATTAACTTTAACTTTCGCTAAACAAACTTTAGTTAAGTGCTTCTTAAAGATATCATAGACATGTTATCGATAGAGACTCAAAGTAGAAAATATAATATTTGACCAAAATAAATACAACTCAAAACCAACAGTTTAAAGCTCTTTCAAAGATTTCATCATTTTGAACCCAGCCGCCCGTATACTTCATTGTATTTACAATTTCATTTTAACTTGAGACCTTCAGCACAAAGTAGGAGACAAATCTAGTGTAAAATAAATACTTCCGAATCATTGATCTGAAAAAATACTTTATCTTGAAGTATGGAGTTTGTTCACTGGTTAATGGAACCACTGGGTTGCCACAGTGAAGTCTTTCGAATTATATTGTTAATCTTTTAGGCTTAGAAAGTAAAAGATATGTAATGTCTTTTAAGAATGTTATTTTAGTTGGCAACACTAAACTACTTTACGTACTACGTTTGTGTTGGAAATATAAGATATTGAAGTCCAATTATTATAATTAATATTTTCGATTGATTCTCAAGACCAAAACATTATATCTAATATGAATAAATTGCTTAACCCTACACTACTAATACTATTTCGACCATACAAAAACCTATAGATTTGGCTTCTGTATTGATAATAATTATTAGTTTAATAAAATACACATTTACATCAGTATTTTATTTTATGCATAGAAGACTACCAAACCCGGCCTGCTTCGCTGTAAGTTAAAATAAATTAAGCGGTTTTTATAATTTTGTAATATAATAAAAGCAGCCAAAGTTATTCCTTATAACATTATCTGTGAGATAGTCCCGTCAGAATCGAGCCAAGCGTTTCAGAGATTAGCCGGAACAAAAAGACAGACAAAAATTTTAAAAGTTGATAAGTACCGTATATTTGCATATGCATTTAGTAAAAAGTTATTAATTTAAAATTACAAGCAGACACAGCAATTTTATTTATATGTACTGATATTCTATGATTTATCATTACGAAGAAAACAACCTTATAAGGGTAGAGAATAAGCCAAATAGCCATTCCTAAAAGCACTCTTTTTGAGTAAAAAAGTCGCTAGCAAATTACTAAATTTAGTATTCACGTCCGAAATGACGTCACGTAGGACATCAGAAGCCTAAATCTAAGGGCAATAATCCTCTATTTTGACCCTACAGAATTTAAAAGTCCGGGAAATTCCCTAAATTTGAACGTGCTTAGAATTTATTGGTGAAATGAGGTTTTATTAAATACCTCCGTTTGGGGCATTTCAGTACCCGGTAGAAATACATAGGCCAAGACAAAACAGTTCTATAGCTTTTTATCTTATCTTTGTCAACCAATTTACATTTTTTAACTGACTTCAAAAAAAATATTATGTTGTATGTTTTTTACCTCAGAATTCTTTAATTTATGAGCCGATATGGAAAGTATTTTTTTTGAAAGAATTTACTTAGAATTTGGTCTCATTTAAGATAAAAACTAAAAGAATTAACCCAAGTATAGAAAATAAGGGATGATTGAATTTAACTGCTTTGTTTTTATAGTAAAAGTATGAAAAAATTACTCTTTGAAAATATTAATTATAATATCAAAGTCCTTTAAAAACGCAACTTATAGCGTTTTTTACTAACCAATCCCATAATCAGTGCAAAACCATTGAAAAGAAGATAAAAAACATATGTAGGTATATCGTTTTATCCCATCATATTTTGTATTTTACGCAGTTTTGAATTGATCATTTAAAGTTTTTTTTATAGAGACAGTTTAAAGGTTACAAAGTGATAAAAACTACTGTACATCTCGAAATATTTTCTGTTCCCACTGGGATAAGAGCCAAAAAGTCTTTAGTGACTTTAGTAAAGCTTGTAAGTTGTACGGTTCTGTACTGTACCCCTATAAAGCTTAAGCTTATTACCTCCCTTGCCTTAGTAGAATAATTAAGTCGTGACATATAAAATGTATATATAGAATAAATTTATTTAGAATATATTCTGTTCTAAATTATTACTTTCATCAAAGGTTGCAGATTGGTAGCGTAGGTCCTGATTTCGAGTCCTGCGTCGATCACAAATCACTATTCATCAATCACAATTCCCGCGTCTCCGCCCGCGTTCTAATCACTATTATAAATAGGGATTGGTGGTAGAAGGATTAAAATTTTGGGCTATAAATATTTATGCCAGATTAAAAAAATAATAATTATCAATTTGGTCAAAAAATAAAAAAAAACTTGAGAGGGCCACCCTTATTGTCTAGGAGAATAAAAATAGCCTACGACCTATTGTCTCTACCTAGTATACACAAAAAAAAAAAACATAAAAATCGGTTAAGTCGTTTCGGGAGGAGCTCGATAAGGAACACTGTGACACGAGATTTTTATATATCAGAAGATTTTATATAAAAAAAAATTTCACTAACGTAGAAGGACTGTGGTACTGCGTCTCTATATTGTTCATCTCTCAAATATTTTTGTCGATTTACCATTTTATCAGAATGTACCTTACATTAAATGTATAGAATTCTAATGAAATTGTTACTCATACCATCCATGGACACCATTCAGATGAGTTAGCACAATTCTCCTATACAAACAAAAAAAGATCTGTTTCAAATTTTTTGTCGATAACACTAGAGGTCATGAATTGCTGAATACACTTTCTATTATTCGATTAATCCCTAGTACTAGGTCACAATATAATCAAAGGTCCATCCTTTTCACTCAAATTTTAGATTTACATACAATGAAAATAATTCTTCCTTCTATACATCTTAAAACCGATAGCGTGATTTAATTTGCTACTAGTGTAATCTGTTACCATAGAACAAGAAACTTTCAAATCACTACGTCATAATATTATAAAAAAAGACCTTCACCGCATCTATCTGTCTGTTCGCGATAAAAACAACTGCATCGATCATACTATTTTCACCAATGGATAGAGTGGTTCTCCAAGAAGGTTTTAGTATATAATTTGTCAAGTTTTTGTATACATTTAGTAGCGGAACCCGCGGCTTCGCTCGTGCTAAATCGCTAGTATAACATAAATTGCTACTTGCACAGAATCAAACTCACGATAAGTGACGGTGACCTCAAATGCTAAACATGTAAAAAGTTATACCAATTGTCACTTTGTTGTCGGTAAAACTGAATAGTGAACATAGTATAATATTATTTGCAATTCAAATGACGGATTCGAATACATAATACCTGCATCTAAAGGTCAGTATACAATTTGGCTATATATATATGGTGTTCAAAATACTATAAATATTTCAGTATTACGTAATGTTGCTTTAAATATGTACTTTAAATTGCTATTTAGTTTTTTTAAGGTCTCACTGCTAGGCACAGGTTTCATGGTTTCCTTTGTTGATGGATTAGAAATTAACAAATATGTCTATCAAATGTTGGACATAGGGGCTTGTCAAAATATTAATTACTAGCGTCCCTAGGTACTCATTACTAACTTCCCTCAATATTGATTTAGCTGTTCCGAGTTTAATAGAAATAAACTGAAAAACATTTTAAAAAATGATTTCTTCTTATATTATGTGCCGTATATAATTTCATGATACACCCACAGACTTTATAAACAGACACTTTTATTTTTTTATTAATTATAATTTAAAAATAAAGATTAAAAAGACTTATACGAGAAGAAATGTATCAACAAGATAGTTCCAACAAAGTTTGAAACATAAGAAAATAAAACAAAACAATGATATAAAAGGAATACGTAGAAAAACTTACATTCGAACACGTAATCTTACAATTTGCAACAGTATAACCTAACTTATATTAGTAATGTTGTCTGAATGTCGAGTAAACGGCATCTTAAGATAATTAAACCAATAAATTATTTTTCACAAAAAAACAAAAACCGACTTCCAAACTTAATAAATCTAAACTAAAAAGTAGAAAATAATACTTTTAAGGACTTTGTTAATTTTGGAGTCGGTGCCAGCCAGGTATTTTGATTATGTTTACAAATTGATAGATTAATCAAATATGTATCTATTTAGGGTTATTTGCTGGCACCGACTTCAAAATTAACAAAGTCCTTAAAAGTATTATTTTCTACTTTTTAGTTTAGATTTATTAAGTTTGGAAGTCGGTTTTTGTTTTTTTGTTAAAAATAATTTATTTTTAAATTTTTAGCGAAAAGTAGATACATATTGTGTTAATGAATATAAAAATTTACCTTCTATTATGAGGTAAACCTAATAGCCTGAAAGTATACAACTATCGGTCCATAATTGCGTATTATATTGAAAGAATTTTCTTTAAACTGCTAACCGTTGAGGAGTTGTACCTTCCATCATCAGCTACGATACGTGACTCAAATATCCATATAGCCTATAAAAGATTCGGCCGAGCATCGTTAATTTGCTCCTAAGAATTGAAGAGTTCCGATACTTTGTCATGGATCCCATCATCAGAACCTTACCAAACTCTCATCAAACTACCCTTGAAGTATATCCTTTCTATTAAAAAAAGAATCATCGAAATCGGTTGACGTGATATTGAGTTATTCGTCCATTTGTCGCGCGAATACTTAATGCAAATTTAAGACTTTTATGGTTTTCTCATGGATGCCATTGTCAGAACTGGAAAATATTAAAATGGGACCACATGGGAAGCATTACCTTTCAAATAAAAAAAGAATCATCAAAATTGGTTCACCCAGTTCAAAGTTATGAGCTAACAAACATAAAAAAAATAAAAAAAAATACAGACGAATTGATAACCTCCTCCTTTTGGAAGTCGGTTGAAAACAGATTAAATATTAGCAAATAGTTATACACATATATGTATATATAAGTAAACATATGTAATTAGCTTTAAAAAAGTTGGGAATGGACTCTTCATTAAAAAGGTAAGTTGCAATCTAATAGATAGAAAAATCACAATTCTCGATATGTAACTACATTTTCTACTCATAATACAATGTTCTCCGACTGATTTCGGCCAAGGCGGCCAATCTCATCGAGACTAGCCAACTGCGCAAAAGATATTATAGTGCACAAGTGTACGCGCAGACACAAGTGCACTCTCTATTCCTTATCACTCTCATACTCCGGTGGGACGACTGCTCGACACGATCAGTGAGGGCTAAGGCGCAGGACCGACGGCTTTACGTGCTCTGCGAGGCACGGGGGTGACACACCGCCAACTTCCCAACACCGGGCTGTTACTGAGGCTTACGAAACAGAAAGACTCAATAACTAAATTTGGCCCGACCCGGGACTCGAACCTCTCCATGTGTGGCCGTACAATGTACATACTAGCCACTACACCACCGAGGCAGTTTTCTACACAAATATTTAACCAACACCTCTCCATCTATTTATAGAAAACATGTCGATTAAATAGCAACCTGTATATGAACTAAATGAGTCCAATCCACAGGGTGCAATAACATAATCCGATTTAACAAGCGTGTTCGTTTGCTAAGCTTTGGAGCTATTGCTTCGTATACACTTATAACTTATAAGTCAAGTAAAACCTGATTTATACTCTAATTTGTATTTATATTCAATTGACTTTGAAATATAGAAAAGGTACACTAAATGGCATACAATATAAGCGAACTAAAAAAGATGAGATAAGTTATCAACGAAACATACTTAGCCGCAGTCGGATAAATACTTAATGATAGGTATTAATACTTTCTTAGATTCACGCGAATATTTGATATTTAAAATATAATTATCTTTTCTGTATTTTGTTTCCGAAATTTCAAATGTTTAAATTTTTAAATTTTAAATTAATCATGGTCATGTGAGATTTTAGAGTTCTAAAAGGCTTTAGTTAAGGCGCCAGCTTAATACTCAGAAAATGAATTCAAAATATAAAAAATGGTACCCAAATAACATTACGATACTTGTTAATTTTAATCCTTTTTTATAATTTTAATAAGTTTTACAAGTAAAATTAACCATAAAAATATTATTCATTTACGTTTGAAATGTTCATAAGCAAGCCAAGAAGCATAAGCTAAAATGAGAATACAATTTTACTTGAAACGCATTCGATATTCGGATCTAAAAATCTAAATGCGAATCTATTCAAATGATGGTTTAATCCAGTTAGAATCGGAACCTTAAATTAAAAGCAACCTTCCGGGTTCCATTTCGAAATCCAATATCTGAACAAACTTAGTAGCTAGTTAGAAAGATGTGGAAAAAAGAAAGGTCCTGGAATCGAGTCCCGGTCGAAGTCTAGTTAGTTGATTTTGGTCTGTGAATTCTCGATAGTAATTATCTGCAGTTAAGAAGTTAAGACGTGTCCATGGATATACACATTGTAGATCTTGTACCACCTGCATCCAGTGAGCTCGGTCGGTTCACCTTGCGGAAGGCATGGCCCACGCTTCGTCTTTCGGTTGTTAGGTGGCAGTGTTTTCACATGTTCATTTTGTTCAATCACACTTTGAAGGTTAAAGCAATAGAGAGTGCATTTGGGCTTGCGAATTGTACATATAGTAGGTCCCACAGTTAACTAAGTATATTCAATGAGATTATCTATCGTCGCTGAAGAGTAGATAACTACATTTATAATATCTTTCTTTGCTGGTGTAATTAATTCAATTTTTAAATAAGGTCATATAAAAACTTTAGCGTGGAAAGATTTACCGCCGCACTCATAGATGCTTAATGAACCATTAAGTCGAGAATCTCCATACTAAAGAACGACTTAATGGTTCATTAAGTGACTATGAGTACGGCGGTTAGACTATACTATTCAAAATGACTTAGTTACTGGAAACTCTAGTTTAATCAGAACATACAACATTTTAACCGACTTCCATAGATTTACAAAAAGGAGTAGTTTATTTTACCATTTATTATATCCATTATACATAACTGATAATTTTTTTTTTTTTTTTTTTTTATGGGACAAAGGGGGCAAACGGGCAGGAGGCTCACCTGATGGTAAGTGATCACCTCCGCCCATGGACATCTGCAACACCACAGGGCTTGCAGATGCGTTGCCGGCCTTTCAGGAAAGGGAGGGAGGGAAGGAGGAGTGAGAAGGACGGGAGGAGGGATGGGGAGTGGGCCTCCCGGACTCTCACTTACCGGACGAAACGCGACAGCATAGCTGCCACTTCACGCCGGTCTCCTGTGAGAGAGTGGTACTATACGGGGCGTGCCGGCCCATTCGGCTGCTACCCGAAGGTAACAAGCATGGCACTACCACTTGTGATATGAATTTCTTTTTCAAAACTCGGTTAAAAAGCTTTTAAGTTTTAAAATTATTAACTTTGAGCTAATTGTAATTAAAATCAAAACGCTATAGACCTATTTAAACGACTTACCATCTCACTACCACTCTCCTCTTAATCGAATCATAAAAATAAAATTTCAAACAAACAGTTTTTCATAAAATATGTACTTAAGAAAGTAAACATGGTACTGTATACATAAAAAAAACAATTTTTAAAATTTTTGTCTGTTTATCTGTCTGTATGTCTTTTGTTCTTGCTATAAAACGGTTTCATAATTTTCTAATAAAATTAAAAGTAGCCTAAGTAACTTCAGAGATGTCTGAAGTTACTTAGGCTACTTTTAACTTTATTATAAAATTATAAAACCGGTTTATATATTTTAACTTTCGACCAGAAAAGCGGGGCGGGTTTGCTATTAATACCTAAATAATTTAGTTGAAATTGCTCGATTTAATAATATTGGAATACCACGCCGCTTTAATCTCGTATGCCTCCCACGTCCCTTACGTTCACATGACATATTGTTATATTTCTATGTCAAAATAATCTGAGCTCGATAAACATTTCACAAATGCTGGGTTCTCATCGCGCGTTGAAAATATTTTAAAAATTTATTTGGACAAACCGTTGAGTCTCCAATAACTGGTACTGCATGTTAAAATTATTGCGTTCAGTCAATTTTTATAAACTAAGTATCTTTATTTTTTATGTATGTAGGCTTGTTACGTTTTGACATATAAGTCTGGTCTGATTTAGACAAAATTTTGAACGTAGATATACTATGAACTCCCCCCTAACGTGCGTACATGCGTGACAAGGTGTGTCATTGTAGGGGGCTCAGTAGCGTCCGGCTATCCAGCCGGGCGTGAAGCCAAGAAATGCTTGGTTTTCGGTGATTGCTTCTATTAGACGGTAAGCCACACATAACCACCTATTTTCTACAGGTGGTTTTTAAATTTCCCATAAAAATACTAATTCTGCTCGCTAGACTACGCTAGTATAAAAAGAAGTTAACTGCTACAGTTCACTTTAACTGCAAAACATTAAATTACAAAATAATTTAATTTACTGTAACAATTATTAATCAAATTGCTTTTATAATTTCAAGAGGACTTCAGTATGAAAATTAATTACTATTTTAAACTTAAATAAACTAACACGTACATATTATATTGGTATCATAGTGTACGTAACTATTTATTTGAGAGCAATTGACTCTCGATTCTCACTAAACTGATCATAATTAAAATTTATATACACGCCATGTTTATAAAGTGAACGGCTTGACCGATTTCTATGATTTTTTTGTGTACTGTTTGGGCTTTTTTTATTCCCCTACGTGATAAGGGTAGCCCTCTCCAGATTTTTTATTTTTTTGTTTTTAGACCAAATTTTTATTTTCTATTTTTTTATGTTTCGACATCATAAAATACTTATAACCCTAAATTTTCAACCTTCTACCATCAATTTCTATTCTTTAATAATGATTAGAACGCGGGCAAAGCCGGGAGAATAGTAATATATAAAATCCTTTTCATAAGATAATCAACGAACAAACTCACCTGTAACTAATTTAATATGTGTATGGAAGAAGTACAGCTTTGAGAGTTACGTCTAATTTGTATGCAGATGTATGCAAATACTAAAAAGCTTGAAAAAGTTTCAGCGCTTCAAAATATCATACAAGCTATTGCTAGAGGTTATGCCCGCATGACTTCCATAGACAATAATAAATGGCAAGACGTTTTTTTTCACGCTAACTGCAAAAACTTCAAAACGGATATACCTACTATGTACTTATTTCATTGGATGTAGCGTGTTTTGGTGAAGGTTTTAGTATATGTCAAATATGACATGGTTTCCGGTCTTAAAACGTGGGCGGAGTCGCGCGAAATGCTAGTATTCTAAAATTAATTCAATTTTATATTTTACTAGCAATTCCCGCGGCTACGCCCGCGGTCTAATCATTATTAAAAAATTGAAATCTGTGGAAGAACGTTGAAAATTCTTCAGAATTTCCAAAAAATTCTTTGCTTCTTATAAGAGCTACGAGTATAAGCTAAACAGTATGCAAACGGAGGTGAAAACATGCATGGTATTTTGTAGCTAAATAATTGCTGAAACCCCGATTTTGTTGCTTTAACAAAACCTTCTTGGAAAACCATTCTATCCATTGGTGAAACCTGCAAGAAAATCAGTGCAGTAGATTTTGAGTTTATCGCGAACAGACAGACAGACAAACAGACAGACGCGGCGGAGGACTTTGTTTTATAATATGTATAGATTCTATCCATGAAATAATTTTAAGTAAACACCTTTTTTAAAAATACTTACTTTAATTAGAGGAAAGATATTACTTTCCCCGAAGTGTCAATTTTTAAAATTTTATTAATTTAATATTTGTACTGTTGTATAATTTTTTATGTGAAAAATCTTATCAAGTCACATATTATTATAGTTTAAAAAATCTTTACATATAAATGAAATTGATTTGTAATGTCGGAATATCTGCTTCTTACTAAATGTATATGAAAATACTACGGTAAATATAAGAAAAATACATTTTTTCTGTTTGTCCGTCTGTTTATTCCGTGTAATCTCCGAAACGCTGTTCCGATTATGACCTGACTTTCAGTGGTATATAAGTAATGTTACATGAAGTAATTTAGGTTACTTGTATTTAAGAAAATGAGGTTTCCTCTCAAAAAAATATCTTGTGACACTCTCGAGCTAAGCTAGGCAAAATTACTAGTATTATAACAAGGATATTCATTATTTTGACATTAAAACAAAATAAATTTTCGGTAAAGTCGACGAGAAGTTACATGACTTGGCTGTTTAACTTTTTAGAAGAATTTGCCAGTTCATTAATCCAAATATTAAGTATTTAAGTTGAATTCGCTGCTTTACTCGAGCATATGAAATTCGAAATTCACTAGTGAGGTAAACATTAAAAACCTCTACACCTAAATATATAAAAGCAAAAAGTTAACCACTCACTCATCACAAAACCTCGAATACAACTGACGTATAAAGCTGAAATTTAGCATGGAGGTACTCGTAGTTTATACTTAGTATAGACGGCTAAGAACGGATTTTGTTACAGGACCCGATTATGGAGCTTTAAGGGCTCTCGCACAGCCACTGCTGAGTACGGGCCTCCCTCAGTACGAGGCGGATCATCGCCGAATCGCCAGTTTATATATACGTATATAAATATACTTCAAAGATATCAAAATATACATTATAGTTTATATGTTTAAGAGTTATACACTCAATTATTTTGTTTGATGGCTTCTATAAGTGCCAGTTGGGCACAATTTGCTATGTCAATGTCACGTAAAATGAATGAATAACCGGAGAAAGAGAGAGAGAAAATAGTTGATTTGATTACAATTTTTTTACGCATAGCAGTGAAAACGCAGCTTGCATGAGCCGGCTTTCTTGAAGAAATATTAATGCTACGTTAAATGCGTTTATTTGAGACATTTAGAGGACTGATTGTGTTAATGTATTTTTCTAACACTTTAAAAGGGATATCTGTGAGTTCGTCAAGGCTTATTAAAACTCTCAGACACGCCTAAAGTTTTGGTGCAAAAATATTAAAATACCTTTAAGAGATAAAAGGATCTTGTGGTTAATACGTCAGGGACGCCACATTAATGCGGAGGAGGTATTGTTGGGTTTTAGTTGCTGGCGTTTCCATCCAGGGAGCCACTCACATTATAATTACTTATTTGCGTAAATGCCTTTACGACCATTCAAAAAAAAGGCTATACTATCTAAATTCATCGGAAATATTCTTGATAATTAACTTTTTTTACCGGTAATTAAATTGAAAGCATGTTATAATATTAAGTAATGTTAGAAATGTTACTTTCTCACAGCTTAAAACGTTTAATCAACAAATTTACTCGTATGTAAACATGAGTATTACAACAAAGTTGCATTGAATAACCAGTTCTAGTACTAGGACGTAATTCCAAACTTCTGTCGAGCAACTATATGTAATTAAACGCGCTCCATCACTCAGTTAACCACATGAAATACACAAGTTTCATCTCCGAGAAAGCAACTTTGGTCTAAACGCATTAAATGTATATTATTTATTTATAATATAAGACGTTTAGGTCAATGTTCGAGTCCCGCTGGGTGCATTCATTTGTTGAGCATAAATGAATGTATTAAAGCCATGGATGTTTATATTTATGTTAAATATGTATTCAAATTATATAGGTGTAGTGTATCAACTATCTGGTATCCGTAACACAAGCCTCGTAGCTTACCATGGAACTAGATGGCGCTGTGTGTAATAAAGACCCATTATATTTATTAATCATTTATTTAGTAGAGGGCATTAAACACTTCAGATGTCTTTTTTTAATAGAAATCATTCGATAGACTTAAAAATAAATACTTAATTTGAGTAGCTTTTTGTATAGCGCAATATTTTTTTCAAAAAAAATATGTTTTTAATCTTAATTTTTAATATGCTTTAGAAAATTAGAGTCAAATAAAAATGATGAAATAATTAACCCCTGATGATAGAAAATGTAGAATCTATCTATATATGTGCCTTGTGCACCCAGACTCTGACATAAAAAAAAAACAAAAAATATGACTTTCTTAGAACCTCCTATGTGATGTCATCATTAGTAACAGGCGGTGGCAGCTTAACACCCATGATAGGTGGATGATAAGTATAAAAGGATGAATGCTAAATGAAAAACAAGTGTGCTCTGTGCAGGCCTTTCTTCGATGAGCTACGACAAGTACAATGTACGGTGCTTGATTTTATGATACAATACAATTTTTTAAACTTACTTTATGAGTGAAATTGCTGCTTTTGAGGATATTTGAGACTTAATAATAAAAAAAAATGGAATCTAAATAATAATATAAAAAATTAAGTATAGAAAACTTAAGAAAACAATAATTTAACGATAATATTTATTGGCTTAAAAGTCAATGTATACAAAACTCGCCACCGCTTGTATCTTGACGATACAACATTTTGTATACAAATTGTAACGGTCCAGATTTTATAGACGCGGAAATTATAACACAATGTATACCATTATATATATATATATATATATATATATATATATATATATATATATATATATATATATATATATATATATATATATATATATATATATATATATATATATATATATATATATAATGACAGATGTTGATGTAAGTACCATATATACTTTCATATGCATTTAGTGATAAGCTGTTAATTTTTAATTAAAAGCAGACACTTCTTATTTATATGTACTGTTTTCATTCATCTGACCGTATATTATGATAACTTTATTATTCTTAAAGAAAGCAATACATCTGTATTAGGAGGAACAAACGAGAGGAGTCGTTTCCTCGAGGGATTACGAAATCAGGACAGGATGCTACATTATGCATGGAGATGTTTGAAATGCTCCTTATATCTCGACGGACTTATTCTGGTACTGAAATTTTTTAGACATTATCAGGGACTTAGATCAGTAAATATCGTTAATACTTCATGGAATCTTAATATTTTGTTATTACCTACATTAAATGCAAAGGTGTTATAAAATATTTTGGTCTACGTGGTATATTTTTATTGATAAAAGATTACTTTATCTATATACGTATACGAAATTCTGGTGTGTGTATATTTTTAACTAACTAACTCTTTTTCTTTAATGTGGTTTGACCGATTTTGATGAAACTCTTCGTGTACATATGAGTTATGGAATGATTCTTAAATCAAAATGGCGTTCATATCAAAATTGCTTTTTGAGATTAAAAAAAACTACACACACAACAAGTGTTAAGTTGACTGTCAGAGCTTGCTATTTTTCATTTATTATTTAAATTTATTTATTTAAGGTCAAAAACTCATAAACGATCAGAATAAGGACATTCTGTGGTTTCACCAGAAGTGAAGTCTTTTTTATAGAAAATAAATTATTTTTTTTATTTACACTAGTATTATTAATTTATATTTATTGAAATTTTTAACACTATTCTTAATTTAAATTTATTAAAATTTATTTTCTATTTTTTAGTTCGGTTTTCTATAAAAAGCGTGTTTTTTAGTTTTTTTAAACTATTATTTATTTTCTACTTTTTAGTTTGGTTTATTTATAATAGCTTGTTTTTTTAATTTTAAACTATTGCACGACTCATGATGCGAAGCAACAGAGGGTGCTTTACTAAAAAAATTTAATTAAGTTTCTTACCTTATCGACTTAATATTTAACATCTAGGTACAGTTTAAACATATGTTATTTGTAAAGAAAATTGTCCTCGTATATTTTCAAACTAATTTTCTTTTGTAATGAGGTCGCTTAGAAATGAATTGCGTCATTTATAATTTGTTTGTATTTTTATTTTTTGTAAGTAAAGGTAACAGTGAAGGTATTTAACAGGTCAGTAGAGAATTCTTAGAGATGAGATATTTTCCCGCAGTAAAAAGTATCTTATATGTCAACATATAGAATACTTTTCACCTGGACAACGGTTTTGTCTAGAAAACTACTGTACACACTTTGATGAGACTTGATTTCATAGACTACTCTTAACTGTTGACAAATAAAAAATTCCGTGAAAAATATGGTAACTGTTAAAACGTATTATATATAATCCTCCTCCTATAATCCGGGGTCTTTTAAACGGAGCATAAAAATGCACATGTGCAGGCCGACGAGGTGAGATTGATCGGTATCAAGATCTTGTCTAGGAACCGATGGCTCTCATTCCGAGACTCTACTATCGCTTAACATCAGGCGGCATGGAGTCATCTTGTCGAGCGACAATAAAAAGACGTATCTAGCCTTTAATTTTTACTAAAACTGTTTAGGGGGGGGGTAAGTTAAGTTATATAGATATAATTAATTTTATTTCATTTATTAGTTAATTTTATTGTTAATTTTATTCTTCATACTTTATATTTTCTAAAATTCATCTAATACCCTTATTTGCCTATAGCTAAGAGAACCTTTTGTAATATTTAAATAAGATCTAGATTGTGTTAATTTGTAGCTTGCCTAGAAACTAAAATTTTGCACGGATTTTGACAGTAACATAGATGTGTAAAATTTACATTAAAGACACGTTTGGCTCAGTTTGTAGTGATCCTACTTTCTGCGCCAGCGGTCGCGGGTTCGAGTCCCGCTGGGGGCATTCATTTGTTGAGCACGAATGTTTGTACTCTAGTCATGGGTGTTTATATTTATAATATGTATGTATTTAAAGTTATAAATTTGTAGTATATGAACTATCTAGTATCCGTAATTCAAGCCTCGTAGCTTATCAGGGAACTAGATGGCGCTGTGTGTAATAATGTTAAAAAAAATACGTTTACGTAATAAATCATAAGTAGTTGTAAATTCTTAGGAAATACATATTCTATTTCAATGGATACAGCAAATGTATAAGTCGAAGATTTCGCCATCTATAAGCTGATATTTCCTATAGATAAAGAGAGATTTTATATTGATACTCCTTTTAAATGGTAAAATCTATATCGTATACGTCGGACTCGAGTTAGGCTTCCTACAATGCAATGTCTAAAGTAGCACTTTGTCATCCTTATTGAATAGGTCTTAGAGACTTGTAAAAAGAACATAGATGTAGAGTGCTAGAATATTTAGTGTTTGAAATATAAATTTCTTCTTCTTTTTAGATCAACTCGTATGTTGGACGTAGAAAATAAAAATTATTTTTAACAAAAAAACAAAAACCGACTTCCAAACTTAATAAATCTAAACTAAAAAGTAGAAAATAATACTTTTAAGGACATTGTTAATTTTGGAGTCGGTGCCAGCCAGATTATGTTTACAAATTGATAGATTAATCAAATATGTATCTATTTAGGGTTATTTTGCTTTGGCTGGCACCGACTTCAAAATTAACAATGTCCTTAAAAGTATTATTTTCTACTTTTTAGTTTAGATTTATTAAGTTTGGAAGTCGGTTTTTGTTTTTTTGTTAAAAATAATTTATTTTTAAATTTTTTGCGGAAAGTAGATACGTATTGTGTTAATGACTATAAAAATTTACCTTCTATTATGAGGTAAACCTAATAGCCTGAAACTATACAACTATCCGTTCATAATTGCGTATTATATTGAAAGAATTTTCTTTAAACTGCTAACCGTTGAGGAGTTGTACCTTCCATCATCAGTTACGGTACGTGACTCAAATATCCATATAGCCTATAAAAGATTCGGCCGAGCATCGTTAATTTGCTCCTAAGAATTGAAGAGTTCCGATACTTTGTCATGGATCCCATCATCAGAACCTTACCAAACTCTCATCAAACTACCCTTGAAGTATACTCTTTCCATTAAAAAAAGAATCATCGAAATCGGTTGACGTGATATTTAGTTATTCGTCCATTTGTCACGCAAATACTTAATGCAAATTTAAGACTTTTATGGTTTTCTCATGGATCCCATTATCAGAACTGGAAAATATTAAAATGGGACCACATGGGAAGCACTACCTTTCAAATAAAAAAAGAATTATCAAAATCGGTTCACCCAGCTCAAAGTTATTAGCTAACAAACATAAAAAAAAAAATACAGACGAATTGATAACCTCCTCCTTTTGGAAGTCGGTTGAAAATGATATGTAGATTGATTTTCATTTTTGAGTCCCGACGTTTTGAATATTTTACAACAATCGTTGTTGAGGAAAAATGAGTTAAACGGGTTCAAATCTTGCGTCTCGGCTCTGCTATTGCCTATTTTCATGTTCAAATCATATTACATCTTGAAGTATTTACGTACTAACGCACGCACTTTTGTTTTTCTATAGATTTGTGTAATTGTGCTTATATCGTAAATAACTATTTTGGTTTGGATATCATGGGTTCATAAAGTTAATTTTAAGAATCTTTCTTTCTAGGTTGGTTAGGTTAGGTTAGATATATGATCACATGTCATAGTCGAAAACTATCATAAAATAAAACAATTAAAATTAAACCCTTTATTTAAAAACAAAGCAAAAAATGGTGCCAAATTTAATTTGGCGGCAATTAAAAATCGCCGCCATATTTATAGCTGCGGAAGACAAATATTTTGAGGAATCCTGCATGTTTAAGACACAACAAGTTTTCGAAAGACATATAAGGCCGTCAACCCGCATTTAGCCAGTGTGGTCGACTATGGCTTGATCCCCTAATTTTGAAGGAGAACTAACGCCCTGCGGTGGGACATTAAAAAGGGTCTAAAAAAGCATTAATACTTTTAATTATTTCGTTTTTTATATAAATTATAATGAAATTATTTTCTTAATAATTAAACTTTATACTTTACAAAGTTTATTTTGACTGTTTTAATAATTTATATTTTTGGTATAATCCTTTAATATAGTAAAGAATTGTCGTAGGTATACTAGAAATTTCTACATGAAACCGAAGATACAAGTTATTCACTATTCAGTCATATCTAGAAATCTACATCTCCGTTTAGGTCCCGATTCGCACACAATGGACCGCTCCGGAAAGAAGTAAACTTTTCAATACAATCAATCGACAATACGAACATACTTCATAATTTTACTATTTTCAAAGTGTAATAAAGCAGGAAATTTCTTACAATTTCCTATACTTTTTGACGATAAATGCAGTTTAAATTAACTTTGATTTATCTCTAATTAATATGAGAGCTCTAATTAATATCTCTAATTAATATGAGAGCCTATACTTTTAAAATGAATAGAGTGATACGATGACCATTGGATGCGACTGCACTAAATAAAAATTATCCTGAACTATCCCGTTAGTTAAAAATATTTTATTACGATTTTTTTTATTTTTTTAAGTTTACTTTTGGTCTAAAATTCTATATTAGTTATTTTTTGGACAGACACATGTCAGAATAGCGAATGTTTGTATGTATTCAGCCCTTTATAGCATCCCACTCCTGGGCATAGACCCATGCCCACAAGTGGGACGTTACCCTTCAATACGAGGGATTAGGCCATAGGCCACTATGTTTCGGTGGCAGGCTTTACACGTCTTTCGAAAGACAAGTGGTAATCAATCATATTAAAAATTTATAGCACGTGAAAATATCGGAGATGCGGTTTCACAAACGAGCGCTTTACCACTGGCCTACCACTGTTTTTAATATACGTACCTATAATCTATATTCTTATATATAAAAATCTTGTGTCACAGTGTTTGTTATCGAACTCCTACGAAACGGCTGTACCGATTTTGTTTTTTTGTTGTGTACATTTGGTAGGTCTGAGAATAGGTCGTATGCAATTTTATGTTCCGCGAGGCTATAAAGGTGGCCCTCTATAGATTTTTTATTCTTAATTTTTCGACCAAATTTTTAGTATTTTGGCATTATAAAGTACTTATAACCCTTCATTCTTCTACCTCCAATCCCTATTTTTTATAGTGATTAAAACGCGGGTGAAGCCGCTGGAATGGCTAGTGTAAGGTTTTCTATAATTTTGTTACTTTTCAAAAAGTGTAAGTATAAGGACTAGGCAGTTCTTATAGATCTGAGAGTTTAGCAATTTCAAAGATTAATTTAAAGTAACAGCTGTGAAAATGAAATATTGTACTTTGTGGTTGGGTTTGATCTTAATTAAAGTAAGGTGTCTCATACACAGACGGACGTCAGATTAATTAAATATATATCTATATATAAATCCTTGTAGAACTTCTGTTATAGAAAAAACACTATGAAGAAGTACTTCATAGTTTTATTTGAAGTGAAACTTCTTTATCGGCGTTGGAAAAAAAATTTGTTTACGCGTCGTCATGGTTACGCGTCACGTTTTTCGGTTACGCGTCATGTTGCTTTTTTTATCAAGTGATGTAAAGAATATAATGTAATATATGATAATAATAACAACAATATATTAGTTTTGAAGTTTGGTTTGAAATAAGTAAATTGTTTTTCTTAAGGCTTAAGCCTTATCTACGCCATTTTCGTGAAGTTGCTAATAGTAGAAAAATGATATGTCGTAAAGAGGTTTCACTTCTAACCTGTGTACTCTGGTACACACACATATTTTTTTTTAATTTATAAATCTCTTTTGATAATTATAGTACGAGTATATAAATTTTTGCGATTATGCGATTGCATACATGATTACATGTAAATAAAACTAAAGTGTCTACTTTTAATTTCAAATTAGCAGCTTTTCACTAAATGCCTATAATAGTATATACGGTACTTACGTCAAAAAAAAAAAAACAATTTTTAAAATTTTTGTCTATCTGTTTGTTTGTTCCGGCTTATCCCTGAAATGTATGAATATCCCTACTTTTATTTTATTAGAAAACTATAAAAATCGTTTAATTTATTTTGCATTACGCTCAGCGTGCTTTCATAGAATTATACGAATATCGATGTTTCAATAGAATATTTTATTTTTGGGTTTTCGTCATTACGTTTAGGTTTTGGTCTTCAAACTTCGAACTCTACAAGAGATACTAAAATGTCATAAGCGGTATTTCCTTCAAAATAATAATTAACAAACTTAAACTAAAAAGTATAAAAGAAATTTTTTATTACTTTAAAGCAAGAGCATATAAGGACAATCAAGGAAATTAGTGATACTGAATACTGTTTACAAATTATAATCAGTTATTTTTGATGGTGTCTAGTGGATCACCTTCACTTTGCTTAGATGCGTGCCTTATGAGCCTTATGTACTTCTCAGCTGTTTCAGATGAAGTTTCGAAGATGTAACAAACATATATACACATTTACAAATTTTCGCACCAATAAAGGTTTTGTGAGAATATCTAAGGATAAAATTTCGATAGATCTACGAAAATATCGTTAAAGTAAGTCAAGTGTCCTAAAATCCTGAAATTCTACCATTAATTTCTCAGAAATGGAACATTTTTGTAAGTGGTAGTGCCATGCTTGTTACCTTCGGGTAGCAGCCGAATGGGCCGGCACGCCCCGTATAGTACCACTTTCTCACAGGAGACCGGCGTGAAGTGGCAGCTATGCTGTCGCGTTTCGTCCGGTGACTGAGAGTCCGGGAGGCCCACTTCCCATCCCTTCTCCCGTCCTTCTCCCTCCCTTTCCTGAAAGGCCGGCAACGCATCTGCAAGCCCTGTGGTGTTGCAGATGTCCATGGGCGGAGGTGATCACTTACCATCAGGTGAGCCTCCTGCCCGTTTGCCCCCTTTGTCCCATAAAAAAAAAAATTTCCGCAGTAAAACACATCGTATCAAATTATAACAAATTCTTTCCAGTGGTACTTCATCATGCGTTCAATAGACAGACAGACAGACTGACAAACAATTATCCTAAAAATTTTAGATTCGGCGTCTCGATAATAATTAAAATTTCAAAAAGATTTTCAAAAAAATATTTAATGTACATATTCGATATATGAATACTCGTAGATACCATTGTCTTGGTTTAGCACTGATTTGGGACACACATGTACCTATACATAATACACGACTCACCTTCTTTGACAGATTAATAGAAACGACTACAATAAGATTAATACCAGAATTCCATCAATGTGCCATCCTGAAACACAGTCCAGAGTTTTTGGCGGAGACCGATAAGGAAGTCGAATTCTTCCTTCGGACATCGATTTATGAAGCAAGTTTTGTGTGGATATGTGTTGCATGCAAATTAAATGAAAAGATACGCTATAATATATTTATGTTATAATTATTATATTTATTTTTAAACAATGCATTTTATATAATTTTATTAATTATATCTAGATAATGAATAAATAAATAAGCCTTTACTTATATTAAAGTATTTATATATTATTTTCCTTTATTTTTTTTAAATTGCATTAGTAAAATAGGCGCAACTTTGCCTGAATCTCAATTTATTTTGTTGAAAAATATGGAGATCATGCTCCGAACTATAGCCCAAGCACCTTGGCTAGTCACTAACAGCGAAACACATGAACACGTTCAAATCAATACAGTTAAGGACGAAATAACTAAGATGTCCATTAAAAATAAAAAACGACTGGCGAGCCATCCCAATGCGCTCGTGACCTACTAAAAGCCGGGTCCCACGGCCCGTTTTCTCACAGATCAGTCCGCGCCGCGCCGGACCGACGGGCCGTGGGAACCGATGCATCCGATGAAGCCCGTGGTGGCCTCTTGTCGTCCGTCCGATCCATCGGGAGTCGGTAAGCTCAAAGGCGCGGCGCGGCGCGGCGCGTCCGCGCCCGTCGCGGCCTGTGTGGGCGCGTCTACGTTGCTTGTTAACCCTTAACTAACATAGTGAAGTAAATTAATACCCTAGTCGTATATTTTTGATTATATTTCCGTAACCTTTTGTATTAGCGACTTCCACGGCCAGGTATTCTCAGTCGAGCAATGCGCTAGGAATAGGAACAGGTAGATGCGCAGCACGCAACGTTGGATGGTTCGTGCTATTAGCCTTTGGGGTAAGTTTTTACCCCACTATGTTATTAGTGTAACATATTTATTTTCGAACAAGTTCTTGTTTTTTTAATATTTTTAACATATTTTTGCCACAAAATGTTAAAATATTTAAATGAAGAACAAATAATGACCATGTTCAATGATTCAGAGGAAGATGAGCTTACAAATCTGCCACTAAATCAATTTGAGAGTGATTATGAATATGGCGTAACTGCTGAAAGTGATCATGACACAGAAAGTGAGATGGAAATTGAAAGCGATGCAGAAGCATCATCAGATGAATATTTCAACAGTAATCAGTTTTCATATTCAGAGCTTGCAAACTTGAATCAAAAATGAAACGGCGAATCTTCATCAAAGATCTTGGTCCTTCTTTGATTAAACTTCATGTTATAAAGAGAAAACATGATGCTTTCAGGTATCCGAAAGAGCTAAGAGAACAAATTTATAATTTTCTTGGATGTTGATTAACGATGGCGAACCACCAGCTAAAAGAGTGAAATCTGGACACTGTTACCTCTGTACGTTAAGATGATCGAAAGTGAACAAAAACGAATAAGTAACATTTAGTCCTAAAAAAAACTAAAACAAAAGTCAAAGTAAAATTGTCCTTTTTTATATATATTTAAATAAAAATGATGAAATTAACTACAAAAAGTTATCAAGCAATGATATGAATATTATTTTGTAATAGTATATATAGCTCTGAAATTGGGGTGGATTTTTACCCCACGATGTTGGTTATGTAACAAAAAGTCACTATGTTAGTTAGGGGTTAATCGTTCATTTCGCCTGCGGCGGCGCATGCGCGTACACGCACTTGATGGAGTGGAGAATGTCAGACAACAGACCGCACCAGGCGGGCACGGGCCGTGGGAACGCTCAAAACGGGCCGCGACGGGCGTACACGGACGGAGCAACGCCTGGCGCGGCCCGTCGTCCGGCGCGCCGTGGGACCGCACCGTTAACATGCCAAAAGACACTCGTAATGACAATCAAGTCCACTCATATAATCTACTAAAAGTAGACACTGATTGCAGGTAAAATAGGAACAAAAAATGGAGGGTTAATTTACCATATAAGGAAATATTGCCTATCATTGCCACATCCAAAAAATCGACTTTCTTAGATCTATTCAGAAATTCGCCTACGTTATCTCTGTATAGCCAGTACTGTAATTCCATTGTTATTTGTACGACAATTCGTTCGCTTCCAGATAATATAGCCAACTTAGCTGTTTTAAGTTTCATACTGCATTAATTTTGTGAATTATTTAAGATAGTCTTGGGCAGCGTCCAAAATTTATTGTATCCATAAAATATAAAACTAGTGATGTGGCCTTTTCGTCGTTCAAAGCATTAATTGCAAAAACGTATAAAAAAGCTGATGTATACATGCAACCCTTTTTTACGTTTCATTGCTGGGGACGGACCTCCCTGTAAATACGAGAGTATTGCAAGTTACCTTATGATGGTTTTCTTTACTGTAAGACAAGGGATACGAGTGTTACAAATTATTCGCACATGAAAATATCACAGATGCTAATTTGAACCGGCTTCACTCGTTTTCCCAAGTGAGCGCAAAATGCCTTACACTACAAAACGCAATCATAAAGTCAATTAACCCCCTGAAACCCCTTGAAAATTGCTTAAAATATTGAATTTTTTAGTACAATGTATTTGTATCATTTAGAACTAAATCTTAGTATAATTAGAATTCAGTTTTATTTTATGGATAGCTTGTACTTTAGTTTAATCTTTAACTCTCAATTCTCATACGCCATGGGATGACAAGTCGTCACGCCAACTTTGTCGATTAGTTTGAATATTAGTAGCATATCCAATTACTTTCGATCCCGATTTAGGTTCCTTTAGGCTGTCATTATCCGTACATGCTAACCGACGATCCAGTAATTAAATATAGCTTACAACTGCTCTCAAATTTATTACAGGTAGTGACGTATTTTACACACATAAAAAAGTACTTGATACGAATAAATATTTGAATTTCCCAATAAAAAAGGATAAAAAAGGTCTTAAAATAAACAACTTTCGTAAAGTTCGCAAACTTGGTAAAAGTTAGGGCAAGTTAGATTAGTAAGGGTTGTTTTTGCTATTTCTTTTATCTGTTGTACGTGTATGTAATTTTATAAAGAAGTCCTTTAAAATGAAATAAGTTGTAGCTTATGTGAAGCTCTTTAACTTAGCAATTCAAGTGAGAAAAGGTACTTTTAAAAACTTAAAATGTCGTACATTGATTAGAATTCTTGTTTTATAAGTTAAAAAGATCACAAGGATATAATATAATTACACCATAAAAAAAATTATAGATTTTTTTAAGTCCCAATACTGGGAGTTAGCTTCGCAATAGTAATTATAACACTGCTGTATGATAGATAAATTTTTATTTATAATATATAATTTAAATGTTTTTTGACCAAATTCTAATCCCTATTAAAAAAAATCATATATAAGAGAATATTTTCATGTGCGAATCATTTCTATCATGATTACCACTTGTCTTACGGTGAAGGAGGAAAACATCGTGAGGAAACCTGCAAGTCTGAGAAAACCTAGCAAGTTTTCGCAAGACATGTGAAGTCCGCCAACACGCACTGGGCCAGCGCGGCGGACTATGGCCTGATCCCTCGTACTGAGGGAGACCCGTGCCCTGCAGTGGGACGTTAAACGTTAAACGCGACGCTGGTGATGAAGGCTTAATGTTACTTTTTTTGATAGTTTAATTATTTATTCCATAATGATATGTTCATTAAAGATAACTTGTATATTTTTACGTGTTTTACTTATATAGTTTAAGGCATATACAGTATACATATACTAGTATATTCAAGCATAAGTTTTGTTTGCAACTTTATTCAACAAATAAACAAAAAAAATATTAAAAAAAGCTCTAATTATAGCCTATATTTTAATTTAAAAAAAATATAAATTATTCTATTATAAAAGAATATCGCTAATAAAATTGCGCTTCTAATTGAGAGCTTTAATTAGATATCTTTCACCTCACATCCTACATGCCTATTTCCCACTAAACATATCCTAAATAACAAAACTCGGGTGGTGTACGATCAAAAGAAAATTTCGGTACACGTGTGTCGCTGACCGTGTCTAATGCCAATCTTAAAAGTTGCAAACTTTGTTAAATCTAGGTTTTCCTTTGTGATCTAATACTATGACCATATTTTTACGTCAGTGATCTCCTTTGAGACTTGACACATTTTGTTTATTAGTACATTTATAATCACTAGTGGTCGCTCTGCGGTCGAAATTCGACCATTATTATAAATAACTAATATACTATATATTGTAATAAATTATAATACTTTCTTAGGTTTACGTGGTTATTCGCCATTATAAATGAAACTATCTATTCGGATTTTGTCGCGGATTTGGCGGCTTCCAGGAGTAGTTACATTTATAATTAGTATGGATATATTTAACATTCAGTGTGTCAAATACAAGGTAGTGTGAGTAATATTTTTTTATTGATGTGATGTATTTTTATGCATAATTTTAAAAAATATTAGCATTCTGCACCCCTTCTCTATATAAACTATAAGTGTGCGAAATTTCATACTCCTCCGTCCGCGCAATTTTCGTAAACAGGCGTACAGAGTATTTGCTTCACGTATTAATATATAGATAAACTAGCGGACCCGACAGACGTTGTCCTGTCCGCATGCGCAAAACAACGTTGCCTAGCAACGACTTGTTTATAATTGGATATTTCATTTATTGTGTAAATGTATAAATAGCTAATTAATTCAAAAAATACATGTTGTAGTGGACCGAATTGTGAATCTAAACCATTCTCGAATGCACTCGAACACGCACAAAACATTTCATCAAAATCGGTCCAGTCGTTTAGGAGGAGTTCAGTCACATACACACGCACACAAGAAATATATATATTAAGATAATAATAAATATGTCTTCAGACCTTTTTAACGTCCCACTGCTGGGCGCGGGCCTCCCTCAGTACGAGGGGGATCAGGCTATTGTCCACCGCGCTGGCCCAGTGCGTGTTGGCGGACTTCACATGTCTTACGAAAACTTGCTAGGTTTTCTTAGACATGCAGGTTTCCTCACGATGTTTCCCTTCACCGTAAGACAAGTGGTAATCATGATAGGAATGATTCGCACATGAAAATATCAGAGGTGCGAGACCCGGATTTGAACCCGTATCACTCGGTTATACAAGCGACGCGTTACCGCTGGGCTACCACTGTCTAATATAGTTAGTTAGTTTTAGAATAATAAATATGTTGAGATATTAACACACATCACCATCTAGTAGTTCCATGATGATGTTACGAGGCATCAAGCCTGAAGAACTAAAAAATGCATAAACATACTAATTGTATAAATTATTAGTATATATTATATTACTAGTCTGATGATATTGAAAAAATATAATTTTTCATACACACAGTGCCAAAACTACTTTGCAATAATTATCAAACTTATCACGCACCGACTCGAGATACAGCATATTGAATTTTGGTCACGTATAATCCTTATATTCTCCACTCGCTTCTCCTTCATTTGGGGTACCATCGCTAATACTTTAATTTCGTTTCAAATAAATTACTTAGTTCTTCACTTTTTCATATTCTCCATTAGTTTTTTTGTAAGGCTGTATGTAATTGTAAGCACTGGTAGCCCAGTGGTAACGCGCTCGCTTGGATAACCAAGTGATGCGGGTTCGAATTCGGGTCACGCACCTGATATTTTCATATGCGAATCATTTCTAACATGATTACTACTTGTCTTTCGGTGAAGCAAAGCATCGTCAGGAAACCTGCACGTCTGAGAGAGTAAGTTCTTAAAAGGCATGTGAAATAAACCAATCTGCAGTAGGCCAGCGCGGTGGACTATGGCCTGATTCCCTCGTACTTAGGGAGGCCCGTGCCCAGCAGTGGGACGTTAAAAAGGTCTTAATACATACATGTAGCTGTGCTTTTGTTAAAGCTTTACAAAAGCTTCAACAAGTCAACCCTAAAGCTGCTTTAGGATACTCTAGGCTTACTTACTCAATTTGGGTTCTATAGTTCTTTCAAAAGAATGAAATATTGTCAAGGTTCCATATAATATTCAAGTAAAAATTCATATCTAAAGAAGAACTTCAATTTTAAATTATATGTATTAAAATTTTGTAGACTAAAAATGAAATTTAAATATTATGAGTGTAAAAGGTAGATTACCTTTTCACTAGAAAATATAATAAGAACATTTTTTTTACCATACAAATAGCGTTAACAAAACAAAACTTCCTAAAACAATAATTGAACAAGAATCACTGACAATCAACAAAATTAATACATCATTAGGAAAGCTAGATAAATAAAAAGATATGTTGGTAAATATACATCACCGTCTAGTTCCATGGTAAGGTACAAGCTTTGTGTTACAGATACAAGATACATATTATAAATATAAACATTTATGACTGTAGCATAAGCATCTGTGCTCATCATACAATTTAATGCCCCCAGCGTGTATCGAACCCGCGACCGTAGACGAAGGAAGTCTTGTTCATAATGTACATGTATGGGTTTTCAAAGTCATGAGTGTGGTCAATCGATAGATATCATCCCAAACAGCAGCAAAATATATTTAGAATCGGAATTGTATTATATTTATAGAAACGAACATCTGTACCCAACAATGAGTATTCCAGAGACGGACTTTCAACACTTATAAGCCGTGTTAATCAATCTTCTGTCTTTATTACATTGTATTGTGGTTAGGAGAAGTCCTTTGATGTGTCAACGTTGCTACCGTTATTTAGTGTTGATTAAATTTCTGTGATAACTATTTTCAATCACAACCAGGAATTTTGATGATGGCGATATTTAATTAATTAGGGACTATATTTTTATGGCGTTATACGAGGTATTTACCATGTTTACTTACTTACTACTTCTTAGCAAATACATATCGCGTTTCTTTTTCAACCGACTTCCAAAAAGAATGAGGTTCTCAATTCGTCTGTATGTTTTTCTTTTTTTATATTTGTTACCTCAGCCAAAGCCAAATAACATTAAATAGATACATATTCGATTAATCTATCAATTTCTAAATATAATCAAAATACCGTTCGAAAGTCAATTGCAAAGGCAAGATAAATCTGTCCGTCCTGGCTGGCACCGACTTCAAAATTAACTAAGTTCTTAAAAGTATTATTTTCTACTTTTTAGTTTAGATTTGTTTAGTTTGGAAGTCGGTTTTTGTTTTTTTGATAAAAATGATTTTTTTTCTTAAGTTACTGGCTTATACTCGTAGTATACTAGCAACACAGTTTGGTTAAACATTTCTCAGAGATGAGATATTACACAGGATGTAGTGAAAATAAGTAATTTGGACCTAATTTAACTTTTATAGATCAAAAGCATCAAGCATTGGCTGGCTTTGACTTACTGAAACTGACTAATTGCTTCTATTCCTCAAATCTCTTTTTTGACGGGTTTCTTAAGTTATTATAAAAAGTAGTTTTAAATACAAATATTTTTTAAATTAGGCGTTTAAGTTACTTTTTTAAAAATAACTGGTAATAACTGATTATGAATTTTGCGACATATTTTATTTAAAACTAGCGACTCACCCTCGGATTTGTTCTTATGTACTTTAATTTTTCGACCAAAACCCTTATTTTTTTCTAAAATTAAGTAGCCTAAGTTTCTCCTTATGAGATCAGATATTTCCAATGAAGGTCACGTTAAAATCAGTCTTGCAGTTTTTGCGATCAAAGAGAAGAAATTGATACGTAGGCAGATAGACTGATAGCCAGGCAGACAAACAGACAAAACATGTTAAAATTTTATTTTTCTTAATTTATTAAGGAGTTATGCTTATGTTACAAACAAACATTTTATTTACCTGTATAGATTTCGAATAATTTAATAAAAATGTGGGGACATTATTACAACAACGCCATCTAGTTCCTTGCTAAGCTAAGCTTTTGTTATAAATAACAGATAGTTGATATACTACAAATTTAAATTTTAAATACAAACATATTATAAATGTAAACACTCATGACTGGAGTACAAACGTTTGTGCTCAACGAATGAATGCCCCAGCGGGACTCGAACCCGCGACCGCTAGCGCAGAAAGTAGGATCTCTACCGACTGAGCCAAACGTGTCGTCAAAATTGGGTAAATCTAAGAAAGTACAAGATATGTGTAGCAAGTTAATATTGCGGTCCTACGAAAAATCTCAAAACTCAACGTTTACAATTTGTATTGTATACAAGGGCCTCCAATTATAATAATTGGTGGTATAAATAATGATAACAAAAACCATTTTCAATTATAGTGGAAATTCATACTAAAATAAATACAAGTAAGATTGTCTTTTCTCATTTCAATACAATTTTGTTTCGTAAGCAATTTTCGAATGTCATCTTGTAAACCCGGAGTTTATTCGTTCTGGATAAGCGCTTTAGTGGATACTAAGAGGCGAACAGATAAGATATGACCTACTTCAGGTTTAGATTTTCTGCAAATAGTCACAATATGGGGTAGCTATTGTAAAATAAATACAGCCGTCGCTTTTAATCTATATATATCATCTATGATCAAACAAAATTAACATTTTCCAAAATTTGGGTCGTTTGTCTTAATCGAGTCTATTTTTCATGGGCCATTTTTAAGTATCAAATGTTATTATCTTCATAATTAAAGTCAGTTTCGAGATATTTATAATATTACTAGTACTTGCCGCGGCTCCGCTTGCATTCTCCCGGTTAATCCCGGTGGTAGAAGGAAGAAAATTTAGGGTTATAAGTTTTTTTTGATGCCAAATCATAAAAAAATAAAAAAAATTGGTCTAAAATGAAAAATAAAATATCTGGAGAGGGTCACCCTTATTACCTAGGGGCATAAAAAATAACCTACGAACCTACTACGAAATTCTCAGACCTACCAAATATATACAAAAAAAAATCATGAGACTCGGTCAAGCCGTTTCGGAGGAGTTCGATAACAAACACTGTGACACGAGATTTTTATATTTATTTATTGAACTACCAACAAAAGTTACAATATTACAATACTTAAAACTAGGTTACATATTATTTATCATGATAATTGTACTTTTAATTACAGGTAGTTACAACTTGCTGCTTTTACAGGCTATATTAGAAGATGTATATTTAAAGTTATATCTAAGATCTGTATTGTGTAGTATGTATAGAATATTAACTATACATTATTTACACAAACACAGGCCTCGTAGCTTACCTTGGAACTAGATGGTATTGTGTGTTCGTGAAACATTATTATATTTATTTCTTTATTCACATATGAAATAATTAACCGACTTCAAAAAAGGAGGAGGTTATATGTTCCGATGTATGTATTTTTTTTTATGTATGTTCACCGATTTCTCCGCCAACTGTGGGCCGATTTAAAAAAAATTTCTTTTGTTCGGTAGGGTATAGTTCTGAGGGGGTCCCAATATCACAAAATCAGGATCTGATGATGGGATCCCAGGGAAATCCAGGCCAACTTTCAAAATTTATAGGCACCTATTATGTTTTTTATATATTTTCTAAAGCTGTTCAAGCATTTGCGTCTGAAAATCGTAATTTCATGTGATGAGCTGATGATGGAAGGTAGAATTCTTCAAATGTTATTGTTTATCTGTGTTCACCGATTTATGCGTCAATTGTGGGCCGATTTCAAAAATTTATTTTTTGTTTGGTAGGGTATACTTCCAAGATGTTCCCATTGTCACCAAGTTAGGATCTGATAATGGGATCCTAGGGAAATCGATGGCAACTCTTAAATTTTATGGGCACTTAGTACATTTTTCATATATTTTATAAAGTTTTTTAAGGATTTGCATTTGATAATGACCATCTCATGTGGATAAGCTGATGATGGAAGGTACAACTCCTCAACGGCTAGGAGTTGAAAGGAAATTCCTTTAAAATTATACATACATATAGACTGATAGTTGTGTTCTTCCAGGCTATTACGTTAATATGATAATAGAAGGTAAATCTCATTAACCTCTAGGAGTTAGGTGGAATAATGGACGTGGTTTATTTAAACTATTTCGTATGGGGAATGTAAACATAAAGATGAGCTCGTAGTTTAGTTACAGCTACAGTAGTCGCAGATCGAGTACTCTTTGGACACCAACACCCCCCCTTTCGGTAGACCTGATAATTAATTACTATTACGTTGCATACGTTAATAGGTATGCTCGTTGTTTAATATAAAGCTTAAACAGATTTTACATTAGTGACATATAGTAAGTCACTATAATTAAATCAGCTAAATAAAAGGCACACTAAAAATTGATAAATAAGTTATTTAAAAAAAAAAAATTAAACCGACTTCAAAAAATCTGCACTAAAAAGAGAAAAATCTAAACTAAAAAGTAGAAAATAATACTTTTAAGAACTTTGTTAATTTTGGAGTCGGTGCCAGCCAGGTATTTTGATTATGTTTACAAATTGATAGATTAATCGAATATGTATCTATTTAGGGTTATTTTGCTTTGGCTGGCACCGACTCCAAAATTAACAAAGTTCTTAAAAGTATTATTTTCTACTTTTTAGTTTAGATTTTTCTCTTTTTAGTGCAGATTTTTTGAAGTCGGTTTAATTTTTTTTATTATATTTTATACAATTACTACATTAAAATTCTCGCTTTATTGAAAGTCAAAGCGTTAAAGATAATTTTTGTGAACCTCAAATTCTTCTAAATACCAAATAATAAACCACAGTTTAAAAAAAAAACAAAATTTATTTCAAACAAAGTACGTATTTTATAGCCCTTATATCAAAGCTTCTACGAAGTGTAAAAATATAAAATGGAAACTATTATAGCAATATATTCTAACACGTCAAATTCTCCTGATCTTTTTATGGCTGAAGGAACTTTGTAAAAGAGCTCGATCGGTGCGTTGTGGATTCGTACTTTTGATTTACACACTTCTTATTTGGTACTGTGTATAAATAAATATAAAAATAATAAGGACTAAATTTTTTTGTGGTAAATTAAGGATAGAAAACTATTTTAAACTCATGTTTTTATAACCAATATACTTTTAAATTCGAAATATTAGTAATTTATGAATATTCTTTCATGTTGAAAAATTGACGCCCGTATCAATTTGAGAATTTGTCCATATTTATTATTGTTTTTTTTGTAATAGTATCCAAGTATCTCACGACTACAAAACAAAAAAAAATGGTTGACAAACAGACAGAATAAGGTAATGAATTATTTCTCATCACCTATTTATACAAATATTGTAATAAGTAATAAAAAAATATATTTGCGATTACATTTCACTAGCGCTTACCCTTGCTGTGATCAGGTGCATCTTTAAATGCATAATAATAATCTTTACATATATTCAAGTCATATAAATTATATTAGTAGCAAACATACGCACATAAAAATTTAATATATTAAAATAGTAATCCGGTCATTCATCTTTCACATAAAAATTAAAAAATAAATAAAATCATTTTAAATATTTATGGCTTGACCAAATGTGCTGAAAGAAGAATCTACACGAGACCTTACAATGATCACAGCCCAACGGACGGTTATGCACCAACTGTCCTGTAGTAATGACATGGATTATTTATATCGATATCGACATATTTTCATCGCCTGGATATTTAAAAATATATTCTTGTTGAAATAAAATCTAGTAATAAATAGATAACAAAACTCACTCATGACGAAATATCGAAAACCGCTGGACGTATAAGAATGAAATTTGGTAGAGACATAGTTTATAGTTAGTAGACGTCCACTAAGAAGGAATTTTGCGACAGGGTCGGATTAAGGAGTTTGTATGAAAGTCCTTCATTTTAAATTTGGCAGGGAGTAGTTTGGGACGAACCCGAGCGAACGAGGGCTACTCGTTTGTTTATATAATAAAGAAAACTGATTAAATTTTCCTACAAAACTTTTCTCTCTCTCTCTCTCTTTCGCTCTCTCTGTAAATGTGTTTGTTTTCGATGATACGTTTGGATGGTATTTAGTTACTGAATAGCACATAGTCTATTAGTAAAACTAACTAGTCAAAACTAACGACTTACGCATGGGCAGATTGTGACAAAGGTAAACTATACGTAAGATGACAATGACATCCCTTACTTGGGAAAGAAAAATGAAAAAAAAAAAACTGACGAGGTTACACTCGCATTTAGGTATAATGTTAGTATGGATGTGTTATTTTTGTTGGGAGCACAGCCCTAGTTAATCGAACCGCAAATACACGCTTCGCAAAGCGTCTGTGATAGTCCAGTGAACGCACTGACGATGATCTAAAGATTTTATTGCGATTCCTATCTTTTTCTAACTAAAGTGTTGATACACTATGTTTGAGACATATTGATATTTGCTTACCTAGAACTTAGGGTAAATCTGTTATAAATATGAAGGATCGTACGTTTATGTGTACAGATATTATAGCATTTATAATAGTGTATCAACTATCTGGTATCCGTAACACAAGCCTCGTAGCTTACCACGGAACTAGATGGCGCTGTGTGTTCATTTATAAGATTTATTTATAGGGGAAGGTAATTGCTTCTGAAACAAAGTATTCCTTTTTTAGCATTGCATTGTGTTATTAAGTCTGTTTGTTTTACAATAGTAAATTCTATTGTGTGGTTTGGGTGGTTTCAGGGCATGAAGCTAGACTATTAAGTATAACGGATACATGATGCTGTATCTGCCTAATGGTCGTAGAGTCTAGACTTTACGCAGATTATGGATTTAATTATCTCTATTATTACCAAATGTTATCTAAAGTTCTCTCGTCTCGCCTAATGTTTATTTTGCTGTGTACAATGTACATTCTCTACGTATTTCTAAAAAAATGAATACATTTTTATTTGTAGTTAAGATCTTATAAGGTATCGGTGATACGTTTGGCTCGAGTTTGAATCCCGTGGGGCATTCATTACCTGATATCCGTAATACAAGCCTCGTAACTAACCATGAAACTAGATGGCACTGTGCGTTAGTTTCCTAGCATATTATATATTATTTTAAATTAAGTTGTATAAAAATTAAGAGATAAAATTCTGTAAGCTACACAATAATAACTAATTTGTTTATTGATTATCAATTTACAATTTTTTTTTATGAGACAAAGGGGGCAAACGGACAGGAGGCTCACCTGATGGTAAGTGATCACCTCCGCCCATGGACATCTGCAACACCACAGGGCTTGCAGATGTTTTGCCGGCCTTTTAGGAAAGGGAGGGAGGGAGGAGCGAGAAGGACGGGAGTAGGGATGGAGAGTGGGCCTCCCGGACTCTCACTTACCGGACGAAACGCGACAGCATAGCTGCCACTTCACGCCGGTCTCCTGTGAGAGAGTGGTACTATACGGGGCGTGCCGGCCCATTCGGCTGCTACCCGAAGGTAACAAGCATGGCACTACCACAAAATCTATATCTGCATTGCCCATTATTTATTCATGTATTCCACAAGCCAGAATTGAAGCTCCTACCTCCGTTATAATCACATCACAGTGTCTCATTGTGACCGTCTATCTTAGAGCAATTTAATTATTTCAAATCCAAACCGAACTTTGCGTATCAAAGAACATTTTAATGCTTCAAACAAAACCAATAACTGAGTTAGATCGCTTGATCATTTTAGGGCCTAGCTCTATAAGGTACCTACGCTTAAGTTTATGAAGTGGAAACGAGCGAGTACGAGAGATTGTCACTTTCAAAATAATGAAATATTCATTCGAATAATTAATTTTTCATTATTAATCACTTGCACTTTTTATCAATAATCTGCATTTTTTCAGATATTTATTATCAACAGTGAATACATTTTTTACGACGGCTAACTTTGCTCAGGCTCTTAGCTTCCTGTTACACACTTTCGTCCCTTTTCATAATAATAATAAATATAAAATTAAAAAAATAAGACTTAAATTTGAATAAATCAGGTACCTAAAATTGTGTGGGAAAACATTAGCTGAACTTCTTATGAGAAAAGTTGAAAGGCTTGATAAGGCGTTTAAAAATACCTACTAGAATGATGGCTTAGGGGGGGTGGTAAACTATGTTATGGTAGAATGTGCCATGAGAGCGAGCTTATTATGAGATTCATTACACATCACCTCATTTAAAATTCCATAAAACTCATGATCAGATCGAAGGATTGGATCGAAGGGATGATCGCCTTTATCATTGACCGAAACCGGAAGAAACCGTCATCGTGAGCGTTCACATACGATATAATATACAATTGACTGTTTTCAGACTATAAACTATATTTTTCCGTAAATTTGTCTTATTTAATAAGATAATTCACATTATAAAATAGTTTAGTTAAAAATACTTAATACTTTGTTAGATATTCGCTAAATTTGACATTTTTAAATCCCAAATTAAAATATATCCCCATAAAAGATCCCCAAAAAAATCAATTTCTGGGATCTAGGATCTACTTATAAAATACAGTAGAAGTCTAGTAACAACTTCAATAGCTAGGAATGATTGGCCTCATTGTGCCACCAACTTAAACCTGAAGAGCCCTTACAAATTTCAGAAACCCTTTGAGATCTTCGACTTCGCATTTGATCTCGAAGTGCTCGAGATCAATTTATTTTAAGAATCCTCAAAATGAAAACGTTGGTCTTTGTGCCAATTAGTTTTGGAATTCAATTGGCCTTGTATTAAAGCCTCTGTTTATTGTTTTTGTTTTCTTGTTTGATTCTTACTTACGCCCCTTGATGTTATTCGTGTAATCAACATCGGCTTCAAAGTTATTATATATTTTTTCCTTATTTTAAATTAAAATTAAAAATATTTAAGTGAACTTAATTTTTAATTTATTTTACACTATAAAAACTTATCAATATTTATAATATTTACTTTGTTTCAATGAAGTAATAAATTGAAGCTATGTATTTTTTGATGGATACTATAGGTCAGAGAGAGGAATAATTTTTACTCTGTTCTGTTATTACAAAAAATCATCATATCATCATCAGCCCTTTTTAACGTCTCACTGCTGGGCACGGGCCTCGCTCAGTACGAGGGGGATCAGGCCATAGTCCACCGCGCTGGCCCAGTGCGTGTTGGCGGACTTCACATGTCTTACGAAAACTTGCTAGGTTTTCTCAGACATGCAGGTTTCCTCACGATGTTTTTCTTCACCGTAAGACAAGTGGTAATCATAATAGAAATGATTCGCACATGAAAACATCAGAGGTGCGAGACCCGGATTTGAACCCGCATCACTCGGTTTAAAAAAATATTATATTATAAAAAATTAAAAATGCTATGTACTATATAAAATCAAAAATTGCGACAGACAGATTCTTAAAAGGGAAGTTTGTGTGAAAATCCATTATCTTCCGACTGTAGTGAAACCAGAACCGTATATATATAATATGTACTACATATTATATCTGATCCTATGTTCATTCCTTATTATTAAACATTGTAAGCGATTTTGATTTATACAACGTTAGATTTCTTTGGATAACGAGCGTTGTAGATATTATTAAATTCTAATAAGCTGTTAATTCAAATTCAGTTCAAGTTTCAGGTCAATCAAGTAGCGAAGAAACATAGTCATGCTACGTTTGTCATGTTTCAAAGCAAACATTTATGATAATTATCACTTAAGTACGTATTAAATTTAGACAGTCGACTTAAACCTACTTCTAATCTATATTTATAATAATTTCTAATAAGAAATCTTGATCAAAATGCACAAAAATATTTAATAATGTTGGGTATACCTAATAATAGAAGTAAAATAAATAAAAAATAAAGAAATATTTAAGTTGGGACATTATTACACACGGTTTAGTTGCGTGGTAAGCTACGAGGCTTGTGTTACTGATACCAGATAGTTGATACACTACACGTATATAACTTTTAATACATAGATATTATAAATATGAACACCCGTGACTGAAATACAAACATTCGTGCTCAACAAATGAATGCCTCCAGCGGGACTCGAACCCGCGACCGCTGGTGCAGCAAGTAGGGTCACTACAAACTGAGCCAAATGTGTCGTCAAAACATATATTATATTGTATTATTCATATTTGTAAATGTGACTATAATACATGATGAAAACGAGTATGAGCTTTAATTTTAGCACTCAAAGTTTGGGTAAATTCACGTTTAGATGATTACTTTAAACCAATTTTGTATGCTTTTAAAACATTAATTGTATGTTATTTTAGTATTATACGTAAATACGACAGTAATTTTCGATATTTTCTTTTAAATGTACAAACACATTTTCCCGAGCGTTATCCTTATCTATAGATATAATAGAATTCAAAATGAGTACATTATTTTTTTTATCTTATTGAAATAGCCATTATTAACGATAAAGAGACTGAATCTAAAAAGTGTAGTTTTTAGAATTTTTGTTTGTCTGCGATTTACACATTTTTATCATTACAGAAGCTGAATCTATATTTTTTGGATTTCAGTCTGTTTGTTTAATTATAACTGGTTATCCGAGTCAACAAAAAATATAGGATATTCTTAACGCAAGAAAATATATAATTTTTGAAAAATCTATACAAGCAGTTAAAATGTATCTTGGGAACCCGAGCGGAGCAAGAGTGAGTCGCTAGTCTCTACATAAAAATCACACCAATCTGTCGCAGAGAAGAACAAACAAACATACTTTCACATTAATAATATCTAATATATAAAAATCTCGTGTCACAGTGTTTGTTATTGAACTCCTCCGAAACGGCTTGACTGATTTTTATGATTTTATATTTGGTAGGTCTGAGGATAGGTAGTTTTTTTTCCTTAGGTGATAATTTTTACACCGAATTTTTATTTTTTATTTTGTCATGATTTGGCATCAAAAAATACTTATAACCCTAATTATTCATACTTCTATAACCGCGGGCGGAGCCGCGGGAATTGCTGGTTAAAAAAATAAAATAATTAGTATGAATACATATTATGTATGTATAAAAATACATCTATCTGTTCATTATAAATTATGCGACGGCTCTGGAAATACGTAGCCTCAAGAACTTTAATAAATTTCTCACGTACGAAACTGAGTTCTGCTCTCTCATATTCGTGGGCTGATTCAGACACTCGATATTATATCGATGTTGTATACTTTATTTATACCAATTATACTAATAACTAGCGACGTTTCCAGTTGCCTCCTAATTTTATTGCGCGAAACCTTTATTCATTTTCTAAAACAAAAGTAGCCTAAGTTACTTTATGTAACTATCAGCCATCTACCAGCGAAATTCCCGTCAAAATGAATCAAGTAGTTTCGGAGATTGGTCGGAAAAACTAGAGAAAATAAAAATTTCAAACTGCGTTTTTCTTATTATTACAATGTATAATTTTCCATGCGTTAAGTAAAAAGCTGTTATTTTACTCTGACTGATTACGGCCATGGCGGCCAGTCTCATTGAAACTAGACAACTGCGCAGGAGATATTATAGTGCACAAGTGCACGCTCAGACACAAGTGCACTCTCTCTTCCTATCACTCTCATACTCCGGTGGATCGATTGCTCGACACGACCAGTGAAAGCTAAGGCGCAGAACCGCACACACCGCCAGCTTCCCAACTCCGGGCTGCTACTGAAGCTTATTAAACAAAAATACTCAATAACTAAACTTGGCCCGACCCGGCACTCGAACCCAGGACCTCCCGATGTATGGCCGTAATCGCTAGCCACTACACCACCGAGGTATTATTTATGTTTAGTATATGTAACTTAAATATTCAAACTTAATTAAAATTGACATGAACTTAAGCAGTTTTATAAGTATTTGAGATTAAATACGAAAAAAGCACAAAATCTACACAAAGACGTATCAATATCGTTCTCCAAGATAATAAGCTGACAAGTTACTTATATATAAATGAAACCCTGTTAACACATTGGGTATAATGAAGCTGATATTGGATTATGCGATATCTCTGAATGCTGCTCTGTGGCCGTCCATGTCCTTATATAATTACGTCTATACAATATACATGCTCTGTAATCAATGGTTGATTAGTATGTCTCATAAAGATTGTATTGCCCTATTTAATTTAATCTCATGGTTGAAATACCATGGACAATATCAGTATTTTTTCTATATAGATACTAAATAAATTAAAAAAAAACAAAATTTGACAAACAGTAGAAGCATTGAATTGTTTTATCTTTGCCTATTACTTTTTTTTAATTTGACGACATGTATAGTTTTGTAGTGACTTTCAGGTCGTGGGTTCGAGTTCCGCTGGCATTCATTTGTGTGATGAATCTTCCGTCATGTTTCTTTATATTTATAATTTATATGTATTATAAGTTATATACGTGTAGTGTATTAAATATCTGGTATCCATTACATAAGCCTCGTAGCTTATTATGAAACTAGAAGGTACTGTTTGTTAACTTTCCAACGTATTTATTATTTGATGAACTTAATTTTCTAATATTTGACAAAGAGCCACAAATATCATTTTCTCACTTGCAATGGTTCTAATTAGCGAACTTTACGTCTAGAGCTCTATGAATTCATTACAACAATGTTCTAAGAGTCTGTCATCGACAATGTTGCTTTCACAAAGTTTCCGAATTCTTAGGTGTGCGATTTATACATCAATAGCCTTTCCCGCGGCTCTGCTCGCGTATTTCAATTATGAATTACTTTACCTTTATATATTATAGCCGATATATTTCTCTGCTGTTTAAGCTATAGTTAATATAAAGTTTTACCAAAATACATTCGTTGTTTTTGCATGAATAGTAACAATAAACGAATCTGGAAGAAATATGGCGCAGAGTGATCTTTCTGAGACGACTCGACTTGACTAGACTAGACTGAAATTTCACATAGCTTACTTTTAATGCCCTAAAATACAGGGATCCCGTGGGATAGATTTGGCTTAGATTTTACTAGGGTTCGTCCATAGTATGTCCGTTAATGGAAGCGAGAGTGAATAAACTAAATAAATTATTATTTAACTATACATTATTTAAACTTCTACGAGTAAGTAAAAGGTATTCAAAACTAATGTTCTGTTTAAATATCTAAAAGGAAATTTCATTTATCACTAAAGAAAAATGCTTTGTCCCACTTGGTGGCATTCTCGCATATATATGAGTGATCTATGTATAGACCGGCCAGCGTTTTTTACTATTACAATATTTTCTAGTAGCCATATTTTTATTTCTTAGTATTAAAGAAGATACAACATTTTTACACAATTTAAATATTTTACAAAATGTTTAAAAAGTGTAGCCTTAATAATATTACTTTTACCTGAAAAATCTGTACATTGATTGTTTTTTTTGGAAAACCTAATTAAAATAGTCAGTATTAACGATACAGCTACCAAAATTTATAGTTCTTTATCTGTCTGTCTGTTAGTGATTGCATCACGAGAAAACATTAGATTTATTTATTTATATATTTTGACATCTCCCGTGACCATGATTGCTGTAAAGCATTCGAAACGTCGGGAACTAAAAATCAAAATAAATCTGCGACAAAATCTGAAAAGGTAGTTTCATTTATAATGACGAATATTCGCGTAAATCTAAGAAAGTATTATATATTTTGATAAAATTTGATGGTAGCTGGTTCACATAATTACTTTTTACAGGGGAAAATATCTAATTTCAGAGAAATCTATGCTAACCGCTAAAATGAATCTAGGAACGAAACAGAGCGGAGTGAGGTTGAGTCCTTAGTATAAAATAAAACAGTCGCCTTAAAAGTGGGACCAGACTATAGTTACAGACGGCGTGAAATGCAATAACTGCAACCCAATGTCACGCATAATGCTTAAAGTCAACGCTGTTTCCTTATAAATTTTTATTCGAACTGTCTCTTCGAATGTAAATAAATAAATCTTTATTACTAAACGAACAATTTTTGTATACACTATTTGTGGGACACTACAAAATACTTAAAAATAATTTACTTACAATTAAAAGTAATTTTTTATACGCTAGGCCAGCTTGGGGAGACTAGGCTTAGGATTAAGTACTAAAATTCATCCGATTCCATCCAGGACATAAGTTACTTCAAGACATCACAGGACATCATCTAATATATAAACATCTCGTGTCACAGTGTTTGTTATCGAACTCCTCCGCAACGGATTGACCGATCTTTATTATTTTTTTGTGTATATTTGGTAGGTCTGAGAATAGGTCGTAGGCTATTTTTATTCTCCTAGGTGATAGGGGTGACCCTCTCCAGGCTTTTTACTTTTCAACCAAATTTTTATTTTTTGCTTTTTTTATGATTTTGCAGAATACTTGTAACCCTAATTTTTTTCATAGTGATTAGGACGCGGGTGAAGCCGCGGAAATCGCTAGTGATATAAATATAAGTAAATGTCTTTACATAAATCTATACGAATGTTTCAAAACAATCATTTACATACATATTTTAACGAATTATTTCCTCTTAGATAATTATAAACGTATAAATCTCAAGGGCCCTCCCTAAATCCCATTCATTGTGTTTTTTCTGTCTACTCGTCTCGGCGATTCATCTTCGTCTTGACGGAGATTTTATACAGATTTTTCCCATAAAATTTACATAATCACGTCTTAATTATTTTGTTTTGCGTACGTAATACATTTTGTTCTTTGATTTTAATTAAAATTACTTTTTAATTAACCTATGCATATAATAAAATTGTAAGTGAGGTGAATCTGTAGATTAATTTTTTTTTGGAAATTGATATAGTCATTTTTATCGATACAGAGTCCGATACAGAGAGTAGTTTTTATCTGGAAAATGTATAATAACTATTCAAATATACATAGGAAGGAACAGGAGCGGAACGAGGGTGTTTTACCAGTCTATAGACAAAACATTAAAACACTTTGTTCAAATAACCTCTGTAATAATCAAATTATCGGCTCAAAGTTAAAAAATGTGAAGCTTTTCGTGTACAATTTCCACTAAGCTTTCTATTAAAGTTCGATATTCACATATTAAGCCCTTTGAGCGCTAGTTAGCCTAAATTCCAGCATAGCAATCTTCTCTCTCTTTTGTGTACGTGTTGATATTTTGACAAAGACTTTCAAATTAAACCGCGCAATAAACGAGGTCAAAAATTCGCGTTCATATTGGAAGTTATGTTATGTATATATATAAAAATCAATGCCACTTTCCGTTGTAATTTTATAACTCAAGAACGGGGTCACCTATCCAAATCAAACGTTTAGGCTTTGTTCGGACTATTTAGTAGATGGTTTATGTGAAGTTTGCACAAAATCGGTCGAGCGGTTCTTCATTTATCACATTTTTTGTAACAAATGAATTCAATAAATGGCGGATCATTTTGTTAATGTGAATTTTGCTGTCAAATTGAAACTTTTTTTTTTTCAGTGTTGACAGTACAAGCATGTTGTTATGTATAATTAAGTAAGACATTCAAAGTTTGTAAAAATTTTATGCTAAAGTACCTATAGCTATACATATAATGAAATTGTAACTGAATTAAATCTGTAAATTAATTGTTTTTTGGAAAATCTAATTGAAAAAGACAACGATACAGAGGCCTATTGTTTTTTGAATTTTTGTCTGTCTATCTGTCTGTCAATATATAGGGTACTTTTTACTGTAGGAAAATCATTTATTTCTAAGAAAAAATAGAATAAAAAAAGATATTTTTAGAAAGCGAGCAAAGCCGCGGGTATCGCTAGATATTTTATATAATTTTATTATTATACTACTGGGTAGTAGCGTCGCTCCGCTCGAGTTCTTTCCTAAGTACGTTTTAACTGTTAGTACAGATTTCTCAAAAATGATATATTTTTTTGTAGTAAAAAGTATCCTATATGTTGACCCAGATAACCAGCTATCATAACACCAAATTTCATCAAAATCAGTTTAGTGGTTTTCTCGTGATGCGGTCACAGACAGATAGACATAAAAGTTCTTATAAATATAAATTCGGCTTGTGTATCTTTAAGAATCGGCTATTTTAATCACATTTTCCAAAAAAAATATTTAATGTATAGATTCGACTAAGTCAGAATTTTGTAATCAGCCCTTTTTAACGTCCCACTGCTGGGCACAGGCCTCCCTCTAATACGAGAGGGATCAGGTCATAGTCCACCGCGCTGGCCTACTGCGTGTTGGCGGACTTCACATGTCTTACGAAAACTTGCTAGGTTTTCTCAGACATGCAGGTTTCCTCACGATGTTTTCCTTCTTCGTAAGACAAGTGGTGATCATGTTAGTAAATGATTCGCACATGAAAATATCAGAGGTGCGAGACACGCCTTTTCAGAATTTTATTATATGTATAATTTAGTCGTGGAACAGATTCAAATACGTACTTAGGCAAAGTCATGAGCAACAGGTAGTCTAGTACAAATAATTTCCGTCACTAAAGATCTGATATTAAACGATTGATTGAAGTTTTAAGTTTAAAATTATCATTCAAATTTTGAAATAGGACGCGAAGTAATTTAATGGTGTAGAGCAATCCCGAGTTATGTTTATATTTTCTCTAAACCGAAATTGCGACTCGCGAAGCTTTTCTAATAAAAGCTTCTTCAACGCTACTTTATTTTCAGTATATATAATATGTAATTTAACAAAAAAAGAAGTATAATAAAAATAAACACAGAGATTTTGTAAAATAATAAAAAGAAAATAATGTTTTTTTTTTACTGTCATTAGGTACTACATCATTATCAATTTAATCTGTACATTAAATATTTAAAAAAATCATATTTAAAATATCGTTATAGTCAATACAGAGACCAAATCTATAGTTTTTAGAATTTGCTCTATCTGTCTGTCCGCGAACGCATCACGAGAAAACTACTGGACCGATTTTAATGAAATTATTAATGATAGCATTAGATTATCCAAGTAAATTCAAGTGTATCTCTATGATTCTAATTTAAAATCGATATAACAATCTAAAAAATAATATTTAACATCTGATACCCAATTACTTCAGTAGTTTTGATATGTTTGTATATTATTAATTTATTATCAATATAAGTATTATATATAACCATATTTATAGTTTTTTTCAACATGTTATAAAGAAAAATCAGTCGTGACAACGAAACTCACGCTTAAAATGTATTTCGAAGCATTTTATTACGGAAGCTGGTTTTCAGCAAATTGCTAGGAATGAAAGGGCTGATATAAATTATGTTCATGGATCAAAGAAGTTTACTGAAAGTTTTTCAAGTTATGTATTTCTTTTATTTAACTAACTTTGATTGTAGCAACTAAGCAATGTTGGGTACAACTTTATATATTCGCTCAGACTCTAGATATATATGGTTTTTACTCGTATTATTAGCGACTTCTGTCTTTGGATATGTGGATTTTGTACACAATTTAAACGGATCTGGTTGTTTTGCGTGGAACCCAAATTCTTTGTCCAAAAATATAAAAGTAGGATAAGTTATGTAACATCAGTTTTTTGCCATCGAGTTTCGTCAATATTGGTTTTACCGTTTTGGAGATTTGCCAGATCAACAAGCCATACTCGAGTTATGGGCATTGAAACAAACATATAGTTATGAAGTTATAAGTTATTAAAAATTTAATAATAATATGTTGGGACGTTATTACAACATCGCCTAGTTCCGTGGTAAGCTACGAGGCTGGTGTTACGGATACCAGATAGTTGATATAATACACATAAAATTTTTAAATACATACACATTAAAAATATTAAAACCCATGGCTAGGGTACAAACATTCGTGCTCAACAAATGAATGCCCCCAACGGAACTTGAACCCGCGACCGCTGGCGCAGAAAGTAGGGTCACTACCAACTGAGCCAAACGTGTCGTCAAAATTTTCTTTATATTTTTTATTAATCATGGGACTCGCTTAAGCTTATGACTTAAGATGTATTAAATTAATCCCAAGAGAGCCATTTTGCACAGATTTACACGGATCATAGATAACTAGTATCACATCGTTTTTAGAGTTCTTCTTTAATGTAGCAAAAACTACACCGTACAATGACATACTCGTAATTGTCACGCTTTTTCAGTTTTAACATAAAACTAGGTACCTACTTTCTGTTTTCGAATGTTTTCTCGGAAATATTTAGATTTTTAGTTGGCGACGTATGATGTACGTATGTACAGGGTTGATGTTCCGAACTAAGGCCGAATTTACCTTATATTTTCAAAAAATATTTAATTTCTGTTTTTATCTACAAAGCCAGTTGAGCACTTACTTCGCTAATGTCACGTAGATTGTAGAAGATGCGAAGGGGATTGTCCGTTGAACAAAATCATTAAAGTAATGTAGTTAGAATTACAACAAAAACGTCACAATTAACAGATACGTAGAAACTTTTTATGCACGAAAAGCGAAAAAGACATTAACGCAGACAAATACGTGGTAAAAAGCTATTACGTTAACGGGTTTCATTTTCAAAAGTCAAGTCTCTCGTAACTAATTTTTCATACAATTTCTTATCACTAGAGATTCGGTATCCAATTAAAATTTATATTAGGTTAGTCAGCAGAGCTCTCAAACAGTGTAATTAATGACCATAAGTTTTGCAGGTTCTATGCTTGCCTGTAGGAAAGATCTAGATGTACAATTTGTTTCAATTTATTGCTACAATAGTATTTTTATTAAAAGATAAATATTCAAAATTAATATTATAAACATAATTTAAATTTAGTTTTATAGTGAATACCTTAATATCAAACATCGTATCAGCCCTTTTTAAGGTCCCATGCTGGGCTTGAGCCTCCATTTAATACGAGCGGGATCATGCCATAGTCCACCACGCTGGCAAAGTGCGGTTTGGCGGATGTCACTTCTCTTTCGAAAACTTGCTAGGTTATCTTAGACATGCAGGTTTTCTTACGATGTTTCCCTTCACCGTAAGACAAGTGGTGAAAATGTTGGAAAATAAAAATATAAAAATAAAAAGATAATGTATGTAGTTTTTAGCATTAAATAATACTAGACATTGCGATATCAGTGGGGAAAAATATAGTATTGAGGACATCTGCATTTAATGCTATAGTCTGATGAAGCCTTGCTAAGTTTAAAATCGCTTTTTATAACAGAAAACGTCGGATATATTTTATTTTAAGCGCACAATTTTTACATTCAATAGTACAATGTTTAATTTTTAATTCAAAAATAAATGTTTCAACATCAACATAGTACTCACATGAAATAAAAAGAAGAAAATTCGACAAGAGCTTAATTCTACTTGGAAAATTTGGTTGCAAATATATTTTTGGCGTTAAAAAGCGCAAAATGGTTAGTAAAAGTTTTAATTGCAGTTCAAATTAATGTTACGGTAGAGTAACTACGAAATACACTCATTTTCCTTTCGTAATAAGTCGTGTATGGTAGTCCAACATGATAATACGTTGTTAGCCCTTTTTAACCTGCCACTACTGGGACGGCTGCACGGCTTACCTTCTATACGAGGGGGATCAGGCCATTGAATTATATGAGATGTCCATCTACATTCATTCAAGAACTGGCTAAAATGTTTCAGACATGCAAGTTTTCTCACGATCCTTCACCGTAAGACAAGTGGCAATCATGTTAGAATAATTCGCATATAGAAATACCAAAGGTACAAGATCTGGGATTTGAACGTACTCCACTCGGTTTCCTAAGCAAGCTCGTTACCACTGGGCTACCACTGCCACATTTTAATATAGAATTAAATTTCATTTATTGGCTTATTGCCACGCAGAACACGGTCTAGACGCCTAAAGAACACTAAATTTCTTTTATAAATGATTTATCTTCCTAAGGCCCTTGTAAAGGTTTTATAAAATTTCGTCTCTTGACAGGGGATCTCATTGAAGTGCCACGTTTAAGGAGCTACAAAGTTATTTTAATGTAGAGACAAGATAAAACAGCTATTAATTGGAGATGAAATACTTTTTCAAAAAATTGCTTACGTTTATTTTCATGTTGAAGCTCAAAGAACATTTTTTGACATTGGTTATTTATTATTAATTTTTTTTAAAGAATTTCTAATATAATTATCACTTGAAAGAAAGCATCGTGAGGAAAACTGCATGTTTGAGAGAACCTGACAAGTTTTTGAAAGGCATGTGAAATCCGTCAATCCACACTTGGCTAGTGTAATTGACTATAGCACCCCAGCTCCCTCCCCTCGTATTTAAGGTAAGCTTGCCCAGCAGTGGGTTGACAAAAGGACTGAATACATACATACATAAATGTTATACAACCTGAGCATTTTGTGGTACACTTTACTGAAAAACTATCACGCCTATAGTTTTGTGCTATTAAATAGTAATTTGACTTCAAATCTAGATGTGTTATCTATAAAAAAAAATAATTTTATAACGATTAAAAAATGAACATTAACAATTTCGTGTTCATTGGATAGAATGTTATTGTAATATTAGCGCTATCTGTTAATAAACGTAAGAGTTAACTTTGCTGTAGAATTATTAACCGTTAGAAAATTACGCGAGACCTCACAAAGCTCAGCTTTTTGCTAGAATATTTCTATAGATTACGTACAAGTAAATCTAAGTGATATTAAAAACGATCGTTTGTTTAAAACGCCGCAAAACCGCTCCACATACGACCCCGTGTGTTTTGTGCGGATTTCCCGAGATGAAGCTATAAGCGTGACATTTTATTTATTACAGCGCTCAGTTCCGACGAGGTTTTTTAGATTGCTGCAATAATTTTAGAATGACGCCGGCTTAATTTATTTACGAAGAATTTTACTTTTATCTTAACAGAAATCGCCGTTTATTAGATCATGTAATTTAATTAGTAATCATATTTAATACTTTAGAGCATTTACCAAAAACACAGCTTTGACTCTTTTATATCGTAGAATATATTTATATGTATGGCAAAACTGAATTTTCTGTATTAAAAACTATTAAATAACGGAGTTCTTAGTAAACATAAAAAATGTAACCAAATTGAAAACTTCTTTCTTTTTAAGTCGGTTGGAGTTAGTCCTTTGGGTAAATTTGCACTGGTATGTCGAAAATTAAGAAGCTTATAGGCGTTGAGTTTATTTGGACATCCTCTGCATTTTTTGAAGAATACACAACAAAATATTTTATAGCTTTAAAATTATATTATGTGTAGTGTATATTAGAAAAATTCGTGATCACCGCATAAATAAATACCCCCAGCGCGACTTGAACCCGCGATCTTTAGCTCAGCAACTAGCAACACTACAAACTGAGCTGAACGTGTTGTGAAAAGTTTGAAAGCTTCTGCTTATAATTATACTCGTATGATCTCTTAAAAAGGACTGATATTTAATGCATCTTTTATTAAAAAGCTGTTTGTGGATAGTTGAAAGCTGTTTAGAGATCCTGTGTGGTAATAAAATTTATTTTACTTTCTCCCTGAGAATTAAAAGTTTCAGGAACACTCTATAAATCAGGACGCTTGCCTGTCTTTGGTTTTTTAACGAGCGATAAAAGGATTTTACGATTCTAGTTTCTTAAAAGATCTTACAATTTACGGCTTTGAACTTGATACTCGAGTTAATCGATATAAAATAGTTGATTCTGGTTAAATAGTGGGATACAAAAGTAAACTTTTGTAAATAGAACACTTTTTAATATCCCACTGCTGGGCGTAGACATCCTTACAGTACAAGACTCTTTGAGCTCTCTTAAATTGGGGTTGGGATTTTAGGGTGCATTCCTTACGATATTTCGCTTCGCTATATTAGCAAGAGTCAGTCTGACTGAATACGATTTGGTCGGAAATGTTCCCAGAGGTATAAGACGGGTTTGATCCCGTTTTTTGTATCTTTTCAAACGAGTAATTTGCTTTGAAAAAAAAAAATCATTTTTGAATAAAAAAAATATTGTATATAACAAGAATAATGCATTTTTTATTCAAAAAATACTTGCCATCATAAAATTTAACTTACTGTTAGTTTTCTATTTTATCCTTTTTAAAACCTTTATATAATAAAGCAGGATAATGAGCAGTCTATATAAAGTTTATCCAAATCCTCTATCCGTAGTATCATACCTTTCTATCCTGAAAGTATTTTCACATATAAACTAGAAAGAAAACTAAGGTGTATATTAAAACTGAATGCGATATTTAAAGCATTGAATGGCGTAGAGAGAAAAACTTTAAAACCGTAAGATGAGCATTGGTGAAATAAAATAGGAATCTATACCAAGAAATGCACTCTACTTCCTCTATAGAGAACTTTGTTTTTCAGCGTTTTTCTGAAACGTGTTCGAGAAAATGATCTCACAGATGCCTTTCACATCAGCGTCAGTACTAAAAATATTTGTTTTTACCAATATCTATATAAATACATACAGCAAAATTCTAACTCAGGCAATGCTGTAAATTAAATTATTCAATTTTTTTGAAATAGTCATTATTATCGATACAGAGGCCGAATCTGTTTGTCTGTCTGTCTGTAAACTCATTACGAGAAAAGCACTGTACAGATTCGGATGAAATTTAGGATGATAATAGCTGTACACCTGTCAACAGAAAGGATAGTTTTTATTTCAGGAAAATATCTCATCTCTGAGAAATTCATGCTAACAGTTACACGTACCTAGGGACGAACGTAAGTCTCCAGTTAAAATATATGAAATTAAAAATAATTAGATGAACTTAAGGAATATGAAGGAATAATGAAGGAATGGTCTCTACATACGTGAGTTGGTATAGTAGATTTCCAAATTTGCAATATTTAATTTTAACTTTATCGTGTATTAAAGGCAATTTCTAAATATTTTCCAAAAAAAACGCACATAACTGTAAGATGTGTACCAAATGTTATTTATAATATACTAGCGGACCCGACAGACGTTGTCCTGTCCGCATGCGCAAAACAACGTTGCCTAGCAACGACTTTTCATTTATTGTGTAAATGTATAAATAGCTAATTAATTCAAAAAATACATGTTGTAGTGGACCGAATTGTGAATCTAAACCATTCTCGAATGCACTCGAACACGCACAAAACATTTCATCAAAATCGGTCCAGTCGTTTAGGAGGAGTTCAGTCACATACACACGCACACAAGAAATATATATATTAAGATTTAATAGGCAAAAGTAACTAAATATATAAAATATAATTAAAATAAATATTTCTTTATAGCAAACAAATAAAAATGTCCTATTAATTATTAAGTAGCATTTAACCTGGTTTCACTCCGGTGCAACCTTTACAATTGTGCATTTTTGCAATTGCAATTGCAGTCTATGTTCTGGTATCTATCTACTGAATTAAATTTTACCAAAATCAGCATATCGGTTCAATATTATGAAGTAACAAATATGAAAACATACATACATACATACTCTATAATCTTTCGTTTTTTATTGTCTACAATTCCCATATCTGATATAATTTAAATGATTTTTTTTATATTTTTTTAAGTAATTTCACTAGGTACCTATTACACGGTAGTGTAATAGGTACCTAGGCTTATACATGCAGTTCTGGGCCTATAGCCAACCGGCATTCGTTATGAAGCGATTCGATTTCTACAATCGTCATCGCTTAAACGCAGCGTATGCATTTTGAACTTTAAATCACTAATAATTGAAATGAATTTACATTGTCTACAATCATCTTTTCGTTGACAACAGATCACGTGACATATCTAAGGCATATGTCAAACCCATACATTTTGGACTTTTCTACTAGCGCTTTCGCTAATCGATTGTTACATTGTCTAGGCCCTCTGAACCTTTAAATAAAAAACTTTGTTAGCTCTTCCATTTCAACTTCAGTAGTTAGCGATAGTCTAGCTCCTGCATACAAACTATACATTATTAACCTTCTTTTACATCTCGGAACTAAAGTCTAGATCAAAGATAAAGTATACGGTTATCCTACGCGGGGTTTCCTTTGAAAATTCAACTTAGCATTTTTACATAAGGATAATATTTAAAATTGTAGTGCAGTAGCATCTTGCGACTTTACGTGATCTCCGAGGCATGGAGGTGATACACCGCCAACTTCCCTACGAACTGTTACTGAAGCTTGCTAAAAAGAAAGACTGAATAACGAAAAATGTTGCCCGACTCGGGATTCGAACCCCCAAACGGCCGTACATGCTAGCCTCTACACCACCGAGTAACAAACGAACAGACGTACATCTACACATAAAATCTTATTATTAAACCAATATGTCGTTATTACAGCTATGTTTCAGGACATGACCTCTTAATGCTTTGCTATAAACCTTCACGGTTCAACAAACAACATTTACAGCTCATTTCATGCAGTTTTGTAGTTTTACACTCGAATTTTCCATTTGTAAAATTGCTTTATTTTCTACTGGTACTGCGGCAATCATATATTTATAAAGATCTATGTATATTGATAAATGATCTATAAAACTATAGATCCTAGATCACTAGATTATATCCTTTCATTCTTACATATCAGATTACTATTTTAAACAAAAGTATGTAACTATGTATGCTTAGAAATAATAAATGAAAAAATATTTTTTACCTTGTTCATCTTCACTTATTATCCGACTTCCAAAAAGGAGGAGGTTCTTCCCCTGTATATTGTTTACTAAATTTAAATTGACTCCTTAACACGTCAAACAATAAAAGTAACATTGAAATACGGCCCATGTTATGGATATATTCGTAGAAATCCCTACATTTTTACACCTAATTTATCAAGGTACGAAAAGTCCAGAAATATCTTTTGGCTTTCCTCGGACTCGAACCCAAGACCTCTCGATCTCTTATGACACCTCCCAGAAATCTCTCAGTGTCTACATAGCCACTACCCAAATGAAACAGTACTATTTAAATTAAACAGTAAATTTTAAACCCACGTTTTTTAAAGTCGGTGACACGCGTTTGTCTTTTAACACTCATCTGTTATCAGAGGCGCAAGAATCGTTCGGGAATGCTTCCCTTATATTAAATTCTCTTTGACCCAGATTCTTTACTGTGCTATATTACTTCGCCTCTTGTCTTTTTTTAATTATTTGTCACGAGTACATACCATCTGATACTTAGCACTGGCAGCCAAATCAGAAGTGGTTTTCAGAGGTCTTAAACTGTGCGAAGAGAAATCTGAAAGTTGTTAGCCTCGATACGTGCTTGCGTTTGAAAATCGGTCAAAATTCGTCCATAATTAATCAATATTAGTCAACAAAAATAAAAATTGAAAACTGTGTTGAATATAATAGTAGTTATTATCGATACAAACGCTGAATTAATCTGTGGTGTTAAAGAATTTTTGTCTGTTTGTTTGTGACTGCATCACGAGAAAGCTACTGGACAGATTTATATGAGCATAATGATTTGAGTATCAGGGTTTCCGAGTAATAGATAGGATACTATTTAGTGTTTCATCATCATCATCAGCCCTTTTTAACGTCCCACTGCTGGGCACAGGCCTCCCTCAGTACGAGGGGGATCAAGCTATGTCCACCGCGCTGGCCTAGTGCGTGTTGGCGGACTTCACATGTCTTTCGAAAACTTGCTAGGTTTTCTCAGACTCACAGGTTTCCTCACGATGTTTTCCTTCACCGTAAGACAAGTGGTAATCATGATAGAAATGATTCGCACATGAAAATATCAGAGGTGCGAGACCCGGATTTGAACCCGCATCACTCGGTTATCCAAGCGACGCGTTACCGCTGAGCTACCACTGCCTACTATTTAGTGTTTATGAATATTATATTTACAAGAAATGCATAATTACCATTATTAAGAACTTAGTAAATAAAAATACTGAATTGTTTCGTCTTAACTGAAAAAATTTAAACTCGCAAATAGCTTGAATCTTAACAAAAAATTCAAGCAAATTAGCAACAATACTCGCCAAACAGAAATGAGAGAGGTATAAACAGTTTTTTCTGCCTATTTCGTCTAAAAATGTACCATAACATTGCGATTAATTGGTAGAGTATTACATACCAATTAGCAACTAGATTTTAACAAAGTAATACGTAACTTTAATAATCGTATTAAATAACGTGGTTTAACCGCAAAAGCTTATCGTTGTTTACGAAGGCAAAACCATAAGGTTAAACTGATATTCCATGAAATATATTTTCATTATAGCGACTTATAAATATTTCCATCAGATTTTTATATATTTTTTTTTATTTAAATTTATTATCGTCACTGTTTATTTTGTGACGGTTTATTCTGAGGGGTTTAAGTTTAACCTTTTAAGGAGAAAAACACTGTAGAGGGAGTCCCGCCCCATGACAGTGTTTATTGTTACCGCGTATTATATACTAAATACACAGTCAAACAAACAAAACTGTATATCATTTTTAAGTGCAATAAAGAATATTATAGATGTGTATGTGGTAACCTAACCCAACGTAAGTAATTACAATTTATATTTACATATTCGGAATACATTTTCTTAGAATACTATAGACAGGTTTTTATATTATAAACTAGCAATTCCCGCGGCTCCGCCCGCGTTCTAACCACTATGAAAAAAGTTACAGTTATAAGTATTCTGCCAATTCATAAAAAACAAAAAATAAAAATTTGGACAAAAAATAAAAAATCTCGATTAGACCACCCTTATCTTCCTTCCCCTATCTTCACATTCACTCCTTCTATATTATTATAGAATAAAAAATAGCCTACGACCTATTCTCAGACCTACCAAATACACACAAGAAAAATCATAACAATCGGTCAAGCCGTTCCTTAGGAGTTCGATAACAAACACTGTGACACGATATGTTTATATATTAGAAGATTATATTCGCAGAATGTTACGATTGAAATCAAAAAACAAAGATTAATTAAATTTTAAATTAATTAATTATGTTTAAAATAAATAAAGTTTAATTAAATTTTAAATTAATTAATTATGTTTAAAATAAATAAAGTTTAATTAAATTTTAAATTAATTAATTAAATTTTTTTAATAATCAAATTATTGTAAAAGTGTAATTTTTCGTAAACTGTAAAGTTATAAAGAGAGCCGTTACTATACGTATATAAAAAAAGACAAGGCAGCGAAAATCTAATTGTTATGAATTTATATATAGCTTTAAGCTCAGTGGTATACAAGCCTTAAGCACTATTCATAATTAGTCACTACTTATTTCTAAACATTTATGTTAGTCTTCATTTAACCGTAGAACAATGTCTTTACAAAATAGTTGAATTGACTACTAATTCTTATATATTTTTTCAAGATGAAAGTAATAATTATTTTATTATTTGCATTCACCTTCATATTAAACGTCAGCAGTCATGAATTTCGGAATAGCCCGCTTTTAACGGCATATCCGTGTGGTGTAAAAGATGTCATTATCTGGTACGACCCCAGCCTCCCAGCAAGAGAGAAAAACCGATATTATGTGTACATAAATAGAATGATCCCTGAACATAGTTTGATTCGGATATCATTTGATGCAAAATGCGTTATTACATTCAACTTTCGAACGGTTAGTATTTTTTTACTCTTTTATATTTGACTAGCGACTCACTCTCGTTTGGGTTCGTCTCTAGGTACCCCCTTTATCATAAAATTTTTACAATCTTTGAATGTCTTACAAATTTATATATAATCAAAAGCCTAAAAAACAAGTTTCAAGCTTCTAGCTTTAAAAATTACGTAATTTCCATACAAACTTTCATCCCCTATTTTAACCCTTTACAGCCTTTTTCTCGCCTTAAAAAGTAGCCGATGTCCTTTCTCAGGCACTATACCATCTGTGTACCAAATTTCATTAAAATCGGTCCAGTAGTTTTTGAGTTTATTCGTTACATACAAAAATACAAAAACACAAATCTTTCCCCTTTATTATATTATTAGTAATTAGTATAGATATAGATGATATGCTCAGTTTGTAGTGACTCTACTTTCTGTGCTAGCGGGTTCGATTCCCACTGGGGGCGTTTATTTGTGAGTTTGTTTTTCATGGTTGTTTCTATTTCTAATATATAGCAAGTGTTTAAAATTATATAAATAGGTAGTGTATCAACCGCCTGGTATTAATAACGCAAGCCTCGTAGTTTACTACGATACTAGATGGCGCTGTGTGTAAATGTCCTAGCATATTATATATTAATTTTTGTAGAATGGGACTCGTATAAGCCCTCTGGTTAAACTTTTTGTTATTGTCATGTTTTTTTATCCTACCTCCTAAGTAAGCGGCCCTTTAACTGGTTAAGGACTAAATAGACATATTTATACGAGATTTTTCATAAACTATAGTGTCGTACGCTAATTATAGTACCTACGCCTGATGGTCCAATCTATAATCTATGTAAGAAAAAACTAACTGCTCCCAATTCTTGTTTTGATAATTCTAACGTTTGTCAACTTTTACTAAACAAAAAAACAAACCGGTTAACGAAGAGGGGAGAAAAAGTACTTTATTGTATCTTTCTTTATTTCTAAACAGATACTTATAAAATTATCTAAAATTATAATGTAATTTTCCAATTTTAAGTCATAGGATTCTTTACCCTCTTGCCTTACTATAGAGAAAGACACCAACTTACCAAGTTTCAGAAAAGCGTGTGTAGTCCGCCAACCTGCACTAAGCCTGCGTGGGCGTGAGTATGGCCTGATATCCCTCGTATTTGAAAGGGCGATACGTGCTCAACAGTGGGACATTGTTTATTTTTTATACTGCCTCGGTGGTGTAGTGACTAGCATGTACGGTCGCACACCGGGAGGTCCTGGGTTCGAGTCCCGGGTCGGGCAAAGTTTCGTTATTGAGTCTTTCTGTTTCGGAAGCCTCAGTAACAGCCCGATGTTGGGAAGTTAGCGGTGTTTCACCCCCGTGTCTCGGAGAGCCGTCGGTCCTGCGTCTTAGCTCACACTGGTCGTGTCGAGCAGTCGTCCCACCGGAATATGAAAGTGATAAGGAACAGAGAGTGCACTAGTGTTTACGCGTACACTTGTGCACTATAATATGCCCCGCGCCGATAGCTAGTCTCAATGAGATTGGCAGCCGTAACCGTAATCGGCGGGGAGGACATTATTTTTTATTAATACTTATTTGTGTTTTGTTTAAAGGAACTCGGTAAATTTGTGAGACATTCCATAAAAGGTGGAAACTCAATAATAATTAATGCTTTTCGAGAATTTCAACGCTTCGGATTTATAGTCAAAGGCAACGTACCAGGTGTGATACCATATATTACCAGCATACTTATTGATGAGGAATACATATGCCAAGAGCCAGCTGATGTAAGTGTTTTTTTGAATTTATTTAAAAGACTGTGGTAGTTCAATGGTAACTGGTTTCTCAAGGAAATTAAGAGCTTAAAACCCGATTTTGAGAGAACCAAGTGGGACAAAAACTTGAGAAATCCGCCAAACTGCACTTGACCAGCGTGCACTGCACTCGCCTCTCCTTTGTATTGAAGGGCCTTCCATTTGGGAGTGAAAGGCAGTGAGATGGGATAAAAAAGGGCTAAATACAATATTATAGATTTCATTTTTAACTGATTTCAAAGAAAAATATTGTAAGTTGTTCGTATGTATATATAAATAAAAAGGTTTAATTGTTTCTTTAACATCAGTCTGAATCAAAAAGTGTGTTTTGAACTCTTGCAGGGCTACTTAGACAACTTTATACGGGAAAACTTAAATCATGGACCACAGATAAACTGTGGGAGGCCAAAGGTATTACATAAAAATACGACAAGAGACAAACCCTCCAGAACTAGGAGAGGAGACTGGCCTTGGCACTCAGCTATATACAGATGTGACGAGACTGATAAACATTATATCTGCAGTGGAACACTTATTTCAAATAATTTTGTATTAACAGGTAGTATCTTTGTATATAAATTTATTTATTATCATATTACGAGGAAAATGTTAAGTATGCATGTAGAAGGAAAAAAGAGTAGAGGAAGCCCGAAAAAGAGATGGATGGATTGTGTAAAAGAGGATATGCGTGTAAAAGGGGTGGATGTTATGTTGACGAATGACAGAGGAGAGTGGAAGAAGAAGACGTGTTGTGCCGACCCCACATAGCGTGGGATAAAGGCAGGAAGAAGAAGAAGATCTTTGTATATATATTTGCCTCGGTGGTTTAGATATTCTAGGTTTGAGTCCCGTGTCAGGTCAAGTTTCAAGTTTGATTACAAAGTTTTTCAGTTAAAATATTTTCTGTAACAGCCTGTAAAATATACTCGTACATATAAAAGACTGTACATAAGACTGTACTTTATTCTTCAATCTACTTAATAACAGACAGACAAATAGAATTGTTTTGGTTTCCACTCCTTTGTAGTAAACTTTCAATGTATAGGTAGATATATCCCTATATATCTACCTATAGATTTAAGGCCCATTTCCTAAGATAAGTCCCTTGTGACTTTACTCGTGTACTTAGATAAGATTAAACAACACAAATTGAGAAGTTAGTATTACAACATACACACAAGTAGTATAAATAAATAAATATGTTGGGACATTTTTACAACAGAGCCATCTAGTTCCGTGGTACGGATATACTTGTGTTACGGATACCAGATAGTTGATATACTACACATATACATTTTAAATATATACATATTATAAATATAAACACCCATGACTGGAGTACAAACATTCGTGCTCAACAAATGAATGCCTCCAGCGGGTCTCGAACCCGCAACCGTTGGCGCAGAAAGTAGGGTCACTACCAACTGAGCCAAACGTGTCATCGAAATGTACACTATGTAAAATAAATCCGCAACAAAATCCGAAAAGAGTTTCATTTATAATGTCAAATATTCGCGTAAACTTAAGAAAATATTAAGCTGGCGAGTCCCACATAACCACCTGGTGGTATGCGTCAATGCCTTTCCCAATGTTAAAAAAAGGGTGTGAGAGTTTGTTTGGAAATTACATCATTTTTGAACCTTAAAACTTATTTTTACGATTTTGATTAGATATAAATAAGTAAGATATTCAAAGTTTGTATGTAAAAAAATTATACTAAAGGGAGTACTTAAACGAACCCGAGCGAAGCGAGGGTGAGTCTCTAGTAAAATATATTAAAAAAAATCTTTTTAATATAAACCTACAACTTGTACAAATTGTGTAAATAGCAGAAAAAAATATCATAAGGGTATATTTATTTCATTTTAAATTGAATGTTTAGATCAACATGATGTCAGTATTATTTTGCCAGCAAATAGAGAAGATAAATATTTACATTTCAACTACAATTTCAATTGAAATCGAAACAGCCTGTTTTCAGATATTCCAGATATAACAGGCAGATGAAAATTCCAGTATCCACAAACCACTAAACAAACTCAATCTCAACTACTAATATATTTGGCTTATTTGAAATTCTGTTTATTCACAGCTGCGCATTGTGTCTCGTCTGGAGAGGTACCACTGTCGCCCGAATTGTTGACGATTGTTCTAGGAAAATTTGATCTGAGAAAGAAAAATAAGAGAGCTGTAGAGAAAGCGGTAATATTTTTTTTAGATTTTACATCTTAAATTGGATGTTTTTGGCAACAATTATTATTATTGAGACGTCAAAAACCTCAGTCTTGATGAATTTTTCAGACAATCGTCTAATATAGCCTAACGGGTGATCCTGTAAAGTTTGAAGCGCGGCTTGCTGCTAGTATTCAATAAATTGCTTTTACTTCATTATTAAATAATTTATGCTAAATGGAATTTTGCCTCTACAATGTCTTACGTTCTCTTCTACGGATTAATCTACTTGGCAAATAAAGCCTCATCACTCATGTAAATATCATCTTAAACGAATAATGTATTGACTATTTAAATAAGTATTATTATACTTAAGAGATTATCCATATAAAATACTAGTAGAGCCGGCAGCTTCGCCTGCATTCTAAATTCTGAACAGTACAAAACTTAACACGATTTCCACTAGGCTTTAAATATTGCCTAAAAATTTCATCAAAATCACTCTAGCCGTTTTAAAGTTAATGGAACGTACATTCATACATCGATTTTTTATATATAGGTTGCATTATACCATGTAATCTGTATTTCAAAACCCAATGGTTGTTTGGAATAAATCACTAATAAGCGTTAAAAATCTTATTCTATAACTTTAAGCAACTTAATTTCTATATTTTTGATACTTTATTTTCCTGTATTTAGTAACGTGCCTACAATAAAGTATATAATAATATAATTTCAGGTAAATAAAGTTATTATTCATCAAAATTTCATTCGTGAAAATTTATACAATGATATAGCTTTACTAAAATTGCAAGGAGACGTGTCTTACAATTCTTTCATACAGCCAGCTTGTATATGGTATAGCAACGTAGCTAGAAAGTTACCATCGAATTCTATTTCAGGAACGGTAAGTCGCTCTAATGTATATTGTATATATGAAAAACTATTTAATTTTATTTATAACTTTATATCTCAAAAGTACAGGCAGTGGTAGCCCGGTGGTAACGCGCTCACTTGGATAACCGAGTGATGCGTTCAAATCCGGGTCTCGCATCTCTGACATTTTCATGTGCAAATCTTTTCTAACGTGATTACCACTTGCCTTACGGTGAAGGAAAACATCGTGAGGAAACCTGCATGTCTGAGAGAAGCTAGCAAGTTTTTGAAAGACATGTAAAGCCCACCAATCCGCACTACGCCAGCGTGGTGGACTATGGCCTGATCTCCCTCTCCCAGCAGTGGGACGTTAAAAAAGGCTGAATACATCTCAAAAGTAGCTCAACTAAATCCTTTTTATTACAGGTTTTAAGGTGGGGATATAACCAAAAGACGCAATCTTCGCATCCACTACGAAAAACTGAGATACCCATACTACCGTTAACTACTTGCCTTTTTAGCAACCCCGAATTTTATGGCACAGTCATTATGTATGACATCGGCAAATTTTGTGCTGGCTATCCTAATAGTAAGTGAATATATTGTCTTAGTAATATTATAAAAGTTTCTAAAGTTGTTTTGATAGTAAGAAAGCTTTATGAAACTTGGCATTAATATGTTGGAACATTATTACAACAGCGATATCTAGTTCTGCGGTAAGCTACGAGGTTTGTGTTACGGATACCAGATAGTTGATATACTACACATATAAATTTAAATAGGTATATACATATTATAAATATAAGCACCCATGACTCAGTACAAACATTGGTCTTAACAAATGAATGCCCCCAGCGGAACCCGCGACCGCTGGCGCAGAAGGTAGGGTCACTACCAACAGAGCCAAACGCGTCGGCATTGAATGTATTTCAGTGCTTTTATTTAAAAGTTACAAAAGTTCCAAGCGCAACTTGCTCCATAAATAAAATAAGTATCGCGAAAAAAAATTTTTTTGATAATAAAAATCGTAAAACTTGCGTTTACTTACACCTCCTTAATCCAGCCCTGTCGTAATATCCAATATAATAATAATATAAAATATAAACTACCTCCCTGCCAAATTTCAACTTTATACGTCAATCGGTTTTCGATATTTCGTGATGAATGAGTGAGTAACCTTTCGCTTATATATGCCTATATACATATTTAGATATATCGTCGTGTTTTGATAGTCTTTTGCTGAAATTAATTTAAATTAAGGCGCAGATTGAGCGATAATGGACATGCTTTTCCTTTGCTTCAGTTAGAGATGGCTATTGAAAATGTATTTGTGCGCCGACGCATGCAATTAGAATCTTGTGAGGAGCAAGGCGGAAAACTAGAACTGAGGAACTTGAGACTGGATCTTAAATTTTGAGATTCCTCAGTTACTTACTTGATTTTCTACAAGGATTATGTATCTTATTTGAAAAATATACATTGTCTATGGAAAAAAGTATAAGTTCTATTAAATATCAAACACTTACGTGTACTACAATAAACATAATTTATGTATGGTTAAAAATAATAAATTAACAAAAAGTATCGGTATTAAGTATTTTTTAAAAATGTTTTCTTTTGAGGGATACTTTAACAGAAAACAAATTTTATAAGTCCTGGTTGTTTTATATGACGACAGGTTTTGATAAGTTTTTAGTGACCCAACTTCCTATGCTAGTGGCCACGTGTTCGAGTCCCACAAGGGTTATACATTTATGAGTGATGAGCATGAATGGTTGTACTCCAGTCATGGGTTTTATATTTATAATATGAAGTCTTTAGTCATATAATATGTATACTGTGTAGTGCTTCAACAATCAGGTGTCCGTAACACATGCCTTGTATCTTACTTAGAACTAGATGGTGTTGTGTGTTAACGTACCAACATATTTATATATATTTATTATAATATTATTATTTACTGCTACCAACTTACTAAAATTATTCTAGAAACATCTGCCTGTAACGGAGATAGTGGAAGTGCCTTCTCCGTATTCTTACCAGATGATGAAGAAAGTGGTCCAAATACGAACACATCCGGTGCCTATTACGTAAAAGGCATTGTGTCTATGACCGTGTCAAAAATGGATAGTCCTGTGTGTGCTGCAAATCAATATGTGGTGTTTACTGACGTTGAAGAATATCGGACCTGGATTGATGCTTATATTGAAGAAGAAGAGTAATTTTTTTAAATCAGTTTTTTTTAATTCATAAAACGTCCAGGATCTCTTGAAATAAATGTTTTTAATAATAACAGCCTTTAGATTTTTTAAAGAGACGCGGGGTAAGCTGTGTATAAGACAACGTTACGTCAGTTACACAATTTATAACTTGAGAACGACCGAACGGATTTTCATGATTTTAGATTTTTTAAATTTGTCCCCGCCTGGATTAGCATAATAACTACTAAAATATTGTGAAAGTAAACAAAAAATAAAATAAAGATTAAGCAAATTAACGACGTTAGATGTATTAGAATTCATAAAAATCAATACGTTATAAAGTATCTAGGGATGAAATAGAGCGGAGCGAGGTTAAATCGATAGTTAAAAATAATTACTTTATTCGGACTGAAATAATTTTACTAAGAAAGGCAACAAATAGTGTAAATCAAGAACTTTAAAGTACTTTATAACACACTCAGTTCAATTCGTCACAAGGTTTTTGTAATAAAATCTATTCGTGCTTAATAAAATCTCTTGCCTCGATCTCCATGCATCGTTTTTGTTGGGGTCACTGGCGATACGCGACATTGGAATGTAATATACTGGAGGAATTTCCTCTCAATGAGCTCGGCTTTCGACCTATCGTGTTACACGGCACCGGAAACGACTAATATATTTTAATAGGTTATTTTTTTAATATCTTGTTAGCTTACTTTCCAGTTTTAGAAGTTCACTTTAAATATGTAATAATTTAATCAAAATGCTAAAAACTCGAGTATAAAGTATGTTTGTAACCTTATGGACTGAAACCGATTAGATGTGAATGTAGATTGGCCTATCAGTTAATTTTGTGAAGTATACTCTCTTTTCCCTTAACTCACAAAACTGCTGAGAAAACTGCGGAATGTGACTGGTGACAGCTCAAGCACAGGACGGAAGTTTCTTACGTACTCTCCGAACGGAGAAAATTCCACAATCCTTCTAACGCCAGGCTATTACTTCTATTTATGAAATTAACAGATAACTCAATAACTAAATTTTGCCCAACCCGTGACTCGAAACTAGAGTTTCTTCAAACTAAAGACATACGTCAGCGTCATAATATAGCTATAATATGAGGCTTAGTGTGTGCATTACAATATATTATACAATATACCTGCATACATAGTAATTGACTTTTACCATCGCAAATTAAAAACACATTATTTATCGAGTTTTCTTAAGGAAATTTCTTCAGTCTAAAGCTTTTAAATAGCGGAAGTTGCTTCCCGTAACGACATGTAAAAGGAAATCGACTGTCAGTCGGGATGTTGCTAATTACGCTTCATAAATCAACGGATATGTTTAAATACGTATAAGTATTATATGTATGTACGTATGTACACTGTACAGTCTGTAAATTTTAACAGAGACGAATCTGTTAAATCATAAAAATTAACACTGTATCAGTACATATAAATAAAATTGAAGTGTCTGTTTTTAATTGCAAATTAACAGCTTTTCGCTAAATGCATATGAAAGTATATACGGTACTTACATCAAAAATCAAATTTTAATTTTTTTTGTCTGTCTGTCTGCCTGTTTGTTCCAGCTAATCTCTGAAACGGCTGGACCAATTTTGTCGGTACTTTCACTCGCAGATAACTAATGTTATAAGGAGTAACTTAGGCTACTTTTATTTATAAAAACCGTTATAAATGGTTTTTACAAAATTATAAAAACCGATTAATTCATTTTAACTTACGCCCAGCGAAGCCTGCCAGACTTGCTAGTATTAAATATTTTTTCACATCACCATCTTATTCTACGTTAAACTACGAAGATTGTGTTATGGATACAAGATAATTGATACACTATACATATATCGCTGTTAAAAATATAATACGTAATGTTATATTTTTTGTAATATAAAAACACTCATCACACCAGTGAATACCCCCAGAGGGACTCGAACCCGCGACCGCTGTCACGGTAAGTAGCGAACCATAAACTGGGCCAATCGTATCTTCATCAAATGATATAAGAGAATTTGCGAGTTCAGATGTAGGAGGTAATTTCCTATAATCCTTTTGATTCTGAAAACTCTTTTACTGAAAGATGTATAATGAAAATTGACTGGTTTTTATTTCGGTACATTTAGTTCTATCGTTTGGGAAAATTCGAGAATAATGCCTTATGGTAGATAAAAAAAAATATAAACTTACATGCTTTGATTACAACAAGCAATATAATGTGGAATCTACAAAATATGTACTTCATCATCTAAAATATCCATACATTTATATTTTTTTGTAAAATCTTATTAAAATAATCATTATTCTCAATACATCCCGAATCCATAGTTTTAAGACTTTTTTGCCTGTCTGTGGCCGCATCAAGAGAAACCCACTCTGCAGATTTTGATGAAAGTACGATGACAGTTGGTTATCCTATATATTATGAGACAGCGGATGTCCCATTATATACTTCTACGTGCAAGATAATATCTTATTTTCGAGAAATATATACTAAACGTTAAAACGTTTCGTATATTATGTATTTTGTAGGATTGAGTCACAGGTATAATTATAAGACACCCATTACATTACTGACATTGCTTCATAAAGTTCATCATCATCAGCCCTTTTAACGTCCTACAGTACGGGCCTCCCTTAGTACGAAGGGGATCAGGCGCATAATCATAGTCCACGGCGCTGAATAATTAATAGTTAACTCTTCTTGCTGGTGCAAATCATTTCTGAAGATCCAGCCCTTGAAAGACTCCGTAAATTCTTCTGTTACTTTTCACTATTTTCAGTTATCGCTTAGGGTGGTTGTAATTCAGTGTACTCGTATCTGTCAATAACATGAAGAGTCAATAAAATTAGTAATTGGGCTGCATTAGCTACAGGCTGTTCTGTCACATGGTTTATTTTCGTTCAAATTTGCCAAGTAATATTATCATTTTGGACTGTCCGTTTGGCAGCTGGTAAGGTGACCAAAATTTTCTAGAATGTGTTAGTGAGAATGGCAGAAAGCATTAACTTTTTCTGGAGTCCTTCCAGTATGGAAATAAAGAAGATTTAGAAGAACGTTAAGCTGAACTATGTTTCGTATATTTTAATAGGTATGAAGATGTAATAGAAAGATAGTGGCTTTTAAAGTAGTTCAAGACAAAAACTGAAGCAAGTTAAAAGTTAACTGAAGAACAAAATAGGTAATGCCTGCACTACGAAGATAATGCCGGCCGCTGGTATGAAAAACAAATGGGCTGTTAAAGTGCCGCCACGCCTCATTTCCTATGTCTAACATGGTTTGGGGTTCCGGGGAGAAATAAATGAAGCGGACTACTGTACCCGTAATAAGAATGCTGATATAAGTGTATGTGTGTACGTGTACACACGTTTTTGGATGTGTGTGTGTGTATGTTTGTTACTCCGTCACGCAGAAATGGTTGGACTTTGGATAAAAAAGATCACAAAGATAGACTGATCTGGAGATGGTATTGCATAGGATCCTTTTTTTACCCTTGGGACCACCTGCAGAGAATAGTTCGTTATGTGGCGCTCACTAGCAAGCCAATACTACTCACTAAAACCCAAGCACCCATCTTCCATCTTAATGGGGCGTCGCAGGATCGCTTGCGGTCTGCCGAAGCAAATCTACATACTACACAGCCAAAGGGTTGCTTCCCCATGACACACCACCAAATCGAAGTGGACCTTCCTCTCCTTGCACGTTTCTTGGCTTCACGGCCGGCCGGATTGCCGGACGTCACTCATCCCCCTACCTCCACGACCAGGTATATAGGTAATGATAAAAATTTATAATTATTTGAGATAATAATGCGCTACTAATTGAGTACTTCCTTATTAAGTAGGATAAAACAATTTCGCATATTAAAACCCCTCTCGCGCTTGCCACTTCGCTCTCATACAGCTGTTACCGCGAAGCGTGATATTGAATAGAAACTTAAAAGGGCGTAAAATGCAAAATAAAAAACTTTAACGTGTTTGCTACATTAAAAACTACTTAACAGCATTTTTGATTTTTTATAATACTTACTTACTATTATTATAAATGCTAATTTAACGTGCGTAAGTAATGCTAAGTTTTCACGCCAAAACTACTGAACCGATTGAAATGAAATTTAGTACACAGATAGTCTAGAGCCTGAGAAAGGCCATAGGCTCAGGCTTTTCAAGGTAAAAAAGGGCTGTAAAGGGTTGAAACACGAGGATGAAAGTTTATAGAGATAGTCATGTATTAGGTACGTCATTTTTTAAAGCTCAAAGCTTAACACTTATTTTTTAGGCTTTTGATTTGATATAAATAAAAAAGAGATTCAAAGTTTGTAATAATTTTATACTAAAGGGGTACGTAAGGACGAATTCGAGCGAAGCGAGTGTGATTCGCTAGTATGTATATATATAAAGTTAACATTAAAATAAGGTTATTATTTTAATATTATTCTAAGTACTTAGACCGGTTATATCCTAAAACATTTGCATAATTTATTAGAACAGTAATTTCCACTCAATGATTGAATTTAGGTTAGAATTGGTTTATGAAAATCAATTATTGGGTCGTTTCAGTTGAAGTAGCAACTAGAGTAGTGGCTAGGACTTGGTTAAGTTACTTACGGTTTTGTCTACGTATAATACATTACATAAATAATTAAAATTAATAAATATGTTAGGACATTATTCCAACAGCGCCATCTAGTTCCGTGGTAAGCTACGTTACGTGCTTGTGTTACGGATACCAGATAGTTGATGTACTACACATATACATTTTAAATACATACATATTATAAATATTAACATCCATGACTGGGGTACAAACATTCGTGCCAAACAAATGAATGCCCCCAGCGGGACTCGAACCCGCGACTGCTGGCGCAGAAAGTAGGGTCACTACCAACTGAGCCAAACGTGCCGTCATAATTTTCTTAAAATTAAAAAAGAAATGGATATTTAACGCTTTTTCTAATAAAAATATCATTTTTTAATTATAAGTTCTCTAAAATACTGCGGTAGACATTTTTTAATAGAAAAATGTATGCTAGGCCTTATCAGGAACGAACTCAGCATCTTAGGTTCTGCCTCACGTTAGATCAAAAAGGCTATCTTTTATTTATAAAATAATTCAATTCAATTATTTCCTTTAATGGCTTTCAGAAGTGCCGATTGGGCACAGTTTACTTCGCCAATGTCGCGTAAAATGAAAAATACACGTTTAATATAGACTAGATCTAAACATAGAATGATTGGTGGATATGAAAAAAAAAATAAACACTAAGACTTTACATGTAGAGACGGAGCGATTCGTTATGTATATCGATTCGGAGTAATACCGATTTAAATTACTTTTAAAGTAATTCTATCTTTGTGGGTAGTTACTTTTTTCTATAATTTATGATAATAAATACAGATTATAAACGGCAATCAATTTTCTATTTTTTTTTCAAATCAACTGCTATCGAGGTTTAGTTATATCAACAAAAATAGCTAAGCTAACTAAAGTGTTTGCATTAAAATTGTAAACAATTAGTTTTACTAAGCGAACTCTCACATAAAAATGCGAGTGAAACCACATGAAACAAGAGTAATATTAACCGTTTTATGTATCAATATGCTGAAGACAATATCTGATCGTAGTATTTATTGGGTCTACTTATATTTGGCTTAGCCCTAATCCCATAACCCTTTACCCTCAATGTACGCCATTTGTTGGACATCCCAAAACTTAGCGGAAGATCGGCAATAACTTGGTTATTTGGCTATTACTTTGAAAATAGAACTTTAAATGTGTGTGCTTTGTTACTACAGGCTACTGAAAAAGCTCTACGGATTTGAATCAATATATAAATATTTTGGAACATTATAACAATAGCGCCATCCAGCCGTGGTAAGCTACGAGGCTTGTGTTACGGATACCAGATAGTTGATAAACTACACATATACATTTTTATACATACATATTATAAATATAAACACCCATGACTGAGTACAAACATTGGACTTAACAAATGAATGCCCCCAGCGGGACTCGAACCCTCGACCGCACAAAGTAGGGTCACTCACCAACTAAGCCAAACGTGTCGTCAAATGAAATTTAATAAGTACCTAGATAAAGTATTTTCTGGAATAACACTTAAAGCTATTGTTAGTCACTAGAGCCCACAGGAAGCAATCATAAGAAAATCTCTATTTACCCGACTGCGGTGAAGCCAAAGGTGAGTAATGTGTTTGAACTGTATGTATGTCCGATCCGAACCGAAGTTACCTTGTGAATTTTGCATATATTCAACATAATATTCACAGTGTCTACTACTATCTGGTACACATTTGTATGAGTCCTTCATTTTTTTCTACAAACTTAAAATTTGGGAGGGAGCACCCGAGCAAAGCGAAAGTGAGTTGCTTGTTATAATTACATAGGAATACACTGTAGGTACTAAAAAAAGATTGATTCATTCACTGGATTTTAGAATGTAAGCTATCAGATTTCCTCTCCCTTTGTAACAGTTTTATGTAACAAGGTATTTTAAATGCGACCAACGTAAAATGGTACTTAGAATACGTGAAAAATGAAACAACATAGCTTTTATTTCACTTTTGCGGGTTTTTCGTGTAAAAGGTTTTAAAAGAAAATGACATTTTTTATCCGACTTATAATGTTATGGTTAGCAGTAAAAAATTGATAGTGAATAAAATCTTTAAAAATTCATATTAATTATAACTTTATTAAGAGTAAAGTTAAAGTGCTGACCGGAAGGAAATGAAGATGTAGATATAAGTAGGTAAATAAATATTTTAGGACATTAATCTAAGGCGCTATCTCGTTCTATGGTTAGCTACGAGGCTTGTGTTATGGATACCAGGTACACTACATAATAATATATGAAGCAAAAATGTTGTACCCCTTTTTACGAAAATTGCGCGAACGGAGGAGTATGAAATTTCGCACGCTTATAGTTTATATAGAGAAGGAGTGCAGAATGCTTATATTTTTTAAATACATAAAATCAATAAAAAAACATCACATAATGTCAAGAATAACCATAATTAATTAATTTATAATTACCACTGGCAACAATTGTTATACGTGAATTCGTGCTAATCACATAAATGTATGCCCTTAGCGGGATTCAAACCCGCGAGCGCTGGCACAGTAGTAAGCTCACTTACTACGAGTCATCAGAATAATTTATTTTAGCACATTAAACTTAACACATTGACTTAAATTTATTATTTATTTTTATACTTATGTATACTTTTTGTCTGTTAGAATCGTTTCTTGTATAATACTGGTTTCTTGTTTATATTAAAGACACAGTTAAACACAGACTGTGCCCAGCGGTTACCACTTCTGGTGCAACCGAGTCGAAATGTCGGGCGTAAGTTATTTATGCATAATCCACACGAAATCAGCCTTTAAGTTGTACTTTCTTTAATATTATACATAATTATGGATTGCGGTAATTCAAAATGTAATGGTAATAAAATTCTAACTTAGACAAATAAGTTCAGTCAGGTCTGTGACTGCACTTCGAGAAAATCAATGGACAGATTTTCACAAAAATTCTGTATAATGATAGCAGCTGGTCCAGGTTACACGGGGGTTATCTCTTTCAACGTATGTCACAAATATACTATACTATTAATACTAAGCATTTGCATCTATACATAATATAAAACAAACTGTCTGTCTGTCTGTTTGTTCGCGATAATATCGATAAAAGTCAGGTAATTAAAAAAAACTTAATAAAAATTAACGGCGTTTGACGTATCATGTTATGACCGTTGCCATGGTGCGTGCAATGGTAATTCATATAATCAAGTCAAATATGTACCGGGCGGTGCGAAGTAAATATGCTTATACAACACGTATCTAGGGACGAACCCGAGCGAAGCGAGGGTAAGCCCCTAGTTACAAATATAAATATTTACCCATGACTGGAGTACAAACATTCGTGCTCAACAAATGAATGCCCCCTGCGGGACTCGAACCCGCGACCGCTAACGCAGAAAGTAGGGTCACTACCAACTGAGCCAAACGAGTCGTCAAATTTCATATATCATCAAAATAAGTGACCTGGACTTAATTCTTTAACTGAATCACGATACATAGATTTATTTTTCAAAGCAGTCCTAACCAAATTTGTTCAGGACTCCTCAGAAGCAGTGTTCCGGACAAAGTGAAACGGACTAAGTGTATGTATACTCGTATATCAATCTTAACCAATGTATTTGTTAAAGTATAATATGTTAGACATTTTATATAGCTTCATGCTATGACTTTGCCCGCTTTTTTGTTAATTAAAGATATTATTTAAATTAATTTATTTGTTAAAGTGAAAAAATGTTCGACACAAACCTATTAAAAGTTTAATCGTTAAATTATTCTAATTGATACAGAATAATTTACTTACACTTAAGTATATATGGAATACGAAAAAAGAAATTACAGGGTACCAGCAATTCTCGTGGCTCCGCCCGCGTTGGTAGAAAGATAAAAATTTAACGTTATAAGTATTTTTTGATGCCAAATCATAAAAAAATAAAAAATAAAAGTCTGGAATAAAAAAAAATCCTACGACCTATTCTCAGACCTGCCAAATATACACAAAAAAAATTATAAAAATCGATCAAGCCGTTTCGGAGGAGTTCGATAACAAACACTGTGACACGAGATTTTTATATATTAGATGTGACTTCTACATAAATACATACTTACCCTCTTCAATCTGCAGTAGCTACCTACTGGAAAATCTCAACTGGATAATATGAAATTAAAAAAAACAAATTCAAATTACATAATCTCTTATCTCTTTCTTTCTCTTGCCTTCTCTTAACTCTTACATATCTCTTTTTTCTATTATCTCTATTATATACTGAAAGTACAGACGCAAAAACCTAAGAAACAAACAAAAATTCACAGATCAAGTTAGGCTTGTATCATATAAAATTATATATTATGTTACAAATTCAAGTAAATCAATTCAGAGATGGATTTACTGTAATGACCTTCCAGATTGCGTAATTACCATAGTAATATTTTGTTATTTGATTACCAAATGAATTACAGTGTTTAATCAATTCGGATTGGCTGATGCTGATTACACTGTGATTGAAATCATTTATTTATTACATTGTATTTAAGAGAAACGTTATATTTTAATTTGTCAGTTCATACGTTACTAATTATATTCTGGAGATGATGTTGCTACCATGTTTTTGAGATTTAATGAATATATTCAAATTACATGGAGGTTATAGCAGATATATAGAATGGAGCCAGCAGTTAAATTTTTAGATAAAAATAATATTATTGATAAATATTCTGATTAATTATGTTTCCGTCCTGCATTAAGGAACTAAAGACAGACTTTGCAGAGCATTCTAATCAGTTATGGAGTATTAGTGCTGTTTGACCCTGGACTAAAATAAAACAAGTTTTGATAAAAAATATACAAGAATAAAATTCCTGCTAATATTCCTGTGATACAGCACGTATTCTAATTAATTATAGTAGCTTTGTTTTTTTTTAATACTGCGCGGTTCCGGTTTAAGAATGTAATCGCTCCATATCTTACCATGGATGTCGTAAGAGTCGACTAAGGTATAAATGTCGCAGTGTGGGTCATAGTGTATCATTAAAATAGATAGGACGCGATTACTCACCTTTTGATATTTTGTAAAAGGGTAACTTTTAACACAACCTTGTTGAATCGAGTGGTGGCTGTTATATACTAATTCCACCGAAAATAGCATTTCCAAAGAGGGTTTACGTCAGGCAGGCGGCCGGTTGTAAAACTTCTTGCCAAATCAATTACAACATGTATCTGAGTGTCAAAGGGATGTGTAGTAGGGCGTACCCCCCTAGCGACGCGCAGGGGATGCTTCCCCGGCACCTACGAATGACAGAGGAGAGTGGAAGGGCAAGTTGTGCCGACCCCACAAAACGTTGGATAAAGCCAGGAAGAAGAAGAGTTCATACGTTACTATCTATTTGTGTTGCTATTTATTTGAAAACACAATTTAAAAAACTACGAAGTATTAATTAAAGAATTAACATTGGATTAGCATTCCATACGTTCTGCTTATTATATAAAATATCAGGCGACCGAGATTCGCTCGGTTTTTTTGGAATAAATTAAAAAAAGAAAAAAAAAAATAATCGGACTGGAAACACCTGGATGCGAACCGAGGACTTCTGGTTAGAGACCGCCCGGTTTCCGCTGTCAATCAATCTGAGCTATTATAATCTTGTGGATGACAGCGAAATTTACCTTCGTATTCTAATGGTATTGTAGCTTTTTTTTAATTGCCTGAAAATATTGATAAAATAACGTTTTCTAGAAATAAAACCTAGCTAGATCGATATACTAGCAAACCTGATCGCTTCGCTGGCCGTAAGTAAAGTAAATTGAACTGTTTTTATAGTTTTTTAATAAAATCAAAGTATCCTAAGTTACTCCTTATAGCATTAGCTATCTGTGAGTGAAATTGCCGTCAAAATCAGTCCAGCCGTTTCAGAGATTAGCGAGAACCAACAGACAGATAGACAGAAATTTTAAAAATTGATTTTTTGGTGTAAGTACTGTATATACTTTCGTATGCATTTAGTGAAAAGCTGTTAATTTGAAATTAAAAACAGACACTTCATTTCTTTTATATAACTTAATATATAATTCACTCCACTTATTAAGCGTGTTGTATCATTTTTTTACTGTGGTGAAGCCTAAAAGAAGTTTATGTATTTCAATATGTATGTGTATGTACATATGTGTGAATGTATTTACGTATGATCAATGCATTGAATCCGATCAATTCGATGTTCTTTTGTAATTAGTAAACAACTCAATTTATTTCAATGATTCATACTACGTTAGATGTGTCTTATTAATGTTAGTTTTATATATTATAATATGTATTATTTAAATTTAAAATGGCAGATTTCACGCACTGATTTTGGCCTTTCAATTATTTTTGTATATATATATTTTTTAAATTAAAAAGTGGCGTAATGTGTGTAACTAACTATAGACTCATTTTCATAATTCCTTTCTAAAGAATAGGTTAATCTTTTTACAGACTATGCTTATAACAATCATAATATTTCCATAATATTTATCACATTGCCTTCGAAGTAATAGCTATTTGCAGTTTATAATATTCAGATATATAATAACATCAATTTTATAAACATAAACGCAAATATGTAACCATTATAATAATATGTTAATGATTAAAATTGGATTACATAGATTCATTTCACTTTAAATTACATGTAAACTAACTCGTTTACATTAATTAACTTCCTAATTAAGCGGTATAAAACCAATATAATACTCGTTAAAATTTACAAGCTATTTGAAAATCATTTGTTTGCGTTTCATTGTTCACGCAATGAATGAAATAAAAAAAAAACAATTATTTTGTATATATTCTACTATTGTATTAGTAATTTATGAAATTTTTGATGTTGTAAAAATTTTTCAAAGGTCCGTTACACTAAAAATTTTTGTTATAGCTTATTTTTATTGTAGTTTTTTTCTACACTTATTTTTATTAAGCTGTTAAAATTTTGGCAAAATTTTGTTCTATGCTTTGCTCACTACGACAGGTTTCGGAGATTCGAATGTAATTCATATTTTTATTTGGGATGCAAACCTTTCAACGCAAGAGATCAGGCTATAAACCACGACTCTGACCAAGTTTGGGTTGACGGGTTTCATCTTGCAAATAACAATTTCACGATGTTTTACTAAGGCATGTGTAATCATGTTAAAGTTACTCATACGTAACTATATCAAAGGTGCGAGACCTGGGATTTGAACCCGTCTTAATTGGTTTTCTAAACAAACTAGCTACCTCTTTGTCAGGTGTTTCACTAATCCAATACTTTTTTAATTTTTATACTTAGTTAATATATTTTTATTAAAGACACTGCAATTTAGGAAATTATAATAAAAAACAATAAAACATAACTTTATTTATTTACATTCACTTAATTACGTCTGTCGTCACTTCTATATCACTGTATATTGTCTCACTATCATCGTATTTTAAGAATTCTCTAGACTTTGGATCATGAGTATTTAGTATATCTTCATAAACATAAGTAGTATCAATAAGGCGTTCTCTAAGGAAATTGTCGCCGAAATTTTCATATATCACTTGGTCATTCTCAATGTCTTCTCCACAGCATCTGTGGAAGAAAAGATGTAGCACTGGACGTCTGTAAATACAGCTCAATACTATGAACAGTATTAGTGTTACCAAGACACAAAAAGTTAAGAATCGACACCACATTTTGTTTCATCTTATAGTTTCCAGCATTTTGAACTTACTATCACTGTTCTTTATTTATTCAGGCTAAATGTTTTGGTCACTTCGATTATTTGGTTCACTAACACGAGTAGTCTCACATGACATTAATTTGTGACTGAGGTAGGAAAAACACAGCAAACTAATCGACGCCATTAAGTGATTGATTTGCGTTGTATGGTCAGCGCAGATTTGCGACTACGACTTAAATGTTATTCTAACAATGGACATGACTTACTCACGTACTTTATTTATGTTTTGTTCATGGTCATAGCTTGATGTTAGCAATAAAATATAAAATATTTGCATAATTGTACGTATTAATCGAATTTAAAACGTGAAATAATCTTAACTAATGAAATTAATATACTGGTAAAAAATATTATCTGTGATAATAGAAATATAAGTTGAATATATAAATATTACTAATCCTTATAACATTTTATCTTTAAAAAGTCCCAGTACAAATGTGGTTACGTTTTTAATGCATTGTTGTCTTTTAGGTTTTAGTAATGAAGCGAATCGAGGATGGCAAGTCATTAATTATGCATAACTAAGAAATTATATTTCAAAATGTATAAAACAAGAAAAATGATTACCTTAACTTATTTAATTACCTTACAAATATATGGTACAAACTCAAACTCGATCATTAATTTTTTCACAAACTTGAATTATTATGAGGAAACGTGATTTTTATTGACAATTTACATATATACACAATTTATTTTATAAATTATATTATACAAAGTATATGATTACATTGTGTAATATAATAAATATATATTTTAAATAATTAGACTACAGATACTTGAATATCAATAAGTCTTTGTAAATGTAAAACGCCAAATCAAATGTAAATTAAAAAAAAAAAAGCACGGGCGCTTAACGCCTGTGGATGATTTCATTATAATAAAAAAATAATAATAATTAGACTACAATCTTAAGACATTTCTGTCGCAAGTCTGATCCACTCAACGCCATAGAAGTGCTAAGTTTACAATTTGTATGCAGATTCACGCCACCAAAGATATGTCCGCTATATTAAGGACGCGTATTGAATATAAATAATTTCGCTTCCATACTTCTTACTTTGGTCACGTAACCATTGTTGGACTTCCGAATAGGAAACTAGTTAAGATAATGTAAAACGTAACTTTTTCAATATGATTGAATTTCAAAATATAATTTATTTGCACGATATTGAGATAAGTTTAAAGATGAATTCGACTAAGTTATTGGTAAAATTATTCAAGCACGACTTCGAGCTAACATCAAGATTCAAAATTTTATTTATTATATTTTGTTTCAACAAAGCTTTTTGTAGATTTTATACATTATCACTTTTTAACACTATATGAAAAAATATTGTAGTTTATTTCAAATACTGTGTATTGTGTTACTCTATAGTTTTTTTTCCAACGAATTTCAACGGGTAAAGCTCAAATAATAGTATCATTGGTTTACTTTCAATGCAGTGTTAGCCCAGTGGTAACGCGCTCGCTTGTATATCCGATTGAAGCGGGTTCAAATTCTGAACCTCTGACATTTAAATATTAAGTACTTAATGAATAAAAAAATAAGTTTACATAATATATAACCTCCCTATTGATTTCGTCCAATTTCAAATATTATGCTGGTATATAACGAGTGATGTTTAAAGCGTTTGGTTTTTTATTTGAAAAAAAAAACATAATATAGTGTTAAATATAAAATTTACATTGGCAAGTTAAAAATCATCACTTGCCATTTATTTTTTTTTAATTATTTCATGCAAATGTTGGCCTACGCTACAAAAAATAAAATAAATAAAATAAATTTTATATTTAACACTATAATATTATGTTTTTTTTTTCAAATGAAAAACCAAACGCTTAAAAAATCAGTCAGCTCAGAGTTGTCACTGAGCTTGCTGGCTGATATTGAAAATCTCAATAACTAAACATAGTCCCAAGATTCAAACCCAGGACCTTCGCAATTGCTATCGCACATACTAACCACTATAAAAATATAATAATAATATTATAAACACTATGAAAATTAATAATAATAAAAATATAATATCATAATAATAAAAATTATATTACTACTTATATATATTGGCAGTGGTAGCCCAGCTGTAACGCGTCGCTTGTATAACCGAGTGATGCGGGTTCAAATCCGGGTCTCGCACCTCTGATATTTTCATGTGCGAATCATTTTCTATCATGATTACCACTCGTCTTACGGTGAAGGAAAACATCGTGAGGAAACCTGCATGTCTGAGAAAACCTAGCAAGTTTTCGTAAGACATGTGAAGTCCCCCAACACGCACTAGGCCAGCGCGGTGGACTACGGTCTGATCCCCCTCGTACTGAGGGAGGCCCGTGCCCAGCAGTGGTACGTTAAAAAGGGCTGATGATGATATTACTACTTATATATTATTTTTTTATAGATCCAATGAATACAGAACAATTCTGCAAAATGACTTTGAAGCCAAGTTTTTAATATGCATCCCGTGCAGCCGACCTTCGCATTACCATACAAATGAATATCTAACGAAGATGATTTATAGACTATCGCCGTTATGAATTTATTATGCGCGGATTTTGGTAACATCTTGTAAGCTTCAATAAATTTTTACAAGATTGTAAAAAGTTTTTTATTTAAACACTCATTTCTTCCGACATTTCTTATGAAGACAGCATTTTGTTCGTAACTTTTAATCGCTTTTTGGTGATATCACAATCATGGAAATCATGGAATTTCGTATTTAGGGAAATCTACCCACGACTATACCAGTAGTACCAACATTCGTGGTCGACATACAAATGAATGTCCCCAGCGGGACCTGAACCCACGACCGCTGGCACATCAAGGTCATTGGAAGAGTAATAGTATGATAATGTGAACCATACTTACAAATCTATTTATTATACAGTAGAACAATAAACAAAAGCAATGTGAGGTTTCCATATACTTAATTCACTTCATACTCGTAGTATGACGGTCACTTCGGTCCTTTTCCTTTCCTCCTTGACTCATTGCTTTGCATTCAAATTGAGACGTTAATTTAAAATATTTATTGATTTACTTATCTTGAAGGCTATTAGACTTTTTAATAAATTCGAAACTTTGTGTTTGTTTGTTTGTTACTCCTTCTCGAAACGGCTGGACAAATTTGGATGAAACTTTATTTTTTTAATTTACATTAGGCTGTTTGTCCACCGCCGCCGTCACCGGGCCGTCGCCGAGAACGAGAATATTTCGGGCCGAGTTTAATATGACGTGACGGCGATCGTTTGTCGACCGCGATTGATTTCGCTGGTTTAGTTTGTTCCAACTGTCATGCGTGGTAGTCACGTTTTCGAAGAAATAAAGTGATGGCTAGGTTAAACCGGCGACAACTTTTTCTCTATTGATGACAGACAAAATAATAACTGAGCTCGTGTACGGTGCGACGGCGACGGCAGTGTGTGGACAAGTTCATACGTGTTTTGTATTGCCGGCACATCGGCCCGTCAAAATCTCGGGCCACGTTCTAGCGGTCACGCCGATCTACTCGCAATTTCGGCGGCCGGGATGACGGCGCTAGGGTCGGCTAAGTAAATGTATGTACCGCTACTTCGGCGCCGTCATCTCCTTCTCGGTGACGTGACGTTGACGGCGGCGGTGGACCAACGCACTTAGTATAATGTTTTCCGACCGATTCCGGCCACGGCGGCCAATCTCATTAAGAATAACCATTTGCGCGGGACATATTATAGTGCACAAGTGTACGCGCAAACACAAGTGCACTTTCTATTCCTTATCACTCTCACACTCCGGAGGGACGACTGCTCGACACGACCAGTCAGAGTTAAGGCGCAGGACCGACGGCTTTCCGTGCTCTCCGAGGCACGACTATAAAATAAAGTCCTCCGCCGCGTCTGTCTGTCTGTTCGTACACTGAAAAAGTACCTGACCGACTTGCATGCTCTTTTTACCAAAGGATAGAGTGGTTTTCGAGAAAGCTATTAGTATATAATTTGTCCAGTTTTCGTATTACGTAAATTGAATGTCTTATAGAAACTTTAATTAAAATAGTTATTATTATCGATAGAGATGCCAAATTTGTCCGTCTGTGATAGCCTCACAAGAAAACTTCTGAATAAATGTATGCGTATAGGGACAAGATTAAGACTTATGTTTAAAATTAATACGTATAATGAGTACGTTACAATAGGTATAAGTAAAGAGTGAATTTGTATGGCATGATGATAAGTGGTTATCCAGATCAATACTAACGATAGTTTTTACTGAGAATTTATATTTTTAGGGGCGAACCCGAGGCATCGAGGGTTTTTCGCTAGTAATAAAAGATCAAGCAATAAAACAAGGAAAAAGTTTTCAAGTGGTAGTGCCATGCTTGTTACCTTCGGGTAGCAGCCGAATGGGCCGGCACGCCCCGTATAGTACCACTCTCTCACAGGAGACCGGTGTTAAGTGGCAGCTATGCTGTCGCGTTTCGTCCGGTGAGTGAGAGTCCGGGAGGCCCACTCCCCATCCCTCCTCCCGTCCTTCTCCCTCCTCCCTCCCTCCCTTTCCTCCTCCCTCCCTCCCTTTCCTGAAAGGCCGGCAACGCATCTGCAAGCCCTGTGGTGTTGCAGATGTCCATGGGCGGAGGTGATCACTTACCATCAGGTGAGCCTCCTGCCCGTTTGCCCCCTTTGTCCCATAAAAAAAAAAAAACAAGGAAAAATAAAACAAAAGAATTGTACAAGGAAAAATCCATAAAAAAGCTAAAATTTTTATTCATTTACTCAATATATTGTCGAATCCACTCTAAATAGGCAGTTAAATCTGTATATGTTATTTCATGGTCAACACAAAAGCCCTTATCAGTGGGATCAGCTGAGCGTATACCGCGGAGGTACCATGTGTCTGCATGTCTTGTTACGAACAAACCTCCGTAACTTGGGCATACTGACACGTCTGTAATAAGAAAAGTCTTTCATACATACATAAATAAAATAATATTGTATTTTTCGTCATACTACCAATATTGTTTAACAATTTATTTAATAATTAAGCAGTGGTAGCCCAGTGGTAACACGCTCGCTTGAGAAAGCGAATGAAGCGTGTTTAAATCCCGGTTCTCGCACATCATGCAATCATTTACGATGTGATTACCACTTGTCTTACGGTGAAGGAAAACATCGTGAGGAAACCTGCATGTCTGAGAAAACCTAGCGAATTTTCGTAAGACATGTGAAGTCCGCCAATACGCACTAGGCCAGCGCGGTGGACTATGATACCCCGCTCAGCATTGGGCTGTTAAAAAGGGTTGAATACATAATAATTTAATATTATAATAATTTTCCATTACAAATATAAGTTATGTAATATAATTAACGGAAGTTAACATAGATCGACGGTACTTTTGTCCCGAAAAAATTTACGATTCCCGTGGGATACATTTGTTTTTGTTTTTCAAAGAGTTTTTCTCTTTCATACTAACGGTTGAAATCCGAGCTAAGTGAGGATTAGTCGCTAATACAATATTAAAAAAAAATGTGATTTGTATTGTAAGGTTTCGCTATTTTTTAATTTGTTAAACTGGCCATTTTGTAACTCTGGCAGTCAATATTATGAAAAATTTTAATAAAAAAATAAAGAATATTCAAATGAAAAGAAAAGAATGACAGGACGAGAGGATGGGAATTGATCTGCGAGGAGTTGAGATGGGTGGATATTGATAGTAGTTGAAGAGTATATCTTTTATTAAATTTTTAAGTAAGAGTTCTATAGAGGAATGTAACCTCGATATTGTCATAGAGGAGGATATTGTCATGCTTATAATAGTAATAAATATTTAATACACATATTATTGGAAGCTGAAGGTTGTTTCAATGAAGACTCCCACAGTATGAATGTTTGTAATTTATTAATACTGAACATTTAAGCTTTCGTTTCGCTCGTATTCGTACCTAGACGCCTAAAACTAATAAATATTTCAAAATCTATCCAGTTGTTGCTGAGTTAAGTAGTAAGATATATACACACTTAAAATCAAACATCATTTTTTACATTTATTATAGTGATACGATCCAATTTTTGATAATATTTACTAATCATACGTCGGCTTTTGAAGTGAAAGTTCTATGCGAGCGTGAGGGTAAATTTTTTACGGATGAAACGCAATAATAAAGATATTAGTGACACGAAATAGTGGTACGTTTTTGTTCAAGAAGATAGAGGGAGCGATTGAGACCGATTGAGAAAGAGTGAAAAAGGGCATTTGTATTAATTTTCGAAACTTTTATTATTTTAATTACAATTAAATTCATTAAATTCTTAACATATCTTCCGTTTTCCCTCCCTCTAATTCTCGGAAGTCTAAAGCTTTAGATTAGTATAAATATAAAAGTGATTCAAAGATTAGTTTGCCAAAGAACAGTTAACAGTTACATATTATAATCTTTAGTTTTTGTAAAATAATAATCATTTTATAATGTGTGATCTAAATGTAAAATTAGTTTTTTAAGAAAAAAGTGTTTTCTTATATAAGTGAATTTTTATAATTCTTTTGAGAAATAAATTCTTTAAACCTAAAGAAGTTTCACTTCTGAAATGTTCTTTGTACGCACGCACTTTTTTTTGTAACCATAGTGTATTTTGTTAGATAATTATGTAATTTATTCTAAAAATCGAAGTTTAAAATCAAATAATACTCAACCATTTTTGTATGAAGCACGAAATGTGTTATTTACTGGAAAATCGTTGCTTTTGACAATGCTTTCTGCGTCGAAAGGAATTAGTGTTAGTTCACCTGAAACTGCCCAACCGGTTGTCTGAAAAAAAATTAAAATATTTTATATACTATACTTTGACATTTAGTCACATCAATATATAAAAATCACGTGTCACAGTGTTTGTTATCGAACTCCTCCGAAAGGGCTTGACCGATTTTCATTTTTTTTGTGTATATTTGATAGGTCTGAGAAAAGGTCGTAAGCTATTTTTTCCCCTAGGTGATAAGGGTGGCACTCTCCAGATTTTGTATTTTTTTATTTTTAGGCCAAATTTTCTTTTTTTCTTTTTTTATGATTTGACATCAAAATATGACCCTAAATTTTTATCCTTCTACCAACAACTTTTAATAGAGCCGCGGAAATTGCTAGTATAGTAATACATTATAAAATATTATATTTATTATTTATCGCCTAATAAGCTGCTTATACTGAAAAGCTCGCTAAATAAAAAACCTCGCTAATGGATCTTCATTAATCTTTAATAATATATTGGATATCAGTAAGTGGCTTTCAAACCTTTTAATTTTCAAGAAAATGCTCACACAAATCTGTATTCTTTTGTGCAATGAAAATATTAAGAAATAGAAAATAGTTAAAAAGTGAACGAATTTAAAATAATGTTAAAAGAAGTTATTGCTAACTTTATATCTAATGCTAACTTTATATCTAATCACACTTCTTTACTAAACAGAGTTTTTTTTGCCTATTTATATTGAAATTCAAAAGGGACATTCAAATCTTTTTATATTATATACACTATTAAAAATACGGATTGGCGGTAGAAGAATGAAAATATATGTACTTATTTTTGATGCCAAATTAAAAAAGAAAAATAAAAAACAAAAATTTCATCTAAAAAAATATGGAGAGGGCCACCCTTACCACCTAAGGGAATAAAAAATAGCCTACGACCTTCTCTCAGACCTACCAAATATAGACAAAAAAACATAAAAATCGGTCAAGCCGTTTCAGAGGAGTTCGATAACAAACACTGTGACACGAGATTCTTATATATATGATGATATTATATATTTATATCTAAATTCTTGCAACCATAGAAAACTTCACAAAACTACTCATTTTAAACATTTTTTAAATCCTAAATACGTACAAAAGCTTCTTCAAAATCGCCCTCTCCGAAGCAAGCGGTCGGCCTTTTGAGCGAGGTTTCCATTACTAGTATTGCAATATCATTTTCCGACCGCATTGTGAAATTGTCGTGTATTATAACCTCTTTTACCTGAAAATTTTTCGATTTATGTTAGATTTAACTGTAGTTATGGAAGGCACAAATCTTTATTTTTGTACAAACTCGAACCATATCTTAGAAAATCATTTTATAGTTAATTTTATTTGTTATTTAATTCTAGTCTATCTTGTTTTTTTGTCGTAACTTTTGTTTAGTAAAATTTTTATCATTATTGACTTAGTTTATTGTCCAGAATATAATTTATTTTGCTATTAAAATAATAAGTCGCAGTTGAGCATTTTATTTATAAAGGCCTGAAATGAGATATTACATTTGACGACTCGTTTGGCTCAGTTGGTAGTGACCCTACTTTCTGCGCCAGCGGTCGCGGGTTCGAGTCCCGCTGGGGGCATTCATTTGCTAATCACGAATGTTTGTACTCCAGTCATGGGTGTTTATATTTATAATATGTATGTAATTAAAATTTCTATGTGTAGTATATCAACTATCTGGTATCCACAACACAAGCACGTTACGTAGCTTACTGCGGAACTAGATGGCGCTGTTGTAATAATGTCCCAACATCACATTTCAGGCCTTTATAAATACAATGCTCCGGTTAATTTTAATTTTATTATATTATATACATTCATAACGGTAGTGATTGTATAAGTCAATAGCCGTGTTTCTATGGTTGTAAGTAAACAGTTAAAAATTAATACAACTTGGTACATATGATATAATAATTGGACAAAGTTATGCAGATCAGAACCAACCCACAATTGTGGTGAAATTGAATTAACTACACAGATAGAACCAAAATTGCATGTTTTATAATATATGCTAAAAAGATCTAAGCTATCTAACGATTTTTTGTATGCAAGAGACACTTTGAACAAAGATACCATTTTCATAACGAAGTGTGGGTACATTTCGTTATGAAAATTGATCATATCACAAAACAGTCATTCTGTGGGTTGATTCTGGTCTGCATAACTATGTCCAATTATTATATTGCAATACCTATCAAGATAGGTCCCAAGGAAAATTTTAAGACGAATATAACGATACTTAAACCGTCTAAATCCAAGTAGTCGTTTGGAAGATATTACGTTATAAATTTACAAACAAGCAAACATACAAGATATGTGCGAAAAACATAACCCTTTCTACGCAGTTGGGTAAAAATGATAAATTGAATTTACAATCAATTCGGGAGAAAGCACTACAGATATTACATAAATAAATGTTTCATTCTATGGCGAAATATATTATCCAAGCTGTGGGAAAATAATGGATTACATTTTATATAGTAACAGAATTTTTCCTCATTTATAACTAACAGAATCTTATCAAAGTAATTCCATTGGCCCCAATTTGGAGAGTATGTCCAATAAATCGACGACAATTGCGAATAAACAAAGTAAAAAAGCAATTTACTTTGATATAAATCTTATTCGGACAATCTAAAAAATAGTTTTGTATTAAAAAGCTAATGGCATGCTAGCTTTCTCGTTAAGCTTTTCTTATTGAAGTTGCTGTAACGGGCTTAACGCCTAATTTTATGTTACTCAGTACATGTAAAGCATGGTATTGTAATCGTAGATTGATCTTAACGGAAATTCCTTCAAATCAAAGGCTGTCAAAAATGCCAATGCTTATGATGAATAATCGATAGCAGTGGCGAAGGGTTACATTTTACCAGAGGTAAGACGTTTCAACTCGAGTTTTATAAAACAAACCCGTCCCTTGTCATATCTAGATGTCAGTAGACTCATTAGATTATAAGACTGTGATAGAGAATAGTTTTGTAAATTGCTTTTATTAGTACCTTATATATTCTATGATGGGATGATATATCATCCCCGCATATAATGTGAAAGAAGCAGAATCTATATCGTTACGTTTTATAAATTAGTGACTGACTTCCGGAAACTTAAGTACTTGCTATTCATTTCCGTTTCCTTTCTTCTCATCTATTTCCTCTTGTACACACACTACTATTTGACGCACTAGATATCAAACATAGCCATAATAAATTTATTTATTACGATATATACGAGTATATATTAATTAATTAATATTAATAACTCAATAATTATGGGCGAATTTCGACCACAGTGCGACCACAAGTATTTATTATCATACGAATGAAGTATACACTGGTGGTTCTTATTACAAAAATAAAATATCATATCATATCCTCCTCCCTTACCTTTGCAGCCATCTCATTTCCGTTCATGTTTCGTAGCGAAGTCTTGCCCAGTAAAACTATTATATCGTCCGGTTTTGCCCATGTTCCATAGTATTGGAGACATCGTGCAGCTAAAAATTAAATGTATTGCCAGTTGAATTATTACTAGTAAATACTTCTTTCCATGTTACGATGTATGCAAATATTATAAAAACTAAGACGTATTGTTTTTGATTTTATTACGTAATGATACGAATAGCGAATATGAAATCGATTTTTATTTCATGGTGATATCTCTTCGAATTATGAATCGAATCCCATGACCGTTTTTTCTAATAGATTCTACATATTATATCTCAATATTAGAAAAAATCGTAGGTGAGATTTATAGAAAAGATTCCTCGAAAAATTCCTTCCTTAGGTGGAAAAATAAACTTATCAAAATTTGATGCATCTAATACTTATTTATTTTAGTAAATTTTTCACTTTCTATAAGGAGGTATTAATAACAAAATTAACTTTATTAAAAAAATATAAGCATTTTAGAATCATCCATTTTAACTTTTTACAAAGACACTGTAAATCCGTGAATCAATACACCGGCTCGGGAGGCAGTTCTGCTGAGAATACGAGTAGCTTGTGGAGAACATGACAGTTGCTATTTTTAGGACCAATAGTAGTTTTCATCTGAAAAGTCGTACGTAAGGACTAACGAAATAATGCTAGCCCATTACTCATTTCATTTTTTTGTTACGAGATATATTCGATATTCCTAACTATTTTTTTTAATTCAAATATAACCTAATTAATAAGCTCAAGGATTGTTCCGTATAGATTAAAAATAGGAGCGATTCTTAAGAGGTCATAAAGGTAAAAGAGGTCATAGGTCTCTTTATCATTTAATTTAAAAAAAAACATTTGCTTGTTTTTTTAAAATTAAATGATAGATACTTGACGTGAAAAGAGTTAAAAAGTTAAAAAAGGGTAATGGCAACTGAAACGGCAATTCCACAATAAAATTGTAGACAATTTTTCGGGTCACAGCGCCTTTTGAAGCTTAAAATAATATGATCCTATTATCATAATCACCGCTCGCGTACAAAATATTTTCATCTGTTCACTGCCACAGCCTCATGTATCATTTCCACGCTATAAAACAAATTATGTCTAAGGCATTGAACAAGATTTTAATCAAATTAGAATTGTTATAAAGGTTTTCCGTCACTTTTTGATCTTTTGTCACATTGACTCTGACTTTAAAGATTAGGTCAGCTTTTTCAAGTAATATGTTATAACATCTATATCTATGTTATTTTAAAAGCCTTTAGTCGAAACTACCTTTATATTTACATAAGATTTTGTTTAACTATAAATGGAACTGGATTTTGTCGCGGATTTATTTTGATTTTTGGTTCGCGACGTTTCAAATGCTTTACAGCAATCATGGTCACAGGAGAGTTACCTTGGTGGTATTTGACATCTCATAGGTTTATGTACTTGTTACAGACAGTGCCTACCAACAATTTACTTTTTAAATGGCATCAAAGTACCTTAAATTACCACTGCCTTGTCTATGGAGATTAAAAAAAATACGAAACTTTAAGTACAGCATAACTTTTATACTTACTTTTTTAAATAATATCTGTTTTTCAAAACAAAATGGCAGCGCGCTTCAATTTTTCTGAGTGACGTTTTAATTTTTTAAAAGCGCGAACGCAGAAGTTATTGTTCGAACTGTCGGAATTGTGATGGTTTCACTTGAACCGTCGAAAAAGAAGGGTTTGTTCTGTCGCATGCTTATTTTAAAGAATTTGTTAAAAAATTGAATTTAGTTTAAAAATGTTTGATAATTATTTAAAAAAAATAACTAACTATACCTTCATGTTTTACATATATGTAATTTTTTAGTGATATTCTTTTTAATCTTTGTATATTAAATACATACTCGGGACATAATACTTTTTTAGATTTACGCGAATATTTGACATTATAAATGAAACTATCTTTTCATTTGAAACACCGGGAACTAAAAATCAAAATAAGTCCGCGATGAAAATCAAAAAAAGATTGTTTTATATATATCCCAACATATTTAACTAAACACCCATAACTGGAGTACAAACGCTCATTACACAATTAATGAATGCCCCCAGCGGGACTCAAACTTGCGACTGCTAGCATTAAAAGGGTTACTACACAGTTTATACAGTATGTCATAATATAGCCACGATCGTGATCGAGGTACAAATATATTTGCCTAAATCCTTCTGTAGTGGGAAATATTTATTTAAATTGTATACGTCGCGAAATTGCTTTAATTTACTGTCTTAGTAGCAACATATACACCTGAGATCTTCGTACAATTCTAGATTTACGAGTGCGTTACAGTTTTTGAACGGAATAATTTCAGATATTATTAGTATAATAGAGTTTCTAACGGTAGCTGAAATTTCGTCATAATCATTATTGAGGAAAATGAACTTCCTGTCTACATTTAAAAAAAAAACTTTATTTTACTATACATAAAATAAATAGGTCCCAAACAGAGATGAAGGTATGAAATGTCTTTGCCTAATAAAATATAATATTTGAGCATAATTATGAATTGCGGAATCGGAACCTTAATACAAAAAAATCCCCTATCATGTTAGTCTGGGATGAATTTCAAAACTGCTTATCCGATCTTAACGATTATTTTTTGTACAAGTGTTATTTCTCCTTTTAATCAATTTATTAATAGAAAAAAAAAAAGGATTTTACTTTTTGAGAATGATTTCTGAAAAAGAACCCGAGAAACTAAACTAAGCTACATTATGAAAAATGTAAAGTTGTAAGTCAAATTATTTTGATTTCAGACCTTATTTGACTGGACTAAACTCGCTCTTGGCCAGCGTGTTGGACTACGGCCTGATCTGCCTCATCTTGAGAGGATCGTGCCAAGCAGTGGGACGTCAAAAGAGCTAAATACATATTAGGTAATTTAAGCACTCACCTGTAACAATAACATTATTAGATATTACGGCGCCATCGCAGTAGTAGTCGAACTGATCGCTCGTGTCGTTTTTGATGAAGATCGCTGCAACCCACGGGAATAACAATTTTGATACATTGGTATTCGCTGTGCAGTTGTCTTCAATCTGTGTAATGAAAATATTATATTTTAAACCACAAATTATGGTCTAATCATTAAGCTAACTCGAAAGGCAGATGTTGTTTTGACAACGACCTTGTTTAGCTTGAAGATACAAAAAAAACCATTTAGGTGACCACAGAATACTAAAAGATTTTGCTAAAATCGTTCAAGTCGTTTCGAAGGTAAAGAATTCTAAACATTCAACACGCCATAATTATTTGATAAAGTATTTTTTTTTAATTACAGATTATATTATTGCGGATTAAATTATATTTTTGTCCTATTACTAGCGACTCATTCGCTTCGCTCGGGCTCGCCCCTAGGTACGTTTAAAAATAAATAAATATGTTGGGATATTTACACACAGCGCTATGTAGTTCCGTGGTAAGCTACGAGGCTTGTGTTATGGATTCCAGATAGTCGATATATAACTTTAAGCATATTGTAAATAGCGAATCATTCTCGCTTCGCTCGGAATCGTCCCTAGGTACTCCCATTGGCATAAAATTTTTACAAACTTTGAATGTCTTACTTATAACTAAAAAAAAAAAACTTACAACTAAACTTAATACTAAAAAAACTTAAAACTTAAAACTTTTTTAATTAATTATTATAGGTAATTTTGTTCATTTTTATTATTACATTTATTTAGGATTACAGTAAGAGAAAATATTTCCCTAATATAAAACACGATGGACTAATTTCAATAACTCAAGCGCGGTATTAAAATTAAAAATTCAAATGCGCCGCCATTTTAGATTGCTGTTTATGGCGGGAAATTTTGTATGAGGCTTTATTTTAATACTAATGGCGGCTGTAAAAAACAGACGGCATTTGTTAACTTGTTTGTAAACTTTGGTGTGTAATAAATTTTTGTGTGATTTATTGTTGAAGTGAGGTTATTTTTACTTCTACGGTATACTTTCCAGGTTATAATAAAATTTAAGTAATCCTTTTAATATCTAATCCTAGACTAAATAATAAAATAGAAGGAAACCTGCAAAAGTAAATATCTATAAATCGTTTTCCTTCTTCTTCTTCTACTTCTTTAAAGAATTTATATTATGTATATATGAATGAATGAATGTAATATTTATAATATATGTGGATGGCGTGGATGTAATATAGATTTATGAGCAGAGAAGTGTACAAAACTATACGACATTTTTATAGAAATAAAAGTAAGTAACCTTTATATTATATTAGACTAACTGCTTTCAGACACTAATCTCGACACCTGCAGTGAGAGTAAAGGCGTAGGACGGACGGCTCTACGTGCTTTGTCTCGGAACAAGGGTGACACTACAAACTTCACATTTCCGAGCTGTTGCCGAGGTTCACTAAACAATAACTAAATAACTAAATAAAGACTCAATAACTAAACTTGGCCCGACCCGGGACTTGAACCCAGGACGTTAAACCGTACATGCTAACTACTACACCCCCGAGGCTCATAAAGTTTAAACAATATTTTATACCCCATTTAACTGCTTTAGGGGATGAACTTTCAATAACATCCTTCCTTACTGCTAACCTCCGTCATATGTATAAGGATATCTTGGTAAATTTGATATCAAGAGTCAGTATTAAAATTTTATTGAGAAGATCTGCTGCTATCTGCTTTTATGATAAAACTAGATCTAATTCGCTGCTTTGCTAAGGGTTTGCTATTAAATAGCATACGTCTCATTAAATCGGGCTCACGATTTTATTAATGCTTGTTTATACACATAATGGTTATCAATAGTCCCTATCTATCTCTATTTCTTATTTTTTCATTTAGCATAACCAACAAAAGTAATATTAATTCGTACATTATTTGCATTTACAAATATAGTGATGAAGGCACTTTTTCTTACAGGTTACCACATCATGTAATGATATAAGCGAAACATCATGTGTATATACTAAACATTAAAAGTAGTATAAAGTACCTATTATAAAATAACTAGCTGACCCGGCAAACGTTGTTTTGCCGTATAAATATTTTTTTATTACTTAGGGGACAACCCTTATTACTTAGGGGTATGAAAAATAGATGTTGGCCGATTCTCAGACCTACTCAATATGCTCACAAAATTTCATGAGAATCGGTCAAGCCGTTTCGGAGGAGTACGGGAACGAACATTGTGACACGAGAATTTTATATATAAGATAAGATTATTAATTACTAATTAAAACTAATAGTATAATCACACTAAATTCAATTCTAAAAAAATATATAATTATAATTGAAAATTTTAATAGAATTGCAATGACTTCATATCTCTACATTAATAAAATTGGTGTTGAATCTATACGATAAATATATTGTAGAAGATATTATTGAAATAGTCATTGTTATCAATACAGAAGCCGAATCTATAGTTTTTAGAATTTTTATCTGTTTGTCTGTCTTGCAACGCATTACGAGAAAACCAATGAACAGATTTAGATGCATTTTAATATGATGACAACTGGTATCTAGATAAAAATATGTAGTATACTTTTAATGTGGGAAAATTTGTCGTGTAGGAATTAACTATTAATAATTAAATATTGTAATGCAATAAGTACTGTTATCAAATATTTTTTGAAAAAAGCAACAGTTGAGTTTCTCGCCCTCTCAGCAGAACAGTATTCCGAGTCAGTGGTAGCTTACTCACAAACTTACCGACGGACATTTTATTTAAATTCTATATTATAATGTAAAAATGACGATTCAAAAGTACTTGTAAAAGTCTATTTGAATAAATAATATTTTTATTTGATTTGATAACCCTTAATCGAAGGGTAAGTCGCTAGTATTCTATAACGTTATTTACCTGTATAGTTATAGATAATAGCAAAACGTGATAAAATATTATTACACTGTGTTATAAGTAATAAAAATAATATTTTTTTAAATAACATATGGATATGACTAAAAGCTTGCGCATGTATTTGTTCATATAAATCCAATTTATACCAACAGTTAACACTTTTATTACGTATTTTCGCCGAATAATGATTACCTGAGTATATAAGTTAGTATCATTTGCTTTTAATCTATACTAATATTATAAAGAAGTAAAGTTTGTGTATTTGTATATTTGTTAAATTGTAAGGGATAATCTCGGGATCTACTGAACCGATTTTAAAAATTCTTTTACCAATAGAAAGCCACATTATTGCTGAGTGTCATAGTTTATATAAAAAACCGAACTATAAAAAGGCTTTTACGTGGTAGTCCGTTTTGCAAAGTGAATCGGAGAAAAAACGGTTGAATGAAAGCGTTTCTTACGCGATTATATATGGAAATTACGTCATTTTAAAACTATACTAAAGAGGTTACGTCAACTATATTATAGAAGAACGTTCAATTTCTGTACGTTGTCCTAAATTTTTTATTTTTAATGTGTTATATATAACACTGTTTCTTGGTGGTCAGTCCAAAGTAATATTTAATCACCAGTTTGTGGTTTTAAAATTACTATGTCTATGAAATTTTCTCAAATACATTTGTTCGTGCTATACCTACTCTTTTTCGTGTCACTTTACTTTTTATATGTATATCTTATATAAGATTGGGAGTAAATATGATATAATAGAGAGTTAGACAGACATGTGAAGAGGGTATGTAGTAGTCTATACCATTCCATGTTTCTAGACCTCTAAAATAGCCAAATTAAAAAATATATACAGAGAACCGAAGAAACATTTGTAAATCTAATCAGCCCTCTTGAGCTGAATAACATCAAAATTGTAGATATGTTGGGACATTATTACAACAGCGCCATCTAGTTCCGCAGTAAGCTACGTAACGTGCTTGTGTTGCGGATACCAGATAGTTGATATACTACACATATACATTTTAAATACATACATATAATAAATATTAACACCCATGACTGGAGTACAAGCATTCGTGATTAGCAAATGAATGCCCCCAGCGGGACTCGAACCTGCAACCGCTGGCGCAGAAAGTAGTGTCACTACCAACTGAGCCAAACGGGTCGTCGTCGAGATAAGACACGATTTTGCTAAAAGGCCTGTCTTGTCTTCACATAGTTGTAATAACGATGTAATCCAAAAAAGATGAGCGAAAACAAAGAACCGCCCTTAATTATCCAACCTTGAAAACTCGTGACCGAAGCATTTTAGGTTGTGATGTACGAAATATTATATGGATAAGGCAAAAAAGAACCAAATTAACGTTATGTGATTCTATTAGAGTAATTAGAGTATTTTTATTAACGCTTAAATTACTGTGACGTGAAAAGAGTAAAAAAAATAGTTTTAATTTATCTTCAGTTTAAACGTATAATTAAGTTATATTCTTGTATTAAATTATTTAATTAAAGGATCGTACTTGATTGTTTTAATGAATTTTAATATACTTTATAATTAATCAGGTCTTTTCGAGCAGAATAATGAATTTCTGTACAAAAATGTGAAGTTACATTCTTGTAGATATAAAATAAAAATATACAAGGGTGATAAAAAAATTTAAAATATAAAGTTTAAGTCTATAATAAATCTACAAAAGATTATTTTTCTTCTTTGCACGGCTGGTTTCCGCACTTGGGCAATCACTGCCCGTTGTGCGTGAGCTCTACGTAAGATTTGTGATAAATTCTCAAAGAAACATAACGTTTATATGGAACATGCAAAATATAATTTTGGTATAGGTTAGTCCATTACATGGAGATTTTTGGATCAAACTAGGTAAAACTAAAAAATTTGAAAGCGAACAAGCAGTATTAAGTAACCTATTCCTAACGCGCTTGTTGATAAAAACAAGGACGGTTAATTCAATAATTTGCACTAATTCCACGTATTTTTTCAACGTTTTTTTTCGCGGATTCATCTTGATTTTTGGTTGTCAACTTTTCTTCGAAAGGTTTTTAATTTTAAGAATTATTTTATTATACCCGCGCGAAATAAAATACTTTAAACAAACGTACATATTTGATTGAACCTTGAATTATTCAATTTGGCAAGCTTATAGAACTTACTGAAACTATCTAGAATATAAATTGAAACAAAAACCCTACCCTAGTATATCATAAAATAATAAAATTTGCATATCCAATATTATTATCAATCCATGTTCCATGTCGTACCGTGTGAAGCAAGTGATTGATGCCTCGCGTGCTCGCTACTACGAGTATCAGCGAGGATAACACGCGTAAAGCAAGTTGGATCTTACAATATTATTCTACTTATATTATGAAAGCGATGTTGTACGTTGGTTATCTATACATCTTTATATATAATTGAAGTGTCTGCTTTTAATTTCAAATTAACAGCTTTTCACTAAATGTATATGAAAGTATATACGGTACTTCTTACATCAAAATATCATTTTTTTCAATTTTAGTTTGTCTGTCTGTTTGTTTCAGCTAATCTCTGAAACGGCTGGACCGATTTTGACGGGACTTTCACTCCCAAATAACTAATGTTATAAGGAATAATTAGGCTACATTATCTATTATCATAAAATTATAAAAACCGTTTTATTTATTACGCTAAGCTACAATTTACGCCCAGTGAAGCGGGTCAGGTTTACTAGTCTTTTATATAATTACTTTTCTCTTGTCATTATTTATAAAATTCACTTTTCTAAGTCACTAATTGTTCTCATTAGTTATAAGCTCGGAAAGTGTTAGTGGATGGTTGTTATTGTTTTTTTTGGTTACTTTTCTGGCTACTATGATATAAAATAAGTTACAGTATAATATGTTATAAGTTTTAAGTGTGTGTATACACACAATTTTAAACGTCACGTTACGGTACGAGTATATATGGTAATTACAGCAATCATGGTACGGTAGAGACGAAGCTTTGTCTTTAGAACTTCTAACTCAGCTGATTGTTGTAAAGCTTAGAAAACGCCAGCGAACATAAAAATTAAAATAACTAAGTATATAATTAGTACAAACTTGGATATTATCTAGACTTACTGGAATTATATTTGCGAAAAGAGTCTATAGATATATGAACATTTGTTCACGACGTGGGCGAAGCGAAGCTGAGTGCCTAGTATTCACATATTATTATATCATATTAGAATTTTTTTTACATGTTATTGTCTTAGATTTAACAATACGTTTTACATAAGATGGTATGCCTTAAGTGACAATTTTAACAGTAATTTTAACAATGGTTTTATTTCACATAAATTACTTCTAAAGGTAAGTTTTTACCTTGAGATGTAGGTAGCTAATTAGTTATAATAATAAACAAAATATGTTTATTGACTTATATAAAATGCGTTACAAATATTGACAGACATTGGACCTGGTCTCGTGTTACTTCCGGTTTTCTATCAGGATAAGATTTTATAATTCAATAGTACTAAACGAAAAATTAAAATTAACATTTACACAATTATGAATTAATAGAAGATCGATAGTAACAAGTGATATAAAATTGATACATTATATTAAAATAAGAAAAAAATCGATTTATATTATGCTTAGATAGTACCTATCTGTATTATACCTTTCTTATCATCATCATCATCATCATCATCACCAGCCCTTTTTAACGTCCCACTGCTGGGCACAGGCCTCCCTCAGTACGAGGGGGATCAGGTCCACCGCGCTGGCCCAGTGCGTGTTGGCGGACTTCACATGTCTTACGAAAACTTGCTAGGTTTTCTCAGACATGCAGGTTTCCTCACGATGTTTTCCTTCACCGTAAGACAAGTGGTAATCATGATAAATGAAATGATTCGCACATGAAAATATCAGAGGTGCGAGACCCGGGTTTGAACCCGCATCACTCGGTTATACAAGCAACGCGTTACCGCTGGGCTACCACCTTTCTTATATTTTGTCTTATTTATATTACGTGAACTGTATCTTACATATTATTATGTCTTTATCTAGCGACTTATTCTAGCTTTGTTCGGTTAATTTAACTTAACTTGATTTACGAAAACATTTGTAAAACTATGCTTTCGAATTTATTCACAGGTTTATTAAAGTTTTTTAAGCGAGTGGGTTAAATCTGAGCTCCCATTGCCTTTACGTTTCGACATAGAAATCTTTAAATAGAAATTCACTCCATAGACTGAATATTGGAAATTGGTAAAATATTTTTGATTTATTTAGTAACAAACTGTTCATTCATGTATCTGATCTAATAAAGATATAAAGACTTTCTTTAAATCGAATATATTACAAAAAATATTATTTTAATTTAAAATACCTTTGATATAAAACTTCTCTTAAGTCACTAGTTTCATCTAGAATATATTATAAAAAGTTCTTAATTAAATTATACTTAGGTATATCTTATAACTCAATATATTATAGTTTCTAGTCGTCTAGGAGGTTTATAGAAAACAAACAGTCACAACTAATCCTAAGACATTTTGATTTAACTTCGAACACTGACAATAAAAAGTGCAAAGTCATGGGCAAGAGCTTGTTCAGAAACAAAAAGCTTCTCGAATTTCAACATTTTCGCTCTCTCATTATAACGGTTATTATTTAAAAATACGTGGCCATGATATGAATAAAAACATTAATTAAAAAATATGTTAGAAATTTACTTACATAAATGCTATTGTCTGACGTGATGTTCTCATACGTTTCATTTTTACTCATTAAATTACTCATGGTACTTGTTTCTGTTTTGATTTCTACATATTCGTTAGTAGTATCCTTGTAAAGTTCTACATAATCAATTATAGGATAATCCGTACTATTGTCATCTATATCGTAGTACATTGCAAATTCAGAATCTGGTATTTCATTTTCTTCAATTTTCTTGTTTTTTCTTTGTTGGGCATTATTATTAGTGACACTTTGTTTTGGTAACACAATGTCTGTTTTTGAATTTGACTGAACATATGTATCAGTAGAACTAATATCACTAATAATACGACTGTCTTCGTTTATATTTTCAACATCATCGTTTATTGGAATAATTTTCACATATATTGTTGTATCGTTACGAGCATCTCGTAAAACGTTTGTTGGATTACCGATTTGAAAGCCATTTGTTACTTCTTCCTGAAGAAAACTGGAGATGCCTTTTAAAATATTATATAAGTTAGCACTTTCAACGTTTATCTTTTTGAAATCTGGAATGGCTATGTCTCTAATAGTGGTATTTACATCAATAACATCAGGAACGCCAAAAAAATTATCAAAAAATGAACCAACACACTTGATATAAGTATCACATGCACTATTTGCAACAATACCTTTAATTAACACTACATAAATTAAACCTGAGAGATTCATCATTATTATTCTAAACACGTGAACTCTATGTGCATGATAGTACACAAATGCAGGCTTCTTTACATTGTTATGATTTAAGACCTTTATCTCGAATGATCATAGATCTTATCTTAAATGAAATAAGGTATAGAATCGTTTGCCTTTTTTCTGCTATTACACAACGAAATCACCTTGGGATGTTCGTGGTAAAATTGACTTTGATAGATTAACGTGGACAATAGAGATAATAAGCCATTCCAGGTGTAAGCTTAAAGCTTATTTATTAATGAACAGATGTATCATCAATATGTTTTCTTTACATCATTAGAGATAGATACGCTCATAGAATATAATAGTCCTTTTAACCTTTAACTAGCAACGTGATCTGGTTTCACATAGAATAATGTTACACCGATACGTTCATCTAAACACTATAATATCTTATTACGCATTAGACCTTGTAGTATCTGAATCGATACGATACCGAAACGATTCACCATTATCATATGTTCATCGTATGATGGTTGGAACTGTGAATAAAACTACTCAAAATCACCGTGTCATCACTCATCGTATATCGTAATCGAACGAATAATACACACACGTTTATAGAAATAGTTATTATTTACCATACGGAGGCAGATATTCCATTTTAGAATTCTGAAATGTATATATGTGACCGCACCACGAGAAAATCACGAACAGATAATCCCGGGTCAATAAATAGGATACTTTTTGCTGCGGGAAAATATGTCCTCTACGAGAAACTACTGGTAAATCATAAAAAACCTGTTACTTATAAATTTTAGACATTGAGACATGTTCCGTAACCACAGTAGTATCTATCACTATCAGTTATCACATTCTTGTAGAAAGTTGGGCATTTCGTTGAAATTTGCTACTCGTAGAGTCTTAGTATGTTATCAATCATTATAAAAACCATTGGGTACTGTAGACTATTATTTTTTTAAATGTTTCAAAGTTATAGATATTATGCATCATTCTGAAGCTTAATAAAGAAAATGCTAATGTTTAAGACGCTTATAAATAACTTTTCATATGGAAACTTTAATATTACTGATGTTTGTTTCGTAATATTGTAATAATAAAATAAATCTTAATAACGGCTGGACTAATTTTGTTAGAACTTTCATTAGGAAATAGCCGGTGTAATAATATTTAAAACTACTTTTATTTTAGAAAACGAATAAAGATTCTGGTTTAATAAATTGAAATAAAACTAGGTTAGCACCTCCGTTAAGTTTTTTTTGGGTACTACTAAAACTACTGCTTTTTTTAAAAAAAATGTAGAAGTGTACCATTTTTCTATTAAAAACGAACTTTCTTTCAATACACGAAACAGGTAGGTACGCATTATTCAAGCAATACACTCAAAGTTTATTAATGTTTTCCATAATACAAAATGTAAGATAATAATAAAATCTTTAAATATTCAACAAAAATTACGCTCCGGTGATTCCAAACAATGTAAACACAAAGATACTTATTGCGTCGGGCAAGTGTAATATATTTATTAACTACATTTTAAATACATCATAATAAAATTCGTACATTAAATATTTTGTGAAAAATCTTATTGAATTAGTTGATAACATCGATACAGAGACCGAATCTAGTTTATAGGATGTCCGTCTGACTGTAGGCGCATCGGGACCAAAACTGGACGGATTTTGATAAAATTTGCAATAATGATAGCTGATTATCAGGACCCAGGATACTTTTTACTGCTGGTTAAAATCTCATACCTGAAAAATCTCAACTAACTGTATGACGTATTTAGTGTGAGTCACTCGTCTCGATACATTATCATATCCAAGTACTATCGACAACAAAAGGTATAGGATAAAAATACACCATGTGTGTTATAGAAAAAAATATCGCATTACCAACGCTTCATGAGATGGTTAGTCATTTTATGATGTTGTAAATTTCACAATATAGCCGCCATTTACATATTTTATATCACGGTAAAAAAGGTAATAAAAATTTACTCACGTTTTCGGAATTGCCTAAATTATTAAAAATTCCTGGAATGAGCTCTACGTCAGTCATATCAGATGTCGTCAATTTACTTTCATCAATGGTGTCGTTTAAATCATCATCTTCTCTGATATCAAAAACATAATTTACTATGACACTATCTGGAAGTTCACTGTAATCTTTGCCATTTTCAACTCTCACATTCCTTCTTCTCCTGACCAGATCTTCAAAGTCTTCAAATTTTAAATAATCAGTTTCATAGGTTTCTGTTGTTGGAAAATCTGTGCTCTCATAAATATCAGTGGTTATGGACATGGTACCTTCTAATATCGTAAAATTTTCAATTTCAGATATTTTTGGTATTCTCTTTATAGTAATGTTGGGATTTAAGTAATTGTATATATCTGGCCAAAATTTTACACTATATAGAAATGCTGATATAATCCCGAACATAACGATGAGTATTAAAAGTATTAAGAGCCTTATTATCAATTGCATCATAGATATATTTAGTTTCATTGCTTATAACAATTTTAGAAAATAAAGTACTGATACCACTTGAATAAGCAATATCTGTAATTTAAATTTTGAAAAATAGTTCTAGGTCCTGCACTTGTAATGCTTAGATTGACACTAACGTACTCGTATCTTATGGGATCTGAATCAATGTAATAAAGATTTCCTAATATGGTGAACAAATAGTTATTAAGAATTCTATTGAAACTATACATACTTCCTTATAGCTATGAAGAATAATAACAGCACAGTAGTGGGAACAAAGCATTGTCTAAAATACAGCAGATTTTGGGTTCGATTTGAATAGGAGCAAATACTTTGTATTGCACTTACTGATTTTCAACTAAAAAGGAACTTTAAGCAAAATATATAACAGATATAGGTTTATAACCATTGTTTAGCATTTCATATTAGACAGCTAAAATAATTTTAAGTTCTAAAAGAATTTTCAAATCGGATCTATAGTTCCAGTGATTAGATTGTTCAACTTTATATGACAAACAAACCAACGAACAAAATTTGTCTCTTTATAATATTCCTCATTAAAAGTCCTCCATTTTTATATTTTAAATACTTAAAAAATGTTCTAAGCAAATTATTAAAATAAATATTAAATACACCATACAAAAAATAATATAATCTGTCATTTGTTGATAAGCGTAATTGCTTTTAATTTTCAAACGGCGTTAAAATTTACTAGTGAAAACTGTTTTAACCAAAAACTTATTACAACTACATGTTTAACTTTATCTCAATTCGTCCAACCATTTTAGTATTAATTATGAAAGTAGCAAGCACAACATAAGCACAAAGTTTTACATTTCATTTCACCGTACCTGTATGATGTATCCTTCTAATATATATTTTCTTTTAATTTAGTACTCTGTTTTTATTTTATTTATTTTATAATTTAGTACTCTGTTTACCCGACTGCGCCAGAAGAAGGGTTATGTATTTCGAAAGTATGTATAATTGTTAGTGCTCTGCGGCCTGAACGGCTCGATGGATTTTAGCTTGAGAGTTGTTCATCATCATCATCATCAGCCCTTTTTATCGTCCCACTGCTGGGCACGGGCCTCCCTCAGTACGAGGGGGATTAGGCCATAGTCCACCGCGCTGGCCTAGGCACCGACTCCAAAATTAACAAAGTTCTTAAAAGTATTATTTTCTACTTTTTAGTTTAGATTTTTCTCTTTTTAGTGCAGATTTTTTGAAGTCGGTTTAATTTTTTTTTAAAAATAACTTATTTTTCCATTTTTAGTGTGCCTTTTATTTAGCTGATTTAATTATAGTGACTTACTATATGTCACAATTTAAAATCTGTTTAAGCTTTATATTAAACAACGAGCATACCTATTAACGTATGTAACGTAATAGTAATTAATTATCGGGTCTACCGAAGGGGGGGGGGGGGGGGTTGGTGTCCAAAGAGCTCATCTTTATGTTTACATTCCCCATACGAAATAGTTTAAAAAACCACGTCCATTATTCCACCTAACTCCTAGAGGTTAATGAGATTTAACTTCTATTATCATAATAACGTAATTGTTGGGAAGAACACAACTATCAGTCTATATGTAAGTATAATTTTAAAGGAATTTCCTTTCAACTCCTAGCCGTTAAGGAGTTGTACCTTCCATCATCAGCTTATCAACATGAGATGGTAATTATCAGATGCAAATCCTTAAAAAACTTTAGAAAATATATGAAAAATGTACTAAGTGCCTATAAAATTTAAGAGTTGCCATCGATTTCCCTAGGATCCCATTATCAGATCCTAACTTGGTGACAATGGGAACATCTTGGAAGTATACCCTACCAAACAAAAAATAAATTTTTGAAAACGGCCCACAATTGACGCATAAATCGGTGAACACAGATAAACAATAACATTTGAAGAATTCTACCTTCCATCATCAGCTCATCACATGACATTACGATTTTCAGACGCAAATGCTTGAACAGCTTTAGAAAATATATAAAAAACATAATAGGTGCCTATAAATTTTGAAAGTTGCCCTGGATTTCCCTGGGATCCCATCATCAGATCCTGATTTTGTGATAATGGGACCCCCTCAGAACTATACCCTACCGAACAAAAGAAAAATTTTTGAAATCGGCCCACAATTGGCGGAGAAATCGGTGAACATACATAAAAAAAAAAATACATACATCGGAACATATAACCTCCTCCTTTTTTGAAGTCGGTTAAAAACACAAAGTAACAGTATATTTACTCTTAAACATAACTTCTTACGTCCTTAGGTACGTTTTAACGATTTTTTTAACTTTATTTTTATTTTTTTATTGATTAATTAAGGCTTACCAACTAGAGTAAATATACACAAACTTAATAACTCGAACAAAAAAAAATCTTTTTTGTTTACAACTCTAAATTAAAGGTATGCACAACATTATTAGTATTGATTTTTCAGAAATGTGATAATATTTTCTCGACTTTTTTTCTATTACAATATGCATGTATCATACATGTATACCTTCCTCTTGAATAACTCTGTCTATTGATGAAAACTGCATAAAAATCCGTAGTTTAAAAGATTTAAGCGTACAGACGGAAGGAAGTGACTTTGTTTTTAATACCTAGTATGTAGAGATCTTCATAATAAGATATTATTTTTTACTTTAGGTTTAGCAAGTTAAGGATTACAATAAAATAAATAAATCAGGTACATAAAAAATATTTTATTACAAAATGTACAAAGTATTAAATATAAGTCTTATATATGCGTCGATACCGTCGACACGGAGATATTTGAAAGTCCAGGTTTAATACTGGTAGTATTTGCTTCACGCTCTTTCCTCTGTTTTTTTGGTCCAAATAGAATCTTCTGTAGCTGACATGCTGGGGCTTCTACGAAAAGATGGAGTGGCAAAGCCCAGAGATAGGTTGTGCATACGATACCAGCGAATAACATAATCTGAAAACATTAATTTGTTTTAGTATTCGACACTTAAGCATTTTTCGCAAAATTGAAAAGAAATTGATGTAAATTTTTTTATTAAGGTATCTAAATAGGAATATAACCTCATACAAAATAAGCAGATAGCTTTGAATTAATGTCAGGAGTGAACTGAATGCCTTGTATTAGACCTTCCTAATATGATAAATAATAAAATGTTGGGACATTATTACACTCATCAACATCTGATTCCGTGGTAAGCTATGAGGCTTGTATTACAGATACCAGATATATAACTTTAAATACATTTATATTATAAATATAAATACCCATGTATGGAGTACAAACATTCATCAACAAATGAATGCCCCCAGCGGGACTCGAACCCGCGACCGCTGGCGCAGCAAGTGGGGTCACTACATACTGAGCAATAATCAAATAGGGAATATGCATAAAATTTAATTTTGCTTCAAATATCTTTTTTTCCATTCTTTATTATCGTCACATTATGATTAAAAGGTATTTTTTTTATTTAGTTATTATTTAAACTCTTAAAATATTGTATAAAAAGTGAATATTAACGGCGGGAAATCGAAACTTCCTAAACGCGCCACCATTGGTTGAAAGCAAAATGACGTCAGTTGTCAAAACATTGGGTTTATGGGCGTCGATATTCATACTAGACCAGGTTTAGGCAGCTTTTCTGAGAATATTTACTATGATAATGTATATATATTTTTACACCATCACAAAGTAGAGATTTTAACAAACAAAAAGCCCACTAATTTTTTTAAGAAAGCAAATATTTTGACGTGAAAACTTTCGATGGAAAACTAGGGTGCTTTTTCGATATTAAGTCAAAATAAGGTGAAAAAAATGAATATTTTAAATCAATAAAAATACAGTGTATTTAGAACATAAAAAGGTAAGTTTTCACAAAATTTCGTGAAAAATATTTTCTTTTTGTAAAAGATAAAAATAAAAAACCAAAAACTTGTTTTTTTTTATTTTTTACATAAATTTTGAGGTTATGTGAAAAGTGTGAATACAAAAGTTTTAGATCTTTTTATTACCTACAACATTGCCATTTAACTTTTTTCCATAGGACTTGTAGTTTTGCCGGAAATCGAGAAAACAGTTTTTTTACCCTTAAAACACCCCCCTTGCCCCTTCCCGACCTCAGATCGCCCGTAATTTATTTTTCCTTTCATTTTTATAATATTAGTGGGTTTTATTCTTTTCTAGTGGGTTTTATTCTACTATTATTTTTTTGGTTTCAAAAGTTACCGACACTGGTCTATAATACTAAAAAGTAGTAGGTATATGTTAGAAAAATTTTAAAACTGTGTTCCTGTGGTGTTTTCTAGTGAATCAATATTAATAGTGAATCAATGACGGTGACTTAAACTGGTTTTATCAAAGCTTTGAACGAACGAAAAACATTTTTTCATCTTTCTTTCTTTTACTTTCGCATCGCTTGGAATACGAAAAAACCATTTTTCGGGTGTATTTCTAATAATGTTTTTGTACTTACAATACTTGTAAGAAGGTTTTTTAATTTCCTCGATGTTGTGTATAGCAATTAAAACGGAAGATATATAAGAAGTAACTGAAAAGCTTAAAGTGAAAAAGACATTCGTGTGACAAATGACGTCATCGACGTGGCGGCGCTACTGGTGGCGTTTGAACGGCTTAAATTTAGTCAATGTTTTAAATTTCACTTTGCATAAAAAATTATATATTTTCAAGACTATTTATATATTTTTCTACTTTATAATGATGTAAAGGATGGATTTAAGTCATAAAAAAAATCATGCATATTCCCTATTATGTGAAAAGCATTTCCAGCAGTGCAAGCTCTAAGGCTGACGAATTATTAAGTTGACATTGGTTAAATGCCTAATTTAACCACTTCGAGTGGCTTGTTTGAGTTTGGGGAAAGTAAACTTCAATAACAATCTCAAAGTATTCCAAACAAACACGTTTTGGAAAATCGCTTTAGTGGAAATGCAGAGATTTATCAGATAATGAATTTAGAAATTTTAAGTTTTCGAGTTAACTTTTAATTTTATAGCCAATTAAGTATATATTATGAACAAAACACGTAGAGCATTATTAGAAATTCTTAAAAGATATATTTTTCACCAAATCTTAAAAGCAGCATCAGATTTAATACGCTGAAAATGCATCCTGAAATACGGATTCAGAAATCTAAATGTGAATCTGTTTAAATGAAGATTTAATCCTGTTAGAATCGGGATCTTGAATGAAAATAACCCGAACAAACTTACTATTGTTATTCTAAGAGAAAGTAGACTGGAAGGTACAGTTTAAAATTATGTTTTACACTAGCGATTCCCGCATCTTCGCCCGTGTTCTATTCACTATATCACTATATTACTCTATTCACTCAATCACTCAATTCAATTATATCACTATATTCACTATGAGTTGGTAGTAGAACGTTGAAAATTTAATAAGTACTACACTACACTTTCCATTGGTGAAAACAGCATGAGCAAAATATCGGTGCAGTAGTTTTTGAGTTTTGCGCGAACAGACAGACAGACAGACGCGGCGGAGGACTTTGTTTTATAATATGTATAGATATACTCGTACAGTTATATTATATATAAATTATATCAGACCACGGTATTTATTAAAAATAAATAGTTTCACAGTAAAAGATCAAATAAAGATCTGAAAAATATCTGTAGTGTAGAAAAAAGTGCAAATATCTATTTTTTGGAAGTTCTTTTAGAGTATATATAGTATGTAGAGTAGTAATAGAGTATAATATGTAGAGTAACATGGCTTAAGAATATTATTGAAAATAAATAAAAACCAACTTCAAGGCACAAAGCTAAAGTAAATACTTAAAGAAATAACTAAAAGGATTTTTTAGTTTTTAATATAAACTAGCCAGATATTTTTATAGTCGCCATCAAATGTAAAGACACTAACGTACTAGTATGTATGTAGGTATATTGAATACGTCCTCTTTTAAAAACAGTTTTTTTTGTAAACGTGGGTCTTTGCTTTTAATAATACTTACAGCAGTATAATCTGTGGCATAAAATGATCTCCTCAGTTGTCCACCATAAGTTCTGAGAACAGTCGCATGTAACAGCATAGCGCAATAAGACATTCTGCCTAACGGCTGCAAAGGTCCCCATTCCACGGCGCCCACGTAAATTCCTGGAGTAAATAAAAGTTATTATTATAGGTACATAAATCATATATTAAAAATATGTTTTCAATTTTTTTTGATTGAAAGGATTAACTTAATTTTTAGAGGATTAATTTGAAGCAAAAACTTTTTAAAAAAATTTTTGCTTCAAGTTGTAGAGAGGTGTAATGCGACACGTTTAACTCAGTTTGTAGTGGCCCTACTTGCTGCGCCAGCGGTCGCGGGTTCCAGACCCGCTGGCTGCATTCACTTGTTAAGTATGAATGTTTGTACTCCATTCAGGGGTGTATCTGTAATATATAGTAATATATGTGTATCAACGATCTTAACACGGAACTAGATGGAGCTGTGTGTAATAACGTACGAATAAATTTTATAAACTTCTTCTCCACTTCCCCTGTTTTTGCGAACTGACAGAAAAAATTAACAAAAAAAAACCTAATATTAATCTAATCTAACTAATCATTTTATCTCTGCTTAGAAAACCCCATACATCTTATGATTGTTTTCCATAAGGATAACTGTAAATGGAACTAACACACTGCCTTTATATTATTGGAGTGAATTAGTTTGAGGCGGTTAATCTAATAATATTGGAATACCATGCCGTTTGAATTTCGCATGCTTCTCACGTTCCGTACATTTCTATGCCGTATTGTTATAGACAGTGTCAAATATTCTGAACTAGACGAGTATTTCAAAAATCCCTATTAGCACTGGATGTTGTATGAATTTCGAAATCAATTAAAATGAAAGATACAAACTCGATTTTCGTTTAAATTAAATATTTGTTTTGAACCATAATTAATGATTAATTAAAAAACTGCATCTAATGCTTGTACCTGTGTATAAATACAGATATGATTGCTCGTGGGAGTGTTATTTAAATTATTTTTTCAGTAATAGTTCACTAATTGTGTTATTTGAAAATTAAAATCAGCTTTGCATATATTAGTCTTGAATAACTCTAAAATCTTGAACTAAATACAATTATCTTCTATTCTCTTCTCTTTTTAAAAAAAAAAAACAAGTCTAACACAGATAATTAATAAATACTAATTGATCTAGTTTGTTCGCTATATTGTTTTTATACCAAACTTCTAAAAGCATATACTGTCATTACATAAGTTGAATATCTCTATCATAGTCCATAGTATTATAGTTTTAAGCCAGCAGCATGTCATCAATTCACAATAAAAAAAACCCTTAAAACTAAAATACGGTAAGTGTGCGCTAAAACTAAAATAAAGATTTCTTAGCATTTAACAACTCCAAAACTTTTATTAGCGTAGACCATCTCGATATGAAAGTCCTTCTCCATTTTTATTTTCATTCCAGATTTTCTAATAATCCTTTTATCTTTTGCAAGCGAATCAAACGTCTGTGCTTAAATTTCAAGACGTTTTCTGTAAGCCACGTTAGGTAATAGGTGGGACAGAATGTGATCGAGAAAAACCAATTTTAATGCACGAATAAATACAAAAGGTAGAGCCGATTTGTTGAAACATTTGAAGTTTTTAAATGTCTTGTTTTTGACGATTCAATTTAATATTAAATCAAATTTTGCTACTTAAAAGAGTTTTCTCTTGATAAATCTAATTTGATTTAAATTTTAGGATAACCGTAGATCTTGCCAAAGAAGCAGTCCAAAATCTTAAAACAATTAATTTACTATACTAGATAAAATATTAAAAACTTATTTATGATACATATTTTGAGTACAAGTTTGGCTTAGTTTGTAGTCATGTGCAGAGGTCATAAATTCGAGTCCCGCTGAAGGCATTTATTTGTGTGAAGAACACAAATATTATACTATTATATTACTATATTATTATATGAATTTTAGATATGAAAAAAGATAAATGCACATACTGTTACATTTGTAGAAATAACCGATGATGAAGATACAGATGGCAAATGCAAAAAAGTTCTGGTTCAAACTGTTGAATATAGCGGATTCGAAGGCTGATGCCTCACGGTAATGAAGGTCCCAACCCATGAACACTGAGCCGAATGCCACGGGGATGGATATGGTGAATAGGAACTTCATGAGCTGAAAAGAATTAAAAAGTAAAGTAAAAAATTAGAATTAGAGTAGGAACTATAGATTCAACGTCTGTATCCATACTAATGACTGTTTAAATCTGTACAAAATATTTTATGTAGATACATAATATTAAATTCAGTGAGATTCTTATTATATAGATAGATTTATATCGATATTATGTAGAGATAAAATTGGACTACATTTTCTGTTATTGACAGTAATTGTCCTGCTCCGGCCAATTATTTAAACATTGACAAAAATATGCAATCCATACAAATACAATATATTATATATTGAACTGTTTGTACATCTCGTTTGGCTCAGTTGGTAGTGACCCTACTTGCTGCGCCAGCGATTGCGGGTTCGAGTCCCGCTGGGGGCATTCATTTGTTGAGCACAAACGTTTGTACTCCAGTCATGGATATTTATATTAATAATATGTATGTATTTAAAATTATATGTGTAGTTTATCAACTATCTAGTATCCGTAACACAAGCCTCGTAGCTTACCACGGAACTGATGGTGAGATGGTGCTAAAGAATTACTTACCCAAGACTCTCCCAAGTTCCATTTCTTAGCTTGCGCCTTATGATAAAACCAAGCTGTTAACACTCCCAAGTGATAGCCCGCCCAGTTGCCTTGTGCGGATACGTAGGCGTGATAAAACGTGTCGTTGTAACCGAATATATCCCTTATCGATCTGGAAATAAGATTCATTTTAATTGTTCTATTAGTAAATTAATGAAGTTTTAAACGCTATTTGCTTTAGAATGTTATATTGGTAGGCTTATTACTTATATAATATTATGTAATAGTTCAAAATGTTAGGAATTTTAGATTGAAAATATTTAAAGGTATTGGAAATGCTTCAAATTTAGTTTTTAATACCGTTTTAACTATGAGTATAGATTTTCCAGAAGTGAGATATTTTCCCGCAGTGAAAATCCTATACATTGACCCAGATAACCTATCATTATATCAAATTTAATCGAAATTTGCCCAGTAGTTTCATCGTGAAACGATCACAGACAAACAAAAATTTAAAAAATAATTTATTCAGTCACAGTATTCTTAAAAATGACTATAACAATTAGTTTTTTTTTCAAAAATATTCAGTGTACGACTGTTTGGGAACCGGTTCTAGCCGCGTTGCCGAGAGTGGGGGAGCCGCGCCGACGATGATGAGTCGCAGCTGCCCTTCTCGAAGCCCACCGCCGACGGATCCCTCTTAATTAATATAACGGCAATAAACCAGCATTTTATTATACAGTCCACGCTTATTTAAAGTCCCCTAGAATATATTCAGTAGTCTAGGCCTAAACAACGACTATAATAGAATTTACTTATATTGTGTTACAATATAATATACTTACTCAGGAAAGAAGCTGACTCGAATGGGTAGCAAATTCATGAAGTAATTTTGTAAGAACGGTATGAGTAGACTGACTACCATCACTCCAGAAAGAACTGGTACTCCCGATCTTGGCCACTTCCACATGATCAGTAGAAAGACTAGCGTGATGAAGAATAATTGAGTATCAGTTCCTAGGTACCTATAAAGAGACAAAAAATAACGAAACTCAGTACATTTGAGATTTTTTGTGATATAATTAAAAACATGAGAGTAAGAGCCGGTCCACACGGCGCGTTGCGTCGCCGCAACGCAAATATTTTGACGCATAGCCGGCCACACCGGCGCTGCGACATCGCAGCGTTACTACGACGCAGTCGCAACGTTCCGCTGTCGGAGCGGCGACACTCAGTAGCGGCGAGCATTTTGTAAAAAACTACACGTGACGACCATGTGTCCCATATAAATTCTCTTTCCTAAATTAATGTAATGCAGTAATCCATGTCAATAACCTTCAAAAGAAAAAACGAAATGAGCTTGATCTTGAAAATGATCCTCCCCATCAACGCACAAACAACTGAGCGTTGCCGCTCCGGCGTTGCAAGGAGTTCACCACCGCCCGCTTCGTCTCGGGGGCTGCAGTTCAGTCGTGTGTGCGTTGCGTCGACGCAGCGCACCGTGTGTGCACTATGATTATTAGTATGGAAAACGACGCAGCGACAGCGCTACGTCGACACAAAGCTGACGCAACGCGCCGTGTGGACCGGCCCTTACTTTGTGTTTTGTCACTTTATTTTTCTAACTGTTTAACAGATTTCGATTCGAAGTTAGACATGGGTTATACTTTGCGTTTATGAGAAGTACGTAAAATGTACGTAAAAAATAATTTCGCTTTAAACTATTATTGTTATAAATGCAATTCCTAAAATAGAGCTTAAAACAGAAATTGTTATAATCATATCAGCAATAATAATTTTTTATTTCACATTTACTTCGTATAATTCACATTATATTTTTAAGACATTAGAAAGAAGTTTATATAAAATATAAAATATATTCAGTAATAATAATAATGTTCTCCGACCGATCACGGCCATGGCGGCTAATCTCATTGAGACTAGCCAACTACGCAGGAGATATTATAGTGCACAAGTGTACGCGCAGGCACAAGTGCACTCTCTGTTCCTATCACTCTCATACTCCGGTGGGACGACTACTCGACACGACCAGTGAGAGTTAAGGTGCAGGACCGACGGCTTTACGTGCTCTCCGAGGCACGGGGGTGACACACCGCCAACTTCCCAACTCCGGGCTATTACTGAGACTTCCTAAAGAGAAATACTCAATAATTAAACTTGGCCCGACCCGGGACTCGAACCCAGGACCTCTCGATGTATGACCGTACATGCTAGCCACTACACCACCGAGGCAGTATATTCAGTATTGCATAATTAATGCATAGTGCGAAAATCAAACCCGTGAACATCGTCTTACTAACCAGAGACATTTCCTACATTTTCCAATGGACCATAGTAGTTTATATATAAATATATTGGGGATTATATTACAAAATCACCATCTAGTTCCGTGGTAAGCTACGAGCCTTGTGTTACGGATACCAGATAGTTGATATACTACACATATAAATTTTAAATACATACATATTATAAATATTAACACCCATGACTGGAGTACAAACATTCGTGCTCAACAAATGATTGCCCCCAGCGGGACTCGAACCCGCGACCGCTGGCGCAGAAAGTAGGGTCACTACCAACTGAGCCTAACGTATCGTCAAATATATTTCATAACTGTTTGCACTGGTTTTAATTAAAACGACTATAGTGCTTCGTATTTTGTTCACCTTTATTTATTTATTTTGGAAAATACACAATACTACAAAGTCTACAAATAGGTGAATAAAATTGACATTGCTGTTTGTTATATCAAATTAAAAGCTCTACTAAGTCCAATTTAAATATATATAGTAGGTACTTACCGCCGCACTCAGAATCACTTAATGAACAATTAAGCCGTTCTTTAGTATGGAGATTTTCATCTTAATGGTTCATTAAGTGACTCTGAGTGCGGCGGTTAAATCTATACATATACATAAAATTGAAGTCTGTTTTTAATTTCAAATTAACAGCTTTCCACCAAATACATATGAGAGTATATACAATACTTATATAAAAAAGGAATTTTGAAATTATTTGTGTCTGTCTGTCTGTCTGTTGACAGTTGACTAAGAAAATTACAACGAGAATCGAACCCACGACCACGACCACCTGTACAGCAAGTACTGAGCGTAAAGTATCGTCAAAACAATTTCGATTATGTTATATTTGCAGTGTAAATCTATATCATATTTTTTCCAAATTACTACTTACCAATATTATTAAAATGTTATAAAATTTTAACATAAACCTCATTAGTCTTTTTTACCTAAATCACAGTTAGTTAGTCCTAATCTTTTTTTGAAATCGGGCAAAACTAATTAAGAAACATGTCCAAAATCAACTGATGCAGAGATATAATGCAACTGTGTTCTTTAAACACTAATATTAATTTTATTATTATGCACTACTCACAGCTACTATTATGGCGAAAATAACCGAATTACGCAAGAAAACGTTCAACCTTGTAGTAACAGTTAACATTACCGTGTATAGTAAATTATGGTTTGTTAGTATAACTGAGTATGTCGTTACTTTACGTATTGCAAGATTATGAAAAAGATCATTGAGACAAATATATTTCTTCCCGCTTGACCGACTTCAAGAAAAAGTAACTCATAATACTCGACTCAGTCGTGTAATATGATTTCCTTACAAAGTTTGAACCCATTTTGATGTTTTTGTTGTTGTGAATAGTTATAAGCATTAAATATTTAGAAATAAGCCATGAATAAGGGTAAAATATCTTTTAGACCATTTGAAACTGGAATATTTTGTTATGATGGGACATTACAACACATCTCACAACACCATCTACTTCCATTGTAACGAGGTGTGTGTTACGGATACCAGATAGTTGATACACTACACATATAACCTTAAATACATACATATTATTATACATAAAAACACCCATGACAATGGGGTGCAAAGATCAGCGCTTATCACACAAAATGCCCCCAGCGGGACTCGAACTCGTGACTGCTGGCACAGCAAGAAGGGTCACTAAAAACTGACTTAATTAAACGTGTCTATAATAGTAGATTAAAAGTTATTTTAAAATAAAAGCACATAAGCTGACCTACATTTTTTTCTTGGAATGGACCTCCATACTTTTAAAGACATGTAGATATGCCATCTTAATATCAGAACGTATCATACATATAAGAGATAACGTTCATTTAAAATAACATTTTATCTTTATTTTTAAGATTCCATTCTCTTAAACACTTTCTTAGCTAAACATATTCTTAGAGAAAGCTTCTTAAATTTTGCACCTCGAAAAATTTAAATTGTCATTAGAAAATTAAAAATATTATCAATTGTATATATAGTATTGCTTTTTTTATTTTACTCATCGCTAGCGAGTATCGAGTTTTCGGAAGTAAGAGGCAGAATTGTCAAGCTATTTATTGCGATTAGGGATGCGTAAAACGCTTGCAATATGATTACACATTATAGTATTGTCTTTATTTAGTATCTAGAAATATATTCTTTACCGGTTGGTCATCTTGAAGAAGAGTTCATCTTAGCGCAGGCACGAGTGCATTCTCTATTCCCTAACTATGTCCGATAAAACGATGGTTCTTAGGTGCTCTCCAAGGCACAGGTTGAAACACCACCAACTTTCGGAGAATATCTTAACGGAAAAGCAACTCAGTAAGTATACTTGGCCCGATTCGGGACTTGAACCCAAGACCTACGTCCGAGTCTGCAGCCGTACATTCTAGCCACTAGACCACCGAGGCTGTAATAATATTATATGCAAATTTACTAGAATACACTCATCTTTCATAACGTTGGTATGAGATATACGAAGTACGTGACTAAACTAACCTTGAACTAGAAAACACTATTGACATAACATAGTTAGATCGTAATAAAAGACGAAATGGCTTTTTATCCAACCGGACATAAGATAATTATGTATTTAAACAGTAAGTGTGTATGTTTTTCTGTCTGAACATATCTTAATTATGTACTATAATAAATATTAATAGCAATGCTTCGAAGCTGGACGATTTGGCAATAAACGTGAGAGTATACTACGATAATTATGGAATTAAAATACTTAGATGAATTTATGAAATTAACTACGATTACTATCGAGTGGGTATAATACGAAACGTCTAAAAACTATAGATTCGGTGAATATTTTGATAAGATTTCAAAAAAAATATTTAATGTATTAGATTCGACTGCCTTTGAATTCTATTAAATGTATTGATAACGAAATCTTAACAGAACTAATACTTTACTACTTAAATCAGATCTTAAGAATCAGTGAGACCTAACTTCAACTACACTCAATGGCTATTCATTCCCGTATACCGTACATATTGCAGAACCTTTACTAATACTCTTTATCCTAACAATACTACTCTTAGGACTGGCATTACGTCTCGGTAGCTTTACATCAGAATAGTATCCCATGGGACTGGTTTTGTTTATATCATTACATATTACTATTATAACATAAAATTTTCCTATATCGTCTGTCTGAATAAGATAAACTCAAAAACTCCTACCAATGGACAAAGTAACCATGAAAGAGCTGTATACATATAATTAATCAAAGTTTATGAATATACATTAGTAACACCTATATATTATAATTAACAAATTTAAATTTGTTGAAAAATAACGATGACTTTTGAAGATGTAGGAAAAAACACGCCAACTGGGAGTTTTGACTAGAGTTATAAAAGTCAATATATTACGAAAGTATTCGTCTTAAAAGATCTATCAAATTGTAGCAACCAAGCAAAGCCAGGCTAAGTTACTAGTTTCTTAATCCGTTAGAACTTAAAATACTAAACAAATATACTCGCTATTATTGTACAAGTCATGTTCGCGTGGAATGGTGGCAAGAACGCCGCAGCATTCCTCGCTGAATGATACGAGTAAAGTTGATTCACGCCAATGGAAATTATTTCATTTCATCATCATCATCATCAGCCCTTTTTAACGTCCCACTGCTGGGCACGGGTCTCCCTCAGTAGGAGGGGATCAGGCCATAGTCCGCCGCGCTGGCCCAGTGCGTGTTGGCGGACTTCACATGTCTTACGAAAACTTGCTAGGTTTTCTCAGACATGCAGGTTTCCTCACGATGTTTTCCTTCAAGTGGTAATCATGATAGAAATGATTCGCACATGAAAATATCAGAGGTGCGAAACCCGGATTTGAACCCGCATCACTCGGTTATACAAGCAACGCATTTCCGCTGGGCTACCACTGCCTCATTTTTATTGCCATATTGCCATATTTCATTTAATTACGTTAAATTATATAATTTTTATTATCGATAGTTAATACTTGTAATAAATACTTTTTACACTAAATTTAAAAGTAATTAATAATTATTATGGACCGGTAATGCTATAAATATCGATAAGGTGTATATAATTAAAAGACTTGCCGAGAACTTTAATAATTATGCTTAGCTAAAATACTATGTTATACACAATTACAAATAGGGTGATGTAACGCTTTGCTTTCCTTTGGCACTGACTTTAATCATACAGGTATAAATGAAACCCTCTTTCAAAGCTTTTTGTTGGCGATTTTACCCACGACTGTATTTTTTTTTAATTTTCAATAACGATTCTAATCGAATTCCCACAATTTCTAGTTAATAAAAAAGTCTAAAAGTAAGCTAAAACAACGTTTGTATACAATGTTAAGTAGTAAAGTTACATTTTATCGTTTCGAAGTTAAACGACATTAAAAAGTTCCCTAATTACGGGCGGAGTCACGGACAAACACTATTGTAATTTATTGGAATTGTACATAGAATCAGTAAAAAATGAACCTTAAAACGTAGGATTTAAGGTGGAAAACCAAATATAGTCCCATTTCAATTATACGATCTCTTAAATTCAATTTTGAAAGTCCAGACTTAAAAAGGTACACATTGTCCTCATTAGCGCTTAGTACTAATGAAGGATGATTAATTTTATTTTCGTTTCTGACCGCTCTTCTGGAATTAACTTGTTGTATTGGTTTGTGAAAGGAATTTAATTTAAAACATAATAATTCTTATTCAATAAAGAAATGTTATGAAGATAGTAGTAGGTCAGTGGTAACGCGGTCGCTTAGATAACGTGTGATAAACTAGGAGTGATGAAGGTTCAAATTTCAAAAAAAATCCAGTCTCGTACGAAATTTTCACGTGCGAATCATTTCTATCTTGTTTACCATTTGTCAGTGAAGGAAAACATCATGAAGTATCCTGCCGTCTGAGAGAACCTAGCAAGTTTTCGCCTTTGTCCATCACGCTGGCTAAGTAACCTTTGACGTGTCTTTGTTTAGCAATGTCTTTGGAAAACTTGCTAAGTTCTCTCACACTAGATTTACTTTTACTAATACTACTAATTTACTTAATTCCTCCATCCCCTTTACATTATCGGACGACCAGGCGAACGTCTGATCTCCATCCGTATCTCGTGGACATTCCGGACCAAGCGTTTCTCTTCGTCATTTATGATACGTGCGGCTAAGGATTGGAACAACCTGCCTGCGTCAGTGTTTCCGTCCGGTTACAATATGGGTGTCTTCAAGGCAAGAGTGAATATGTGGCAACTGAATCAGTGCGATTTACCATCTACGACTGCGTTACCACTTACCATGGTGGAATGTAGTCAAGCACTAATTCAGAATAGTATAAAAAAAGATATGCATATTTCCTCACGATATTTGTCATTGATCGGGATTTGAACGGTACCTTTAGCACCGGGTTCGTGATAATTGGTTTCATTTGGTGAGATTTATCTTATTTTACCAGACTCTTAGAAAAAAATCTTGCCCTTAAAATTATACAAAATGTTACTTACCAAGCTTGAGGCAAACATAAATGCTCGAAAGGGAAGAGATTGGGCATCAAAATGACTAGCTGCCACCAGTTAGATCTGCACATGTCCCGCTCACGTCTGACCACAGCATCCCACATTGGTCCAGACCCTAAGTGCGGGACCCATGTCATAGCTAGCCCCATTACTACTAATACTGCTGGAATAAGCCTGTTAATAAAATAATAAACGTATAATAATTAATATAAATATAGCAGAAGTAATATAAGATTTATGTATCATAGAATTTGACTCCTGAGGACTATCAGGCAATAGCCCACAATTACTAGTTTTCTCATGATATATTTATTTATTTATCAACTAATAGTCCTTTTTGAAAGGGCGTCCATATCAAAAACCCATGGGTATAAATAAATAAATATGTTTGGGCATTATTATACACATCATCATAGCATCATCTAGTTTCACATATATATAGTCCTATAATATAAATATATTATATTAATTGTAATATAGGAATTTGCGCTCAACAAATGAAAGCCCCCGGCGGAACTCGACCGTTGGCACATCAAGTAGGATCATAGAACAACATTTCTAAGCCTGCAGTAGAACATGAAGTATAACTTTGCCAGTTAGTGTAGACAAATAATTACCTGAACCATCTATTGACTATAGCCATGGGCACCGTTTTGAGAGTAAACTGGTGAGTCTCAGCATACGCGAACATCTTGTACGCCATAAGAAATCCTCCCATCACGAAGAAAATCTGGACTATAACTCGTGCGTTGAACAGCAGGGACTTAAAAAAGTCGTCGTACGACTGAAATAATACATGCCATGTAAATAAATGATTACATACCTATTATCTTCTATACATATAATAAAATTCTAACTTAGTTGAATCTGTACATTGAATATTTTTTGGAAATTCTTATTGAAATATTAATTATTATCGATACAGAGGCCGAATCTATAGTTTTTAGAATTTATGTCTGTCTGTCTGTCTGTCTGTCTGTCTGTCTGTCTGTCTGTCTATCTGTGTGTATGTGACCGCATCACGAGAAAACCACTGGACAGATTTTGATGAAATTGGGTACGATGATAGCTGGTTATCCGGGTCAGGATATGGGATACTTTTTACTACTGGAAAATATCTTATTTCTGAGAAATCTTAATTAACTGCTAAAAATTGGCTGTGAAACATCACACGGTATGTGAAATCTAAGAATTTAGTTTCTTTAAAACGCGAGCGGAGCCGCGGGAAATGCTAGTATACAATATATTATGTTTTTATTTTGGAAAAGTATCAATACCAAAGAATATTTAATGTACAGATTCATTCAGTTAGAATTTTATGATACAATAGCGACTCACCCTCACTTCGTTCGGGCTAATCCCTGCTTGGTATGTTTTAGCGGTTAATATAGATTTTTCAGAACAAAAATATTTTCTCGGTGTAAAAAGTATCCTATATGTCGAGTGTCGACCCGAATAACCAGCAATCATCATACAAAATTTCATCGAAATCGGTCTAGTAGTTTTCACGTGATGTCACAGACAAACCGACAGACCAAAATTTTAAAAACAATACATTTAGCATCTGTATCGATAAAAATGACTTTCATTAAGATTTAAAAAAAAATACCTAATGTACAGATTCGACTAAGTTATAGATATAAATATTTCTGCTCATTAAAAGTATCTTTAATGCAAAAGGTATTTGTTTCAATGCGAGTCTTTGTGTGAACATCAATTATCTTTTTCTCATAAAGTTCTTTTTGTAAGGCGTTTTCTAAATTGTAAAAAGGCTTTTCTATAAGTCATTATCTCTCAATCAGCTTTAAATTAAAATAAAATTATTAATTTAAAAAATGAGCTTATTAAACAGCTTTTTGTGTCAAATTAGTTTATTAAAATAAACACATAATTTTCGTTCAGTAAGTTCTGAAATATGGATTTTTAATACTTTTAAGATGTTTTTCATTGATGTAGAACTTATTTAAAAAGGAATCGTAAACTTAAGTTATCTTCAGTTATTTGTTCTAAACGTTTCCGAAACATAGAAAGAAAGAAAAAGAAGAGTGAAACGTATCAAACATTTTATATCGGTAACATTTTATAACGGTTTTATACAGTGGTAGCCCAGCAGTAATGCGTCGCTTGTATAACCGAGTGATGCGGGTTCAAATCCGGGTCTCGCACCTCTGATATTTCCATGTGCGAATCATTTCTATCATGATTACCACTTGTCGTACGGTGAAGGAAAACATCGTGAGGAAACCTGCATGTCTGAGAAAACCTAGCAAGTTTTCGTAAGACATGTGAAGTCCGCCAACACGCACTGGGCCAGCGCGGTGGACTACGGCCTGATCCCCCTCGTACTGAGGGAGGCCCGTGCCCAGCAGTGGGACGTTAAAAAAAGGGGCTGATGATGATGATGATGATGATATCGGTAACGTTATAGTTTAAATCGAATTACGAAGCAAGTGAAAATGATGACATTTATTAGTAATTTAAATAAATATTTATAGCCAAATATGAAGGCAGTGGTAACGCAGTGGTACCAAGTTGCTTGGGAACAAGTTATGGTTCAATTCCCGGGTCTCGCATCTCTGATATTTCCATGTGCCATTTCCAAAATGATTATCTTACAGTGGAGGAAAACATCGTGAGGCAATCTGAATATCTAAGAGAACCTAGCGAGTTTTTGATCAGCGTGGACTAAGGCCCTCTCGTATTGAAGGAAGGCTCGTGCCCAGCAGTGGGACGTTAAAACAGTCTAAATACAAGCCATAAAGTATATTTAATTATTTTTTTTATATAAACATTTGTGCTTTGTCCTTAGGACTTATTTCTTTGTGTACAATAAAAGATAAGGCTTTGAATTAAAGGTCTTCCATTTCGCATTCAACCTCAAAGGTATCGAAAACAAAGATATCGAGGTCCCATCGACTATGATCGACAAATTCACTTCAGGGCGCATAGCTCTTAGTAAAATTAATGGAACCAGTTTAATTTGCACTTTCGCTTGACGCTATTGACGATATGGAGTGTATTCTAACTTCTAAGTTTACTGAAAAGGGAAAAATTTTGCGTTAGGTTAGTTAAATTACCGATATAATTACTATCTCGCGAAGGTCTAGTACCTAGGCAGACTGAGGTCTCAATTTTTTTCATTGATCATGTCAACGAACTCATAATATATTAAACAATCCAGAGGAACGACATGTGTAATGACATGTGTATTTTACGAATATCTTTTTAAACGTTAAATAAATTATATTTCTAAATAGCGTTTAAACATCGCGACACTCGAGTTCGTCCCTGTAAACTAAATATTATTGGCTGTAATATTGGTTATTGAATTTCTCAGGGATGAGATAATTTCTCGCAATACAATCCCATATGTTTACTCCAATAACTGCCATTATGATAATAATAGCTATCATCATATCAAATTTCATCAAAATCTGCCCAGAGGATTTCTTGTTAAGTACACACAGACGGACAAAAATTCTAAAAACTATAATTTCGACTCTGTACCACTACATATTATTAAAAAAAGTCCTCCGCCGCGTCTGTCTGTCTGTTCGCGATAAACTCAAAAATTATTACACCGATTTTCATGCTGTTTTCACACTGTTTTAGTATACCATTTGGTAAGTTTTTGTATATATTTACTAGCGGAACCAGCATCCTCGCTCGCATTAAATCTCGGGACAAGCCCGAGCGGAGCGAGGGCGAATCGCTAGTCGATAATAATATAGAGGTTGGACTCAGAGACTCATTCAATAAAAGTCTAAAGAAGAAAAATACGAGTATATAAAAGAAAATATTTTTTTGAAAGATCTTAGCGTTCATAAAGTATTAAAGGTTCAATATATTGAAACACAAATTGAAAATATGTTTAATACTACATTCTTTTAGATTTCATATAAAAGCTTTGGATTCAATATAATGTCTAACATTTTTATTAGAAAATAACTAAAAGTCGTTAACTCAATTTTTAGAAGGTTTTACTCTCTCAAAGCTTTAACAGGTCTAAAACTAAATAGATCGAATGTTATTAATCTTTAAGTCAAAAATACATTTTACTTACTATAATAAGTTTTTACTTAGTATAATAAGTGGACGACACGCTTGGCTCAGTTTGTAGTGACCCTACTTTACGGTTAGGTTACGCATGCGAGCGAATTACCACTGAGCTACCACTGCCTTTGATAAAAAACATGAAATTGTATGGCAAAACAAAATATTATAGTAAATTTTCTTAGGAAGATAGGCAACAAGGTTTGGAAAACCTTGCTCTATAGCATTTGGAAACCAAGACAAATATAACATTGCGTACGGGCTCAATTGAGTTTAGTACATATTGCAGCTATAATATGTATATATAATCTAGTTAAGCGGGTCATGGCATGTGTATACACCGTGATGTTTGAATTTTTTTGGAGACAAGTGGTCATGTTGAAAACGATTCGCACGTGAAAATATCACAGGTGCTAGATCCGGGATATGAACCCGCTTCACTAGGTTTTCCGTTACCACTGGGCTACCACTGCCATTCATATGTATACACTACACATATAATAAAAATCTGAGGCAAATCTGTTCATTCACATTTTTAGATCTTATAAATGAAACTACCTTTTCGGATTTTGTCGCGGCTTTATTTTAATTTTTTGTTCCCGACGTTTCGAATGCTTTACAGCAATCATGGTCACGGGAGAAAGCTTGCTGCAAAGCATTCGAAACGTCGGGAACTAAAAATCAAAATAAATCCGCGATAAAATCCGAAAAGGTAGTTTCATTTATAATGTCGAATATTCGCGTGAACCTAAGAAAGTATTATAATTAGATCTGTACATTTAAAAGTACAGTAAGACCTACATTTTATGTGTAACTAATGATACAGATTTGTATAGAACTATAAACTGGAAACCCTAACACGCAATAGAACGTTTACATCACTTTCCGCTTGACCTAAATGAAATGTAGAAATATCTGACGCACCTGGAATTTGTTTAGTGTTTATTTGTTGAAAGTGATTTCCCAAATGATATAAATTGAGTTTATTTCTTTTAGTCACGCTATATTATAAATATACCTATATTTGAAACGCGAACTTTTGTATGCATGCATATATATACGTATGTATTTATGTTCATTTATATTGCTATTATATTATAACCTATATATATATATATATATATATATATATATATATTAAGACCTTTCTGGAGAACCATTCTATCCATTGGTGAAACCTGCATGAAAATCAGTGCAGTAGATTTTGAGTTTAACGCGAACAGACAGACAGACAGACAGACAGACGCGGCGGAGGACTTTGTTTTATGATATGTATAGATTTAGACTGATGAAAAATGATTTTGATGAAATTTAGTACACAAATATAACTAATTCTACGTGTTAAATATGACGTTACCTGTTAATGGTATTGAATTACAAAAGGAATCTAGGTTTTTCACATAATATCTATGAGGGGAAGAGAGTAAGTAAATATACCTATTAACTATCTTTTTTCAAATTAAATAAGTTGTAAGCAAAATTGAGGATTGAGAAGTGCTTGTAAAAGTTTTAACAAAATAAAGTAATGATGGTCTATTATTTGTTGAAGTAATTTAATAAAAATGTGAGTGTTTTCTTTTTGTTAATCTGTTAGTTTATATTTCTTACAATATTTAATACATTGATTAATGTAATATATTGCACAATATAGCTAATGAAGAGAATAATGATTGATTTCTCATCTGGTGTTAATAGGTGGTCTCTGTGAAGTCTTAGTACAGATATTACAAAATTTTTTTTAATATAAATACAAATGCGCGGCGTGTCTTGTATATTAAATATTTTTATTGCGAAACATTTCTAACTTGACTACGGTGAAGGAAAAGATCGTGAGGAAACTTGCATGTCTGAGAGAACCTAGCAAGTTTTTGAAAGTCATGTGCAGTACGCCAAGTTGCTCTAGGCTAGCGTGGTGGACTATGGCCTGATCCCCTTTGTATTGAAGGGAGGCCTGTGCCCAGCAGTAAGAGGTTAAAAAAGACTGAATACACACATTTTGATTTCTGGTTCTTGATATTTCAGTGCCCATGATTGCTGTCAATATTTCGAAATGATGGGACAAAAAAGTTAAAGTAAAGTTTAATTTATTGCAAATGTCGAATAATGGCGTAAAAAATATTTTGTCATTAACTGGCCTTTCAACAAATGCCCTTGATTGTGCATCGATTGTTACGAATAAAACTAGAGTAGTAGTGTTGATGATTTCTTATTAAATTTATAGATGTCATCTACTAAAAAGAATGTATACTAAAACACAGGCGTGTTTATGAATAATTAATACATAGTGTCTATATTATTAAGATTTTTTATTTTTTTTAAACACAGTGCCATCTGGTTCCGCGGTAAGCTACGAGGCTTGTGTTACGGATACCAGATAGTTTTACAGACTCGAACCCGTGACCTCTGGCACAGCAAACTACAGTACAAACTGCGCCAAACATGTCGTCAGATTTGTCTAATAAAATACGAATATCGATTCAATTCTTTTGTCAAAGGCGTCAAAGCGATACGAATGTCTTCAATAATGTATAAAATTAAAAATCTTTCAAGGATCTTCTTTGTTAGAGTGTTGAAAAGATTTCATTACATACTCGAAAAACGGCACGTAAATAGATCAAAAGCTGTCAAGTGTACCCTAAGCCTAGAATTGTATTTAGTCGTCTTCGCACACACTCGACATCAGACAGTGCTTATATCAATAAATCTATCTATACTAATATTATAAAGAAGTAAAGTTTGTGTGTTTGTATATTTATTAAATTGTAAGGGGTAATCTCGGGATCTACTGAACCGATTTTAAAAATTCTTTTACCAATAGACAGCCACATTACTGCTGAGTGTCATAGGTTATATAAAAAACCGACAAATAAAAAGGCTTTACGTGGTAGTCCGTTTTGCAAAGTGAATCGGAGAAAAAACGGTCGAATAAAAGGGTTTCTTACGCGATTATATATTTTACGTCATTTTAAAACTATACTAAAGAGGTTACACCTGGGGACGAACCCGAGCAAAGCGAGGGTGAGTCGCTAGTAATAAATATGTCGGGACATTATTACACACAGCGCCATAGTTAGGTAAGCTACGAGGCTTATGTTACGGATATCAAATAGTTGATAGATTACATATTATATAACTTTAAATACAATTATATTGTAATTTGTACATTAAACACTCCTGACTGAAGTACAAACATTCGTGCTCAACAAATTAATGCCCCAGCGGGACTCGAACCCGCGACCGCTGGTGCAGCAAGTAGGGTCACTAATAACGGAGCCACAGGTGTAATCAAAGTAAAATAAATTGATGGATATTAAAAAACTATTTTCCTAAATAACTTAGTTTGAGGGACCTATCTCTCTTAATCGATTTTATGATCAATGATGTCCTGAAAATTAAAACAATTATTGGACTTATAAATTTATGGTTCATTGATATAAAATCTTCTTTAATAAGGTCTATTATATTATCGAGATAGAGATCTGAGTTCGAAACCTTAATGACGCTAAAAATTATAAATGAAACTACCTTTTCGGATTTTCACAAAATCCGTAAAGGTATTTTCATTTATAATGTCGAATATTCGCGTAAATCTAAGAAAGTATGACGCTAAAAATTTTAAATTTTCGCAATGTTCCTATAAGTAGATCAGTGATAGAAAGGAGGCGGTATTTACCTATATCTGGAACAATACGTTAAATCAATCCCGTACCTAACCGGTTGTGCTGGATTGCCGTCGCACCCAACTATGAGAGTGAAAGGAATACAAGTGTATTTGAATTTCCGTTATATTTAATCGGGGCCCTTTACTATTTACTTTAAATATAAAAATACAAATAGCCTATACCACACCTTGACCGATATAATATTTCTATTATCTACAAAAATAAATGAAACAAATAAACTTTGCAATTTTCAGAATATTATTAATTGTAATATGAAGATAAATTAATTTTAATCATTTTAAACACAATAGGTTTTTTTCTCAAAATTCCATAGAATCTACAAAAATATGAAAATTGGTTCAATATATAAGACAGATGTACCGAAACACCTTAAACGTACTACACATTATGTAAGCGTATCAAAAATTAGTAGTGATAATCGTAGAACGCCACATTTTTGTCTTTCATGTATAGATATTATAATAAAATGAATGCCTCAGCGTTCCTCACATACGTCGCGTTGACAGATCTCACTTTTTATTGGATCATAAAGGACCCTCGTAGGTTACTCATTCAATAGATCAATTGAATAAATAAAAGCCAGAAATAAGATTCTTTACCAACAAGACGGTAGTATTTATAAATAATTCAGAAGTTGTTGATGCTGTTTTTTATGTTGAAGTTTGGGTTCGCTATTCGGCTCTGGACAATATTCGGATGAATGAATTTTCTCACAAAATATATTTTATCATAGATAAACTCTAAAATACATGAAGAAATAAAAAAAAGTAGTAAATGAATTTTTTTAAAGTTGAAGCCAGTAAAATATTTTCACGTCTAGTCTCTAAGAATTATACCTCTAAGAATGCTTCTAAGAAAAACGAGAATAAGTCGCTATTATTGTATACAATACCTTTATTCATAAAACTAACTCCATCTTAGCAAATTTTCATAATATTATGATTCTGCTAGCTCTTCAAAAATATACTGAGTTGGAATTATTAAGGTCGATATGTAAGTTGATATTGTAAATATCTAATAGAACAACTAATATTAAGCTTAATACTCTTCCACGTTGAAATGGATGAAAGGATTTTAAGGAACACTTTTAACTATGAAGGTCGTATAAAATTTTGTTTAATACTCATATTATGTGAGCTAAATCGTGTACAAGTTAAACCTTAATGACTGTATTAATTCAAAATTGATCAGTCTATAAGGTTTGACCAGCAACTTTGATCAGAATTTGCGAATTTGGTGTGCGAGGTACAATAGTGGAAACAAGGACATTATCGGAGCATTGAAACCACTCAGGCCAGTTCATCAAATTAATTACGCATCTCATATACAGAACAGCAATGTAGAGGTGGCATCGTACTATGTATATATATGATGGACAATTTATGGTTTGAATCACCCTAGTTTTGGGGTAGTTTTAAATGTTGCAGGTGGTATACTTATCGAAAATTAAATTTGTTGTATTAGTTTTTTCTTTTCGTCTATTTTTGGACTTATCATACCCTTTACACTTTTGTCAGATTTATTGTATTATTTATTAGAGGGGTTGAAAGATTTCGCATAGACGAAAAGTCTTTCGGAACGCCAAGCAAAGCATCCAAAAAGACATTAGAGTACAGGAAGTTAAAGAAATCAGCACCACAACTAAAATAAACCGAGAGCGCACCAGCTACTCGGAGCTTTCAAAGCTCAAACACTAGCCGCGAGGACCTGGGGATTTAGCCTAAATATGAACCTGAATGATTGATGATGATCAAAATTAACTATAACTTTTAAATTTATTTAAGCAAAATAAATTCGCTAAAAATAAAACTCGTAAAAGATAACTTGGGTTTTCGTCCATAATTCATTCACACAGAAAGACGAGTGCTTTTAAAATAAGTGGTTTACAATATCACTTTCAAATATATTTTCATCATCACTTCAATACTAACCTTTCGGAAACATTTAATTTATGAATCAAATAAATCAGATATTTGGTGTACTAAAATGTTCCACGCCATTGATTCTAAAGTGTTTAAATTTGCAAATTTTGATAACTAAATATTATATAACTATTGTTTCTGCGATGAATTATGCATTAATTAGTTCCATTCATTGCGTAGACACGAACATTACACATGAATATACATAGTTTAATCTGATTATTATTATTATAAGTTTTTATAAAAGTTTTTATTACTATACCTAACTGCTACTTTACAATAGTAGCATTATTAATCTTATATATTACTAGTAATTCCTGCGGCTTTGCCCGCGCCCGTAGGATGAAAATTAAGGGTTATAAGAATTTTTTGATACCAAATCATAAAAAAGTAAAAATAAAAAATTTGGCCCGAAAATAAAAAATAAAATATCTGGAGAGGACCATCCTTATCACCTAGAGGAATAAAGAATAGCTTACGACCTATTCTCAGACCTACCACATACACGCAAAAAAAATCATAAAAATCGGTCAAGCCGTTTCGGAGGAGTTCGAATATACTGTCGTAATCAAACTGGGAATTTTAAATGAGACAAACTTTTAGGGTTTGGTCGCAGTTTAGTTCTTGACGTATCGGATGTTTTACAGCAATCATGGTAGCGGAAGGAACTAAGGTTAGACGTCTAGCAAGTTATTATGAAGTTATTACACAAGTATGTACTTATCAGACCCATTTTGATCATCAATCGAGGACGACTGAATTGCATAATTAAAAACAGTAAAAAAGTACTTACATTTTCAATAAATTCCGGATTAGCTGTATATCCATACCCGATGAAAATCATCGAGTGAAGACCGAGGATCATTACCATAGTGTAAAACCTGTACAAAAATAATGTAACTTTTTGCAATGCTCGAAGCAAAATTCATCTACTAATAAGTCCTAAATATTATCTGATTTTAACTACTCGAAAAAAGCTAGTAGTTGTTAACAGACCTGTTGTCGGTAGACAATTTATATACATAATTATTATGTTTTTACATATTATCGCCAATATTTTCGTTAATAGCGAAATTACTTTGTTTTTAAATGATATTTAAAAATAAAAATGACATTAATTTCATGTTAATTTTACTTGATATAATTATAATTTACCTCATAGCTTGAAAACACTTAAAGATCCCGCCGTCAGCGCTGCCACCATATTTCAAAGCTTTCCAATTTTTTTGCACGCAGAAAGCCAGCATATACCTATTGCCTGAACAAATAAAAAAAATCATAAAAAGTGTAGCGCAAATAAAAGTGTTAAACAAGACTTAGATAATACGTATTTAATAGCTATTGGATATAATATAATTAAAAGAAAAATAATTTTCAAAAAATTGAAGAATGTCAAATCTGTAAATTAATATTTTTTTCAGAGACCAAATTCTTATTTAATTTTTAATTTTATATAAAAAACAGACTTTTAGTCTATGTATCAGGATATGCGGAAAACTACTGGACGACGACGCAGATACTGATGAAATTTGTTCATCGATCGACATATAGGATACTTTTTATCCGGAAAAATAAATTATGTTTGACAAGTCTATAATAACCGTTAAAACTTCATCTAGTTGTCAAACCTGAGCAGAGTCAGGGTGAGTCACTGGTCTGATAAAAAATCTAATTACCTTCTTCATCATCTGGTGGCCAAAAGAAGTAAAACGCTGAACAGCCAAGATTTGCAAAGAGAAGAATTAGCAAGAGAGCTCCAATGATGTAGTCTAGTACATCTGGTGGGATGTAGTCGTTTTGCGTCTTACAATATCTTACCGATAGGGAGTCCACCTGTTGCAAAATAAACTACATGTTAATGGGTTCTTAAAGCAATCAGCTTAGGCATAGACTGTATTAGCACATAGGCTATCTATTATTCCGGAAAAATTATGGTTCCCGTGGGATAGAATTGCTTTTGGTTTCCACTAGGAACGAACGCGAGAAAGATTGTGTATTAAGATTATAATATGAGCATAAACAGTCCTGAAAAATAATCAATGCAAAAAAATATTTTGTAAGGGCAATATTTAAAAAAAAAATCTAATTACTATGATTAGAAGGAGATAATAAATTTTTCTTTAATTTATCTTTCATACACTTACTTGTAAACCATATCCTTCATGTATTGTTGTATTGAAGCATTCTTTTAAGGCAGCCACAGTTATATGACTTGCATTAGCATGAGTAAGATTGAGACCACATCGCTGAGATCCACACACACCTCTATGTAATTTGGTATGTTTGTAATTTCTATACGTCAAAGATGAAAAATTCTGGAATAAAATAACATTACTACACTTTATGAACTCACACAGAATTTAGTTAAATAACTGAGTGATGCGGGTTTAAATCCCGGGTCTTACACCTCAGATATTTTCAAGTGTGAATCGTTTCGAACATGCATTCATATGAGAGAACAATGATTGTTCGAAAGACATGCTCAGTCCGCTCGTAGGCAGCATAGTAAATTATGGACTTAACTTCCTCGACTTAAATGCCTTGATAAAAAGTTCAAAAAATTCTTTGTAGTAAAATAGGACTCGAATGTAGAACCTCGTAATAATTCACAACCTTTTAATTTAAACGAAACAATCAACGAGGTAATCATATTATTTTAATGAAATCATAACAGAGTCAAAGCGGAACGTCAAATATTTGCGAAATGTTTTGCGTTTGAAGGAAGTTTAGATAGCAGAAGCTAAATAAATGATTTTTAAAATTCCCAACCCTTCTTGTTTCATGTTTCTTTCAATTAATGTAAAAGTTTAAACAAATCGTTTGATAATTTGTTTCAGTATCTACGGTGGTCTTATTATGACTACTAATACTTACGTTATAATTCGAAAATAATTTAGACTAGTTAGTTAAATATTAAATTAATGTTCAGTTAAAGCCATAAGTCTAGGTGTTAATAATTATACTTGATATATTTAAATTTAAATCTCTTGATAATATACTAATAATATATAGAATTTAGTTTAAAATGACATTTAAATTTTTTATTGATTCTCGTTGATGAACATTCCACAGAAGGACATTCCAGTGAGTTACAGCTTTGCCTATATAAGGAGTAGGATATGCGAGGTATCCAAGAAATGGAACTATTCTGAAAACGACCTAACATTACTAAAATTCCTTAAGTCCTACGTACCGTTAATCACTATAAGAGGAAATATGGAATTTTAAGTATGGATATTTAAGTTGAAAACTAAATAAAGAGGTGATTATAAATGAAATTAGCTTTTAGGACTTTGTCGCTTATTTATTTTGATTTTTGGTTCCCGAAGCATCATTTACATTAGAATTACAGCAATCATAGTCACGGGAGAGACTAAGAACCAAACCAGCTTACAAAGTCAGTGGTTGCTATGATCACTTTTCTTTATCACCATAATATGATGATCACAATTTCGGAGAGAAGATAAAAGTGATTTGTTAAAAATAAATTTTCTGATGTTTTATCGTACATTATGTCCAACTAGTTATAATATAATTAATCATATTATTGAAATATATAACACAGTAGATGCCCAATGGTAACGTGCTCGCTTAGATGACCAAGTGATGCGGTTTCAAATCCTTGTCTCACACCTCTGATATCATGAGCGTATCATTTCTAACATAATTACCATTTGTCTTACGGTGCAGGAAAACATCGTGAGGAAATCTGTATGTCTCAGAAAACCTAGCAAGTTTTTGAAAGACCTGTGAAGTCCGTCAACCCGCACGGGGCCTGACCCCCCTCCCTATATTGAAGGGAGATTTGTGCCCAGCAGTGGCGTTAAAAAGGGCTAAATATGTACTATAGAATAACAATTTATTGCTTACTTTAATATATTGATACAGTGGTGTGTCAACTTCAAGCAGTTCAAAGTCTACAATGCAATAGACTGCGTCTGGCTTTCTTAAGCAGATGTCGAAGTCATCCAATTCTGACAATACTGGCATCGAGTAGTAGTCGAATGTGTGTTCCAATACATCTGTAACAATGTTAATACCTTTTAAATTATAAATAAGCTTCGCTTTTACCTTTGGTAAGGTTTGGTAAAATAAACTGAACCGCAAAGAAAAAGGGTCGGTTAGAAAATCTTAAAAATCTTCAAAAGACCTAGCTTTATAAAATATATAATATAATAATTGAAGAATATTTTATTTTAAACATTAATAAAAATTAAAAAAAAATGTATATAATATATAGAGTAGTAAAATATAGAGTGAACGGTAGTAAAGGTAAAAAAAATCGAAAAAAAATGAAAATTTGATGAGTTTAGTCTAAGCTCATATAAATCGTAAATAAATAGCAGAGAAATAAAACTAAAATATACTTACTATTATACACATAATGCTTACTAAGGAGTATGAGAAAGTATTATGTATAAACCTTTTTATTTAGAAAAAAATATTAAACTTGTTTCATTTTCAGTTTACTATATGTCACAGACCTACTAAGCCTTAGACTGTTGTCTAGACTCTCTAGAGGTAACACGCAAACAGGTCTACAACACAAATGCACAAAGGAGGAAGAGGAGAGATTTTAAAATACTTTCACCCTTTGTTTTGGTAAATTTCGCATACCACAAGTGGTTATGTGGGACTCACTGGACTAAGGCCAGTACTACTCGCTAAAACCCAACAGACCTCACCCAAGACGGGCGAGGTCGGATCGGGGCGTCACAGGATTGCTTGGGCAATTAACTAAGATGCCCCTGCAGGCTGCAGGTCTTACCCTAACTATGAGTAGGTCAACTACAAATCCAATTTTAACGACATGTTTGGGTCAGTTGGTAGTGACCCTACTTTCTGCGCCAGCGGTCGCGGGTTCGAGTCCCGCTGGGGCCAATCATTTGTTGAGCACGAATGTTTGTACTCCAGTCATGCGTGTTTATATTTATAATAATATGTATGTATTTAAATTTTAAATATGTGTACATCAACTATCTGGTATCCGTAACACAAGCACGTAACGTAGCTTACCACGGAACTAGAGGGCGCTGTTGTAATAATGTTCCAATATAATATTTATTTGTTATTAAGTACTTTTCGAAGCTGAGTGTCCTCAAAATCGAACCAAAGACATTCGGATCCGCATTCACGCATAAAGACGAACGTAACGTGGCGGTTGAATCTTGGAAAAATATTTAGGTTAAAAGCAACCTATATGTGTACATACGTACATATTGGCTAAATACTTACTTTTATTTCTTAACGATTTCCTTTTAATATTGCGTTACTTCATTTCCGCTGCAATTGCTATAATTCTAATTGATATTATAATAATGCATCTTTCAATAAATACTCTGTTATTTTACGATACGTTTGGCTTAGTTTACAGTGCCTATAGGCCTATAGGCATATTTGAAGGCCTATTCATGTATTACAATCGATACATACATATAAATATAATTGAAGTGTCTGTTTTTAATTTCAAGTTACCAGCTTTTTACTAAATGCATATGAAAGTATATACGATTCTAACAATAAAAAAACATTTTTTTTAATGTTTGTCTGTCTGTCTGTCTGTTTGTTCCGGGTAATCTCTGAAACGGCTCAACCGATTTTGACGAGACTTTCACTGGCAGATAGCTAATGATGTAAGGAGTAACTTAGGCTACTTTTTAACCGACTTCAAAAACGGAGGAGATTACATTTTAGAAAATTTATTTTTTTTAGTTTAATTAGCGGAACCCGTGACTTCGGTGATGTTAAACCTAGGGACGAACCCAAGCGTAGCGATAGTGAGTCGCTAGTATAAAAATATATATGGAACTTACATCAAAAAATCTATATTTTAAATCATCGTCTGTCTGTAGGCTACTTTTATTTACTAACTAAGGCTACTTTTATTTTATTAGAAAATTGTAACAACCATTTAATTTATTTTAACTTACGCCCAGCGAAGCGGACCTGGTTTGCTAGTATATAATATATTATATTTGTTATTAATTATGATCGAATTCTAGTCTATCTGGTGTTCATAACAAAAGCCTTGTAGCTTACCATGGAACTAGATGGTGCTGTCATAAACTTATGACCCAACATATTTATTTATTTATATATTGGGGAACAATATTTCCAACGTAAAAACAAACGTACGTAATGTACGTACTTTCAAGAATATTGTAATATTTTGTGCTCTGATCTAAACTTATTCGATATGATTCCGCGTAGGCATACTTTCGACACACAATTACTTAATACCCATTATACTCTTTAACATTAACACTTTTAAGGCTGTTATTGCTTCAACTAAGGACTAACCATTTTGCAATAAGAGTCTAAACGTAAACAGGTAATTAGTCTAGAAAATCGTACAAAGATTTAATCTAAATGCCTAATAGCTTATAATTATTACAGTTAAAATGTACTATTTCGAAATAAATTTCTTTACTTTCAATTTATTGAAGCCCGAAACATTTTGTCTTCTAGGCCTTAATTTGGCTAAACAATTTATTTGGATTTCTACACAATGAAAGAAGACTTGAATGATTATCTTTTTTAACATAAAAAATATCCTATTTCATGATTGTTTGTTTTTTTTAATGGGACAAAGTGGGCAAACGGGCAGGAGGCTCACCTGATGGTAAGTGATCACCTCCGCCCATGGACATCTGCCTTTCGGGAAAGGGAGGGAGGGAGGAGGGAGAAGGACGGGAGTAGGGATGGGGAGTGGGCCTCCCGGACTCTCACTTACCGGACGAAACGCGACAGCGTAGCTGCCACTTTACGCCAGTCTTCTGTGAGAGAGTGGTACTATACGGGGCGTGCCGGCCCATTCGGCTGCTACCCGAAGGTAACAAGCATGGCACTACCACTTGAATATGTTTAGAAACGATTATTATATTTCGTTGGATTTTTATATAGAACTGGTGTTGCATAGATATATAACACCTAGATGGAGTGTAGGTCCAAGCGAATTGTAACCACTTTTTTTGGCTAGACTTCGAGATATGGCTAGATACGTTTCCCGTCGTGTCAATGTCAATTGTCAAGTTACACAACTACATACGTACAACTTAGGTACTTACTTAGTCTTAGCTCCCGCTTTATTAATTTAAAAATGACTTGCTGTGCATTGAAAGGGTGTCATAACACGTCACATAATAATACTAAGTAAAAGAAAATCACATTTCACAGGTAAGTACTATTTGGCAACTTATAATTTAAAGTAAAACATTCGTCTATACAGAAAATTAATTTGTAAACAAATCAGACGCCATTAGATTGTGACACTTACGCACACATTCATACTAATGCTACTTCAATATTGAGCGGAATTATGTATGAAACTATCAGTCTAGGTATTATTAGTCTAAGTGGTGTTGAAAACGCCTAATATGTGGCCATATTTTTGTTGATATCTTACATGTTATAGAAACCTGAAGAAACAAGCTTGTATCTTCCATTATCCACTCTTCATTTTTTTTGGTCAACCCATTTTTGTTCCCGACGCATCATATCTTTATTAAAATTGAGATATAATAATAATCACTTGGTGATCGCCCTGTGGTCAAATTTCGACTATAATTTAATAACTAATGTAGTATACATTGTAATAAATGAATTTATTATGGTTATGTTTGACATTCGTATGTGTGTTATGTTTTTTTATTGATTTAATGTATTCTTATGCATCATTTAAAAAAATATGAGCATTGTGCACTCCTTCTATACATATTATAAAACAAAGTCCTCCGCCGCCTCTGTCTGTCTGTCTGTTCGCGCAAAACTCAAAAACTACAGCACCGATTTTTATGCCGTTTTCACCAATGGAAAGAGTTGTCCTCGGGGAAGGTTTTAGTATCTAATTTATCAAGTATTTTAATTTAATTTGAATTCATTGGCTAAAATGTCGCAAAAAATCAAGCGATCAATCAATCAAGCTTTAAGCTCCGCTTTGCTTGATGCAATCGCCACCCTCCGCGCACCGTCTGGCCTACTGTTTAGCTAATAGTTCTTACAAGAAGCAAAGAATTTTTTGAAAGAATTTTCAACGTTCTACCATCAATTCCTATTTCTAAATAGTTATTAGAACGCGGGCGAAGTCGCGGCAATTGCTAGTCTTTATGTAAACTATAAGCAAAGTCAATAAAACATATCTTAACACTGTGCTGTAAGTATGCTAAATTTCATACTCCTCCGTACGCGCAATTTTCGTAAAAAGAGGTACAAATACCACTAATCTTACGGTAATGGAAACAGATGTAAGCAACCTGCATGTCTGACAGCAGAAGCCAAATTTTCTAAACCCATGCTCAGTATGCCCACACTTGGCCTGCGAGTCTATATTGTTTTTTAAATATGGTACATACGAGAATCGAACCCTCGTCCTTTAAGTATACACTATAGACCCGTTAGATATACACTATACATGCTTCACTGCGTACTTGCGAGTGTAATTTAAAGTGTAGAATAAAGTACATATCATTGCAAAATAATTAACGCTCTTAGTTGTTTACAAAAAATAAGTATCTTTCGTAAAAATGCTCCGTCAATTAGTTGTGCTTCACTGAGGTAACAAAAAAATTTTAAGTGTTTTAAAAGCTGTTTGCTTGCATTCAAACGTGTGTTTTTAATAAAAAATACGAATTAGACCGAAATATTTTTTTTACTTTAAGACAGTCACTGGTAGTCTGTGATAACGCGCATGCTTTGATAACCGAGTGATGCAGGTTAAAATCGGGGTCTCGCAACTCTGATATTTTCATGTGCGATTCATTTCTATCCTGATTACCACTTGTCTTACGGTGAAGGAAAACATCGTGAGGAAACCTGCATGACTGAGAAAACCGAGAAAGTATTCGTAAGACATGTGAAGTTCGCTAACACGCAATAAGCCAGCGCGGTGGACTATGGCCTGATCCCCCTCGTACTGAGGGAGGCCCATGCCCAACAGTGGGACGTTGAAAAGGGCTGATAATGATGATGATGATTTTTTTTTATTTAAGACAGTGGTTGTCCAGTGGTAACGCATGCTTTGATAACCGAGTGATGCAGGTTCAAATCGGGGTTAAAATCTAGCAAGTTTCCGTTATTTTATATGAGAAATTGAATAATTGATGAAGTGTACTCTAGTATATAATATACATCCATCTACCTATATATATTAGACTAAGACAAACCATTCTACTACCTTTTTCTCTTTCAGCATTTTTTAAAGTTTTTAAGCCTCACGCATTATAAGTTTTTCAGTAAAAAAATACAGGGTAACACCCGGATAATGTACCCATATCACTAGAAAGCTACTTGGCAGATTTTGATGGCTATCCGGGTCAATAAATAGGATACTTTTTACTGCTATTTATCTATAATAACCGTTAGAACATATGTAGGGACGAAACCTAGATGAGCGCGTACGAGTCGCTTGTATGCAATTATATACAGCGTATTAACACGTTAAGTGCGAAGCGAGGCCTAAATCACCCCTGATGCAACTTCCCTGTGGTGCGGCAAGCAAAAAAGTGAATTTCTCTGTCGTGCGAATGGCATAGCTTTGGTTTGGTCCAGTGTAGGAAAGAGATAAATATATATTTGAGATCACTAATGGTTCCGGACTCGGTGGTGTACCTACCTTGGTACCGGATGTCTTAGGCCTCGTGCCGCACTGAATTAATATAATTTTAATGCAGTGCGGAACGAGGCTAAAACGTCCCATATCCCCCCTGACCTCGTACCGCACTCAACGCGAGCTTCCCGCGACCAGTGTTGTGCATCACGTCGATTGGAGTTAATTTAATTTTTAAGTTAATTTTAAAAAACCCAGAAACAGAGCCAAAACAGGTAAGTTTTTAATGAAAAAATCTTCAGTAAGTACCTAGTTTTTTCTTATCTTGGTAGCTATGTACCTAAAGTAAGTGTAAGATATTATTACTTAAGTATATTATACCTAAAGATATTATTGGTAATAACGATTATTGACGTACCTAATACTTTGCAACATATCTAGAATTACCTATTATTCTATATCGTGATAATAATGTTATTATTATTAGGACTTAACACTTAATTGATATTTTTGTAGGTAGTGAAAAACTCCACAAGAAACGCAAAGCAGCCGTTGACAAAACAGGTAAGTAATATAATTAATATTTCAGTAGTTCTTTGTCTAGGTTTTGAAAGTAGGTATATAAATATTAAAGATTTTTAGGGTTCCGTATCGAAAGGATAAAAACAGGACCCTCTATTACTAAGACTTCGCTGTCTGTCCGTTTGTCGCGATAGATAGATAGTTGAAGTTTTCTCAAATTATGTAGGCCGCTATTACAATAATACTAAAAAGTTAAAAACAACAAAATACCTATGTAAAGGGATATTTTTAATCACCAAGTTTGTTAAGTGTGTTAGATTCGACTTATGTAAATTTTACGATAAATGTCACGTGGTCGGAAGAGAAGCTTAAGCTACTTTATTTTAAGTATAAAACAAACACATTCATTTGATGCAGTTATACCTACATTATCATTGTTATTCTCATCTACGATCTAACCTAAGTAACAATGTCAGTTTTATTACGTTATCTTTACATTTTTGTTATTTTTCAGCACCTGAAAGCGCACGCCATTGCCTCGAAAAGGGTGAAAAAAGGAGAAGATGTGTTGGTTGTTACCAAAAACTACGCACATTTTTACCATCTCGTGAAGCTGATAAAAAATCCAAAAAGATTTTGACTCAGTGCACTCAGTGCAAAAAATCTTATTGTCTACCCTGTTTCAATGAAAAGCACTCATAAATAAGTACAACATATATATTGAGATTTTTATAAAAAAAGTATATTGATACTGATTTTTTAATGTTAATTCAAGTTCTAATAATTGTATTTTTAAAGCCCGAGGCAGAATAAATAGGACAGTTTCTTTTCTACTTCTGGTTGCCTTTTTTTTCTATTCTGTGAACCACATTAAGATTTTATTTTATCATATACAAATAGAAAGATAAACCTTATGCATAAACCGTAATCCATTATTTTCCAATAATAAGTCTCTAATAGGTGCCTCTTAATGGTATAGAATGGAACGCTTCGTGCGCGAGTCAGACTCGCACTTGGCCGGTTTTTTTTTCTTTATGGCGCCTTCAAGCACAATTTAGATTATTTAAAAAAAAATGTATCCTTTGATAGCTTTGTGTTGTTTTGCCAGGTTTTGCCCTTAAAACGATCTAATGAGATATAATTGACCAAAATCGGTCAAGTCGTTGCGTAGTTAAGACAGTTTAAAAACGTCGATATTATTTTTCCCATCACTAATCGCAGCGAAAATTTGCCCTATTTCAGTGCGTTACGAGGTGTATAAGATATTTTGTTTTGCTAATAATTCCTAAACTAGCCATCAGATCCCGGGGCGACGGTGGATTAGGGTTCATCAATTCACTGTCTATATCAATAAGGACCAAAATTCTCATTTATCTTTGATTTCGCGCCAGAAAATGGATTTTAGTCTGTAAAAGGAGGTGGGGTCTAATAGACCGCGTGTCGCCCTAACGTCTGGTCACGGTACGGGCCGATTATACCTCGTGCCGCAGGAACGGAAAGTATGCAAAAATTGGTGCCGCAGCTAACGTGTTAATCGTGAACTTTAGTCAGTTGCCAGATCAATAATAATTTACGACAAGTAATGCGGCAATGTTCTATTATAGAATGATACGTGAACTAGCTGTTAGTGAGGTATGCCACTGGTCTTCTACACCAAATGTATTTTTTCAAAATAAAATAAAAATTAAAAACTGATTGTAATGCTTGACGTTAATTTAGAAATAATATTATAGTGATTAACTAGCAAACCTGGTCCGCTTCGCTGGGCATAAGCTGAAATAAATTAAACGGATTTTACAATTTTCTAATCTAACATTTTCGTTCAATTTTTTTGTTATGAAAGTTGCGGCAGAGCAAGTGTTTTTGCTCATATTTTAAGGCATCAAAATATTAAAGCTAAGCTAAGTAAATGCATACATTTGTTACGCATATACGCATTTTTTACAAGTGTCATTAAACTGTAGCTCATTATTAAATATTATTATAGCATGAGTGTATTTTATTGTATTATTAGCAATTCCAGCAGCTTTGCCCGCGTTTTAATCACAATTAGTCACAAATTTTAATCACAATCAAAATTAGGGTTATAAGTATTTTTAAAAAATAAACATCTAGAGGGTCAACCCTATCACCAAGGGGAATAAAAAATAGCCTACGACTTATTCTCAGACCTACCAAATATACAAAAAAAATTAAATTAAAATCGGTCAAGCCGTTCGGATTTATTTTGATTTTTGGATCCCGACGTTTCGAATGCTTAACAGCAATCATAGTCACGGGAGATACTAAGGTATTTGACGTCTCAGGTCTCAGAGGCATATAATATACTTGTTACAGACAGTGCCTACCCAGAAGATTAAAAACTTTTCAAAGGATGTCACCAAAGTACCAAGTACTTTAAAGAATGTTACAAAGTTTATGTGTTAACGTTGAAGTGACTCATAGTACTATATCTATAAGACTATAATATTATCTACTTGAATTACTGATAGAAGTACGTCGAATAATTCTAATACATAAAAATCTCATGTCACAGTGTTTGTTATCGAACTCCTCTGAAACGGCTTGACCGATTTTTAAGAAATCTTCTGAGTGTATTTGGTAGGCATGAGAATAGGTCATAGGCTAATTTTTATTCCCGTAGGTGATAAGGGTAGCTCTCTCCAGATTTTTTAGACAAAATTGTTATTTTTTTATTACTTTTTTTGTTTTGGCATCAAAAATACTTTTATTTACACCTCTACCACTAATCTCGGTTTTTTAATAGTGATTAAAACTAGTGAATTGCTAGTTTAATATAACGCTAAACAGAACATTAAATATATGGGTGAAATATTTCAAGATTCTTCTCATTTTACAACCAGTAGAAGTCGATTTTCCGCATACGACATATTCTTGTTCATATATGTGCCTTAGAACGCGTTAGTTACGAAATCGATTAGTCTAGATTAGACATTCTAGACTTAGTTCAAGTTTCGAAATTGTTGTGCCCGTAAAATACTTTTACTGCAATTAGATGTTTTGTTTCACTGAATATTTAGTTTAATATATTTTTTAATTTTTTATAATTTTATCATAATAGTTATTGCACTCGCAGTTATTAAATTTCCTAATATGAATACAAGTATGTTATATTTAATTAATAAAGTACATATCGTCGGTTTACTGCAAGAATTCATTAACCAACAAATTCAAAATGTTGAGTAAAGCCACTTTTAGTTTTAGATATATTGTTTTCCCTATATAATCTTAGATATGATTATGTGACAGAAAAGTAAAACACAATTATATTGCTGTATGTTTTTACTATTAAAATCAGGTATTTTTTTCAAATTATTAACGAGTGATTATTTTTAAAAAAAATAAAAATATACCGTTAATGACTTCTTGCCATTAGGCTTTTTTTCAAGATTTGAATTAAGTATTTCTTCAAATACATGTCTAATTTAAGAAATACATACTTTTTGAATAGGAATAATGTTTTATTTTATGGATAAAAGGGGGCAAAGGGGCAGGAGGCTCACCTGATGGAAAGTGATCACCGCCGATAATGGATATCTGCAACACAGGCTTGCAAATACGTTGTTGGCCTTTCAAGAAAGAATAAAAAACTGTCCACAAGTATTAAGGAGTATTCTCAACCCTATTATGGACACTAGCTGTAGGCCTACTTATTGTAATCATGGCGGATCTCGACTATGACACACAACTCAATGCAGATGACCTTGTTGTTATAGTAAATGGTCACTGCCTGAACACATTTTCCACCAGATTACAAGGAACTTGCAGCACTCACACACACACAAGGTGGTGCAGGGAAAACTAATTATCATTTAACACTGATAAAACAACAATCGTACCTTTCAATAAAAAAAAAGCTTGAAAAGCTGACCGAACTCAGACTCAATGGCGACATCTTTTACTTATCAAATGAATTAAAGCACCTTGGAATCACTATTGACCAAAAGTTGACTTGGAACTCTTACGTCTGTTGAGGTGAGAGTTACAAGTCATCGTGACATTATGTATAATGTCAAAAATGCCATAAAGGCCAAAATGGCTCTCTGATTATGTTGTTAATAATGGCAGAAGCCAAGTGAGGCCTCAAACCCAAAAAGACTCTTTGGTTGTACACCGCCGATAATAACATATGCCTAAGTAGTAAGTTTTTAAGTGGTAGTGTCAAAGTCAAAGTCAAAGTCAAAATATACTTTATTCAAATAGACTTTTACAAGCACTTTTGAATCGTCACTTTTACATTATTATACTAATTTAAATCAAGTGTCAGTCTGTAAGTCTGGGACTTGGGAGTAAACTACCACCGACTCGGAATGCTGTTCTGCCGAGAAGAGCCGGCGAGAAACTCAGCAGTTGCTCTTTTCAAAAAAATATTTGATTACAATATTTATTGCATTACAATATTTATCTATTTATCCTACGTGAGACACAACAAGACATTAATCCCACACATTTACATCTTCTAAGTATTCCGTGATCTTGTAATAAGCTTTATTCAATAATGTATTTTTAATTTTAGATTTAAATTGTTTTAAAGGCAAGCTCAATATGGACTGTGGAATTTTATTATACATGCGTACACCTTGCCCCATAAACGATCTATTTACTTTTTGAAGGCGAATACTGGGTGTTATAAGTTTATCCTTATTTCTAGTATTTATACCGTGTTTGTCGTTGTGTTTTGAGTAGCAATTAATATTTTGTCGCACAAATATAATGTTACAATATATATATTGCGAAGCAACCGTAAGTATACCAATTTCTTTAAAAAGTTCGCGGAGAGTATCCCGAGCGCCAATGTTATAAATGGCCCGAATAGCCCTTTTTTGAATTATAAATATGGATTTAATGTCCGCTGCATTACCCCACAACAAAATGCCATACGACAAAATGCTATGGAAGTAGCTAAAGTAAACAAGTCTGGCAGTGTCAACGTCTGTCAGCTGCCTGACTCTTCTGACAGCGAAAACAGCGGAGCTTAGTCTACTCGCAAGAGACGAGAGATGGGGACCCCATTGCAAACCCGAATCTGATGTCAATCCCAAGAAAACCGTGGAATTTACCGTGTTTAATATGTCGTTATTAAGATACAAGTTGAAATTTTGCCTTTTTACATTAGGTAATAAAAACTGCATATATTTTGTCTTCTTGGCATTTAAAGCCAGATTATTAATGTTAAACCAATGAAGTATATGCGATAATGCACTATTCACTTCGTCGTAATTATTTGACTTTCTATCAACTTTAAGTTGATTAATCACACCCAACAACTAACAACAAGGATTAATCGTAGTAGTACAACAACGTAGTAGTAGTACAACTAACAACAAGGATTAGTTATTTTTTGTATTTTTATAGTTAGTTAATATAGTTAATAATATAATTATGTTTTATTATAAACACAACGTGGTTATTAATTTATGGTGATATTTCTTCACAAGTAATCATTGCATTCCAATCAACTTATCACCTTCGATTTTTAGAGTAAATCCCTAGTGTTTAAAAAGAAAAAGGGTTAACTGACGCAACATTGTAACGACGTTCAATTCTTTAGATCAGAAATTGTTTATTATGTTTAGAATGGTTTATTAGTGAAAGCAAATCGTAAAATTACTCGAATCGATAATTAATACAATAAATATATAATCCTAATTGAAAAAAGTTAAGCGATTGTGCAGTTGTAACAAAACGAAAAAATATATTATTTTATGCCGCTGTTACAAGGATACGTTGTTGAATTTTGATGAACTGTCAAATGTTACCTATTAACGTGACCCTGCTATAGTATTACTATTCTTAGATAAGTGAATGCAGACAAATTAAATAGGCTTGTCATGGTCTCAGTACAGTATAGCATAACAGGACATTTCTAATTTAGTCGTCACTTTGAACTTGTGTCAATGTGTCAGTGCTATTTTTCAAATAAACTATCTGTAAAATCACGCTGCCTGGTGTTTAAATTTCATTTAGTTTGCTTTGTGTTGTGTTTACTGTTTTAAAAAAAAGGAAACGAAGTGCTAACTTATATGCTTATTTATATTTATTTATTAATGTAATGGTCGTTCAGTAATAATGTACTCTAAGCGCTCAGGTGACATAATTTTGCCACCATTTTGATTTTATCTGAGGAATAAGCCGGTTATTCCTTCAAAATTGGTGGTATAAGAGTTACTCTCGTATAACTTTGTTATGTTTAGGATAAGTAGTTGGTGAAATGAAAGTATCTGAAGTAACTAAAATCTGAGAGTAAATAACAGCTTTATCCTAGGAATAAAATTTATTCTACTTTGGTGAAATCGGACCTTAATGATTTTTATGAAACCAAAAGTGCCAAAATTGTAATTATCGACTTTATGCTAACGTCATAACTTCTAAATTAGAACAGCTAGAAATTAGTGGGTTTTTGCATCACATAGAGCTCGTCAAGACGATGTCCAAGGAGTTTTAAGATACACAATTCCACCATACATCATTTTGTTATATCTCAAAGCGTTTTCGTTGAAAACTCCCAGACGGCTTATTTTTTCCGACACCTTTAACAGATATTATATTTGAGCCAATTTATACTTCTGGAGAACCATTCTATCCGTTGATGAAAACTGAATGAAAATCAGTGCAGTAGTTTTTAAGTTTATCGCGAACAGACTAATGAAGAAATTCGATACATTTTAAAATTTTACTATAAAAAAGGTAAAAATGCAACACAAGCCGCGAAAAACTTTGCGATGCTTATGGACCTAGTGCAGTGTCTGTGAGAGTAGCACGAATTTGGTTTAAGCGTTTTCAATCCGGAAATTTTGATGTCAAAGATGCACCTCGTGCATGCATGCAAGATAAAATGGATGCCATTTTGCAAAAAGTGGAGCAAGATCGGCATATCAGTAGTTACGACGTAGCTGAAGAACTGGGCATTGACAACAAAACAGATTTGTCAAAACAAACAGTTCGCATTTGAAAAAATTGGGTACACAAAAATACTCGATATTTGGGTACCTCACGAGCTCATTGAAAGGAACCTAATGAACTGTGAAAAAGATATATATATATATATATATATATATATATATATATATATATATATATATATATATATATATATATATATATATATATATATATATATATATATATATATATATATATATATAGCTTTCGTACAATTGTCATTTCCATATATTAATTACAATAACTTTTAAGTTTCTACGAAGTTTTGATATCTACGGAAAATTACTCTATCTGCTACCATATATTATTATGTATAAGACAGTATATATTACTTTATAATATTAATAGTAGTAACTGATGGTTGTTCGTAAACAAAGAACAAATGCTACTCTAAACACATAACCCTCCTTTAGGCCTTACACAATCGGATTTTAATTGTTATCTATCTATTCTATATATATAGGAGCTGTTCTATAGATAGATTGACTCATCACGATATCTCTGGAACCATAAGCTGTAGAGACTTGAAATTTGGTAGGAATATTCCTTTCGCCGAGTAGAGGTCTGCTAAGAACGGATTTTGCGAAATTCTATTCCAAAGGGGGTAAAAGGGGGGGAAAAGTTTGTATGGGACAACGTGATTCCTTGGTCCAATCTGCTTCAAATTTTGCATAAACATTCTTTAACACAATTGTTGGAAGATGTGTACATATTTTATTGAAACTCATCGCCTAATGGGGTTAAAAAGGCGTAGATTATTTTGGGGATTAATTGATATTAATACTCCTTAGTGAATTTGATTTAAATCACATTTTATTTTGACACGTCTCAAAACTCAATCCGATTAAAATATTTGACATGTCAATCTTAAAGGGAAAAATTAAATTTTCTTTTTTAATTTGGTGTTCCTGTTATTAATTTTATTATTTTCACTATTAATTATTATTTTATTATCTTATATGTTCAATAAATATATTCAAAATAGTAGTATAGTATAGTATGGCTTCTATTTATAATAATAATTATCATTATGATTATAAAAAACTAATTTTACATACATTTTAAAACGTCCAGCGAAGCGGGCGGGTAACAGCTAGTTTTAAATATAATAAGTTTATGGAGGGCAGATTTTCATCGGATTTTGCGAGCTTAGCCGTAATGGTAGAGTTCATTTTGCATTATCTCATATAAATTTTCTACATGTACCATATCAAAAAATGTCACATGAATGTAAAATGAATGAAAAATAAATATATTTATGTATAAAATTAATAAATAAATACTAGAATATAATAAATATAAAAATAAAATAATAAATAAATATATAAAATTAAAATGCTTTTAAATATTAAATTAGATTTTTTAATTAAAAGAAATAATTAGATCACACTTGACACAAAAATATATATTTAAATACAAAAAAAATGGATAATTATTAAAAATTAAATAAAAAACCTACCTACTTATTTCGAAATCGGTTAATTTATTTATATTATATTTTAAATATAAGCCGTTTCGCTATCATAACAAAATATAATATGATTAAAATAATATATCTCACCTTCCCTAGTATAATTTTCCCCTAATACATGAACGACACAGAGTAACACGAGCCACCACATTTCGCGCGATATTACGACTGTGCGTTATCGTCCACTGGCTTGAAGAAACTCGAAGTGGGGTTTCTAGCCCCGTGGTTATAACTGGGAAATGTACTTATTTTAACATAATACAAGCTATAAACACTTCGGGTGTAAGATTAATTGAAAACCGTGTTTGGATCTCGGTTCGATGCCTGTATGATGTAACTTTTTTGGCTTCAGCCCCTTTTGTAACGTCCTACTGCTGGGCATGGGCCTCCCTCAGTACGAAAGGAATCAAGCTATAATTTACCACGTTAGCATAGCGCGTGTTGTTGGACTGCACATGTCTTTTTATTGATCATATTTGCTAGATTGATTAGAAATTATTTTTTACTCTACGGAACTCACATTGACACAATTTGATTTTAGGAACTAAATCTGGTGATTTTCTTAATAATATGTAACATTTGTATGAGTAAAGCAAGGGTAGCCCAGCGGTAAAGCGCTCGCTTAGGCTCCAAGTGAAGCGGGTTCTAATCCAGATCTGGTATCCAGATAACTACATTTCGAATCATCTCTTACATTATTACCGTTTGTCTTACAGTGAAGAAAAACATCCTGAGGAAACCTGAATATCTAAGAGGCTAGGTCCTCAAGTTTTTGAAAAACACATAACGTTTGCCAACCTGCACTTGCCAGCGTAGCCCTACCTACGGCCTATGGCCAATCCCTTCAATACGTGGGGGATCCCACGTATTGAAGGGAGGCTCGTCTTTAGAAGTGGGATGTTAAAAGAATTGAACAAAACAATGTGTGTTCTTAATTTATGTTCACGAATGAATACTATAAAATATTTTATGTTATACATTTAAATTCACGTTAGGGTGGACCATTCTTACATAGTAGTATTCATAGTACTTACTGTTTATTTTGCCTTTAGCGTCAGCCAATAATTAGTTAACGTAAATGATTGTCATTATCACCACATTTTATATAACAACGTCCTAATAAACATAAACTCAAAAAAGCGCCGATTTTCATGCTGCTTTCACCAATGGACAAAGTGGTTCTCGAGGACAGTTTTACTATATAATTTGTCAAGTTTTTATAAGCATTTACTAGCGGAACCCGCGGCTTCGCTGGTGATAAATTTCACGAAATGACTTTAAAATTGTAGACAATAAAAAATAACCCGACTTGATTACACGACAAAGCATGTTTAGTTCATAATTGAAAGTTTAACTACGAAATAAATGTCACTTGCAAGAACTAAATAGTTAGGTAACAAAAATAACTGAACAGTTGAAAATGAAGAAAGAGAGGTATGAGTAATAATCGACTCTTGGTGTAAAACATAAGTATTAAAACATTGATGAAATGCTATAATATACTAGCATTTACCGCGGCTCCGCTCGCATTCTAGGAACCGGAAACCAAACTCTTAGTTTTTACATATTATTATACTGTATGATGTTTTATATCCGGTTTGTAAAAAGAATCCTATATGAGCCGTCATAATATTCATAGAAATCTAAATTTCAGTGATTTTCTCGTGTTGCGGTCACAGACATACAGACAGATGGTCGACGGACAAGGATTCTAAAAACTATAGATTCGGCCTCTATATCGCTAATAATTAGTATTTTAATAAGATTTTCCAACAAATAACGTACACATTCCACAAAGTTAGAATTTTACTATATTACGAGAATGTATATAATTAAAATTTCTATTTATATATGCTTCATTCCTTAACGCTGAACGGCTGGATAGATTAATGCTTAGTGCATGTAATCAGCCCTTTTTAACATCCCACTACTGGGCACGGACCTCACTACAACAGGAGCCAGGCCAGACCATAATCCACCACGCTAGCTGAGTGTGGGTTGGCGGACATTAGCGCTTTTTCTACCTGGTATTTTCGTGAATTCATTTTGTTATTGGATCTCTATAATCATGATTGCTGTTAAGCATTCGAAACGTTGGGAGCCAAAAATCTAAATAACTCCGAATAAAATCAGTTTTTTGGTGAACATTTAAAATATTCGTGTAAATTAAAGAAAATACTATACGCGTACATACAATATTATACATATTATATAAAATTTCACCAGGATTATCACATTACCTAGGAACGCACCAAGCGAAACGTGCGCAAATTTCTCGTAAGATATAATTTTTCATAGTACTAAATACGTAACATTAATTCCGAAAGTTCCTTTGATTAATTTTGCAGATAATATATTGTATACTCTATATTCTATATCCTTGCCAACTTTATCAAAATTTGTTCAATAAAAAGAATTAAGTACTTTCAAATAATATTATCATGGATATAATAAACTAGACCGCAAAGAAAAGGGGTTGGTTAGAAAAGTACCTGACCTAGGTTTATGGAATAAAGATTAATTAAAGAATATTTTAATGTGATTAAATAAAAAAAAATGAATTTAAGCTTTTTATATTTAATATATAATACTTCTGTAAAATAAATAAAAATGCGTACTTTTTGTACTAGTTACTTCTGAAAATATTGTAGATCGGTTAGAAAAACCTACCCTTTTCCTTTGCGGTCCAGTTTATGTGTATCACAGTATCCACAAGTATTATGTACGGCGGAGCCGCAGGTATTGTTAATACCCGCGGATCCGTCCGCGTTCTAAAGACGTAAATGCAAGCGTGGTTTTATTTCTAACCTTCTTTATGTATTTTTCTCAGAGATGAGTTATTTTCCCGCAGTAAAAAGTATCCTATATATTGACCGGGTAACCAGCTAACATCATACCAAACATCCAAATTCATCCAGTGGTTCTCTTGTGACGCGGTCACAGACAGACAGTCAGACAAAAATTCTAAAAATAATAGATTTGGCCGCTATATCGATAATAATGTCTATTTCAATTAGATTTTTCAAAAAATATTCAATGTACAGATTCGTCTTAGTTACAATTTTATTATATTTAAAGATTAGCTTTTACTTCTTGAGAACTGTACTTTTACACCTATCATTAAATCTACATACAACCAGTATCTTAGAACAATAAATAAAAGGGCTGGACAATGAAACAAAAATTTCTGAGAAGTTTATTTTATTCATATTAGCCATTCCCGCGCTTCGCCCGCGTTGGGATTTTTGGGATTGAGATTGGTGGCAGAAAAATAAAAATTTCGGGACAAGACAACGATTTAGTTTTTGATGACAAATCATAAAAAAATAAAAATTTGAATTCAAACTAAAAAATCTGGATAGGGCCATCCTTAGCACTTGGGGAATAAAAAATAGCCTACGACCTATGCTCAGAACTACCAAATATACACAAAAAAAATCACAGAAATCGGCCAAATCGTTTCAGAAGAGTTCGGTTACAAACACTGTGACACGAGATTTTTATATATTAGAATACGCATGTATTTAAAGTTATACAATATATATGTGTAGTGATATTATCTGGTATCCATTACACAAGCCTCGTAGCTTATAATGGAACTAGATGGTGCTGTTGTTCACCCAACATATTTATTTACAGACAGTTGTCAGATAATAACGTAAAAAGTTTTATCATATTTGGTGCAGTTCATAAAATTACACAGTTTTATGGCGCAGTTATGTGTATTTTATGCATTTGCAGAGTAGCTCTATGCAAAATATAGTTGTAAATTTTATTACGCGAAGGCTAGACTAAATTATCGTATATTAACGATATAATATGTCCATATATTTATTTCAAATAAAAACTACCCTTAATTTTTTTTGTGGAATTAAAGCCTTTAGGGAAGGGTGCAATGGTTTATATTTTAAAACACATTACTTCTTCAAATTCCCGCTAAAATTGTTAATTATTTCCGAAAAGTGTTTTTTAAAAAGACATTTTTTTTATTTTTGTGCATTTTCAACCGATTTCCAGAAAGAAGGAGAAAATTTCTGTTCTTTGAGAAATTTCTACTGACAAGAAGATATACCTTCCATTAATAAATAATAAATAAATAATGAAATATAAGTCATAAGAACGTGGGAGAAGCCACCAGAAATGCTAGTTAATCGTTGTATCAAATGAAAATATAAAGTATATTTTGCTTCAGATAGATAGACACAAGCACTTTTGAATCGTCACTTTTACATTATGATAATATAGAATTTAAATTAAATGTCGATCTTTAAGACGTAGACTAATTTATAGCGAAATAACTCCTTAAACATCTTATGTAATGTAAATGGTGACAAAGCCATCAAAATTGTTTAATTAAATGTATTTTGTATAGCATTTACGAGTACTTTTTATGACAATAGTCGTTTGCGAAAAATTAGCAATAACAAGAGGAAAAAAAATCATCGGAGTCAGTGATGCGTGGAGTTGCGATGGCTTATTGCTTCACGGTCGGTACAAATATAGAATAGAAGTGGCATAAGTAAAAATATGAATACTAAAGTATAGCTATTTAATAATACGTACGTTTTATATATATAAGTAAATATGTTCGTCTTCACCGATTCATCTAGTTCCGTGGTAAGGTACGAGGCTTGTGTTATGGATACCTGATAGACGATAAACTTTAAATACTTACATCATAAACTAGGAGCGTTTATTATGTTTTGAGCGAAACTATGATTCAAATTTGCGTGATCCCTTAGACCTCCTTAATCCGGCTCTGTCGCAAAATACATTTTTAGCGGATGTCTACTAACTATAAACTACCTCCCTGCCTTACAAAGTGCCTTACCTTAGTACAAACATACATGCTCATCACACAAATTAATGTCCCCAGCGGAACTCAAACCCGTGACTAGCACAGCAGGTAGGGACACTATAAACTAAATAAAACCTATCGTAAAAAATATCATATATATTTATAATTATTTTTTTATTTTAAAGTAGATTCGGACTTAAAATAAGTCAATGCCAGTTCTACAACTCTTGATCTGTGGTTTCTATTAGTATAGCACTCGCAGTAATAACGCATCGCATATATCACACTTGAAACCGGTTTATATTTAAGGTCTCCATTATGAAAGTATAGCAGTATTTACTTACAAATGTTTTATTTTCGTAATACACGAGAGAATATTTTACATATTATTGACTTATTACAAAGCAACCTTACTCTAAAGAAAAATAAGAAAAGTATATGTAAAACTATCAACTTGGCCTCGCTTCGTTCGACTGCAATCCCTAGGTGCCATGCATTAATCTAGATTAAAATCTATCTAGGACTGTGGTAGCGCTGTGGTGGTGCGCTCACTTGGATAAGCGAGTGAAGCAGGTTCAAATCAAATAAATTAGCGACAGAATTGGAAAACATAGTTTCATTTACGAGTATAATGTCAAATATTCGCGTAAACATAAGAAAGTTTTATGATTACCACTTGTCTTGCAATCAAGGAAAACATCGTAAGGAAACCTGCATGTCTGAGAGAACCTAGCAATTCTCGAAAGACATGTGAAGTCCGCCAACCTACACTTGGACACACTAACACACAACATAGTGTTTGAAGGCCTCATCTCCCTCGTATTGGAGGGAACGTTAAGAAGAGCTGAATACATCGTCTATCTCAGTACTAAATTTCATCAAAATCTGTTTATTGGTTAAAGCGTCAAAGTTAATAAAAAACCAAACAAATTGCACATACCGTCATGACGTAATATAACATTAGTATGAACATAATATGGGTAGAGACAACTTTTGTAAAAGTTATTTAAAAATACACTACAATTTCGGGAAAAAAGGAACACAAGTACGAGTAAAAGGCTAAGATAATCTCAAGACATAACTCAAGGTTTTCTGTATATTAGTGTCATTGTGTTTCAATTACGACACAGTACTTTGCGCAACCAAAATAAATTGTGCTGTTGAGCCTAGGTTTAAGCTAATTAAGTTCTAGAAACTACAAGTACTAAGTACTTTAATCTTTTTTTGGTTTTTTATGGTTGTAATTTTTTTATGGTTGCGACGCTTGGTTGTTTTTTATAACAAAACCGTTATAAAATAATGAAAGCAGAATATATATATACATAATATGTATGTAAAATAGGTACACTAATACTACATTATACTTGCAACGCTTCGCTCGCTTTGTCTCTACAAATAACAAAGACTATTCCAGACTATAATGTACTTTACCAAATTTCTTCCAGATTATTACTTTTTTTTGTTTATTTATTATTATGAAGTTTTTTTTATTATGAATACTAATATAAAAAACCTTATTATGTTCACATTAAATTCAAAGTCGGCGTCTCCTTCTATCTCTAATATATAAAAAATCAGTGCTTGTTATCAAACTCCTCCGAAACCGCTGAACCGATTTTTATGAAATTTTTTGTGTATTTCGTAGGTCTGAGAATAAGTCGTAGGCTATTTTTGTGAGAATTCTTTAGGCTGTTAGACCCCTACGCAACTCACAACTCACTTTTAAATAAAAAAATACTTTTTCTATTTTAATTATCCCTTTAATCTTTATTAATTTTTCCGCCACCATATTACATTTTTTAACAACTCACGAGTCATGCCACAGAGTAAAGACTATATATATATATAACCACACAGATTATCAAACTTAATCATAGATATGTAAACATAGATATTATTCTAACAATTTTTTATACCCCTAGGTCAAGGCCCCTAGTAAGATTGGACCTCTCAACATATTTCTTTTTTATTTTTTTATGATTTGGCATCAAATAATAACTATAACCCTAAATTTTCATCCTTCTACCAACACGGGCGGAACCGCGCGAATTGCTAGTAAAAATATAATTTCTGAGGGAAGTAATGAAGTTAGAAGAAATGCCATTTTTATAAAATAAACCCGTAATTCTTATGAAACGCCATAATTGTCAACAACAGACTTTTTGCAGTAAAAGTACCGTTTTACTTTCGACATCAACTCCAAGGTCGCGGATAATCTGGTGTCATTCTTTTACGCAATCTTAATGTGGAAAAAAGTTTGTTCTTATCTGTGTTATCACATAAGCACAGAAATTTGACGTCTGCCCTCTGCGTCTCCTCCTCATCTCTCAGTGTAGCTCAAAAGAACATATTTATTTAAAGGAATACTAGATTTCAATATTAAAAAATAGGAATTGACGGTAGAAAGATGAAAATTTAGGATTACAAGTTCTAGAAACTTTTGATGCCAAATCATGAAAATATAAAAATTTAGTCCAAAAATAAAAAAATAGCCTACATCTAGCCTAAATAGTCTTATTAGACCTACAAATATACACAAAAAATCATAAAAATCAGTCAAGCCGTTTCGTAAGAGTTCGATAACAAACACTGTGACACGACATTTTTATATATCAGAGAAGATTAACAGTGAGTATACGTCATATGCAATATTAAAAAACATTACAATATATTATATAGGTAATCATATCAAATATGTGTAATAAACAAAAAAGAATTTAATTATATAATTATATAACTATACTATATATTCAGCCCTTTTTAAAGTCCCTCTGCTGGGCACGGGCCTCCCGCAGTCTGAGGGGGATCAGGCCATAGTCCTCCGCGCTGGTCAAGTGCGAGTTCACGGACAAACTATCTACATGAAATGAAATATTTAATTATAACTATATAAATTTAATTTAGTTATAAAAATTTTAATTACTAGATATTATGACATTTTAATCGTTTTTAGGGTAGCGTATTTGTTTTTTTTTTCATGTTTAGAATATCTAATGTAAATTGCTATGAATGTTTAGTACAAATTATTGGTCTGTTGGTCAGTCCTTTTTCCACGTAGAAGCCCATAAAACTGGATTTTTTCTCACAGATAAAATCTATAGGCTTAAGATTGTCATTTGAAACTATATCAATCGGACTACTACTTCAATTACAAATGTATATGTATGAATAAAATTGCTAAACGGATTTGAATGAAATTTAGTATATGGATAGATTATAACTAGGAGTAACACATTGATTATTTTTAGGGTTCCAAACCCAAAGGGTAAAACAGTACCCTATTATTAATATCTCATGAACAGTGATAATTAGACCGTTGAAATTCAATCACAGATGTTGTATTTCTGTTGCCGCTATAACAACAAATACTAAAAAAATAGCGTAAAATAAATATTAAAGGTATTTTTTTTTCCGTTTTTAAAGATAAACGTTACGGAACCCTTCGTGCACGAGTCCGACTCGCCTTGTTTAGAAACCAGAAGGGACCAGGTACCAAGTGAAGTGACGTTTATAGTTATAACGCTATATTATGATTGGTTTTGGAACTAACCTATATTACAAGCTATTTGGTTGCACAAACAGATTTATAAACACACATTTATTATTTTATATGTAGCAAAGCTCGTAACTCTTGTCTCGCTTGGCTGCGCCCACATATGCCTAACAGTAACCAGTGTGTTACGCCAGGTTTCTTTAGTTTTTACACTAGCAAGCATTAATACGATTAATACAAGGTTATCTTAGAACGATTGCTTTGCGCGGGAATCGAATCGTAAACAATATAGTGAAAGTATGAGCAAGAAAAACTAGCTGTCAGCCCTTAGCCCATAGTTAAGCAACTTTAATAGAGGTTACTGTTCTTTTTCAATTACAAAGCTTGCAAAATTTAAACTATATTTAGTACTCTGTTGACAAAGGCAGTGGTAGCCCAGCGGTAACGCGTCGCTTGTTTAACCGAGTGATGCAGGTTCAAATCCGGGTCTCGCTCGCACCTCTGATATTTTCATGTGCGAATCATTTCTATCCTGATTACCACTTGTCTAACGGTGAAGGAAAACATCGTGAGGAAACCTGCATGTCTGAGAAAACCTAGCAAGTTTTCGTAAGACATGTGAAGTCCGCCAACACGCACTGGGCCAGCGCGGTGGACTATGGCCTGATCCCCCTCGTACTGAGGGAAGCCCGTGCCCAGCAGTGGGACGTTAAAAAGGGCTGATGTTATGTTGTTGACAAAATTGTAGATTAAATTGTTTTCGCGTATTTTCCATCGCTCATAAGCCATTTTTTACTTATACTTTATTACATGTATGAATTTAAAAGTTATATAATATGAGTGTCAACTATCTGGTATTCGTAACACAAGCCTCGCAGTTTACCATGCAACTAGATGGTGTTGTGTGTTAATGTCCCAACATGTTTATTATTTATTTATTTATAATGAGAGAAGGCGTAACACAAAAACATACAATCAAATTGCAGGCATACATTTTAAATCGTTTAATACAGTAACAGTATGTATAGCACCGTTCAATGCAATATACACATCGATGAATCTCTCGGTGACTTTGACTTTACTTAGCCTTACGATTCTATAAGAGTTACAACCTATTTAAAAGGGCAATAAAAAGGCATTTGCTACAGAAGCCAAATTGTTGTAGGGATAAAATAGATGTTACACACGTTTAACCGATTTAGAAAAATGATTATTGTTTGAATATTTCTCTTTTAAAGTAATTATATGTATGTATGTTTACTTCAATCTATATAGTTTTTATACATCGAAATTTTGATTCTTGTTTCCGTAAGGTGTATAGAAATGCCAAATCACAGTAAACTAAGTACGTAACAGATTTTATATATTATATATTTTTTCATTTTCGATTTTCATAAAATTTAGTATACAGTGGATTTCGGGGGTGATAAATCGATCTAGCTAGGAATCATTTTCAGAAAATGTAGATTTATTAGTGTTTTCAATAATCAACTTTATCGATAAATTGATAGATTGTTATTGTGTCGATAAAGCAACTAACTGTTTTATCGACACAATAATACTAAAGCTACTTCAGCAGTACGTCATTGTTTATTTATATTATTTATATTGTTTATTTATATTATAATAACATTTTTCTTAATAATACCGAGCAAAGCTCGGTCATCCAGGTACTATGTATCATCATCAGCCCTTTTTAACGTCCCACTGCTGGGCACGGGCCTCCCTCAGTACGTTATAATATGTATATTACATACATATTATAACGTTAAAATATATTATTATGTAGCGACGAATAAGTCATTAGTAATAGTAACAAATATTATTTAACTAGCGACTCACCATCGCTTTGCTCGTGCTCGTCCCTAGGTATCCCCTTTAGTATAAGTTTTTTTACAAAATTTGTTCTTTTTTTGTGTTAACACCTTCCGTGGACCTTAAGGAACATATAAAAAATAAATTAGCAGAATTGGTCCAGCCATTCTTGAGTTATGCGCTTACCAACATTCATTTTTATTTATATAGATGTTCAACTATTACTAGGCGAATCTTAGGAGTAATAAAAAACAAAGTAAGTATCAGCATCGTATGCAAATAAGAGTAAAAGTTTATGTTTAAAGTACTTGTTATTCTAGGATATACGTAGAAAATGGATCTAAATAATCTCTCTGTCATTTCAATTCAGGGTTTGCATCCGGTCACTCGTGTTGTGGAGACACCGATAGCGTCGTTTGATTGGTTTATTTCTGGCCTTTTGTGTTTTGAACAAAGGTTTGGTACAATATTGAAGGCAAATAGAGGCTAAGACAATGTGGACTATAAATGGATGTTGTTTTTGACTGCCTGTGAAATTTTGGAGCAAATTAAATGGCCCGTTTGTCGTTGGTTTGTTACGTGATATCTCCTGAATTTGTAGATTTCTTTACTTTTTTAGACAAATAATATTGCCTATCGGTTATATCAATTTTTACCGTTGGTTACATTCAGGTGGTTACCGAATGGCAACCGTTAGAAACCTTTGACGCTATTTTTTAATACAATTGGTCGTCCTAATTAAAAGTAAAACATAAATCGGAGGGTTTATATGTTCAATAATTATATATACGAATATCTATAAAAACGGCGAAAAATAACGTTTGTTGTATGGGAGCCCCGCTTGAATATTAAAAAATAAATAATTAAATTAAAGTAAAACTACTTTAATTTAATTATTTATTTTAATGTGAATACCGTGAATATATATAACTAAATATTCTGTGAATATTTCAAGCGTCTACCTGTTGCCGTTATCAATATCGAGCCAAAACTAGTAAAAATCCCACCTTTTGTATGGGAACTCCCTTAAATATTTATTTAATTTTGTTTTTAAGTATTTTTTGTTATAGCGATAACAGAAATATATCATCTGTGAAATTTTCTACTGTGTTATTATCACGGTACATGAGATACAGCCTGGTGACGGACGGACGGACAGCGGAGTCTTAGTAATCGCTAGTATAGTATTATGTGATCTGTGGTAATAGGGTCCCGTTTTACCATTTGGGTAAGGAACCCTAAAAAGTAATTAAATTGATAAATTGAATGTAAAAAAAGGTATACGAGAAAAAAAGTTGTTGGAAAGTGTAAAATATTCTTTAAGCAACTGCAAGAGATAAAGGATAGTGTGTATTTAGCGTGCAGTAAAACGTATGAGGAAATAAAACTGGCGCTTGCTAACGCTTCTTTGAAATAATTTATTTTAGTTTGAAATCTTACACAGAGTTTTAAGTGACATCAAGAACCATTAGAGGGCTATAAAAATTATAATAATAAATTCATGTAATATAATAATATTTAATAGGTTTTTATGTTAATATGTTTAAACGTTTATCATTACGATCACATTAATTTAGGTATAGTTTACTAGTGAAAGGCCCTTGCTCCGTTCGGTTTCGTCCCTTCTTACGTTTACATTTCTCATGATGTATTTTCCTCTAGTAAAAAGTATCCTACATGTTGACCCAGATAATTAACTATCATCGTACCAAAGTTCATCAAAATCTGTCCAGTGGTATTCTCGTGATGCAAAAACTATAGGTTCCGCCGCCAAATCATATTGAATTTACAGATTCGACAAAATTATAAGACAGCGTCATGCTACTGGCTGGAAAGTGGAAAGAAATGTAGCAAAAGTAAAATGAAAATAATCAAGCAAGACAAATCTGGAGAATATACGATTAATTTTACAGCAAAAGTAAAAAAGTAAAAATATACTGTCGGATTAAATAATGTTTCATAGAAATGATATATGTAACTTATTCAAATAACTAAATTTAACGTGTATAGATACCGTTTCACGTTCGGCACGACCGTGTAAGTACTTTTGAAATGTCTAAAACTCTTAACCTCTCCTGTAACCATGATTGCTGTATACATTCAAAGCGTCGGGATCGAAAAATCATGTAATCCATCTGAAATATAGGTTTAATTTAAAACTAACTAATTCAGACGACCTTAATTTAAATTGATATACCATGGGCATTGTACATTAAAGAAACATAGATAAAAAATACAGAGGAATTGAGAACCTCCTAGTTTTAGAAGTCGGTTGAAAAATAACACAAAATATATCTTTGTACCAAATTTCATCCAGATCCAGCAGTTATAAGATAATAAGTCAATATCCCCTTTCCGTCCACCTCGAAAGCACAGGTTAACCAACAAAATATAGATGAATGTAAATGGTTCCATTAGAAAACAAAGTAATTGTTACTGTCTGGGCCTTAATTGCTCTATAAAAACCCAGGTTACTTCATTGCTCCTATAAAGTAGGAGAATAACAATTTATTTTAACTATCTAAGAAAACTACCTTACTATCTTTTACCTACAATAGGAAAAGGGAGATGCTTTTGTTTTTTACTACGTTTGGCTCAGTTGTTACTACTACTTGCTTGGCGGCCGCGGGTTTGAGTCCCGCTTCGGGCATTCATTTGTGTGACGAGCATGAATGATTGTACTCTAGTCATGATTTATATTAAGCGATTTAGCGTCAACGAAGATGCGGGTTTCGCTAGTTAAAATAAATAAAATTTCTTAATAAAAGTGGTAAATTAAAAAGTAACTAAGCTACTCCTTATACTCGTAACATTAGCTAACTGCGATTGAAAGTCCCGTCAAAATCGGTCCAGCCATTTCAGAGATTAGCCGCAACATACATACAGACAGATAGACTACTAGAATTTTAAAATTAGATTTTTTATGTTACCGTATATTACTTTCATATGCATTTAGTAAAAAGCTGTTAATTTGAAATTAAAAACGGACACTTCAATTTTTTTATATGTATATATGTATCAACTATGTGGTAGCTATAATGCAAGGTTACAATGGAATTAGATAGTGCGTGTGTTAATGTGAATGTCCCAATTTATTTATTTGTTTATGTGGGATTTATGAGATGAGACTGAAATATGTTACAAGAGTATTGATATTCTAAAAAGTCCTATTAGAAGAGGATCTCGATATAAAACGACCTTCACCGAGATGTTTATTTAATAAACCGTATTTTATATTCAATTTACTATGTCAATAAATATATTGCATATGGGTTGGCTAACTAATTTCAGTCCAGGATATGATTAATTACCTAATGATTAAAAAAAATTTTTACATTTCACCGGTTTGATTATTATACAAATTCTATACCAATCGAAAGTATGAAGCCCATGCTGGATATCATTAATTTAGAACAATTTACGAACTATTTTCGTAAATTCCATACCATACCTGGCTACTCGAGAGTTGTGACCGGAATAGAATAGAGAACCTAACGTTTGCATAATCTGTGGGCTTCATACTTTAGATTGGTATAGAATTTGTCTAATAATAATCAAACCGGTGAAATGTTTAAAATAAATTATAAAAAATATAAAAAAAAAATGATTCAGATTTTGTAATATATCTTATATTTTGGAGTGATTTTAAAAAAAAAATTCAAATTGTGCGTATTAGTTAATATTTTTTACGTATAAAAACTACGTACGTTTAAAACTGTTTTTTTAAATATATATAGAGATGTGACAGCACTAGAAATATCTCATGTTATTAAAAAATATTTTCCCAATAACAACTTTAAAATGATGTTTCACCTTTGAGAATTTACGCATCACTAAATCTTTTTGTACCATAATTTAAAATACAACTCATCTGAAAAGGCAATATCAGATGGGTTATGCCATAACAAATTAGTATAGTCCGTTAAATATAGACAAACAGACATCTATAAATTCTCTCAATAAACGTAAGTGGTCATAAAATCGTGTTTGAACAGCGTTTGCTAAGTATACTCCATTGTGGACGAGACTCTTTAGGGAAGCTTAGTGTTTATAATAGATTTCGATATAGAAAAGTTAATAGCAGATGTATGAATGACATACTTGTATTATGAATTATTCTGTTTTAAAATTTAAGAAATGTATTATTTCACACTGTTCTTGTAATTTTTTTATTATTTAGTGAAGAATGTGTTTGTTTTTATTACCAATTGATGTTGTTGCAGTTGTTTAATTGTGGAAACTTAATTGATAAATGTATATATATATATATATATATATATATATATATATATATATATATATATATATATATATATATATATATATATATATTACTACTATATATATAATACTATTTAGTTTTTGATGTGAAACATCTATAGGCGAGGGTAAACCTGATTGTTGGCGTGGCGATACAGGCCGTCGACACATCGGTACGCTGTATGAGAATATTTATCTAATAAACAGTCATTATTTTATGGAATTTTGTAATGCTTTATCTCTTCACTAGCCTTTCGCTCGGCTTCGCTCGCGTCCTAAAACTATGATATCTCGTAAGATATTCATTGAAATCAAATGATTCCAAGAGCAATTTTGTTCATTTAGGTTTTAGGTTTATTTAGGTAAGGATTAATATCATGTTTATAAAAACACCTTCGCAAATAATGCATTGTTTTAAAACAAATTTGATTACCATAAAAAGGGTTACAGCGAGTCAACCTTAAAAGATAGACATATGCTATCGCGGATTTTTTTAGCACTTATAAAGAGGAATGATTCCGTCATACATGATATTTGCATAACTATTAACAGTTTACGCAGCGTACGGAACGGAAGCTCTCAAAAGAAAAATTTTTCTCCCGTTTTTCCAACATTTTTCATTGATGCTCCACTCCTATTGGTCGTAGCGGGATGTAATATAGCCTATAGCCTTCCTCGATAAACTGACTTTCCAACAAAAAAGGAATTTTTCAATTCAGACCACAAGTTCCTGGGATTAGCGCGTTCAAACAAACAAACAAACTCTTCAGCTTTATAAATATTATTATACATTATGCCATATTTGAGTCCTGTCGTAATCTGTTATTTTATGCATATAACTTATACAAAACAATTTCGATATTTCACATTTGCCAGGTGTCCCGTGACGGCACACATATTTTTTATTAGCTTTAGAGAATGTAGAATGTTCTGAATGTCTATGCCTAATTTAAAATTGTTAGAGATTCATCGTCTATCCAGTAATAGGTTTTTACGACACGTTGGCTCATTTTGTAGTGACCCTACTTACTGCTTCAGCGGTCGCGGGTTTGAGTCCCGCTAGGTGATTGTATTTCAGTCATGGTTATTCATATTTATAAAATGTATGTATTTAAAGTTATATATTATTATGTAGTGTATAAACTATCTGGTATCCGTAACAAAAGCCTTGTACCTTACCACGGAACAAGATGGTTCTGTGAGTAATAATGTCCTAACATATTTTATTTATTAATTTTTCTTAAGTTTTATATAATCGTTATGGTAGAATTTCGATAACTATTAAAATACTACTAAATACGAAAAGCCAACTAAGGCTAAATCAGATGCGATAAATATAGCAACGAAACATTCATTAACTTCATAAAAATGCAAGAACTGGATATTATTGTCTAAATATCTATTAAAATTAAAATCACAGCTTTTAACGTTCAAGAAGCCATCAAAGTTGAAGACGACTTAACATCCTATGTAGCTTAATAGGACTGAAAAATATGATTACAAAATACATTGTTTGATGAAAAGTGAATTTAATTAGCTTGAAAAGATGTAAAGAGATGCTATAGGGTTTCGTTGCGTTCCTCCTCTTATTTATAAATATTTTTAATATCTTGCTATATTTTACCCTTTGTTCTTTGGCTTTTTGGCTTCGCGCTATTTGTTTACATTTTCAATTATATATACTGTTGATATATAAGTGCTCAATTTGCTGACACGTAAACATATCATTACATTTATAACACATTATGTGTTTACAAGCGACTCGCACTCTCTCCGCTCGGGCTCGTCCTTACATTTTGAGGGTTATATAGATTTTTCAGAAAATTGATATTCTCCCGCAGTAAAAACTATTCTATATATTGACTCAGCTAAATAGCTATCACCACACCAAATTTCATCAAAATCCATCCAGTGGTTTTATCGTGACACGGTCACAGACAGACAGACAAAAATTCTAAAAACTATAGATTTGGCCTCTGTATCGTTAATAATGACTATTTAAATAAGAATTTCCAAAAAAATATTCAATTACAACAATTACAATTTTATTATATGTATAGATTTAATTCAACGTCAACAGTATACAACACTTATAGAATTATATTATGACAAATTACCAATTACAGGGATTCACGACAGTCAGAATAGTCAGAAGAAAAAATATATCTTAATCTGCAATGATAATGTTTGGTGGATCCTTAAGCTGTAGATACTATATTACTAAATGATGTATTTATTGTTATACTAGCGACTCACCCTCGCTTCGCTCGGGTTCGACCCTAGCTACCCCCTATACTATAAAAATTGAACAAACTTTGAATGTCTTACTTATATATATCTAATCAAAAGCCTAAAAAATAAGTTTTAAGCTTCTAAGTTATGACGTAAGATGTAATTTCCATACAAAGTTTTTACGCCATAATAATGATAACCATAAAATAAATATATTAACCATAAGCCCTTTTTTTCGCCTTGAAAAGTTGACTACGATATGTCCTTTCTCAAATTTCATTTAAATTGGTTCAGTAGTTTTGGCGTAAAAATGCGACAGACAGACGGACATACAGATAGTTAGACAGAGTTATTTTCGCATTTATAATTTTAGTAAAGATGTCGACTTAATCAATTTCAGCCACATCAGCCAATATCACTAAGATAAAACAACTGCGCAGGAGATATTAAAGTGGTCAAATGTTTGTAGGAGCAGATTAAGCATATTCCGATCCTTCGACACTTTATTTTTATGGACTCTCCAAATCATGAGGGATGAAACACCATCTTCCTAACTTTGAGCTGTAACAGAGATAGCTATACTTCCTTAACAGTAGGACTCATTACCCAAAAATAGCTTTGAAAAAAATCTGAGATCTGGATCATATAAGCCACTTCCATCGCCGAGGTATTAAATGTATATATTTAGTACATATTATAATGTCGTATAATTTGTCATTATTCAAATACCGCCGTCTGTTTGCAAGTGCTCGCTGGTTTGTGAAATGCTGAAGGCAATTACGTTACATGCATATTACATTATTTCTGTGAAATGTACACAAGAAATAATTTTGTAGACGTGGTTTGACTTGTTTGAGTAGGTTTCTTATGAACAGTCAACTAATGTCACACAAACAAATATCATCAAAATCTGTGCAGCAGTTAAGGCGGAAGAAGGTTATACGTAGAATTGTCCAAAAAAATCTTAGTGTAGTAAGCAAGGCTAGAGTTTATTATATTTTTTTTGTATTTTGTATATTATTCATACTCATTTAGTGTTTTTCCGATATAAGTTCCAAATATATGGTCAGATATCAAAGTTCCTGCGAAAGTAATATTGATAATGAGCAGTAATTTGCGAACATTTCCAACTTCAGATCAGCACACTTTTCTTCCTTAGCTCCTTATTTCTTACATAGCTTGAGGAAAGTGAAGGTAAAAGTAAAGTATTTGGCAAATTTATTATTCTCTTGTTTTTAATTCCATAATGTTAATATACAAAATGTTGATTTTCCGCCTCTACATTATTTTAGAACTCTAATAACAAAGAAGTTGTATACTTTTTCTCCCAATTTTTTCCTGAAACGCAAAAGTTTGCGAGGTAAATATTGTTTTTCGAGTAATTTGATATTTTTAACGTAAAGTATACTGTTCTTTTCTAATACAATTGTAAACTAATTTTATAAGGATATACTTCACATAAACTAAAACCAATCTCTATATAATAACAATATTATATTGGAATAGTCGTCGTCGGTACAAATGTCAAAACTATAGTTTGTAAAATATTTGTCTGTCAGTTTGTCTGTCCTTCGGTTTGTCTTTCTGTGACCGCATTACGAGAAAACTACTTGACAGATATTTATAAAAGTATGATGATAGCTAGTTACCCGGATCAATATATATTTTTTTAATTTATTAGGCAAGCCAACGCAACATACTATGACAATTAAATTAAAAATATAAAAACAAATAAAAAAAGGATTACACTGTACATCACACTTACAGGCTAGCTCAACATGTAATTTAAAACCCACAACCAAACAAAAAACAAAATTATAGATTTAAAAAAAAACAGTACAAAATGAATAGAAATAAATTACAGCAAAAAACAATAAAAAATCATAACCACAATCTTCACATCCATTATAATAAGTAATCAAAATTATAATTTAAAGAAATAAAAAATTAAAACAAATATAAATAATAATATATAAATAATAAAATACTTTACTGCAGGAAAATATCTAATTTCAGAGAATTCTATATCAATTTTAAAATAAAAGTATACCTAGTATCGAACCGGAGCGGAGCAACGGTAAGTCTCTAGTCCAATAATATAGAAAGCGAGTTCTTGATATGCTTCACTTAGAATTTTGACCACTTTACAATATAATTATTAATTAAATTATTAATATGTGAAGTTATTGAAAGTCAATTAATAAATTCTATTCCAAGGAGTGCCAATTTACTTCGCCGAAAGTCAATATCTAGTGTATAAAAAACTTTGGTATTACTATAGCAAATAACGTAAAAAATTTCTTAGTCAAAACAATATTGCCCTATAAAAAAGAGAATCACAAAATATGTTAGTATTATCTCGAAATGAAGGCAAAACTTCATCAGTAGTATAGAGAAAATCTGAAGTTTACGATCATCAGAAGCCTTGTGTTTTATGAGTCAGTGGAGCCCCGCCTTTATGTGGTACAAGTTATGATCGAAGACGAACATTACAAAGAAGACCTTACTATTATGAAATAAAAATTTGCGTGTATTAAGTATTTGTGTGTGTAAATGTTATTGTAATAATAATGTATGTAATAATTGTTGTGTGTAATAACACAGTGGTAACACGCTTGCTGGATCAACCGACTGATGCAGGTTCAAATCCGAGTCTCGGACCTCCGATATTTCATGTGCAAATGATTTTTAACATTGAAGAAACCTGCTTGACATGTAAAGGCCACCCGCACATGGCCAGCCTGGTGGACTATGGTCTGATTCTCTTCGTACAGAAGGTAGGCTCGGCTGCGGCCCGACAGTGGGACATTAAAAAATGCTGAATACTACATATAATATGTATGTGTGGATAAACTGTAACCATAGGTTACTGCTAGGTCCCCAGAAATTTAGTCTGTGACAAAAGGTTACGGCAAATCGGATAACCATACAGCCATAAGAAATAGTATGTCTGTGACAGGATAGAGAAATCGATGTGATGACATTGAAAATACGCCCGAATTTTTTTTAACTATAATATGCCTAGGAAACTTGAAAACAATTTTAGTTATTAAATCCCAGCTTAAAACGCTTATTCTTCTGAAACACACCACATATTTGGTCAAAGGCATCTTTACCAATCTGACAAATAAAAAGGGGTTTTATGTGAAAACTTCTAGTGCTCTGCTTTGTCCACTCATAAGATGCGTAATATCTCGGCCGTTACGGACAGACATTGTTTATTTTATTTATATACTCGAGGGCCCTAGTTTTTATATACTACTTTAATAATTTAACCAACATTAAATAATGAGTTATATCTTTTTATGTGTATGTGTGAGCATATGTACGTATGTTTGTTTCATTTCCATGCTGAAGCGGCTGAAAGGATTTGAATCAATTCAAAGTCATTTTACAATTTTTTTGAATTATAGTAAACTGAGTGAAGCGAGTGTAGTGGCAAGTTTTACATAAATTAAAGAAAGTTTTTGTGTTTCATAAAAAAAATAATAAAAAAACAACACTTTGTTTTTTTATTATTTTTTTTATTTTTAGCGCTGTTAGATCCCTATTACTAAGCCAACGCTTTGATCCTGCTATCGTTTCCTTTAAAGGCTCCAAAAGTAACACTTTTTTTAAATACTAGCGACTCACTCTTGCTTCTCTTGCATTTGTCTGTAGGTACGTTATTTTTACAGAATATATTATATAATGTTATAAAAACCTATCAGTTTTCTGCGAGTAAAATTCACAGCAAAATCCGTCTAGCCTCTTCGAAGATATCGAACAGGTAGAAAAAGACAAAAAAAAATACAATTTGTATTTTGGCTATTTTAAAATTACTAACTTAATATGCATTTAGTAAAAAGTTTTTTTTTTAATTTTTTTAGTATTTTACAAACAGAGACTTTAGGTCAATTTAATAAGTATATTGACTTGGGTTGTAAAGTATTTCTCAACAGAGACTTGTAAACAAAATTTCTGTTTAGTTCCGCAAAATTAAATTATTTTGCTCTCTTCCATATAATACGGGAGATTAAAATTCATACTTCATAAACTTTCTGACTTTTATTATACGAGTTACATTTTATGGCTTTCTTATAGCGCCTTTTTAACCGATTTGTAAAAAAGACTCTATTCAAGTGGTATATGATGTAAATGAACTAAAAATGTATATTGTTATAAACTAAGTTCGTTTCAGGATCGAAATAACTAATTTGTTTGAGGTGATTTTAAAGTTATTGTAGCTGTTAATTTCAATAGTAAATCTTTTTTTTTTATTTGTTCATTTCCTTGATTTTTGGTTCATTTGTCTGTTGATACAATTGCTTGTAGATATTTTTATTGTTACCGGCTGATAAGATTGACATTAAAATTTGCTTTGAACTAAAATCTTGGACTAATACCACAGCTAATACGTAGAAAAAAATGCAAAAGTATCAAAATATATAGAAAATTAAAAAAAAAAGCGCTTTGATAATGTTACTGTACATGTTTCGATAGGTTTTAAAAATATCTAAACTAAAAGTCTAAAAGTCGGTGTGTTAGGAATGAAGCACTTTTACTAATTTTATGTATGAATACTTTTTTACATACCATTCCTCCTCGTTGAAGGAAAATATTGTTAGAAAATCTTAAAATGAAATGTGATCCCACTCGCACTCGCCCACGCCCAGCAGTACCTATTTCTAATATCGTACGCCCAGCTGTGGGCTACTATGAATTCAGAATAAGATAATAATTTAGTTATCATATTACACAAACTACTTAAATTTGATGAATTTTTTCTACGCTTGCTTCTACAATAATCTAGGAAGTTACAAAAGGTACATAGTAACACATTTTGAAGCAATATAATATTTTATTGTTTATTATAACAATCCAATCTAAACGTTAAACTGATTTTATTACACAGTATTACGAAGCTCTAAGGGCGATAAAATACGCGTAGAATAATTTTCATTTCATCAAATTCATTGTTTATAGTACTAATAAAATATTTTCGAATTATTATAGGTATTTTACAAGGGACTGGCTTACTTATTGAACAAAACTTCCTCCCTTGCTAATGAAATAACTGTCGCACACCGGGAGTGTCCTGGGTTCGAGTCCCGGGTCGGGCCAAGTTTAGTTATTGTGTCTTTCTGTTTCGTAAGCCTTAGTAACAGACCGGAGTTGGGAAGTTGGCGGTGTTTCACCTCCGTGTCTCGGAGAGCACGTAAAGCCGTCGGTCCTACGCCTTAACTCTCACTGGTCGTGTCGAGCAGACGTCCCACTGGAATGTGAGTACGATACGGATCGGAGAGTGCACTTGTGCTTGTGCACACACTCGTGCACTATAATATGTCCCGCGCAGACGGCTAGTCGCAATGAGATTGGCCGCCGTGGCCGGAATCGATTAGGATGCCATCAATGAAATAAGGCAAAATGAATGCGACAGTTTAATATGTAGATTTTACTTTCTAAATAGGTAGTACGAGTATATGACTTAGACACACACACACACACACACATTTTTTATTTTTTGTTTTTAGTGCAACTACTGTATGTCTTCCTAATAAACAAATAAAGAAATAGGGTACTGTATCAGGGGACTCATAGGAGTAATATCAAAGCGGGTAAGCCGATAGCTATTTGAAAAGTTTCTAATATGAAGCCTTTAGCGTACCTTTTTAAACTGTCATACGCTTCGTATAGAAATGAATTGTAGGACAAATATTTATTTTTAATTTTGCCGATAAAGTTTTGGGTAAAAGCCTATTAATCTTGACTCATTAATGCCTAAGTAACTTAATATAAGTTACTTAATATTATGTTATACGGTTATGATAGAATCACTGATTGTTTCCTCACTGGCGCCAGAAGTTCCTTCTAAGTTTTGTTTTGTTCGTATCCTCTTAAGTACTTAGCGAAAGTAGGAAAGAAATCAGATTAACGTATAGGTAAGTTATAATAACTTTCTTTATTATTCCATAGCAGGCTTATTATGTCTAAGTAGGTCTACTTGAGTAGACCTCTACTTGAGTAGACCTACTTAGCTTTCAGCCTGAATAGAAACAGGCAAAGTATTCTTTCAGGATCACTACATTTTCTGCATTATGCATACTTATACTCATATTTCAAACACTGTTTTTTCAGTCGTCTAATTAGAAATACATGGACGTGTTTTTTTGGTTGAAGTTTTTTTGTATATGAATAATTTTAGTTTTCCGTCGTAATTTAATTTTGTATTTTTTTTGTTCTACAATTTTTTGTGTTGTTGTTAAGATATTATTTTGATAAGGATATCTCTAAAAAGTATTAAATATGAATAGTAAGCCCACTTCAATTAAAATTGTTTTTAAATTCAGCCGTTACAGATTTCAAAAAGTAATAACCGCCTAGGTGTGTCTTATAGCACTTCATATTTGGTTTTAAAACTTATTTACTGAAAAGTTTTTTATAGAAAAATTTCCTTCCTTTAATTATTCTTAGGACTTTGTCAGTAGGTATCTATACGAACTGGAGTTACATCCTCAAAAATAAATGAATGTTTATGCAAAATAAATTAATTCAGAAATTAAAATATTTTTTATTTCATTTTGTGGCTAACGTCAGCTAACACTATACTTTCTTATATAAATATTTCTTATTTACGTACATTTTGAATAAAACTATATTTTCGGATTTTGTCAGTGGGTTGTTTAGATTTTTGGTTCCTGAAGTGAAAATGCTTTGTAGCATGAATGTTGTAAAGGCATTATGTTGTAATATCTTATGTTGCTGTGAACATTCGAAACATCGGCAAATAAAAATCCAAAGAGATAATTTTATTTAAAATGTCAGCACCAAAAGTATTTCGCCAAATGTTTCACATTTTGTTACGTATTCGTCTTTACTCATAAATCTGTGTTAAAACGGCTCACTTTAAAACAATTACAATGACGGACTGAATTGACTTATCTTCAAAATTCAGAAAATATTACGTTTCAAGAAGATTTGCTAAAACGCTATTAGAATAAAACTGAACATTAAATTAAAAATATGAGTACACTCAATAGAGGAAAAGACCTTTTTTAATTCTAATCATAATGTATTCAACAGTAATGATTTCGTCGAGTATTACTTGAGTTCACAATTTCTGGACTTTTATTAATTTAATAGCATTTCACAGTAAAAGAGCATCTTAAAGCTGCTATAGAAAGTATTCTTTATTAAACTGCTAATCGTATAGTTTTTAATTGTTTTTACATTAAAAACTATAGGTTTGATAATCGCTATCAATAAATTCCGCTATTTTTACAAAGATCAAAGATGCTTTCGTATCAGAAACGGTACTATTTTGTAAAAACGCGAGAAGAGAAGAAACTTAACGAAAAAATTTGCCTTAAGAAAACCGTTAATCTTTCCGGGATAAAAAGTAAGATTTATGCTATTCCGGGCTATAATCCCTTTGGCAAAATTTCATCGAAATCCGTTTAGTCCATCCGTTCTATTTATATTGATACTTTAAAATATGAAATGGGAAATTAAATATTTCCATTGATCTAAGAAAGTATTATCATCAGCCCTTTTTGACGTCCCACTGCTGGGCACGGGCCTCCCTCAGTACGAGGGGGATCAGGCCATAGTCCACCGCGCTGGCCCAGTGCGTGTTGGCGGACTTCACATGTCTTACGAAAACTTGCTAGGTTTTTCAGACATGCAGGTTTCCTCACGATGTTTTCCTTCACCGTAAGACAAGTGGTAATCAGAATAGAAATGATTCGCACATGAAAATATCAGAGGTGCGAGACTCGGATTTGAACCCGCATCACTCGGTTATACAAGCGACGCGTTACCGCTGGGCTACCACTGCCTCCTGCTCTCCTCCTGCCTCAAGAAAGGTATTATAAGACAAAAATAATTTGTAAAAATGATGAAATAAAAAACTTAATTTCAATGAAAAAATGAAACCTTGGGGACAGACAAATCCAATCTATTCTAGACGCAGCTGTTATTGGTAATGTACGAAACTGTTCTAGTTTTAAAACGCAAACGGAATACTAAAAGAAGGCTTTAAAAATTCACCACGTAGAGTCTTTCTCAAAAAACGACTGTTATATCTACGAAGACCTAAGCCTATGTGTTAAGATTCGACAACGTGTAGGACTCTAAATGTTGAATAATAACACTTACTTTTATTGATAACTAATTGTTAAGTTGAAAGAATATTTATAATTTCTCAAAATTTAAAGCTATTAAAAGGCAAAACATCAAAAAATTATTTGTTGCATGTTGCTAATTTGTTCGATAATCGCATGGAAATAATTAAATTTCTACGAATGTATATCACTTTTTTGTTTTGTAAATTTTAGATACTTAAATCTGATATTTTGAAAGTCGGTGCAGTGTAGTGTAAATTTTTTTTAAGTTTTAAGTTTGAAGTGTTTTTTAAGTAATTGTTTTTACACTTTAGTATAGATATAGTAGTAGCGAAGTTAAAAAAAAGTAGGGATTTTAAAAATATTATAGGTGAAAATTCAATAATCTTCAACTTTTTACACTTAAAGGTTTTTTTATATAATTTTATTGAATAAACTTTGAAATATAGGGTTTATCTAATAAAAAACAAATTGTCGAAATCGGATTATGCGATAAAAAGTAAGACAAACATAAATATTTAGTAGATGAACACTCCACCGTCCCCTGTTTTTACACTTGAGGCTGTTTTTATATTTTAAAATATAAATAAATCCGAATTTATAAGTTCATAAATGACGAAATTCTGGGGTAACAAACAAAAAATACAACCAAGTTGTAAGCCCCTTTTTAAGATTGGTTAAAAATAAATACTGGAGCCCCGATATTTAATAAAGAAACAAAAATTTAAATTAAACTTACTTAAATTTAATATACCTACTGTACAGCAAAGTTAAAAAAATAATTGAAAATTTAGCAGAATTTTTCAGTGAAACTCGCTTCGGAAATATAAGTGAGTGCTTAGAAAAATATTAATTAAACTTTAAAATACACGTACTCTACAACATATTTTTGTATAAGGAAGATACGGATGTACATATTTGTAGTTATACGTACTATCATTTTTACCCAACTACCGAAGTAGGGTTGTTTTTGTATCGTATCCTACATTATACATAGGATAAGACAAAAGTCACTTCACGCTGTTTGTTTGTTTACTTCTTTTAAACTACGCAACTTTTAATGCGGTTTTTATAAATAGACAGAGTGAATCAAAAGAAGGTTTATGATAATAATAATAATAATAATGTTCTCCGACCGATTCCGGCCATGGCGGCCATTCTCATTGAGACTGGCCAAGTACGCAGGAGATATTATAGTGCACAAGTGTACGCGCAAACACAAGTGCACTCTCTCTTCCTATCACTCTCATACTCCGGTGGGACGACTACTCGACACGACCAGTGAGAGCTAAGGCGCAGGACCGATGGCTTTACATGCTCTCCGAGGCACGGGGGTGAATCACCGCCAACTTCCCAACTCCGGGCTGTTACTGAGGCTTACGAAACAGAAAGACTTAATAACTAAACTTGGCCCGACCTGGGGCTCGAACCCAGGACCTCTCGGTGTATGACCGTACATGCTAGCCACTGCACCACCGAGGCAGTTGTTTAAGAAGGTTTATATAAGTATATGGTACATGAATAATAATATACTTTATAAAAAAATAAATATATTGGGACATTATTTTAACAGCGCCATCTAGTTCCTTGGTAAGCTACGAGGCTTGTGTTACGGATACCAGATAGTTGATATACTACACATATAAATTTTAAATAGGTACATACATATTATAAATATTAACACCCATGACTGGAGTACAAACATTCGTGCTCAAAAAATGAATGCTTCCAGCGGGACTCGAAGCCGCGACTGCTGGCGCAGAAAGTAGGGTCACTACCAACTGAGCCAAACGTGTCGTCAGTTGACATAAAATTAACGAGAATATCAAAGATTTGTAATGATAAAATTGTAATTGAGTTAAATCTGTACATCAAATATTTTTTGGAAAACCTTATTGGAATAGTAATTATTATCCATGCATATGGTAGTTAATAGACTCATAACGTTCAGTAGAAAAAAATCTATATAATTTAATGCTGAATAATATAATATTTTGAATTTAAATTGAATTTGTATTTGCAACTTATAAAATACTTTGAAATGTGGAATCATATCACACTTTGCTATAAGAAATCCATACTAACCGTTTAATCGTACCAAAGGACGAGCTCGAGCGAAGCGGGGGTGAAATATTAGTGTATGTACATTTTTACATATTTCTAATAATAATAGACATCAATTCATCTAAGTTGCGATCACGACATAAAAAATCGAATGTGTATAGGCAGTCCTTTTGTAGTGTATTCTGTTTGATGAGTCGAATGGCTTACTGTACGTTGAAATACTTTAAGAAGACCCGTTTATATTACGACTAAGAGACACCGTACGACATCAATATATAAGTCGTGAGCAAAGTTTGCGGGATTTTTAATAATTACAGACATATTTTGATAACAATGTGGTGTTCAGAACAAGAAATAATTATTTTTCTACTCAAGACTTACTAATGTCATGAAACGAAATCCTTAGTAATGTTTGTTATTTCTATTTTATTTACAGATTATATATAAATATATTATACATAAATGTTTTAAGTAGATATAGAAAAGATAGAATCTATGTATGTTGGGACATTATTACAACAACGCCGTCTAGTTCCGTGGTAAGCGTACGAAGCTTGTGCTACGGATACCAGATAGTTGATATACTACACATATAAATTTTAAATACATACATATTATAAATAATATAAATATTATGTATGTTGTATGTAGTGTCCTTAGGGCTTTCTTTTAACGTCCCAGCTCTGGGACTATAAATGGGTCAGATGAGGCTATATTCCTACACAAATATTATGTGTTACTTAACATTAAATCAATTTTTTTATATTTTTACACAAAACAATTTTTCGAATCCTACTCCAATATATCCATGAAATTTTCAGGACACTACAAATTTTTATTGTTTTAATTTATTTATTTTTGTATTACAGCAAAAACGGGTCGTAAATTGTTATTTTGCATTCAACGATCGCTCGTACAATATGTAAACCGGTCACAGCACAAGCTAGAGTATTGTAGTACAGTCGTTAATATTTCAAAGTCAGTCGATTGTCATGGTTCTAAGCGACAAGCATGAATTTGTCTATCTTTGTCTATATAGAATGAATGGAGACTTCACTTAGGGATAGTGATTCGATATTTCACAATGGGATGTAAAGTCAAATATTCGTTATTTAACGGATTTAACGATATATAACGATATATTTACTGAAAATCGTTTTAAGAGATCAGGTGATATTGGGCAATAACGTTTTTGAGTGTTGATGACATTTAATCATAAAGTTATTACAAAAAATATTGATATAAAACGATGAACACCAACAAGTTGGTGAAAACACTGTATAAAGATATTAGAAGTAAAAGTTATTTATTTAGAAAATTAAGAGATGGAAGAATTTAGTGACATAAAGGTTATATAAAAAAATCAAAAAAGATTTAAAAATAATATTTTAATCTGTAATTATTTATCCTATGTTTATATATAAGCTAAGCTAAAACATAACAACGGCTGGACCGATTCTTTGTTTTGTTGGGGATGTGTCAAACACACCTGGTAATTTTTATTAAGTATTATTTTGCTATTAACGACATCTAATGTTTTCAATCATTTAAAAACAGTTTTTATTTATTTTATTACCTTTAAGGTATATCATATTCATATATTTTCCACTTTTCGATCATGATTTTCCTCACTGGAAGATTTTAAAGTTTAAGTCAACTAATTCATTCTTAGTTTACTTGAAAACGCAGACTCGAGACCGATTGCTATTAATATTTCAAATGACACCCTCGTAGAATTTACAACATATTGAAAAAAATAAATTAAAAGAATGTAATAAAGTTATAACTTAAATGATTTATTCCCTAGAAATCAATCAAGCTGACGCACTGTTTGTCTAATTTGCATGGCGGCAGTCAACGCGTAGCCAATATTTGTATAAAATATAGTCCAGTGAAAAAGGCTGTTTACAAACTTAACTGTTTTAACATTGTCGTTTTACTTTTATAACCTATATAACTAATATTACTACTAACTTCATTTTTTTTATATGAATGATTAGATATCATTCGGGCATGAGGTACGTACTACATACTCGAAACTCGAAAGTAGTAATCGTTAAGCCGAATGTAAGATTTTAGTTATTATGTATAAAAAATGTACATTAAGTTTAAATATTGACGGTGAAGGAAACATCGTGAGGAAACCTACATGTCTGAGAAAACCTACCAATTTTTGAAGAATATGAGAAGGCCAGAATCCAGACTTTGATAGCATATTATTGGACCTCCCTCGTATTGAGAGGCCCGTGCCTAGCATGGAGATGTTAAAAAGGCTGAATTCATATTTTTTTATTATCATTCAAATACCGTTTAGCTAACCCCATAAACATTTTTATCATAATCGGCCAAGCCATTTAAAAGACGAATAAGACGAACGACGAATTTTGTGTATAAAAACTTAACACAAAAATATCGTTTGTTTGTGTTCTTCCTAACATGAAAGCGAGACAGCAATTAATCTACACAGTGTTGAGGCTAACATACGTCCAGAAGCGTCATTTATGGCTGGTTTGACATATTTTGATAAAGTCAGTCTCTTATACGTGAGTATAACAGCTTACTACATGTTGGTTTCCAGCTGCCTCGGTGGTGTAGTGGCTAGCATGTCGGTCATATATCGAGAGGTCCGAGGTCCGGGTTCAAGTCCCGGGTCGGGTCAAGCTTACTTATTGACTCTTTCTGTTTAGTAAGTCTCAGTAATAACCCGGAGTTGGGAAGTTGGTTCGGAGAGCACGTAAAGCCATCGGTCCTGCGTCTTAGCTCTCACTGGTCGTATCGAGCAGTCCTCCCACCGGAGTATGAGAGTGACAGGAATAGAGAGTGCACTTGTGTCTGCGCGTACACTTGTGCACTATAATATCTCTTACGTAGTTGGCTAGTCTCTATGAGATTGGCCTCCATTGCCGCAATCGGTCGGAGAACATTACATGTTGGTTTACAATTTTTTAATAGTAAATAAAATAAAATGTTCTTCCTAAATTAAAAAGGCGATGTAAAAAACTTAGTTAAGCATCTGAGATTGATGTTTAAATTGATTATTAATATTTGCTATAATAATCATAGAACATTAAATCAAAAGTTGAATGTCACATATGCAGACAGAAAATTCTTTAGACGTATGTATAGATAGTATAGTTTAAACGTGCGAAAATTAGCTTAATAAGAACGTTTCGTTAGATGAGTTACTTTTTATTGTACACTGTGCAGTAATTTTAATTAAAAACATAGCTCGATTTTCATTTTAATTAGCAAAGTGGATAGAGAGAGAGAGAGAGAAGATAAATTATCATTAACAATAAAATCACTCATGGGGTTTGAAGGACTCAAATTTTGACATCCTATTTCTAAACTGACAAGGGTCAAGTTAGAAATAGGACGTTAAAATTTCAACCATATAAGGTTTTTCTGGTAATTTAAAGTTAATTTCTTAATAGAGTCCTTCTTTTCCGATTGACGAGGAAGTGATAAAAATATATTTGCTAACTCGCGTGAAACAATAAGTTATTCTAGTATAAATACGTCATTTTTATATATGCGAGTAAGTTTGTGTTCCTTCAAGCTAAAACAGCTGAACGGATTTTGATGAAAACATCTATATCCATAATAAAAATCTAATTATAAATTCTTATGAATAAATTCTTTTAACACACACACACACAACACGTATGCTGTGAAGTTACCTACAATTACCTACGAAAAGCGTTTGACCTAATTGTTTAAATCATCGCTGATCCATAATCCAAAGTTACAATATAGTAGAATAATAGAGCTTCAAAAAGGCATCGAAAAATAAGCAGTAAATTGATACGACATAAGTAATTATGTAGAGCACCGATGCCGAAATTTCTGAATAAAATATAAAGTTTTTAATCAAGAAAAAAAATGAATATTTTCCTTCGTTACATTACTGTTATAACCACTGGACAGATTTTGATAAAATTTTGTATAATGATAGCTTATTATCCGGATCGACATAAAGGATACTTTTTACTGGAGAAAATAACACATCTATGAGATATTCGAAAAAAAGTTTCTTAAGAAATCGTTAAAATGTACCGATATACGTACTATTACTGTTATTTTATATTTACTTACTTTCAGTTTATTTCGATTTTTTTTTAGCATGTTGTGACATTTTCACAACAGCGCCATCTAGTTCCGTGGTAAGTTGCGAGGCTAGTGTTAGGATACCAAACAGTTGATATACTACACATAAAAATTTTAAATACATACATATTATAAATATAAACACCCATGACTGGAGTACAAACATTTGTGCTCAACAAATGAAGGTCCCCAGCGGGACTCGAACCTGCGACCGCAGGCGCAGTGAGTAGGGTCACAACAAATGAGCCAATTGTGTCGTCAAATAATTATATGTTATAGTAATCCTGTAAACCGTTACTTTTATACGTACAGGGATACTAAAAGTGTAACAAAAAAATTCGTACAATTCTAGTTGAATAAAAGTATAAGTAGAAATAGTTTGGTTTAGAAATACTTCATATTATTCTACGTTTTTAAGTTAAACCCCACAGTTTTTTACTAAACGGATTA